>CM021108.1:437415311-438048307 GCA_007115665.2 Sequoiadendron giganteum | reverse complement strand
TGGAGATTCTCCACATGGGAAAATTTTATGTTTCAAAGCAATGATGAGCAAAGGCAGTTTTGAGGGAATAATTTTGTTGTTGCAAAGGAAGAGAGATGAGAGATTCTTTTCAGTTTGATCAAGGGGAATGGAGCTTCCAGATGGCATTTCCAGATCAGATTTAGGGCTACTCCTGTTTGCTTCTATTTTTCTATATCTTCTTTTCTCTTCTCATAAAAATAGGTTCCAATTTCTGAAAGCTCTACAAGTCAAGCAAAAGCTATGGGTAGATTATAAATATAGGGATAAATATGACTGTTAGTCATTTAATCTGAAAGCGTGTGTTCTAAATTATTCTGTTATGTTTATTTTAGCCGATAATTATCTCCATGGTTGAACTGTAATGCTATTTTGGATTCAATAATAAAAAATTTGAGTCTGTTCATGCACATTTGCTGCATTTGAGTTACATCTATTGTTGCCTTTTGTTCTATGAATGATGTAATTGCGTTAATAAAGCACAACCTACATTTATTATTGCCTATTATCCAGGGATAGTGTAATTGCTTTAACAAATGTGACAGGAGTGTTATGTTTTAGGTGGATTTATAAGAAGAGTTATCAGAGAAAGATTCAATGGTCTGATTGTCATAATGTGATAACATTTGCAAGACCTTCAGAGCATATTCAACACTAAAAGATGAATGCTAGTTATATGACTCCATAGCCCATTTTTATGGCACTGGTCCATTATCATGTTTCTGTTGTTTTCAGTTTGGTCCCAACTCTTTGAATCAAAAAACCATTTCAAATCTATTTTGCTAACTTGTGTTTGTCATGTTCTCCATGTTGGTTAATGAAATTAACTCAAGGTGTTAACCAATTTTGAGTGATATTTTAGGTTCCTCAGCAATTCTGTGAGAGCATTATCTATTAAACAATATCGTGTTACTTGTGTGTCTAGATTTTTAGATGTTGCTAAATGGTTACCCCCCTAGGTCCTACAGAGCCTGAAGTGCAGGGGAAATGTGTATCCATTCCATTTCTTGTCAGTTGGCCACTAGCCTTTGTGGTTCTTTAATATAGAGGTTGGCTACCTCTTAGAGAGTTTCAAAGCCTAGCTAGAAAATTAAAACACCAACACATTTTTCCCCTACTTTAGCAAGCATGAATATCAATGAGTGTTCCGTAAACTAGATCAAAGAGCTAGAAATGTATACCTGAACCATCGAGGAAGCATACCACAATCTAGTGAAATCAAAAGTGTAGGGCAGGCAAAGGACTCCATAGGTACTCAGTTGGTAATTAATTCCATTGGATTAATTAAAGATAAGCACAAAATCAACTTGAAGAAAAGCGCTAGAAACTTAAGATGTCCTCAGGAGTTGTCAGGGCCTTTCAAGAGCTCTCGAGAGCTCTTAAGAGAGAACTGAAGTTGATCCAAGAAGACCATCATTTCTGATTTTCAGCCATTCCTTATTATTATTATTTTTTATTATATTTTATTTTTATATTTTCTATTTTTCCAAGAGATGAACAACTATTTACTAGTTTTCAATCTATCCCCTTTATTGATAAGGTAAACCTTCATTGCTAGTTTTCAATTTAACTTCTTTATTGATTCCTTTCTTCAAAAGGTTATCTAGATACACCTTCCATGGAAGAAATATCTTCCATGAGAAAATTTTCAATTCTTTGTTGTAAGTCTAACAAGAACTCCTCCTTTGACTCTGGTTTATTGTAAATTTCCAATCTGTGACCATTAACAAGCATCAATTTTCTCTCACCATCAATAGGAACCAATTGTACAACTCCATTATCAAACACCTGGTCCATTTCATATGGGCCTAACCACCTTCTGTGGAATTTTCCTTTAAATTCATGAAACTTAGAATCAAACAAAAGTGCCCAATCTCCTCTTTTGAATAATCTTGTTATAATGTGTTTATCATGCCACTCCTTCCTTTGTTTTTGGATCATTTATGTGTGTTGGAGGGCCTCCATTCTCATTTCATCAAGTCATTTTAGTTGCAAAACTCTTCTCTTCTCTGATTTTGATAAACTAATGTTGATGTCCAATATTTTCCTCACTGTTCGTAATTCAAATTCGATTGGCATAACTAGAGTCTTCCCATATACTAGTTCATATGGGGAAAAACTAGTGGTAGTCTTCCAAACAGTGTTATATGCCCAAACTGCTTCATCCAGTTTCTCAGCCCAATCTGTCTTTCTTAATGATACAATTTTTGTGAGAATATTTTCTAATTCTCGGTTTGTGACCTCCACCTACCCATTTTCCTATGGATGATATGGATTAAATCTTCTCTATGTCATCTCATATATCTTCATGAAAGTTTCCATCATTGCAGACATGAACTGGGGTCCTTGATCAGAAACTACTTCTCTTGGTGCACCAAACATTTGCAAGATATGCTTGTATAGAAAATCGGCCACCCTGTCTTCTCTTGCTGTTGGTAGAGCCCTTACTTCTACCCATTTTATAACATAATCCATGCAAACTAGAATGTAATGTTGTCCCTTAGAAGGTGGCTCAATAGGTCCCACAAATTCAATGCTCCACTTTTCAAACGATTCAAGAGCTATTTGGGGCTGCAGTGGCATCTACATTGTCAATGTAGGTTTTCCCATCCACTAGAATTCATCACAATTTTTCACAAAGAATGAAACATCTTTGGTCATCGTCGACCAAAAATAACCAACTCCTAAGAGCTTATGAATGGTCCTAATCACATAGTAGTGTCCTCCCTCAGTCTCATGATGACATGCATGCACTACATCATAGACATCTATTTCAGAAACACACCTGTGGAGAACATGGTCAAGGCACATTTTAGATAGTAAACCATTTATCCACTGAAATATGGAACTTTCACGAATTAACCTCTTTTTCTGTTTAAAACTAAAATGATTGGGGCACTTCCTTGTTATGAGGTAATTTCCAATATCAACAAACCATGGTGGATGTATTGATATTGAAAATAAATGTTCATCTAGGAATGCATCATCAACCATCAATTGGTTCTTGATTACCCTGCAAAATAATTCTTGACAAGAAATCAACAACTACATTGTCCTTACCAGGCTTGTCTATTATAGTTACATCAAATTCCTACAACAATAACAACCATCTTATGATCCGCCCACCCACAACGGCCTTGTTCATTAGATATCGTATTGCAACATGGTATGTGTGGATGAATATCTTATAACCTATAATATAATGCCTAAACTTATTGATTGCATAAATTACAGCTAAAACTTATTTTTCGTTGGTTGTATAGTTTCTTTCTGCAGAATTTAAGTTTTTACTAATGTAATAAATTGCATGCATTGTATCATTATCATATTTTTGTCCTAGCACTACACCAATTGTGAAATTGGAAGCATTAGAATGGATATCAAATGGCACTCCCCACACAGTTCCTTTTATGATTGGGGAAGTGGTTAGGGCTTGTTTAAGTTTATCAAAAGATTTTTGACATTCCTCTGTCCATAAGAATTCTACATCTTTCTTGAGTAAAGTGAACAAGGGGTTCATCAATTCTACTAAATCCCTCTATGAATCTTCCATAATAACCAACATGTCCAAAAAAACTATAGAGTCCTGTTTGATTTATTGGAACTTCAATATTTTGTATAACTTCAACTTTCTTAGGGTCAACCTTAATTCTTTGTTTTGAGATATGATGACCAAGTACAATTACTTTTGTCATCATCAAAGAAAATTTCTCATGGTTTAAGGATAGTCTATGGTCTTTACACCTTTGTAAAACTCTCAAGAGCTTCCTCAAATGTCTATGCATGGATGGTGAAGTCATCCATATACACCTCCACACATGAGGTTGTTAAATCAACAAAGATAGCTAAAACAACTCTTTGAAAGGTGGCTGGTGCATTACACAGCCCAAAGGGTAAAATAGTATAGGCATATGTACCCCAAGGACAAGTGAAAGTAGTTTTGTCTTGATCCTCAGGAGCCACTTGTAGTTGGTTATAACCACTAAAACCATCCAAGAAGGAAAAATAACTGTTGCCAGCAAGATTGTCAAGTACCTAATCAATGAATGGTAAAGGAAAATGATCCCTTTTGGTGGCTTTATTTAACTCCCTATAATAAACACACACATGCCACTTTCCATTTTTCTTTGGAACAATAACCAGTGGGGAAATCCATTGACTATCTGATATTGGATAGATGAATCCTGCTTTTAACAGATTTTCTATTTCTTTCTTGAAAAGATCTCTCAAAACAAGATTAATTGTTCTTTGCCCTTCCCTCACTGGATTGATATCCTTTGTATAAATATGGTGTGTAAAAATGGAAGGATGGATTCCTCTCATATCCTTGTATTCCCATGCAAAATATTTGGTATGATTCTCTAAATTTTGCTTCAATGTTTCTTCTTGTGAAGAAGACAAAGATGAACTAATAAATAGAGGTTTATCCCCTGCTACAGTGATTTCCTTAGTTTCATTCTCTGTATCTAGTGGGTCTCCTATAAGTTTATTCAAAGGGTAGTGATGGGAACCTTGTTGATACAAGATCCCATAGCAATCCCCTTTATTTTTAAGTTGTTCTTCCTTTCTAGATTTAAGATTATGCTTCTCACATTCTTCAACATATTCCATTAAGGTAACCATAGCTAACTCTAGAAAACCATCTCCCTCAGATTCCATATCCTCATCAACCCAAGGTTGAGTATTGGATTCAATTAATGGTTGAGCAGGAGGATATAATGACAAATATTTCTTCTTTTTTCCATTTGATATAATCATGCTACCTGATCTATAGTCTATTAGGGCTTCTGTTGTGGCCAACCATTGTCTTCCTAAAATGATTGGATATCCAGAATCTTTCTTTCTAGATTTGTAGACTAGAAAGTCAGCTGGATAATCCCATGTATTAATGGTGACCATGACATCCTCAATAACATGCTCAGGTTTAGTAGTGGACTAATCTGCCAACTGTAAAATAGATGGTGTGGGCAGGACCTTAGTCATACCTAGCATCTCAATAGTGTTTGAGGTGATTACATTAATAGTTTCCCCTAGATCAATTAGGACATTAGGAATCTCAAATCCTCCTATGCTCAAGGTTATTACAGGACTACCAGGATCATTATATTTTTGTGGTAGCAACCTTCCAGACAAAACATCAGTGAGTTTAGTCCCTATTTGAATGGTAGGAGGCAATTTATTCTTCCTACCTAGAGTTTTCATACAAAGAGACTTAACTAACTGATTGATTTCAAGAATGTCCTTAATAGATTGTAATAATGGTATTTCAATGTTAATCTTCTTTAATTCTCTGAGAAGTTGAGAATCAACAACATTCATGTAACTAGGTTGGGAGCTATCAGGAGTAGTTTGTGCTATCTTCAAGAGCTTTGGGTAGGGTGCCTGATTAACTTCTTGCTCATTCTCATGGTTTTGTTTTTCATTCAAATTCTTTGCTTCAGTTTCCTTATCTTCCTTATCCTTAGTGACAGGTACAGATGGCACATTTCGGTTTCTCAACTAAATATCATTAGCATCGATGACATTCAGTGTAGGGGGATTTGCATCTAATCTATTATTTTTCAAATTAGGTAGAGATTGTGTTGACATCAGAGGTTAGTTCACCTGCTCATTAGCAGACGTAGAACCCTGTGTTAATTTTTGTGGCTATCCCCAAGGACGTCTAGGCCCCTAGTTTTTCCATAGTTGATATTTCTGTTGATTATGTTGCCATTGAGGTTGATTTGGTTGCCACTCAGGTTGATTCCACTAGGGATTGATCCACTCAGATTGACCCCAGTAGGAAGGTGGAGGCTGTGATTGAAAGGGAGGATTCCATTGACTAGAATTTTTCCATAGGTTTTGATTCTAGTTTGGTCTAGGACTATAATAACCTTGGTTTGGATTGTATCCAGTGTTATGAGACCTCTGTCCAATGTAATTAAGTTCCTCTTCCACAACAGGTGGTTTCTTCAAATGATTCTTAATCTCAGACAAAAGACTACAAGAGCTTGTAGCATGTCGCTTTTCACAGATCTCACAAACATCTACTTGGTTCAATGGACATTCCCTTAACAAATGTTTTCCTCTACACTTGGAACAATAAATGGATAGGGGTTCAGTGGTATTTTTGTCTCCTCGCATGTTAAGATGAAGAAATAAATAAGTCTTCAGGTTAGAAATTTCTTCCATTACTTGAGATACATCAGTGGTAAGTGCTTTTTTTCTCCTAGAGCCTCTAGATCCCGCTCTGGTCCTAGAGTAGTTCTTGCATATTTCAACTATAGCATCCAAAGAAAGTTTGTTAATATCCACTTTTCCCATAAGGTTTAAGGCTTCTCTGGAATCATCATCAATTCCCTTTAGGAAAATTGTCTTACTAATTTCATTATCTAACCCATTACCACATCTCTTATGGACAAATTGAAATCCATTAGCATAGTCCTCTAAACTCTCATCCTCCATCTGCCTCATCCAAAATAATTCATCTTTTCTATCCCTCACTCGATAGTAATCCTAGTATTTATCTAAGAATTTTGTTTCCATTTCTTGCCAAGTGGAGATTGAATCGGCACCCAAACCCATAAATCAACGTAGGGATGACTCTTTTAGAGTAGATTGAAATAATTTCAGCTTCTGATTGTCAGTGGTGTAATCATAAGTTTCCATAGAACTTTAAATTGAAAAAGGAATTGATCAGGATCTTTGGAAAATTTTCCCCTAAAATTTGGTAGAATTGAAGGTGAAATGTTTTTCATAGGGGGTTCATCATGACCTTTATTCAGATTGATGGGGTATGGAAAGGTCCTGTTTGGCAGGGGGTCATTATTTTCTTGGTCTACCATTATTTATTCTTGGTTTCTCTTTGGATTTTCTAGGTGGTTTTGTTCTAGATTTTCTACGTGATTCTCGATCTAATGTTGTAGAATTTTTTCTTCTTCATCAAAATTAATGTTACGTGGAAGAAACCTCCCTAGGTTATCCCTAGCTCATCTCATCCACAATTAAAATTTCCCTCAACAACACTAATGTTCCCCGAAAACGGCACCAAAAATGATGGGAGAGGTCATTGATGTCACAAATCGCATCATTTAAATATTTATTTATCGAACCAGGTGTGTTTCAAAGCAGTATGCGATAAGGGGAATTTCACAAATTAGGGGTTTTTGCACTATGAACAATGACTATGATTTTGCTCAATCTCCTT
Source organism: Sequoiadendron giganteum (assembly GCA_007115665.2). Taxonomy (NCBI): domain Eukaryota; kingdom Viridiplantae; phylum Streptophyta; class Pinopsida; order Cupressales; family Cupressaceae; genus Sequoiadendron; species Sequoiadendron giganteum. The sequence continues at coordinate 438,041,103 of CM021108.1, read as the reverse complement.
CAAGAGCTCTTAGGGGCTCTTAGGATTACTTTGGAACGGATCGTGGTGACTTGATCTTTAATTATGGCTCTACTTAACAGTTAACTAATGCCTATTTAAACTGATTCTAATCCTAAAGACTAAGCCTATATGTCACCTGAATCGATTGTAATTTATTCATCGAGAGTTCTATGAAGTGAATTTAAATTGATTTAAAGTCTAAATACAAAATTCAAAGTTTTTCATAAAGAAGTCTATTTACGTTTGCAGGTAATAAACTTTATTCTAGGAAAACAATGAAGCTAATTATGTTGCAGGAATTCAAACACCACTTCTAGGAAATGACAACACAAACTCCCAAGACCATATTCCAACTTAGTTTCGGTTCTATCCTCACATTAATCATGATTACCAATTCTTTTACAACCATGTGCATCTACAATTGAGTACGTAATGAAAAACTACAATGATTAATCTGATTCTATTCTATAGTGAAATGATCTTAACTACTTAAAATTTAATAAGATAACCTGATTAAATACCATTGTTGAACTATGATAAACAAGAATTAAACTTCTCATCTCAAACCAATTATAACGAAACGAAATTAAATGAACCAAATGACAATGACACGGGATCACCTCCTTCGGTTGAGCAGACCCTGCTCTTCCTCCGATGGGATCACAACACAGTAATTCAAATCAACCTTCTATTTTCATTTGAATTGGCCAAAATTGGCAAGTAAAACAAAGTATTGAATATCAAAAAGTTACAATCTCCAAAAAAATATTGACTGACTGAAAATAAACCTAAGGATGAATATTTATAATAATATCCCTTATTTGAATTCAAACTATTGGTGCTAACTGCCAATTACAAAGCATAAAAGCAAATGAAACTCTGTTTGAAAACTATCTAGAGAATGTCACAATATTCCAGTTATCACAAACTCGGCAAAGAAAGCCAATCCGAACTTATAACAGTTGTGTTTAGCAATAATGTTAAACACAGAGTCTAACAAATACAACTTGATAGTTGGCATTGAAGTTCCTGCATGAAATCCTCAAAGATATATTGCATTCATGATAATAGATGTTTCAATTTGTACAATATACCATTATTAACACAACTAAAAGAAGCACATTTAATGTAAAACATCACATCTAATATATCCTTCAATTAGTCATATATAACATAAAATAACTAAACATTAAACATACTATCTACTACCATAGTAGTTAATTAATATTATAATAAAGTCTTTTGAGTATCTAAAAAGATTAATAAAAACAGTATTCTTAGGTGCTCATCAAGAGTCATATTGAAAAGTGGATTCACAGGCACCCCTACAAAGAAACATGTTAATCCACAGATAAACCATGTTCGAAAAAAAAAAAAATATAGCCACACAGGAAAACAAGAAGACAGTCACATAGACATTCAAGAAAATTGAGAATCTTTTGAAGGGGTCCACTCAAGGGACACATTGTTTGAAAGTGAGAAAGTGCTTTTCGCAAATCAATTCAGCATCAAGGAATCCTTTCAAAATATGTTCACTTCATCAAGTAATTTGAAAGGAGTAAAATGCCCCCTCATGAGGGGAAGGTCAAGGCTTCTCCCACAAGAAAAGTTGCTCCCTCCTTGGAGGAATTTTTTTCAAGTTCTTTCTTTGTGAACCTGTGACGAAGGAAACATGCTTTGCTAGGGGTCCTTGTTAAGAATGTGAGTTTTGAAAAATCTTGCAAAGATTTTCTACAAAAGATTCATTAGCTGTGAATAATTTTTTTGAAAATCACAGGTTGACATGGTAGCCCCCCTAGGGTGGCGCATGTTGAATGAAAAGGTACGTAACATCCTAAGGAGGGAAAAGCAAGAATAAAAAAGTGATGTTGTGGTCAATGGGACATAGCGAGATGTTACTATGGTGATGTTGTCTCACACATGAGGGACAACACGTAGGCACCAAAACATCACAACTCAAGAAAACTAGAGAGAAAGATAACAAAACTGTAAAAAAAGGAAAATAACATCACAAACAAGGGACATAGGGGCGATCTGATATTTGAGGGTCAGAGCTACTCATAAATATTGTAAGGTAGGTGGACCACACACTACAATGCCACTGGTCATGAAAGGCCAAGAGTGGAAAGGCTACCCTAACTTACCTCAGTTTAAGGGATAGTTAGGATGAAGAGGATGAGAATGATGAGGATTATGCGTCCTTTGATCACTCTTCAGTCCAAGAAGTCGGAAAGAGACTAGATGAGTCAAACTTTAGAGTTAGGTCCACGTCTCAAGTAGCTCTCTCTCTGAGGACAAAAGCGTGGTTCTGGGATGACAATGCGACGTGTTGGTGTCTCACAGGTGCGCTAGCGTTCGTACGACCAGACAACCAAAAAGATAGGATTCTAACTTAGGAAAGGAGACCATCAACCTAGTCTAGAGGTGTTCAAAGTGATAAAATGAGATTAAGAAGAGTGAAATTTAAATTCAAATACGATTAAAGAAATGTATTACCACCAAGGTGACGAAGATGATCTTGTACAATGCTCTCTTGGCTAGCTTGCTCCAAGCTATCTCCACCTGCACACAATAAAGGGAGAAATTGTTGGGGCTATATAGAGGCTTGCCTTAGTTAGACCCCCATCTTGGTGTTTCCACCTCCAAAAACAACAAATTTTGGAATAGTACAAATAAATGATAAAGAAAAGAAACTACAAGCTACATAAACACAAAACACTACAAGCAGTACATGCTTACTCAATCAAAAAAACTAGGAGAGAATGTAGGGGCTTACCACCTCCATTCAAAGTGCTCAAGGCTTGTGGAGGAGAGAACAAGAGGGACTCAAGCCTCTGTTGTCAGGTGCCTGTCTTGTGCTCGCCCTGTTGGAGTGATGGAGTAGTGGATTGCTGCAATGGAGTGAAAGAATTTTGCTACAAAGCTTGAATGGGTGTTGAAAGAGTGGAGAAAATGTGAAGTGATCAACTCAAGATCTCTCAAAACTTGAGAATGGATGGAATGGTCAAGAATATGAAGGAGAAGGTGAAAAATGGCCATATTCGGGTTGGCCAATTGAAGAGGGATGTTACTCTTCGACTTCCAATAAAAAATGTAATGCCTATGCAGTCTCCAGCCATACGAATCTACTAGGGACGTAAGTTCGCCACACAGACATTTGCACACCGCATGGGCATTCCTGATAGAAATGCCCCCATTGACACACAAAACAGGCACCAAGTGGAATGAAAGCAACGGGCTTAAGTGGAATTAAACATCCACTTTTAATTTTCTAAAGTGTAAGGGGATAAAAGGGAATTTTCATTAGGGGTGCAAATTCATGTTGATACATTTTCCCCCCACCTTAGCGAGCATGAGTACTGATGAGTGCTTCAGTAAAGTAGAGTAGTAAAGAAGTAATAGAGTAAGAGATGTATACCTGAACTGATGAGGAAGTAGAGCATGGTCTGGCAAACTCAGAAGTGCGGGAGAGGAATTTGTAGTTCTATAGAACTGTGAAGCTAAAATACAAAATTACCTTACAGGCTCATGAACCTATAAGGGTGGTATCCTTCAAGAACTCTCACATGAAGGAAACCAAGAAAAACACCTTACAGCCCTGCAAAATTGCAAGGAAGGTATCCCCCAAGAACTCTCATAGGAAGGAAACCAAGAAAGCACCTTATAGACCTACAGACCTGCAAGGAACGTATCCCCCAAGAACTCTCACATGAGGAAGACCAAGCGAAGCACCCTACAAACCTGTAGGCGTACAAGGAAGGTATCCCCCAAGAACTCTCACATGAGGGAGACCGAGTAGAGGGGACTCCATAGAGTCAGAGAAGGCAACATGTTTACCTGCAAATAGAACACATTAGGAAGTGGTTGTGCAAGCCAATGAACGGATAGTCATGTAAACCATCACTAAGTTGTAAAGCTTTCAATGGGGTCCCTTGGGAACCCTTCAAAAGGAAGGAGGGTCCACTCAAGGGATGCATTATTTGAAAGGTATGGTCTTGTTAGGCTGCCCCCAAGCTAGATGTAAGGATGTGAAGAAGGTCTAGTTGGGTTACCCCCAGACTAGACACGAAGATGCGAAATTGGTCTAGTTGGGCTACCCTCAAGATAGACGCCATAGAATTTGTTAAGAGTTTTGAAGGGGTCCCTTGGGAACCTAGTGTGAAATGAAAGGGGTCCACTCAAGGGACACACTGTTCAAAAGATTAATTTCTTCCTTCTTGAATTGATTTGTCACCAAGGAATTCGAAAGGGAGGAGATGTGCCCATGCGAGGGGAAGACTAAGACGGCTCCCTCTTCGGAAGAGGATTTCCTAGTCTTTTCTTTACGAACCCATGATGAAATAAATGTGTTCCGCTAGGGTTTCAAGTTGAGAATGCAATTCTAACAAGTGTGTGGAGGGTCTTCAAGAAAAGATTCATTTGGAAACGAATGAATTTTCTAAAGACCAAGTAATGTAGAAGATGCATTGTCACACACGAAAGGGACAACTCAAGAAAAGATGAGAGAAAGATAAAGTGGAAAGTAAAAGAGAATAAATCACACACATAGGGCATAGGGGGATCTGGTTTCATAGGGTCAGATCTGCCTTTATTTATATATATGTAGGTAACCATGGTAAGAGGCGAAAGATCATCAATCCCACACCAGATCGGGAAGAATGCACAAAAGACAAAGTAAAATAGAAATTAGGTCAACATGGAAGGAGGCCTAAATGCTCCTAACACTTTGCATCGTCCCTAATTTACCAAAAGTCAATCACAAACATGGAAGAATGATGACACATATAGAGGAAGGTTTATAACACAAACTCCATGCCAGTATCCATGCACCAATAGGGGTGATGAGGGTCATTCAGGCACATGTAGAATGACCATGGGGGAAGCACATGACATGACACACACACATATAATCTAAAGATCAAGGAGAGGGTCTCCCCTTAACATTGGTCGACCAAGAGGTCATCAACTTCCCACTCTAGATCATTTAAGGAAGGATGACGAGCCTGCAATGGTGTAATGTTAAGGGGAGGAGCTTCTAATCCTCTCGCAATAAGGGCCAAAGTAGAGGGACCTATGAGGTCTCCTTCACTCAGCTCTTGTGGGTCCAGGGTCAACAACCTAGCGAAGATCACAGATAGGGTTGGAACTTCATCTACCGAGTTAAACATGCACTTAATGGGAGTGCCATGTTTCACCTCGGTGGATGGAGGAGTTTGCATGCAAGGTTCATCAAGAGACTCAGAAGCAGTGACAAACTTGGGGGATGCTAGAGTTGGTTTTATTGCTAGCACAAAACAAGTCAATGTACATCCTCCATTGTTCGAGGGGCCATGCTCTACCTTCTTCTTCATCAGAGGAGGTGAACTCCCCATAGATGAAACAAGGAGGGTCAAGGGAGGAGAGGAAAGAACCATAGTGGACACAACGGAAGTGTTCACCATGTCCACAGGCTTTGGGAAAGGCAAGACATCTGAGATGGAAGTCAACAAGGGTGGCTCTACTGAAGGAGTGATGAACACTTGTACCCTTCTGGGTACATGTGTGTTCAGAGTAGGATCCATAAGAGATTTAGAGATGGAAGGAGGGAAAGAGGAGGAAACAACAGGAGATGCGGTCTGATCCTCCCCCTTCTTCTGTAAGGAGGCTTGCTCGGCTAGGAGAGCCTTTGGCTGGCGCTTACGCTCATGCACAAGGCAGTTTCTACGAATCTTTGCACCAGAAGTTGGGGTCTATGAAGGGATAGAAGGATCATGCTCAAACATGGGAGTGTCCTCCAAGGTTGTCTCTAGCAAAAGGGAAGACTCTTGAATGGAAGGAGGGGCAAGTTCAAAAATGGCAGGAGGAGATGAATCTAATGCCTCGGCGGCGGGCCTATTCCTATTTACTATTTTAGGAATAGGGACCGTAGGAGGCCATGGAGGCTAAGATAGAGAGAACTCTCCATGGGGGGCTTTATGTCTTCCATACCAAATGGGCCTAGGCTCTTTTGGTAAGACAAGAAGCTCAAATGCAAGATGCTTGGCCTTTCACCAAGCGGGCACCATGGTATTCTCTTGCAAATGTGAGACAAAAGTAGATGGTACCATGGAAAGATGAGAGGAAACATCAGGCTGAACTATGGAAGAGGAAGAAGGAGGATCTCGAGACCACTTCTCTTCTGCGTGCCTTGGCGGCATCTCTATCAGCCTTTAAGCAAGCTTTATGTGAGATAGTATAGGGCGAAGTAGGGTATCTCAATTTTGGCCTAGCACACCCTTTCTTATGGTTTTGATACATGCAGTGTAGGAGGTCCTTCCTAGGTGGGAGAGGACCAAGAGAGGTAGGCCAAAAGTAATCCAAGGTATAGCTGACACGTGCAACCAGTGGTCTATAACTGGTATCATGGACAACATGTACCGAACCTCCATGAATAAAATTTAGACATTTGTGTATAACCGAGGGATCTACATTCATAGCTACTAGCCAGGGGATACCTAGCTTCACTCTGAAGAGTTCAGACCCCGAGATGATGTCAAAATTAAGGCTTACAGATCTAGGTCCAACAAGGACCAATAGGACAATACTCCCTATAGGAGGTACACAAAATCTAACATGTGTGCGAACGGTATTTTCAAGTGCATCATATGCATCCTTATGTAGGAAGTTAATCAACATGATCTCCTCAGATATAATATTCACTTGCGATGTCAGATCAATGAGAACTCCTACTAGAGTGTTCCCATTTATCTACGTAGGAATGTAAAGAGGAAATGGATCTCTATTAAAGCCCATTAGCAGGTCCTGTAAGGTGAAGGTCCTATGAGGTGAAGGTTATGCTAGTACTGCTACTCACAGTATGCATAGAGGGAATAGTTTGATTAAGGAAAGAGGCCATCACGCACACCAGATGATGCTTCTATAGGGCCTCCTAAGGTTTTCGAGATAAAGTAGTGACCCAATTAAGGTTTCATTACACAATACTTTGGAATCTTCCAACTACGCCTACTAGGGGTCACAGGTTGGGTTGTGAGGTCAGAGCCTCACAACACTCACACCTACAACACTCCTAGGATAAGGTGAAAGGAGATTTCAGTATCACAAAACAGAACCAAAATGGTTCACGTCAGGTTCACCAAAATTTAAGGTAGGGGGACCACCCACTACAAGGCCCCAAGTCACGAAAGGCCAAGAGTGGAAATTCTGCCCTAACTTACCTCAATTTAAGGGATAGTTAGGATGAATAGGTTGATAATGATGAGGATTATGTGTCCTTCGATCACTTTGCAGTCCAGGAATTCAAAAAAAGACTAGATGAGTCAGCCTTTAGATTCAAGTCTGCATCTCAGGTAGCTCTCTCTCTGAGGACAAAAGCATAGTTTTGGGATGATAGCACAGTGCACTGGCATCTCACAGGTGCATTGGCGTCCGTACAACTAGAGAACCAAAAAGATAGCATTCTAACTCAGGAAAGGAGACCATCAACCTAGTCTAGAGGTGTTTAAAGTGATAAAATGAGATTAAGAAGAGTTAAATGTAGATATTAATACAATAAAAGAAATGTATTACCACCAAGGTGATGAAGATGATCTCATACAATGCTCTCCTCACCAACTTTCTCCAAGATCTCTCCACCTACACACAATAAAGGGAGAAATTGTTGGGGCTGTATAGGGGCTTGCCTTATCAGATCCCCATCTTGGTGTTTCCATCTCCATAGACAACCAAGTTTAGAATAGTAGAAGTAAATGATAAAGAAAAGAAACTACAAGATACTTAAACATAAACACTGCAAGCAGTATGTGCTTACTCAATCAAAAATAATAGGAGAGAATGTAGGAGCTTACCACCTCCATCCAAAGTGCTCAAGGCTTGTGGAGGAGAGAATGAGAGGGACTCAAGCCTCTGTTGTCATGGTGTATGTCTTGTGCCCACCCTATTAGAGTGATGTAGTAGTGGATTGCTGCAATGGAGTGAAAGAATGCTGCTACAAAGATTGAATGGGTGTTGAAAGAGTCGAGAAAATGTGAAGTGATCAACTCAAGATCTCTCAAAACTTGAGAATGGATGGAATGGTCTAGAATATGAAGGAGAAGGTGAAAAATGGCTATATTCAGGTTGGCTAGCCGAAGAGGGATGTTACTCTTCAACTTCCAATAAAAAATGTAATGCCTTTGTACTCTCCAGCCACAAGAATCTGCCAGGGACGTAAGCGCATCATGCAGACGTCTACACACCATGCAGGCATCACTGATAGAAATGCCCCCACTGACACACAAAACAAGTGCCAAGTGGAATGCAAGTAGTGGGCTTAAGTGGAATTAAACCTCCGATTTTAATTTTCTAAAGTGTAAGGGGCTAAAAGGGAATTTGTGCTAGGGGTGCAAATTCACGTTGATACAAATATATATAAGTATAGTAATAGTATATAGATGAACTGTCATCAACCCCCTACTATATCAGGCCATATGAAGAATGCACAAGAAGATAAAATAAAAATTAAAAATTGGGTCAACGTGGAATAGAAGCCTAAATGTCCCCAACACTTTGCATCATCCTTAATTTGCTAAAAAATCAATACACATAACAAAGGAACAATGATGCCACAAATTGAGGAATTTTATGACATATAATCACTCCTGTATCCAATCACTTACAAGAGTAACAAGGGTCATCTAGGAACACATACCACAAGCATGGGGGAACACATCACAACAAACACACACCTAATATAAAGGTAAAGAAGAGGCACCCCCTAACACTTGTCGATCAAGAGGTCATCTACTTCCCAATCTAGATCATTATATGGAGAAGGTGGATGAGCCTATAGTGGTGGAATATCAAGGGGGGAATATTTTGACCCTCCCACAACAAGAGCCAAGGAAGAAGTTCTTGCAAGGTCTTCTCTTCTCAGTTCTAGTGCAACAAAGGTCAACGATTTTGTGAAGATCACTAATAGTGTCGAGACCTCATCCAAAGAGTTAAACATGCACTTCACAGGAATTCCATGTGTTAGCTCAATGGATGGGGAAGGCGACACTTGAGATTCATTGCAAGGCTCATCGAGCGACTTGGGACAAGTGATGAACTTAGGGGATGCTAAAATTTTCTCCATCAGTAAGATGACACATGCTAGCATAGGACTACCTTCTAAAGAAGGTGGAATCCTCTTACACCCCCCATTGCTAGAAGGGCCAACCTCCACCTTCTGCTTCATTAGAGGATGTGAACTCCCCATAGACGAGGTAAGAGGAATGGAGGAGGATAAAACCATGAAACAGACCATCGAGGTGTTCAAAATTTCCACAAGCTTTGAGAATGACATGATGTTCAAGAGGGACATCAAGAGAGGCAAATCGACTGAAGGAGAAATGAACACCTATACCTTTCTAGGGTCAAGGGCATTCATGCTCACAATAGGAGTTGGAAGCAGAACCAAATTCAATTGAACCAAATTAGAGGGGATGAGAGAGGAAGACACACCAACAGGCCCTAAAATAGGGGTAGTTTGGTTCCCTTCCTTCCTCTGTAAAGCGGCCTGCTCAACCATTAGATCCTTTCATTGACACTTGCACTCATGCGCAAGGCAGTTTCTACGATTTCAAGAGCTAGAGATCAGGAGCTGAGATGAAACAAAAGGCTCTTGATCATCATCAGAGTGTCCATCATGGCCGTCTCTAGTGGACGGATAGACTCCTAGATGAGAGAAAGAGGAGGAGTTTGAGAAACAACAGGGGGAGTTGGATCTAGTGCCTCTGTGGTAGGCCTCTTCCCATTCAATTCCTTAGGAGAAGGAGCGGTAGGAGGTCATGGAGACCGATACATAGAGGATTCTCCATGGGGACCCTTCCTTCTACCATAAAGGTAAGGCCAATTTCTATGAGGCACAGTAGGAAGGTCTACTATCTAGATCTTGTCTTTCAGCCAAGCAGGCACCATTGGGCTTCTTATGTGAAATCTAGGAGTAGTCATCCAAAACTCTTCTTCTAAAAGGGGGAATGAGAGGCACCCCAAGGATGAGAAAATATCTCCTTTCCCTTTTAAGAAGAGGAGGTAGCTTGCTACTGCACTATAAAAGGGGTCATTTTCGGCTATCCCTTGCCCCTGGTTTTATACTTTATGTAGTATAGGTAAAGTAGGTCCATTCTAGGAGGAAGTGGATTGACTGAGGTGGTCCAAAAATGATCCAATGGATAACCCCCATGGGATACCAATGGCTGATATCTAGTGTCATGAACAACATGCACAATGCCTTTGTGGGATAAATTTAAGAATTTATGAATAACGAAAGAGATTTTGTTCATAGAAGCTAGCCACGAGATGCCTAACTTCACCTTGAACAAATTAGATTCTGGAATAACATCAAAGGTTGTATTCACAACCCTAGGTCCAACTAGGATAGAAAGAGTTATAGAGTCATATGGCTTAAGAGAGAGACCATCGTGCATATGAATGGTATAATTTTTTTCCTCATATTCCTAGCTTTGCAATGAGTTTAACTATAACATCTTCTTTGTAATAAAATTCACTTTTCTCATTGGGTCAACTAAGACTCCTATCACAATGTTCCCATTGAGGCAAGCAGGAATGTATAGGGGAGAGGGTTTATTTTTCAAAGGCATGTCCTGTGAGGTGAATGTCACATATGGTGAACCAATCATAGGATATGGGGAAGGAATAATTGGGACCATGTTAATGTATGCCGAGGGCTTAGGGGAAGCATCAAAGGGGTCAATAATCAAGTTCGTAGAGTGAGATGAAAATGAGTCTATGTAAATCTACAACTCACTATTGGCCTTTGCTACCAATTTATTCACATTTTGTTTCATCCTATCAAGATGAATGGTACAATCATTGATTTGATCCTATATCTCATGAGGTAGGTGCATACAATGCTTGGTGTCATGCCCGTTAACTTGATTGTACTGACAAAAATCATTCGCAACATACCAATCAGGATAAGGTTCCTTAAGAGGTTGAGGGTTTTCTAGAGTTATGATATTATCCTTCAACAACTTCTACAAGATGGAAGAATAAGATTCCACCAACTTCATAAAATTTATGTTGCATTTGATGCCATTATCATTTATCACAGTGACTACATTCACAATAGCTTTACCTTTTCCTGAGATAGACACAATAGAATTTATTTCTGAACAAGAGTGCAAGGAAGGTCCCCTGAACTGAACTACCATTTGCTAATATTATTGCAATGCGTCACACAGATGCACAAAGGAAGTGTATTTCATTAGGGAAAACTTATCATGCCAATCTCTTTGTAGGTTGCCTATGAACACCTTCTACACATCAGAGTCAGGTAGTGGGTATGAGATATGTGAAAAGAGTGCTTGGTATCTAACTATGAAGTTAGTTATCTTCTTGTTATCTCCTTGCTTACATCAAATGAGATCCAAGAATTTCATCTTCAGACCGATGTTAGCTTGGAAATAATAGAGAAATTGATTCATAGGTTTATCAAATGAGAATATAGAGTTATCAGGCAAGGAACAATACCACTCGAGTGTTGTGTCCTTGAGAGATCGTGGAAAGCATTTTTCCATCAAAGCATTGTGATGGAAGAAATATATACACATGGAATTGAAGGTTGGCACATATTTTTGTGGATCCCCTTTGCCACCATACTTATCAAACATAGAAATCTCCATTCCTTGTGGGAAGGGAGTACTCAAGATTGCTACCAAAAAGGGGCTATGTTAGAAGAAAGGTTGAAAATAGGTTGAGTGAAGGCCTGGGAAAGGCTCTTCATCTAATTTTACAGTCGAACCATGTTCTAAAGAAGGGAATTCAAAACACGGTTAGAGGATGACAAAGGCCTAGTTGAACCTCTAGAACCAACCCCCCCAGAACCACCTCTGGAGCCAACTCCAAAGCCACCACTGTGACCACCATCAGAGCCACCACCACCAATAGGGCCTCCACTGGAGCCACCTACACTACCAGAGCCACCACCATGGCCTCCAACAAAGCTACCTCTACCAGTGCCACCTCTGTTACCAAATCCACCACCACTCATTCCACCAAAGCCTCCACAGCTAGGGGCAATAGGAGGGGTGAAGCTGAAACCAAGGGGTATTCTACTCACCTTGATAGTGTTAGGCTTTTGAGAAGAAAAGGAGACACTAATCAAGGGGCCTATTTTGGCCATGCATATAGATGTGGTAGGCATTGAAACAACTATTTATCTTTCATAGGCATTGATAACTTCCCCTCAGGTGGTACCTAATCTAGACTTATATGAAGGGATATAATCTTTGGTTAGATTGGTAAGGCCATGTAAGAACTCTATGCCAATTTGATCCTTTCCTAATAGATGTCTCAGCTTGATAGTAATTGTAGTGGCTCTCGACATGCTTGATGCTCTCTCCAAATGCTTCACAAGATCTGACAATTTGTTATCCAATGCTAAAAGGTTTTTTGCAGGGATATGTACAACCTTATCCTCATCCACAAATGAAGTCAAAGGGGATGTTGGAGGGGTAGGAATTCAATTTGTCTTGTCTATGAAACCCATCTCGTTAGTAAAGCCTGTAGGAAAACAAGTAGTAAAGTCGGTAGCCAGACCAGTGGAAAAACTAGAGGTGAAACTAAAAGTGACCTTCGTTGTTTCCATTGATAGGTGTTGCACACTTCTCCTAACAACATACCCAAAATTTTTGGACTTGGTTATGCTTATGATAAACCTTCACAACACTCAGGCTTACAATAGTTACTAGGTGTAAGGGAAAAGTTTCAACATAGGAAAATGGATAGATGTTGTTCACGTCGGGTTCACCAAAAATGTAAGAGAGGCGGACCAACCACACCAGGGCTCCAAGTCATGGAGATCCAAGAGCAGATGGCTTCCCTAACTTACCTCAAGATAATGGGTACTTGGGATAAGAATCAAGAATCAATAGCACTCTCAAGTTCTTTTGTCACTTTGCAAATCCAAGAATTTAAACAGGGTTAGACAAGCCAGTTTCTAGAGTTTAAATTGCACCTTAGACAACTCTCTATCCAAGGATGGAAACATGGGTCTAGGAAAATAGCATGGAACACTAGCATCTCTCTGGTGCATTGGAATCCATATAGCCAAAATATATAAAATGCAATATAAAAAACTAGAATCCTACTAACTGCCTAGCTAACTAGCTTAAAAAAAATAGAATTATGAAGTACAAAAGTAAGTATATAAATGATAAAACAAGTAGATGAAGACAAGGGTGATGAATATCAACTCAATAAAGATCTAGCTCGCTAGTGAGCTCCATGCACACATTCACCTACACACAAGCAAGAGGGGAAAAGTGTTGGGGTTGTATAGGGATTTTCCTCAAGCAAATCCGTGCTTTGGTGTTCCCACCTCCACGGATAGCCAAAAAATCCATGAAGTAGAAAGTACGATAAATAAAATAAGAAAGAAAAGTATTGAACACTACGAAAGATTCTACACTACTCTATCAAATCACAAAAGGAAAATGGAGTGACACAACCTCCACCCAAAGACTCTCGAGGCCAATGAAGGGAGAATGCAAGCAATGAGCTTGGAAAAGTTGATATGACCACAATAGTGACGAAGGGAGTTCTCACAAGACTCCAAACTCATAGCTTCTATGGTAGAACCACATGTACAAGGATGGAATTGATGGAGTAACAAGCTGCTACAATGCTCAATGGATGCAACATAGTTCAAGTGAATTGCTAGACTCATGAAGAATATTGAATGAGTATGTAGATAAATGCTAAAGAGATGAAGAGATAGTGAAATGGATGCATTTGAAAAGAAAAAGGAGTTTTTTTTGGGTTATTTGGTTGCACAAAGGCACTACAATTCATCCCCAATGAGGAGTGTAATGTCCTTGCAAACACTAGAGGTGAGAATCTGTCAAGGACGATAGCGCGCCACATAGATGTCTGCATGTCGTGCTCATGTCCTTGATGAAAATTCCCCCATCGACACACACAACATGTGCCAACTAGATGCATTTCATATGGGTGATGTGGAATTTTTCCTCCAGGTTTGATTTTCTAAGGTGATCGTATGTAAAACGAGAATTTACATTGTAGACACTGAAAAAAGTCTTAGTGTGCGAGCATTATTTTTCATGGTATTCGTCTCATCGTAATTAAATAATTTTAATTATTTAATAACTCTTGATCAGATTCCTCTATCAATTAAAGAATTTTAATTATTTAATTAATTCATTTCTTAAACTTTATCCTATCCTAATCAATTAAATAAAATTAATTGCATCGCTAACACCCCTTTTCTTCAATAATTAAATAGATAGATCACTATTTGTTTAATTATTTTTCCTCTCTTTCATCAATGGTTATATAATAATTATTAATTATTTACTTATTCATCTATCTCTCATTCCTCTATAATTAAATAATTGTTGAAATTATTTAATTATCTAATGTCACTTCTCCCTTCCATTAAATAATTAACTCAAATTAATTATTTAATGTCTCATGCCCTTTTTTCCACTTACTTAAAATTGATTCCACAAATCATTTTAATTAAATGACCATTTTCTCCCACTTTGCTTTTTCCTCAAATAAATAATTTGAATAAATTATTTATGCCTCAACTTGTCCAGAGATTTCTTCTCATGAATTAACTATTTTCAATTTTTAATTCTTCCATATTCTCCCTCCACTACCTCATTTTCGAATATCAGTCGTCAATTGACTCTGGTCTCTTATCAATCTTGACTGTTCATTTCATAACCTCCCCTTTCTAGTGTTGCATTCCTTCTCATCCATTGATCTTGGAATATTTCTAGAAGATTGATCTTGTCCATCCATTCAAATGGCTATTTATAAAAGAAGCCTTTCTCCTCCATTTTTTCCATAACAACCACTTATCTCCAACTATCTTGCTTATAATTTGCAGGTATTTTCACAAGTTAAACTACAAATCTAAGGGAATATTTGTTGGAAGCCTTGCAACATGATCATGAAGTATGGATGGTTTTGCTAGCTATTCCTATGTTTTCATTGATGTCAACATGGTAATAAATGTATGGTCTACCGAAAGTTGTTCTATGTCAGTAATACTTCTTTGTGGTAGATCAATATGTTGGTATTTGAGTCTAGAACTCATCAAAAGATTTGATGACTCTGGTCTCCTAACCATTTTTTATTGTCTCCTTCAGATAGACAACTATATCTTGGATCTTGAGGCATCCTTTTTCTATGTACATAAAGTTATCTCTAATAGATTTCAACTCTATATTCTACTATTGTTATTTGTGAAGGTATACTATGTGGGAGACTCCGCATTATACTAAGTTGAATATTCATATACCGTGGTTTTGCTGATGGTCTCTTTACTGGTAGTATGATGGGAAAATACTGTGCTCTTAGATCTGGAAGGTGTTTTCTTTGAGAATTATTTGTTGGTTTGAAGAATTGTCAATTAGTATTGGCCGACTCAACGAATGAAATATATTATGAAGACTAATAGTCGACTTGGTATAATGCACTACTTGGATGAAATGATTAAATTCTATATGGTGCCAACCTAATTGATAAATAATATATACTTGTATAAATACAAGATAGTGCCAAGTGAAAAGTGTGTGTGCAAGAGTGTGAGTGTGAGTAGTGGAGAAGGGAAAAGGTGAAGATATGCAATGTGACACTTTGTATTCTGAGCTTCAGTGGAACTGAACCCTACACATAGAAGGTGTATTCCATTAGTTCATCATTTTGGTAACGAGCCACTATTATTATATCTTGGTAGTGAGCCATATTTTATACTTAGGTTGTGAGCCTTTTAAGGATAGTGAGTCCTGGAAATAAGCCCTATAATATTTTGTATCTGGATATAATATATTGTGAGTTGACCATTATCGGTTTTTCCCACATTGGGTTTTCCACGTAAAAATCCCGATGTTCATGTGGATGATTGATTTGTCTTGTTTCTATGCTCTTTATTACTAATTCAGTCATTATTGTGATAATGGTTAAGTGGATTTTACTATTTTTTTATGGAATACAAATTCACCCCCCTCTTATTATTCCATATGTTCAACAATATTTGCTAAAGAAGATGAAGGAGAGACAAGAGAAGTGATTCAACTTCAATGGGGAGTGCTTTGTTTCTTTGTTTTCATTATTCTGTCCTCATTTGATTATTTTCTCTTGTTTTAGATTGGGTTTTGTCTTAGTAGTGTTGTGGTTGTCACTATTATCTAGGCTAACTCATTTCAATCCATCTTACATTGGTGAACCCGATGTGAAATCAAGATTTTATAAGATTCGTACGACTTTATTTTTGTTTTTGTAGGTTTTTCGTATGAAACACCACAACTGAGATGCACATTGACACAACTGATAAGAAATGACACAACTTTTAAGGTAAGCAACATAATTTTTTGGAGGGTAACTAGATTCAAAAGAATGATGCATCTAAGGAAAAAAATGACACATTCATGGGATGGAGATTTGAATTCAAAATCATGACGCAACTATTTTGGTGTGACGCAACACAGTGATGGATTTGCAGTCTCAAATGATGCAACTGCCTGTTGGGTATAATTTTTTTTGTTTTATGTTTGTTTTCAATTTTCCTTTTGGGTTTTCAAATAGATTAGGGTATTTTTTCTAGCAGTTTATTTTTAGCGTGTGGCTTTGGATCCAAGTATTTCCCAAAAAAATGTTTCTTTAGAAATAACAAAAAAATTGATCTCTTTACTAGTTTAGACTTAAGAAATTTTCTTTATGTTTGTTTTCCAAGTACAACTTGCATATCTCACTCATAAGGCTTTAAAACAAACAAACAAAAATATTCTTTCACTCATGTGCATTAAAATGAACTTGCATCAAATGTCATTGGTATAAAAAGAATCCAAATGTCTTCAGATCATAAAGAAAGGGTAAAATTTATAACTTTATTTTGTGTTTTATGGTTTGCAGACTGTCACAGAGTGTGTATTCTCTCCTCTTGCACCATTTTGCGATCTTGAGGATCAAAATCATCTCTTTGGAATTTGTACAATCACACCCCACATTTGGATTTTGGGCTTAAAATAAACCTCATGCGAGTGTGAGGGAAAGGTGTTTGTGTATGATTTCTCCTTGAACTCCATGCGATCTAGGAGATAAAAAATAGTGTACTTCCTTGATATTGTGTACCTTTATTTTAGAGTGCCTACCACTCTGCTTTGAAAGGTGGGAACAAACCAAGAAATAATAAATCTAAGTCCAAGCTCTTTTGAACCACTATATAATACAAATTATTTTTGACAAAAATCATTTAGCAACAGGTGCAGATGTGTCATACTGATAAGTGCCACCCTCAGTAGCCCCATGAACTGTGTTAAAATCCTTTCTTAGGAAAGGACTAGGAGGACTCTTGATAGACCATAATCTTGAGCTAATATTACTACATGTATAGCCACCTTGAATGGATGCCCTCACTAAGAAGCAATTTGTGTTAGTGGCCAAAAACCCTTTTATACGCTCATTGATCATAGGAGGTCAGACCTTTGAAGGCACCCCACGTCTTCACTAAGCATGTGTAGAGACAAAAATTCCTCTTTGGGAAGTGAGACTTGGTAAGCCTAAGAAGTGAGTGTCGTGGAGGGGAGACAGTGCAACCAAGTCTCTAGTTGTCTGCCTTGTTTAAGTGGCCAGACAAATCCAAGTGGGGATATCAACCAATGGTTTCCTTGCCAATCATAGGGATTGTGCATTGTTGTCTATGTGTATTTTATCTTGATATAAAAACATTTTCACATTCAAAACCAGACCAAAAATAATTGTTTGTGACTGTATTTTATGTTTTCCAATAAAAATTCACCAAAATTAGTCAAATTTCACTCAAAAACCAAGTCAAAACCATCACAATTGCGAAATCCACACTCTGTGAACCACAACTATCAAAATAGGCCCGAAATTGATATTTTGAGCTCCAACTAATATATAGAAAACTACAACTATTACATTGAGCCATATTTATAGAAAATAGAGTCGTCACTATTATTTTGAACCATAACTACACTCTGGAAACCCACAACCTAAAATGACACATTTGTAGAAAATAGTTCTGCAACTACCTAATAGCTAGAAACTCTCAAGATCCTTGTCAAAAATTCAATCAATTCGTTTTATAGTGACCCTGACTGCTAAACTAGAGATTTGTTGGCCTTTACTAGTTCATCCCAGCCTTGCCATTTAGGACTTCATTGCATTATAGGTCACTTTCCCCATCCTTTGCATTACATAAATTAATCTTAAACCTTAGGTTGCATCTCCCTTTCAAATTTTTGACATAGGAAGACCATTAAGCTTTTGGACAGTCCTTGGTTTCTTATCCAATTTTTCATTAACCTTTATCCTTCATTTTATCAACCTTTTTCATTATCACCTTTGTCAAATTTGAGTCTCAAGCTTCTATCCTAGCCTTGACTCAACCTTGTCAAAATTATCCTCTTGATTATCACAAAGGTCAATGAAGTTTGGGTTTGTTATCTTGGACCTACATTAGCTTGGTTGCCTTCATTTGTCTCAAATTTTAGGATTCATATCCTTAGCATGACCATAGTCTCATTTAGATTCATACCATACCCCTTTGACCATAGATTTAATTATCATCCTAATAATTATTAGTCTTGCATTTAAACTTGCACTTTCAATTTGCATCCTTCTATCCCCAAAACATAAAAACATAGCTTGATTTCATCTTAACCTTAGTTGCACCATTACCTTTGATCATTAAACTTAGCATCATTTTAGTCTCCTTATCATTATCCTTGGTCATTATTTAATCAACCTTTAACATCCTTTCACATCCATTAGCATTTAGCTTCATCCTTCGGTCATTATTATCCTTACATACTCACCTTGCATCATTGTATTAAAAAAAATCCCTAAAACATAGTTTAGCTTCATTATCACCTTGCATTACCTTCCCACTTGCAAGTCTCACATGGTTGAAACAAGGTCACAAACCAAAAGAAAGGACATGGATTTTTCAAGTGACCCTTTTCATGTTACCACCCTTGGATCAAAATCAAATCAATCCACACCTCAAAGAGAGACACCACAAAGAGACCCTACATTGGACAATCCAAACCTAGATGAATTCAACAAGAAATTGACTCCAGGAGAAATTGAAAGAGATTACCAAGATCCAAGGGTTTTAAGTATGGTTTATCAACTCATTGGTGCTGACCCTAATAGATTTTTCTACCACTAGGTAAAAATGGTGCCAAACTCCCTCAAGGCTTTGATGTATCAATCATTGTAGAAGAATATAACCAAAATCCATTTACACTAGGGATGACCTCTTCACAAAAAATATCAACCATACCAGTTGGAACAACTACACACGACCACCACTACCACACACATCCCTAGCATCTCCACATTTGGAAACAAGGTGACCCATACTACTACACAAGGAAAAAATTTCACATTTGGAAGTTCATCAAATCCATGGGTAAGACCTTTACAAATCCCCTTTTTCAAAACACAAATCAAGGTCCTATATCACAAGGTCCCACACCTTTACTCCAAAATACAAATTAGGGGCCTATACCTACACTTCAAAACACAAACCAAGGTCCATTCCAATTTCAAAGCACACCCTCATCAAATCAACATCAACCAAATAAATCTAGAAAGGTTCACATTGTCCCATGAAGAATTCCAAATCAAAATACCAATCAAGGGCCCACTCATACATTTCAAGGACCTAAATTCTCAAACACGAACCAAGGACCAACTCCATCATTTCAAGGACCTACCCCACCACTTCAAAATGTTAATCAAGGGCCCAAACCATCATTTCAAAATACAAATCAGGGACCTACACCATCTTTCCAAAACGCAAATCAAGGACCAAATTTTTGTTGGATATGACAATTGAGAGGGGGGGTGAATCTATTTTCATGAATTATAACCTTAAATTCAATTACTGAAACTAACAAATAAATTTATTAAGTGATTAACCATCAAATTCTAATGCACAAACACAATAACACCAGATTTATGTGGAAAACCCAATGAGGGAAAAACCATGGTGAAGATTAAATCACACTATAGATAATCAAAACTGATTACAAAAGGCTCACTACTTGAAATAAGGCTCACTGCTTGATATAAGGCTCAATTCCTGAAAGAAGGACTCACTATCTAGACTCACTGTCCATAGGGCTACAACCTAGATGGCTCACTACCATAGAGATACAAAGAAGATAAAGAAGACTTGTTATAGAGAGACAACAATACCAATGCAACAAAGGATTCCACCACAATCGCTAATCAACTTGCATGAATGCTAGAGTTCGCCTTCTGCTCACTGCCTCTAGAAACTTACTAGTAAGCTTCACACTAATCAACCACATACATAACTCACACACTTTCAAAATAGTATCAAAGTCACATCTGCTCCTTCACTTATCTTCCTTATTTTCTTATGTACACTTTTCAATGCTAGCACATTCTATATTTATACCATATCCAACTTTGAAAAGATTCAAAGTCGACCATCCAAATTCAAATTCAAATTAGGTCGACACCAAACATCCTAGGGTGGAATTAGAATGAGGGAAACCCAAACAAACGCTTCACTGGGACCCATAATAGATCCAACACACTTCATCAACTTCAAAGATAGTGCTTGACACATGGTCAACCAAACCAGTGTAAAACACATAGATCAATTAAGCTCGATACTTCCAAATGCTAAAACTATCTTCCGTAGAACCGGGGCAACACAACTCTAGAACTAGAAAGAGAAATCCGGACCAACAAAAATTCTCCAAACCTTAGCCAGTAGAAAAAAATAGTTTACAAGTATTGGACCAACATCCTCAACAATGGAATACCTATAATCTTCTTTTAATACAATTTTCTCAATATCCTCAACATATGCAATCAACAACAACTAGTAGATAACTAGATGACCAGTTGACACTAATGACAAAAATTTCATTCCTCTTTCCATTCTTGCAAAAATATCCCACTTTTTCATTGATGGCAACACATGACATGAAAAACCATCAAAGACACACCAGTTCTGAAAATGCTTCTCAAGATTTTTCTTTTTTCTTCTCCCCCTTAGAAGATCATCTTCCTCATTACCTACTTTTTGTTATTAGCTTTCTTTACTTTTCACATGCTCTCTCACTCTCTTTTTCAATGCTCTCTCTCTCTTTTTCACATACTCTCTCTCTCTCTCTCTCTCTCTCTCTCTCTCTCTCTCTCTCTCCCTTTGAAATTAATGGAAAAGGAAAAATATATGTTCATTAAAAATTCCAGTGACATAAAAATATAATACTCATAATGACAACACTTAAAACTTCTTGCTCCCCTTGAGAGGTAGCCACCAAAAACATCAGTCCAAAAAGATAGAACCATGAATCCACCAGACTGATGCATCTTAGTTTTTAATAAGAAGGGAAATAACCCCTAGCTTATCCCAGAGATACTCAAAAGTATCTTTAGGAAGAGCTTTTGTAAATATGTCCACAATCTGATC
Organism: Sequoiadendron giganteum; assembly: GCA_007115665.2. Taxonomy (NCBI): domain Eukaryota; kingdom Viridiplantae; phylum Streptophyta; class Pinopsida; order Cupressales; family Cupressaceae; genus Sequoiadendron; species Sequoiadendron giganteum. The sequence continues at coordinate 438,019,631 of CM021108.1, read as the reverse complement.
CTTTGTCAAAACATACTCAATCTTGACTTCATTCTCCATGACCTTCTCTCTCAAGAAATGATACCTGATAGATATATATTTTGTTCTCGAGTGTATCATAGGATTCTTCAAAATGTTAATTGCACTTGTATTATCACAAAAGATAGAAATAGGATCATCATACAACACTGTGATATCCTTCAATATTTGTTTCATCCATAAATATTGTGTACAAAAAGATGTAGTAACAATATACTCAGCTTCAACAATAGACAAAGAGACTGAATCTTTCTTCTTACTCAACCATGCCACCAATCTACATCCAAGAAAGACTATACCACCACTAGTACTCTTTATGTCATCTATACTTTCGGCCTAATCTACATCTGTATAGGAACTAAGTGTAAAGTCAGTGTCTTTAGGATGCCATAATCCATAATCCAAAGTACCTTTCAAATATCTAAATATTCTTTTAAGTGCAATAATATGTGTTTCCTTTAGATCTTCTTGAAATCTAGCTACAAGACAAACCACATGCATAAAATATTCTCTAGTAGCAATCAAATACAGTATTCCACCAATCATAGATCTATACTTTCTTTGATTAGTCATAGGAGAATCATCATATTTACCGAACTTGCAACCAGTCACCATAGGAGTACTTACCAATTTGGAACCGTCTATCCAAAATCTTTTCAACATCTCTTTCACATATTTAGATTGTGAAATGAAAATTCCTTTCTCTGATTGGTTAATCTGTAGCCCAAGAAATAAACTCATCTCACCAAAAATAGACATTTCAAATTCTTTATGCATCTCTTTCACAAACATCTTGCACATATTTTAATTTCCTCCAAAGATAATGCCATCACCATATACAACTACAATCAATATTTTGTCATTTTTAGTCTTGAAATATAAATTACTATCTCCCATACCTTTGTTAAATCCTTCCTGACTCAAATACTTATCTATCCTTGCATACTAGGATCTAGGATCTTTCTTCAATTTGCACACCATATACGGTTGATCTGGCAACTGAAATCTTATGATTGATCCATGTAGACATCTTCTTCTAGTTCACCATTCAAAAATGCTGACTTGACATCCATCTAAAAGACTTTGAAATATTTATAAGTAGCTAATGCCAAGAACATCCTTATAGCTTCCATTATTTCTACTGAGGCAAAAGCCTCCTGAAAATCTATACCTTCCACTTGTGAGTAGCCTTTACACACAAGCCTTGCTTTATTTTTGGCAACTTTCTCATTATCATTCAACTTATTTTTGAATACCCATTTTGATCCAATGATATTTTTGTCTGTCAATCTTGGGACCAATTCCCAAGTTGTATTCTTCTCAATATGCAAAAGTTATTATTTCATTGCTTCCTTCCAATGTTCATCCTCATAGGCTTCACTTAGTGACTTTGGCTCAATCTCATAGAATAAGCACAAATTTACTTCAGTAGTAGCTTTGCTTTTAGTTAACACACCTTTTATCTTGTCTCCAATAATCTGACTTTCTGAATGATTCCTTTGTCCATATTTCAGTGTCCTAGGGGACATCACTAGAGCATCTTCTTCACTTTCATTATGTACATTCTACTTCTCTTGCTCATCTTTATCTTATTCTTCCATAATTTCTTCTATTCTTGTAAAATCATGTTTATCAGATATATACCCATCGATATTAATAGAGTTCTTCATTGTTTCATCAACCTTCACATTTGAGCTTTCTACAATTTTCCTCAATATTTTTTTGAAACATTTGTATGCCTTGCTTTTAGTAGAGTATCCAAGAAATATTCCTTCATCACTTCTTGCATCAAACTTACCCAAAGTTTCCTCATTTCTTTTGATATAGTATTTTCTTCTGAATACCTTGAAATATTTAAGTATAGGAATTCTTCCATACCATAGCTCATAGGGATTCTTTGTACTATTTTCTCTTTCCTAAAATCAATTGAATACATATACAACAGTGTGAATAGATTATTTCTAGTAAACTTCTGATAATCTTACTTCAGTGATCATTGACCTGGTAGCTTCTTGAATTGTTCTATTTTTCCTTTCAACAACTCCATTTTGCTGAGGGGTTCTTGGAGAAAATACCCGTCTCTTTATACCATGCACTTCACAAACCATATTGAACTCATAGGAGGTGAATTCTCCACCTTTTTCAGATCTCAAGCACTTTATCTTCAAATTCACTTCATTTTCAACCATAGCCTTGAATTCATTGAATCTATCTAATGCATTTGATTTCTCTCTTATAAATGTAACCCATGTATATTTAGAATAATCATTAATTAAAATAATAAAATACCTTTCACCAAGTAGACTTCACACTCTCATGGGACCACAAAAAATTGTATGAATCAAATCCAGTAATCCAATAGTAGATTGTTCTCTTGATTTGTAATGATTTATTGTTTTCTTCCCAAATTGATAATTCCTATAGATAGCATTTACGGTCTTTGTAATTATCATTAGATCTCTCATGGCATTAACAAAACTAATCCTTTCCAAGTTATCAAAATTCATGTGACACATTTTCCTGTGGCATAACCAACTGTCATTTATCTGAGTCATAAAACATCGTCCATCAACACCTTTAAGTTGATAAATATTCCCTTCATATTTCTTTCCTGAAGCAATCAATGTTCTGAATCCTTTTTAGATCTCACATTTCTCATCCTTAAACACAAGATCATATCCTTTTTTGCACATCTAACCGATGCTCAATAGATTATTCCTTAATCCCTTAACATAGTAAACATCATCAGTATTATGCTTTCCATCAAAACTTATTGAACCTATCCCATGGATTTTAGCACCAATATCATATCCAAACATAACCAGACATCCATAATGTTTCTCAAGTTTCACAAACTTACTCTTGTCACCCATCATGTGATGTGAACAACCACTATAAACTACCCAAAAATTATTTTCCTATTTAGCATGTAGGGTAGAGATAATTGTACCTTCATTTTTCTCCTTCTCCTCCTCCTCCTCCTCCTCCTCCTTCTCCTTCTCCTTCTCTTTCTCCGGAGGACTTTGACTATTTTTCTAAATTAGTAGAAGTAGGTTCATCCTTAATCACCAATAACAAGCATTCATTATCATCTAGATCTTCATATTCTGAATCTTCATTTGAAATACTAGCATTCTCATTAACATATTCAACTCTATTAATCTTCTTTCCTTTCTTTTCTTTCTCATATCTTTGTTTATTCTTTCTAGCTCTTTTTGGATACTTTACAACATAGTGGCCAATTTCTCCACAATTGAAACACTTAAAGGGAAATTTACCTTTATACTTATCGAAGCCTTTTCTCATTCTTCTTACGGAGTTAGCTTCAATTTCATCAAAGTTTTCTTCATCTAGATCTTTATTTTTTGTAGCTTTAAAAGAAGTCTTTGTTTTACCTCCACTTATTAGATTCGGCTTCCGCATCTCATAAGACATCAAAAATCCTAGCAGCAGATCTTTAGTACAATTCTTATAATCTATAGTCTTCTCAATAGCACTCATCTTTTCACTGTAAGCATCAAAAAAGAGCTATATGAATCCTCTTTACAATTATGGTTTCATCTATAGTAGCACCAAGAGATCGCATTCCAACCATTACCTCAACCAATCTCTATACATAGGATTTAACATTCTCATCTTTAGACATATGCATAACATCAAACTGTGTTTCCAAATTCTATAGTTTTTCCTCTTTTACCCTTTCATCACCATCATGTGCTCTTTCTAAATCATTCTAGACTTCCTTAGTTGTCTTCAAATTCTGAAACTTAATCAACTCAGAATGTACCAAGCTATTCTTCAAGATGAAGTTTTCCTTATTATTCGCTTCATGTGCTCTAATTTCTTTAGGTGTACTTGTACCATAAATAGGAGGAGTGTAGGGTTTCTTATAAGCTTTCTCTACATCATATCTACAATACTCCAGATATTCTTCCATCAATACTTTTGAGATACCATAATTAGTTCCATCAAACCTTGGATAATCATAGACCATTTTTCTAGCCATCCTGGACCTTCCTCAAGCAGTTAAGCTCTTCACCAAGGAATCGAGCTATGATACCAATTGTTGGATAGGACAACTAAGAGGGGGAGTGAATCCATTCTCATAGATTATAACCTTAAATTCAATTACCTAAACTAACACATAAATTGATTAGCCATCAAATACCAATGCATAAACACAATAACACCAGATTTACATGGAAAACCCAATGAGGGAAAAAACACAATGAGGATTAACTCACACTATAAAGAATATCAAAACTAATTACAAATGGCTCGCTGCCTGAAATAAGGCTCATTTCCTAAGATAAGGATCATTGCCTTAAATAAGGACTCATTGTTTATACTCACTATCCACAGGGCTACAACCCAAAGGGCTCACTGCCACAGAGATACAAATAAGAAAAAGAAGACTTGTTATATAGAGACAACAACCTAAATGCAACAAAGGATTCCACCACAATCACTGATCAACTTGCATGAATGATAGAGTTCACCTTCTACTCACTACATCCGAAAACTCAGTGTTAAGCTTCTCATTGATCAACCACACATATAACTCACACACTTTCAGAATAGCATCAAAGTCACATCTTCTCTTTCACTTATCTTCCACTTATGTACACTTTTCATTGCTAGAACATTTGTATTTATACCATCTCCAACTTTGAAAAGATACAGTTGGCCATCCAACTTCAAATTCAAATTAGGTCAGCACCAAACATCCTAGGGTGGTATTATAATGATGGTGACCCAAACAAATATTTCACTGAGAACCATAATAGATCCAACACGCTTCATCAACTTAGAAGATAGTGCTTGAAACACGGTTGACCAAACTAGTGTAAAACACATAGATCAATTAAGCTTGATACTTCCAAATGTCAATACCATCTTCAATATAACAAGGGAAACACAAATCTAGAACCACAAAGAGAAATACAGACCAACAAAAATTCTTCAGACCTCTGCCAAAACATAGAAAAATATAGTTCACAAATACCAGACTAGCATCCTCAATAACTAAATACCTGTAATCTTCTTTTAATACAATTTTCTCAATATCCTCAACATATGCAATCAACAACCAATAGTAGATAATCAACTGACCAGTTGACATCAATGACAACACTTTCATTCCTCTTTCCATTCTTGCAACACTTTTCAAATCCAATCATCTAGGCTTCCATTAGGTCCCATTACTTTAGAAGATAAAACATCAATATATCGACTGGGTAGTGTCTAAGGCTATTTGCAATAGAAGGTGACTTGACTATCTCTCTTAGATTTTTTTTATTTTTAGAGAAACTGAAATTAATAAGGTCATTTAACTAATTAACTGGAAAATAATTATCTAAAAAGTTGGAAAGTATTTAAACTAGAAAGCATGATAACTAAACTAGTGAACATAGAAATAACTAAACTAAGAAGCATGTAAACTATAGAAGTAGAAAAACTTGTCAAAAAATCCATGAAACATCTAATTAATAACAATAGCAGTTCTAACAGTTAACATAAAAGTAACTACGAAAATGAAAGACAATGGGTGCTCAAGAACTTCAGACTCTAAGATGACAAACTTAATTACTATCTATAGAATTAACATAAAAAATGACTACACTCATAATTATTATTCATGCAATAAAAAAAACATAATTCTTCAAAGGAAAGTACTCATCTATTTAGTCTATCACCCCTTGAGTGTCTAGCTCTTGGGTTCCTACGTTCTCAGGTCACTTGCACAATGTAATCAAAAGCTCTTCCATTAAAATTAATCTTCATCCATAATTTCAAAAACTCGGAGATTGATATGAAATAGTTTCTTTATTCATATATATTCAGAAAGTATGTCGACAACATAATAGTACTATTCTGCCTCCTTTTTACTTTTACAAATTACATATTTATAAAAAGCTTCTAACTAAATCCTATATTTCAGATGATTTAGATTACCATTGAAAAATTCTATAACAGATTTTGAAAAAACTTTGTCTTTAAATTCCCATTACATAAATATTAAAGAGGCTCGACATAAATTTTTTTTAACTAAAATAAACTATGATTTCGGTCCATCATCCTAAAGTTCTGGAGCATGTTCCCAACACATGTCTTTAATCTATTCTGGAGCTAGTGCTAGTTGAACACTTTTGATTTTTGTATGATGTTCGATTATTATCCTACAAAACACTTAAAACTACCCATTAAATTTGCATTGGCAAGATACTTCAATAAATCACAAGAAATAAATTTTGCACTATGTTTCTAAAAAGATAAGCAATTATTATGCCTAAAGTTTAATTAATTGGAAGACAATAAGTATTTTACATATATGAGGAAGGGTTTGATTATGTTATCATGATGAGGTTATTTTTACCTCATCACTTCGTCCCCTTCCTAATTTTTGGTAGATCCTCCTACCCTTTGATGTGACCCCTGCTCTCCTTCTCTGTTTAATTCTTCATATTTAGCACTAGTATCATACAGATCATTTTTTTTTTATCGAACTTCTCAATTTTGTATAGGAAGCCTTGATGATAAGTAACCCTCATTTTCCACATGTTGAAGACCATTATCCCGATTTGTATTAATATGAGAAGCAGGTTGTGGTAAAAGGAACAGGGGAGGTCTATACCTCATCCCCATCCAATATGTTCTAGGGTATTTTAAGATTTTGGCCAAGGCATCTGCTCTTCTGTAGGACAATTTGATGTTAGGAGGGAAGATCATTTTTGTTTTCTTCAAGTATATTGGTAGTGGGGTGTATCTCTCTTCATAGGCATGCCAAGCCTTACCAATCAGTTTTGGTCCATGTTCCATGAAATGATTGTAACATAGTAAGAGGTTATCATTATATCTTTGATTCACAGTTTCTTTAGTTTTAACAACCAAAAAGTATGCTTTGAAGGCTATAGGTTTCTTGTTGGGGTGTCTCATTTGAAGACCCACTTTCTTCTCTACTTGAGAGTATTCTCTAGTGTGCTCTTTCCAATGAAATTTATTACGCATAGTAGATAACAAATATCTCAATTGCACCTCTCCAACAAAAAGGTTAATAAAGAAATCAGTATGTGTTTCCATCAGTAAATTGTGAACAAATAATTCACATAGCATATCTTGCTTCTCAAGAGTTGATTCTAAAAATAATTTAACAAATTCATGGTCATTAGGGTCATGTGGTTGGTTATGATAGATTCTCAGCAATTTCCATCTTAATAATTGTTCATTTAAAAACATAGCGTATAGCCTTGATGGTCTCCTACATGCTAATAGAAATTCTCCTATTTGGCATGCATCTTGTTTTTTCCTGTAGACCCTATCAAATGATTCTTTCAATAGTACCAACTCCTTTTTCAACCTGATATTCTCAATCCTAGCATCCCTCAAGAAATAACACCTTTCCATCCACTTTATCAATAATGGGGGAATTCAGACTTGAAACCATTCCCTTACAGTTGGTTCAATCTGAGTTCCCTTTGATTCCATTATTGGTTTATTAGAACTTTCTTGCTAATCCTATTCCAGTTCCACAATCTTGCTGAGAGAAACATTTAATTCTTCATTTGGTTTGTTCTTTTCCTCCTCAAAATCTTGAAATAACTACATAAAATTATTTCTCAAGATTTCAATATATTTATCCTTATCAGACAAATTAACATTATATGGATTATTCTCTTGATTCCATCTTTGAATTTTTATCTGCAATTCATTAATAAATGCATCCTTCTTTTCTATTTGCAATTTCAAAATTTGAATCTCTTGATCCCTTTTTCCTATCATAGCAATGTGTACTGCTATTTCCTCTTGTTGTTGTACAATATCTTCTTCATTTTTCTGCAATTGATTTCTTAACTCATCAATTTCCACTTTCATTTTTTCCAACTCTACATTAACACTATCATTTTCAGTTGTTTCAATAAATTTATTTACAATAGGAGACAAATTTTCTAAAACATTATCCTCAACCTCCATAAAAGGTGGATATTGTTCTCTCCCTTCTTCCTATATTTATTCAATAGGGGCTTCTTCCTCTTGTCCTATGTGGGGAGTTATTTCTTCTCCTTCTACCCCTAGAGACCGATAAAATTGCTCCCTTGTTTCCATTATTTCCACATTATCAATGGGGTCCTCAGTTTCTATTGAATTTTCCTATTTTCTAGACCCCTTTTTCTTTGAAACACTCCCTATGTCTTGAGTTGGGGTTTCTATAGACTTAGAGGAAAATATCTTGCTTCTCCTCAAGGGAGGAGTGTTCTAAAAATTAACAGTAGACCTTCTTTTCCTCTTCCTAGAGGGAACTCTTTCTACATTTATATGAATAATGTCAACATCCCCTAATGAGTCTGGGGTTCTCAACTCATTGTTTAGAGGTTTTGGCATTTCATCACCAAGGTTTGTGGGAATTTGAGCTTCAGGAACTCTTAAGGCCTCAGGGGAAGTTTCTCCAGAAGGTGAAGCAATCTATTTGGAGGATTCCCCTTCTTCTAATTTTCTTTTGGGCACAAAATTTTCAAATTTCCAGAGAAATTTCTCTCACTTACTCTCAGGTTTCTTTCAAAAATGATATTTATAGATTAATTGAATGAACCCATGGTGTTTCAACGGACCTAAACTGATTTTATATCTTTCTATGGAGGAGATGACAAATTCATTAAAAAATTCAAGCAAATTGACCCTAAGAGCAGGGTCTTCTTTCCCATGATGCAAGTGTATAAGCATACGAAATGCAGGTCCAACCATAGTAGTAATTTGGCCTTCACAAGTAAAATATTTTATGATCCATGCAACATCTGTTCCCCAGGGTTCTAATATGGAGGTACTTTGAAACCCTTTGTTCTATCCTCTAATATTAATAACTATCATGGGCTGAGGGTCTCCCTCTCTAAGAAATAATTCTGATAACTTTTGATATGTAATTTGAGAAGTTTCAGATAACTTAATACCAAAATTATCTAAAAAAGAGAGGCGAGAAATGACTTTCGAACTCACCTGAAAAATTCTTCCAATGTAGTATCAATTGGCCATTGGAATAGTTTTCTACAAATGCTTTCACCAAATTCTCATTATATCCCTCAAACTTCTTGATAAAATCCAACCATCCCACTTCTTGAAACAAATTGGAAATGCTGCTTAATTCTAGTAATTTATCCACTGAGGTTGGCTCTGATTTCTTCTTTGCAACCCCCATTTTCTGTCTCTGCTCTTTCAATTCTGCTAAAAAATTTCACAGTGCAAGAAGCTTATGCTAAATCATTTTGAAGATATAATCGAGGAATGATTATTTCTTTGTCTTTGTTTAAAAACTTATTGTGCAATGATGATAATTTGCATGGAGGAGTGCGAAAAGAGTGTCGTACTACTAGTTAATCAATTAGTGGCTCAAGTTACTAAATTAGGAAGGGAGAAACTCATGCCAATTAATTACACCTTATTCAAAAATAACTACTTATTTAAGAAAAAAATTGTACTTGCTTACATTTTGTGATCGCTTAAAGATTACGTACCTTTGCTGATTTAATAGGATGACAGAATGGTATTGGTTAAGGTGGTGACATATTTATTATGACATGAGTGAGGTAGCTTGTGAATGACAAAGTCATGAATGAGGATAGGTTGTCATAATGGATTTTATTTATGATGGAGAAATGGTGATGAGTTGGAATAACCACACTAAGCACAAATATCGAAGTGACAACTTAAAAAGGAGGCATGTGTACATGGGTTTGAAAAATCAAAGCATCGAAAAGAAATTTAAATTTTATAGAAAAAGGTAGGCATAATGGAAATGGATAATTTATGGAGCACGCTTATGAGAACGTGCTCAAAACAAGTGAATAATTTTTGGAGCACGCTTGAGGCATACACTCAAAATGAAGAAGGTGGATAAGTTTAAGAGCATCGGAGCACCCAAATTTGGAAAGTTTCAGAGCATCATCAAAAGATGCAGTTGGTGCAGCAACCAAAGATAAGGTTCTAAAACATCGTTGAAAGATGCAGCTAGAGCAACAACCAAAGGAAGGTTCTGGAGCATCATCGAAAGATACAACCGAAAATAAGAAAAATAGATGTATGAGTGAACTTGAACTTCTGGAGCATTTCTCGAACAATCACCATTCTACAAGAAAAAAATGCACGATGTGATGAGTTGAAATGAAAGTTCTTGAGCATCTGGATATCAAAGCTCACAAGTTCCATAGCACCACTACAATCAAGCTCATAAGTTCTAGAGCACCACCGCAATTGAAGGTAAGTTTCGGAGCACCGAGGCACCCAAACTAACAAGTTCTAGAGCATCAAAGCAAGGTGCTCTGGAAGTTGTTTTTGATTTATAGTAAAGTTATACAAAATGAAAACAAAACTTAGCCAAGTCCAATGAAATAGGAATTAATGAAGAATTCTTTGAAAAAAATTTGTACGCATGCCTTTTTATTACAATTTTTCATATATTTATACATTTTTATTTTTTTTATGCAAGGTCTATATTGACTTTACCAAGCCTTGCATTGGATTTCCCCCTACATTTCTACCAATTTTGTAAATTCCTTCTTGTTAATAGTTTTATGGTAGATACGTAGGCGATGACCATTTACCAAGAGATTTCATGTATCACCATCAATAGGTTTCAACTAAACTATGTCATTTGAAAACACTTCAGAAATTTCATATGGACCCAACCAATGAGTTATAAGTTTTCCATGGTGATCTTTATACCTAGAATCGAATAGAAAGGCCTAGTCACCATTATGGAACTCTCTTTCTTTAATGTTCTTGTCATTGCAAACCTTTCATTGTTGTTGAACTAGCTCATTTTGATGGACAACATCCAAATGTAGCTCATCCAACTGGCTTAGCTATAAAAATCACTCCACTTGGGCTCGTTTATGATCTAGGCCCAACTCCATAGTTATTCTTAGAGTTTACAGTTTGAACTCAATGGGCAAGAGAGGTTTCTTCCAAAACCAAGCTCATAGGGGCTAAACCTAGTTGTGTATTTCCATGTTGTGTTGTACACCCAAAAGGCTTTAGGTAATTTCCTAGCCCAATCTCTCCTCCCTAAAGAAACCATTTCCGTCAATATGTTCTCTAGCTCCCTATTAGTCACCTCCACATGATTTTTTTCCTAAGGGTGATAAGGATACGAATTCTTATGACTCACTTGAAAATGGTTTGTGAATGCCAAGAGAAATTTGGACACGAATTGGGGTCCCTGGTCTATAACAATGGTTCTGGGAGCTCCAAACCTCAAAAAGATCTTATTATAGAGGAAGTCAATGACTTGTTCCTCTCTAGCAACTCATAGAGCCTAAACTTCTACCCATTTAGTCAAGTAATCAGTGCAAACCAATATGTATTCTTTTGCTTGAGAGAAAGGATCTATGTGACCGATAAAATCCAACCCTGATTTTTTGAATGGTTCAAGGACTACCTGTGGCTGCAAAGGCATTTCAGTAGAAGTTTTTGGTCTTCCTACCCTTTGACATTCGTCGCAATGATGAACATAATTTTTAACGTCTTTATGAATTGAAGGCCAATAATATCTGGTACCTTAGATCTTATGAGAAGTTCTCTTTGCAGAATAATGAACCCCAAAAGGATCACTGTGATAGGCCCTAAGGATACTATACATTTCATCTACCCTAACACATCATCTCAAGACCATATTAGGGCCACAATAGAATAGTATCACATTAATCCATTTAAATGGGACACTCTCTCTAACAAGTCACTTCCTCTATTTTGATGTAAACCCAAGTGGTACTTTTGAGGTAGCTAAATAATTGGCAATGTCAGTGAACCAAGGGGTCTTTGTAGAGATAGCAAAAAAATATTCATCTAGAAACTCATCTTATGCAGGTGCACAGTCCCCACCTTCTTGTTTAATTTGAGACAAAAAATTTGCTACTAAGTTAAATTTCCCTGGCTTGTCAATTATTGTTACATTGAACTCCTGAAGGAGTAGTAACCACCTAATTATCTGTCCATTTACTATAGGTTTATTCATCAGATATTTAATAGCCAAATGGTTTGTATAAATAATAACTTTGTACCCTATAATGTAATGGCGAAACTTTTTAATGGCATGTACCACAACCAAGAATAATTATTTTTTTGTTGTCATGTAGTTTCTCTCAACAGACATCAGGTTTTTACTAATAAAATAAATGGAATATTTACCCCCATTCTCATCTTCTTGCCCTAATACTGCACCAGTTGCATCATCCGAGGCATCGACATAAATGTGGAATGAAAGATTCCAATTTGGCCAATGCAGTATAGGAGAAAACATAAGTTTCTCTTTTATTATTTTAAATGATAATTGACACTCAGGTGTACTCTAGTTAAACTCCACATCTTTCTGAAGAAGAGAAAACATAGGGGCTGCTATCTTACTCAAGCTTTCTATAAACCTCCGATAGTATCCAACATTCCCAAGAAAACTTATAACATCCATTTGCATTTGAGGAGTAGTCAAGTGTTGAATGACTTCAATTTTCTTAGGATCAACCTTAATTCCTTCAGAAGAGATATGATGACCTAAGACTATTCCTTGTTCCACCATTATCAAACACTTTTCATGGCTAAGGGATAGTCGATGATCCTCACATCTCTCTAAAACCCTATCCAAGTTTTGAAAGGCTTCACCATAGGTTGACCCATAGATAGTAAATTCATCCATGTAGACTTCTACACAATCATTGACAAGCTCAAAAAATATAGCCAAAATGGCTCTTTGGAAAGTTGTAGGGGTGTTACAAAGTCCAAAGAGAAGAACATGATATGCAAATCTTCCCCATGGATAATTAAACTTTGTCTTATCCTGGTCTTCGGGTGCTACCTGAATCTAGTTGTAACCACTAAATCCGTCTAAAAAGGAGAAATATTTCCTCCCAACCAAATTGTCTAGAACCTGGTCTACAAAGGGTAGGGGAAAATAATCTCGATGAGTGGCTTTGTTAAGGTCTTTGTAATCCACACATATCCTCAAATTTTCATTTTTCTTTGGCACTACAACCGGAGGTGAAACCCACTTACTATCAAAAATGGGATAAATAAATCTCACTCAAAGGAGTTTCTAAATTTCAATTTTGACAATATCTTTTAATGCAGGATTGAGTCTCCACTGTGGATGACGTACTAACCTTATATTAAGATCAGTATAAATGTGATGTGTACACACACTTGGGTGAATTCCCCTCATGTCTATATAGTCCCAAGAAAAAGCTTTAGAACTTTTTACCAAAATATTAAATAATATAGCCTCTTCCCATTTTGTCAGCCAACTATTGATGTTCAAGGTTTTTCTTGATAGTAGCATAACTATATTTTTTCCCGGATGGGCAGAAGTGACAGTATATATTGGTTGTAACAAGGTATTGAGAGGACATCTATGAAGTATAATTCGGTGAAATCTAGCAATGTCCTAAAAAAATGGTTAGTTATGAGAATCATATTGGCAAAAAGACAAGGCATTCCCATAGTAGTATAATTATGTTCAATCACATGTACATCGATTGGTTGTCCTAAAATTTCTGGTGCATCCACCATTTCCTCATCACATGAGCCTATGGAAAAGTGTGCTATATCATTTACTAACTCATCCTCTAATTCTTCTCCATGTTTAATAACTACCATGGCTAATGAGGTCAAACTGCCTTGACCATTAGACTCTTCTAGTTCATCAACCCAGACTTCGTTATATTCGGTGGGTTTAGTAGGAGGGTACAAGAATAAATGTTTACTATCTAGCCCATGTGAAATGGTCATTCCTCCCTCTCTATAGTTGATTTTATCTATGATAGTGGCCAACCATGGTCTTCCGAGAATTATCAAATAAATTTCTTTGGGTGTAAGCGACTGAATTATCTGGAAGTCCACTAGATATTCCCATCCATAAACTTTGACAAGAAAATTTTAAATAACACCCTTGGGAATGACTATGGACTAGTTCACCATCTGCAAGACTACAGTTGTGGGATGTAAATTAGTGAGACCTAATTTTTCCATCACGTCCATAGTCATTACATTAATGGTTTCTCCTAAATCCACTAATGCATTAGGTATTGCTACCTCATTAATCATGACAGTTATCAGTGGACTACCGAGATCATCATATTTTGGAGCAATGGTCTTTCCAGACAAAAATTCAGTTAAATAACCATCGATGTGCATAGTATTTATTCTCTTTGGTTTCCTCCCTATAGTTTTAATGCACAACTGTTTGATCAACTGGTTCAACTCTAGAATCTCCTTTATTGCTTACAAAAAGATAACCTATATTTGCAATTGTTTGATTTCTTGTATTAATGCAGTTTTAGAGGCCAAAGGCATTTCCAGAGTATCTTTCAGATGCTTCAGAAATGGTGCTTGATTTTTCTCTTTTGGAGTGGTATCCTTCCTAAGATCAGTTGGAGATTGACCTCACTCCTCCTGAGGTAAGTCAGAAGCTCATGCTGACAATGGTGGGGGAGTGATGTCCGTGGTAGCAGTTTGGTTGGGGTCTATAGCTGGAGTGACCTTTTTCAAGAGTTTTGGGAGTAGGTTCATCCATAATTTATTCAATGGTTGGTGGTTGAAGTGTTCTACCAAAGCGCAACTTGACATTTATACAATGTATGGCATTAAGTTCGGTAACATTATCCTGTTCAGTGGAGTATACCTGAGTATTTTGTTAGTTGTTCTTAGGATTGGGAAGTGGTTGCATCAAAAGTTGAGGTTAATTTATCTATTCACTCTGTGGAGGATTTTGGGGTGGCGGTAACAAATTCTATTGTTGATTCCTTTGAAGGTCAATAAAGAATTGATTTTGTCCCAGGTTCCATTGAGGAGCAGTATCTTGTGGATACCACTATTGTTGAGTTTGGTTTGGCCACTGTTGAGTTCCCCATGATTGGTTCACCCATTCGGGGGGTCCCCAATAGGGAGCTCCCCAATTAGGTTGTTGAGGTGGTGGTCGAGGCCAATATGGAGTCCATTGATTATTAGCCTAATTTTTTTTGGGTCTCCAAGCAGGATTGGAATTTTTCCCATAAGAAAAATTCCCTCCTTGGCATTGATTTACCACATTAATTTATTCCTCAACCTGTGCTATCCTTTTCTTGGAATTCTTGAGATCACTAAGAAGCTCACACTAGTTTGTAGGATGATTTTTCTTGCAAAGTTGACAAACAGGAGCCTTGTCTAGTAGACATTCTCTCAAAAGATGTTTATTTTGACATCGTGGACAGTAGATGGAAAAAATCTCGGGATTACGGGTCTTAGCTTGTATGCCATCTAGTGTAGTGTTCAATTGAACAAGTATGTCCATTTTGAGGTTTTCTATTTCCTCTTAGAGCTTGCCTATTTCATTAGACCCTTTAAAAGAATTATTTTTGTGGATTCCTCGTCGAGTATGTGAGAAATTCTGACACAACTTGTATATGTCATCAAGGCCTAACTGAGACACGTCTCCTTTTCCCATTAGATCAAGGCTTCTTCTTGCATCCTCATCGAGTCCCTTAAGAAATATAGTCTTGAGAATCTCAACACTAATGGCATCTTCTCCACACCATTTATACAAGAAAAGAAACCTGTCTAGGTAATCCTCTAGACTCTCACCTCATTTTTCCTAAGTTTAAATAGATCCTCCTTACGATCACTCACCCTACAATAGCTCTGGTATTTTTTTAGGAAAGAAGTCTCCATGTCATCCCAAGACGTAATAGACCCAATCGCTAATCCCTTAAACCAACACATGGCCACGTCCTTCAAAGTAGAAGGAAACAACTTCAGTTTCTGGTTATCATTTTTATAGTAATGTTTGATAGAGGACCTTAAATTCGAAAAGAAACTAGTCTGGGTCTTCGAAGGAAAAACCTCAAAAGGTTGGTAGGAAATATGGAGAGATGTGTTTCATCATAGTATCATCATCTGCATCCAGAGTAATAGGATAAGTGAACATTCATGGTGTCAAATTATCATTTTTATTATAGTTATCATTATTTCGGTTAGCTTCAGTCCTACGATCACCCATGATGTCTAGAGGAACGTGTTCCTCCTAGATAATTTCCTCAATGATGGGTTGTTCTACTAGATGATCTTCAGGAAAATAGTGGAAATTCTTTGGTGGATTAGGCTCAAGTAACTCTTCAATAGAGTGGTCTTCTGAGCCTTGGTCCTCCCTATGTATGATTGGAACGTATTTTGGGGGGGTCTTTGGTATAAATCTTCTATGAGAGCCTCTTTTATTGACCATGCAGAAAAGGAAGCCAAAGGGTATTTTGGGCCTAAAAGAGGTATTCAATGTATCTCATATTAACACTCAATAAAGAAAGTTGTCCCTAGAAATGACGCCAAAAAGTGATAGGTTGTCGTTAGGTCCCATTACTTTAGAAGATAAAACATCAATATATAGATCAGGTAGTGTCCAAAGCTATTTGCAATAGTAGGTAACTTGACTATCTCTCTTAGATTTTTTGTATTTTTAGAGCAACTAAAATTAATTTTAACCTAAGGTCATTTAACTAATTAACTAGAAAATAATTTATCTAAAAAGTTGGAAAGTATTTAAACTAGAAATCAAAAAATAATTAATCTAGAAAGCATGATAACTAAACTAAGAAGCATGTAAAATACAAAAGTAGAAAAAATTGTACACAATCCATGAAACATCTAATTAATAACAGTAACAGTTCTAACAGTTAACAGAAAGTAACTACAAAAATGAAAGACAACGGGTGCTCCAGAACTTCAACTCTAAGATAACAGACTTAATTACTATCTATAGAATTAACATTGAAAATTACTACACTCATAATTATTATTCATGAAATAAAAACAATAGAATTATTAAAAGGAAAGTTCTCATCTATTTAGTCTATCACCCCTTGAGTGGACAACTCTCAGGTTCCTACGTTCTCAGGTCACATGCACAATTTAATCGAAAGCTCTTCCATTAAAAATAATCTTCATCCATAATTTCAACAACTAATAGATTGATATGCAATAGTTTCTTTATTCATATATATTCATAAAGTATGTCGACAACATAATAGTACTATTCTGCCTCCTTTTTACTTTTGGAGATTACATATTTATAAAAAGCTTCTAACTAAATCCTATATTTCAGATGGTTTAGATTACCATTGAAAAGGTCTATAACAGATTTTGAACAAAATTTATGTCTTTAAATGCCCATTACATAAATATTAAAGAGGCTCGAGTTGAGCCATGAAGTCTTAAACTTTAAAACATAACATAAATTTAACTAAAAGAACCTATGATTTCGGTCCATCATCCTAAAGTTTCGGAGCATGTTCCTAGCACATGTCTTTAATCTGTTTTGGAGCTCGTGCTGGTTGAATAGTTTTGATTGTTGTATGATGATCGATTATTATCCTACAAAACACTTAAAAATACCCATTAAATCTGCATTGGCAGGATACTTCAATAAATCACAAGAAATAAAGTTCACACTATTGTTCTCAAGAGATAAGCAATTATTATGCCTAAAGTTTAATTAATTGGCAGAGAATAATTGTTTTTCATATATGAGGAATATTTTTAGTATGTTATCATGATGAGGTTATTTTTACCTCATCACAAATCAAGCATCTACACCTCCATTCCAAAATGCTATACCAAATGAAAATATGACCTTTGGGAAAAACCTAAATGCCAATTTCATTCCAAACCAAAACATCACACATCAATATGGTAACCAAGGTCCCGCGACTCAAAACACCAATTCCAATCCAAATTTGAAATGTAACCTCAACACCAATATCATGACAACAAATCAAACCAATGTAACACCATCTCTTGTAGAAACATTTATGCAAAAAATACAGGCCCTCCAAAAAATGACAAATATAAAATTGGGAACCAACAAGAAGACCTATTCCATGGAGGAATTGTTCCCCTTTTCATTTGACATAAATCTATACATGTCGCCCTTTCCCCCTCATTTCATGACACCAACTTTGCCTAAGTATAAGGGGACAGGGGATCCAATAGAACATATTCAAGAATTTAACACATCATGTATGGAAGTCTCATATGATCCTACATATTTGATGAGAATATTCTTGTGAAGCCTCACAAGTCTAGCCCTAGATTGGTTTGCACATCTCCCTCTAGGGATTAGAACATGGGGTGAACTGGCTGAAAAATTCATTAATCACTTTACCTTCAACATTCAAAATGATGTCACCCTTGCAACATTAAGCACAACTAAACAAGAAGAAGGGGAATCGCTTACCTCATTTTACCAGAGATGACGAGGTTTGGTTAGCAAGTTCCCTTGTCACATTCTTGAGAAACAATTGGTCACCATGTTTTTTGAGAACCTTGAAAAAGAAATGATGAGTAGTCTACAAATCCAATATTGCACAATTTTTGATAAGATCCTTGAGAAAGGTTTCCTTAATGAAAAGGGTCTTGTCACAAAAGGACTAGTCAAAATAAACAAAGAGACTCCAAAGCCCAATAATGACAAAAGAAAATACTAGTCCTGAAACAAGAATGTCACAAATCATGGATTTTTTGATTCCAAAATGATGAAAAAAGGTCCAACCAGTCATCTTAAAGGTCCCTCATCATCAAATACATCAAACACATCAAACACCCAAACATAAGGTCAAAACTAGATATTGAATGCAATCCAAAAAAATCAACAACAAAGAGGTCCTCCCTATGCTAAGTGAACACATACCCAATTGGGTGAACCTATCAAATAAATCTTAAAATATATTTTGTAATCTAATTTCATCACACTACCAAACATCAAAAATTATGAACCATCTTTAATCAAATCTGATTGGTGGAAAGAAGATGAATATTGTGAATACCACCATGGAAAAGGACATAAAACAACTAGATGTTGGACACTCAAGAATATCATTCAATACCTTATTGAAAATGGAACCATATTGTAGGAGATTCACAAGGAAAAACCAATGTTTATCATACCATATTCAAAACTCCCTTATAGGACCATGACAAAGGAAAAGCCTCCAGTTCAGGGAATGACAATAAAGCAAATTATGCAGCCATCAAACATGATTACAACACTATTATCCTTAACATAATACCATTCGATGATCACATTTCCACCATTACCATAAAAAGTCCAAGTTTTGAATGTCTTGTTACCACTCGTAGAACCAAGATAACTATTCCAGGACCTCTTTCCAATCAACAGCCAAAAAGCCAATATAATATCCTAGATTAGCTAGGGAAAACTCCCACACAAATTTCCATTTTGGATCTCCTTTGCATATCACCACAGTAAATAGCTATCCTTGATAAATCATTGCAAGAAGCATCTATACCCACTAACCTAGATGTCAATGAATTTCAAACCATGATTGGATACCTAGCTATACCGCACCATGCCACCTTCTTAGAACAAGACTTTTCCACCCAAAAATTTGATTATAATGATGCTCTACACCTTGAAGTATGCATCAATAAACACAAGAATAGACGAGTCCTAGTAGACAATGGAGTAGGTTTGAACATTTTCTCAGTGGTAATTGGTGAAAGCATTGGGA
This sequence comes from Sequoiadendron giganteum, assembly GCA_007115665.2. Taxonomy (NCBI): domain Eukaryota; kingdom Viridiplantae; phylum Streptophyta; class Pinopsida; order Cupressales; family Cupressaceae; genus Sequoiadendron; species Sequoiadendron giganteum. The sequence continues at coordinate 438,000,084 of CM021108.1, read as the reverse complement.
GACTCTGATAATTGCATAGACAAAACCAAGAAAATTGTGGTCAAAGCTTATGATGATGTTGAGCATTCATTTGAAGGCATAAATTCACTTCCCATAAGAGTTGACCCAACCATACAAAACATAGTATTTCATGTCTTGGATCTAGATTTGCACTATAATCTTCTCCTTGGTCGCCCATGGATTTATTCCATGAGGGCTATCCCTTCCACCTACCACCAATGCCTCAAGTTCTCATATAATGGCATTGAGATTAGTATTCCAAGCGACCCTAATCCCTTTCAGTATTGCACAAACCTAAAAGGAACTATTGAACATCAAGTTCCAATCAAGCAAGAGGCTTCATCTTCCACTTCATCTACCACTTCATCTCACTACATTGATCCATCTTCCCTTTTCAAATCATTCACCCCATTCACCACACCTTCCACACCAAAGATCTAGATTCAAGACAAAGGAACAAAAAATACAACATGAAGAGTCTCTTTTTCATTGGAAAGTTACCTAAATCATTGAAGTCTTATGGAAAGCCCCATCCCATGCAACCCAGAGTCATCATCCATAATCCCCCTACCACCTTCACTAAATGGGGGGAACTAGACAAAGAGTCTTTAGATGATCACATTCTCACATGATTACACAAAGAAGAGGACACTGAAACTAAGAAATTTCTAGTTGAATAGTATCCAAAAGGGTTCCTAATAATGAAACAACAAGAATATGATGGATATAGCAGCCTTGGCCTAAATAAAAAAGGAATGTTGGAACCCTTACAGCCTCCTAAGTTACTAAAGAATCAAGGGTTAGGGTTTGTATCAGTAAAAGTGTCTATCTAGGGTATTGGTTTACCTTCGAGTGAGGGTGTTGATGCTTCAAATGAGATCGAGACATACGAGGACTCTTGGGGTTTTGATGCCGATTCTAATGAATATGAATGGGATTCCCTATCCTCCACTACTTTCATGGACCTTGATAAACTATTTGGAAAATTTGTTGAGCCTCCCCTTGAAGAAACATTCAATCAAATGCTTACAATTGGTTCCCTACAAAACTCGCCAAGTCCTCATCCAAAGGTCCCTTTGAAAAGAGAAGAATGGATCAAACACTTCTAGGAAACCATTTATTTCACCTCTTGGGAACCTGATGACTCTATGTTCATCTTTACCTTATCTTCCTACACCATGACCCTTGATAATACTGATGATGGCTTACCCCTTGTCTATGCACAACTCATAGATTGGGATCAACAAGAACCACCAAGTTTGGACACATTCAAGAATGGCAAAGCAATCACTGAGTTCATGGGACTTCATGAAGGAATACCAAGTGGAGATCACAAGGTTGGATTTTCTATAGAACTCAATTATGCAACGCACTTTGGTGAGGCTATTCTATCCTCTAGTCACAAAAGTGAAAATGAAAAAAGTAAAAATAAAAATAATAGGTATTGAAGTGAAAACTAAAAGGCGCCAGCTGATCATGAAAAAGTAAAAATAAAGGATAAATCCAAAGGTGAAAACCTCAATGAGGTGCCTGGAGATGGAGGACTGGATAATCTCCCTATAGACTGAGAGAGATCGTCATTTCTTACAGAAGAAGTGAACATTGGTACACAAGATAATTCCATAATCATACAGTTGGTAGCCTCTTTGACCATCAAGGAAAGGCCTGAGTTTATAGTATTGTTTCAAAAAGACAAGTTATTTTCACATGGTCATATGTTGATATGACTAGATTGGATCCATAACTTGTTCTGCATCACCTACCATTGTTACCAAATGCCAGACCATATAAACAAAACTTAAGAAAAATTCACCCATAGATTGTGCTCTTGGTCAAGGTGGAATTGAAGAAAATATTGTATGTTGGGTTCATTCACTCTATTGATTACACAGATTGGATATCAAACCTCGTTTCTATCACCAAACCAAATGGTCAAATCAGAGTATGCATGGATTTTAGAGATTTTAACAAAGCCTGTCCTAAAGATTATTTTCCTTTACCAAACATTGACATAATAGTAGACCTTACTATTGGATATGAAATGCTATCACTTATGAGTGGATTCTTGGGTTATAACTAGATAAGAATTGATCCTAAATATCAACCGAAGACAACTTTCACATGCACTTGGGGAAATTTTTGTTGGAATGTCATTCCATTTGAACTTAAAAATGATGGAGCTACATATCAAAGAGCCATGACTACTATTTTCATGATTATGTGCATGCACTTATGGAGAATTATGTTGATGATCTTATCTCAAAATCTCTAGAATGAAGTGGTCACCTACCATTCTTGGACAATATTTTCACACGAATCAAAAAGATTAAAATCGGGTTAAATCCAAAGAAGTGTGTTTTTGGGGTCCAATCAAGAAAACTCCTAGAATATATTGGCTCTCACAGAGGAATAGAAGTTGATCTTGCCAAAGTAAAATCTATCTTGGACATGCGACCACCAACCAATATCAGTCAATTAAGGAAATTATAAGGAATATTACAATCAATCTGTAGGTTCATTGTTTAGCTAGCAGACAAGATCCATCCATTTCAACATATGTTAAGGAAATGAATTCCCTTCAATTGGACCTAAAAGTGTCAAGAGGCATTTGAATAGATCAAGAATTATCTATTGACTCCACCAGTTCTTATGCCTCCAATTGATGGATGAAATTTGATATTGTATGTGACAACTCAACTACATCAGCACTGAGGGCATTGTTAGCACAAAATGAGAATTATGGCAAAGAACGAGAAATTCAATATATCAGTCGCACCTTAGTCAGATATGAGTTGAAATATAGCCCTATTGAATGATCATGTCTAGCAGTTGTATTTGCAACACATAAATTGAGAAATTACGTGCTAAATCAGAAGACAAAATTGATCCTTTAAAATATCTTCTCAATAAATAATCTCTGATAGGAAGACTAGCCAAATGGGTTATGATCTTAAGTGAGTATGACATTGAGTACAATTGACCAAAAAGCAATAAAAGGACAAGTAATAGTTGATTAGCTTGTGGATGCACCAGTAAAGGCATATCATCCTTTGATATCTAACTTCCCAGATGAATTGATATTTGTCATAGAAACATCAACATGGAAATTGTACTTTGATGGATCTTACACAAGTCATGGTTCAGGAGCTGGTATTTTTTTCATCACACCTTAAGGAGATTCCACTCCCAAGTCATTCTAAATAGCATTTCCATGTACTAACAACATAGTTGAGTACAAAGCATTATTGATAGGACTCCAAATCACAATAAAATGGAAAATAAAGGATCTTCAAGTCTATGGTGATTCTCAGTTAGTGATTAAGAAAGTTGATGATTATGACACCAAGGATAAAAAAATGATGCCGTACAAGCATATGGTTGATAGTTTTAGATTGTAATTTGATTCTATTACCTTTGAATAGATACCAAGAATTTAGAACAAATTCATTGATGTAATGGCTACAATTGGACCTCTCTTGGACATTCCCAATAATGCATCGCAATATGATTTCTTGGTAGAACAACCATTGGTCTCTGTAGTCGATGTCCCCAAAACTGAACTTGTGTGTGAACTTGTTGGTCTTGAATCTCCTTGGTACAAAGAAATTTATAGTTACTTGCATGAACAAATTATCCCTCCTGATTTGTTCCTCAACCAATGCAAAACATTTATGTGACAAGCATCCAAATATGTCATCATCAGAGATACCCTTTATCACCACAACCTATATAGTACCCTCCTCCAATGTCTCGACTCAAATGAAGCACAAACAACCTTACAAGAGGTATATCATGGTATATGTGGAGCTCATTCTACTAGTCCAACTCTATCTAAAAATCTCATGAGGGAAAGATATTATTGGCCTACGATGGAATGTGATGCCTATCACTTTGTGAAGAGATTTCACCAATGTCATATTCATGGAGATCTTATACATGCGTTAGCTCAAGAAATACAACCACTTACATGATCATGGCCATTTTCTCAATGGGGACTCGACCTCGTAGGAAATATCCATCCCACCTCTACTAATGGACATAATTTTATCCTTATTGCTACTAAATACTTATCAAAATGGATCAAAGCCATCCCAATAAATTATATTACTAGAGATAAAATATCCAAGTTTATCCTGAATTACATTATATATTGTTGTGGTATCCTGTAGTCCATCATTGTAAATAATGGTCGCCCTTTTAAGAATCGGGATGTCTGTGAACTTTGTGAAAAAATTCATATCCAACACCATTTTTCTACCTTATATTACCCCCAAGGTAATGGCCAAGCTGAGGCATCTAATAAGACTATCCTAAAAATCTTAAAGAAGAGTATCAATGACATTGGCGATGACTAGAACCTCCAACTTAATCTTTCTCTATGGCTCTATCATGCCAATGTTTTCACCCCTATATGAGCCACTCCATATTCCCTCATCTTTGGATTTGAAGCCATACTTCCTATAGAGGTCAAGTTACCATCCTTATGAGTATCTATGCAAGGATTGATTGATCAAGAGGAATACCGTGTATCATATCTACATGAACTAGAGTTATTGGATGAAAAGAGACAAAATGCTTTGACACATTTGCAAGTATATCATAATCACCTTCGACACAACTACAATAAGAATGTCTGACCTAGAAGTTTTGACATTGCTGACTTAGTCTTGAAAGAAAATCTAAAGAATCAAGAAGATAGAGAAAATCCCAACAAGTTTGAACCTAATTGGTTGGGCCCTTATATCATCATATTAGCATATGGATTTGCTACTTATCAACTTTCTACTTCTAAAGGAGAACCATTTCCTGAACCCATCAACAACATGCACCTTCGCAAATACTACACCTCATTCTTAGAGTATCCTCTTAAAAATAAAATAAAATAAATAGTCACCCTGATGAAAACCTGGAAAACATGTGTCTTGGTGACAACAAAAAAATCAAAAATAAATAAATAAATAGTAAAGAGAAATATTTTTTTCAAAAGTAAAAACCATTTCGGTGGTGCTTTGGATAAGTGCCATGGTGAAAACTTGGCAAACAGGCACCATGTGTAGTCAATTTATGCTCCTCCATCTACTATCACTCCACCTGATCTTTTGTACTTCGCTCATCCATTTGCACATGTCACCTTTCCATAATAAAGTTTTTTCATCCTTCTCATGGTCTAAGAACCATCAAAATTTAGCATCCTTCACTTTCATGGAAATCCTTTGCATTTGTCTGCTTATTCCCCTTGCACCTAATAAGTTGGTCTTGTACCTGACTACGGGAAAATCCTTGACATATATCTTTATGGGAAATAACACATGGTGTCAGCCATCATAAAACACCAAAATCCAAAAAAAATCATAAAACATCAAAATCCAAAAAAAATCATAAAACTTCAAAATCCCAAAAAAAATCATAAAACATCGAAATCCAAAAAAATAAAAAAATGTCATCAAAATCCATAAAGAAAGCTAGATTCAATGTCTGAGTCTGATTGGGTTTGTGTTAAAGTGATCGAACTTCATTGTCTCTACACATTTTCTACGTAGGCAAGGCCCATCTTAAATGAGCCCCCGAGACATTAGGTCAATCCTTTTAGGTTTTTCCAATTAAAATCATGACTCAATCTTTTGTCAAATCAAAAAGAGTCAAGTCATGTCAAACTACAAGGTCTCTACATGTATAACATAGGAAAGGCCATCAATCGATGAGCCCCCGAGGCCACCTAGGTCAATCCTTTAGGGTTTGTCGTATCTATTTTTTGTCCACAAGAAATCATCATTCAAACCAAATCATGAATCAATAGGAAAACATAACCAACAAATCCTTCATCTTCAATTAATCAATTATCTTATTGTCAATCAGTTGAGTAGGTCATTAGTATTGTATCAAAATGGGGCATTATGTCATTTGTTTCATTTGGTCTTATCTCTTGTTTTTTATCAGGATGCGTCCTTCTTGAGACTAGACTTTATCTTTCGTAAATCTTGTCACTCACCTTAAGCAGGATATGTCTTTCTTGTAGTTAGGTGATTTATCAACAATGGTCATTTAGTCAATTTTATCAGATGTGTTACTTTCCTCCTATAGGATATGTCTTTTCTAGAATTAGGCATCTTCACATCGATCATTCATATCAATCAAAAATTATCAAAATTAGTCAATCTTGTCATCTTGGTCAATTAATCTTTCCTTAATCAGGATGTGTCCTTCCTAAAACTAGGTGCAATCAATCAACTCAAAATAGTCAACCTTTTTCAACTTATCAATCAATTCTTGTCAACTTATCAGTCAAATCTGGTCATCTTGTTCGACCTAATCAATCATATCAAAACAATCTTATCAATGTTATTGGAAAACACTATCTCTTTGGCAAACACTTTTTTGGTCTGGGTTTGTCTTATCTTTTTTATTGGTTATGATTCATGTTACTAATTACCTTGAGGATGTCCTATTAAAGGATTTAGAGGGATGATGATGGATCATGACCTTTTTTCTTTGCTTGATGTTTGTGGTTTGTCCTGGAAAAAAGACTAGGATAATTGGGTCCTTAGTATGAGCTAGGGCATTCCTTGTCTTTTAACTTTGTCTTTTCGACTACTTGTCTCTCACAAATGGTCATCTTGTACACCTTGGCCTATGTCATACCATGGTATTTATGCTCCATTTATGATAATTTTGACACCCGATGATGATAAATATAAAAGCATGAAAGTTGGTCCCTTGTCATTTCCCATCTAACACTCCATCTTCCTTTGTCCTTCTTCATGCTAACATTTGTCTCTTTTTTGCTACCATTTCTTCAATCTACATCTCGATAGAGTCCTGTGACACACAAAAACATCTTGCATACATGATCATGTTAGAAAACATCATAGAAAGTATTATCATCATAGACAACATTATAATATTAAGCCACATATATTTGCATAAGAAAAATAAAAAAGATAGAAATCATCCATGTAACATTAACATTTCATCTCATTACATTTTACATAATGATCCATTACATCACATTGCATTACATTTCATATACATTTCATCACATTTATAACATCGCATTATACATTGCTAACATGGCATATCATATTATACATCACATTTTGCATTTACATTAGACATTATCAATCATCACATTTTGCATCATCATATAGGCATCCCATTGCATCAATATTAAATATATTTGCATATCACAATGCATTTATCAAATTAGGTCATCCATACTACATTTATCATCCATACATATCATAAGGGGCATAAAAATTCATAACATAATCATAAATGCATAACCATAAGGAATATTAAACCATCACATAACCATCTAAAATATATCAGTAGACATCATAATCACAGCATGAACACTAGTAGCATAACATCATCATGAACATAAAGCATAATCATATAACACTGCATATCATAAACTACCACAAAAAATCATATCATATATATCGCTAAAAAATGTGTCATAGGTACATGTAATGATGTATCGTGTCAAATAAAATGAAGCTCGTAGGCTCAATAATCAAAAAATAGTATCCACATACATAATATATAAAATGTCCCCTAGCCTAAATTTCCTTGATCTTCTATCCCTAGGGCATCCTTATCCTCCCAAAATAGTGACTCTCTCACCATGTGATTTGAGGTGGATGGCATGTCATAAGTTGTGGCTCATCTTGCTTCTGATATCTCACCCTCTAACCTGCTCTCAGAGCACCTAATATGTGTCCTACAGTGGGTCCTACCCCATGAACCACTCTCAATATTTGAAAATGTGGGCTCCCTCCTCTCTGGCGGTACCACCCTCTCACATAGATCTCTATAGTACTACATGGCCCTGGCATACTCTTGCACGACATCAATCACAAATCCACTGCATGTATCTATAACATAAATCATCCTCTAATATGTCTGTTGTCGGTTGATGACAACTAGATCCCTCTCAGTCTGCAAGGCATCCCTCTCAACCTTAAGGTCATCTCTCTCCATTTTCACCATTCTTACCTCTTCCTCCAAAGCTTGTGCATGAGCCTATAGGGCGTAAATCCTCTACTCTACACTACCTCCCTCTGATCAATCTTGGCCCTCCTTCATTTCATCATCCTTAGCCATCCCCAAGGTAATCCTCTCTTGAAGAAATCTCTCTGCCTCATCCATCTTGGCCTCCTCTCCCTGCTCCTATTTTACCCCCTCTCCATGCTCCTTGACCTCCATGGCCTCTACCTCTAGAGCAAGCATCTCAACATGCTTCTCTCCCTCCCCTATTGCCACATCTATTTCTAGCCTCACCTCCAACTCATCCTCCTCCTCCTCTCGGATCGGTGGTAACTATCCCACCTCCCATCATCCTTTATCCCTCCCCCTCCTTCGTCACTCTCCTCCCCATACTCCATCTCCCTGCTCACCATCATCTCTCCCTCCACTCGTCTATCCCCTATCACCTCTCCAACCTCTCGGGCCCCTGCCTCTGCACTCTACAAGTGCTGGTTGTTGTGGATCTATAAGTGGTAATGGTCGATGAATCAACCACCGGACATGATATGCTAGTGTGGTCCCTTCATCAACATCGCCTCCTCTCCACCCTCAATCTAATGGTTGCAAGGAATCAATCTCCTACTTAGTAGTGGTGAAAACAATCTGAGGCCCCCATGGATGAACCTCTCAAGATGACCATGCAAACTTAGTTGTGCCCATAGGAACACCCTGTCTCTCCCCGAATTGCCACTTGACCCACTTTGGAAGATACATCCCTATAATGTGTTGGATATGAATTTTCTACCCAATAAGGTATCTCAGCTATCGGTACCATGGCAAGTGATCATCCTCATCAATCCATAAATCACAAGCTCTATATGGTCTCTAGATGAAGCTGACAAATGTGTCAAGTCCATGCCTCCAGTAGTCAACATCACCTGCATGTGTCTATGATAGTGCTCCTTGATATAGAAACACATATGGAGCACCTGCACCCAACTGATGAACCATTAATGGATGAAACACTGCTATATGCTCCATGGCCCATATCATCAGCAATGTGACCCCGCAACTCTAGCTTTGTCCTCCTTTGTAGGAAATATCATGTAATTGGAAATAAAACATATGCAGTGAGAATGGTCCCCATGCATATATTCTACCATCCTGAACCATCCCCCTGAGCATCTCTCTCCAGCCTACTAGGAAACTGTGACCTCGACAATTAGGAATCATCATGCCTACTATTAGTGTGCACAAATTCTCTAGTTAGGGTGGGAGGGAGAGACTTGAGAGAGGGAGAGGGGCTGGTAGAGGGAGAGGGGGTGGCAGAGATGGTTGTACCTCTCTACCAAGGTCTCCCATCTAATCTCATATCCCTGGATCCTGAGCTCTACATCATCATCATAGTCATAATACTCATAGAGTTCTCGAAATCCTTGAGCGGGGTCATATCGTACCCACTTGCCATGAATCAGAAGTCATAATATCTTGTATACATCCTCGAGGGTGATTGTCACCACCCCCATCGAAAAATTGAATTTTCTAGTCTCAAAGTGCTATCACTCCACCAATTTTGTCAGCATGCCCTTGTTTTCCCTAATAATGGGCATATAGGTGACATAAAATAAACCAAGATCCAGAAACGCCTATTTCTTTACATCATCTAGTTAGTCCTATAGTCAAAAAACATCTGGTCACCACTCTCACATATAGATAGTTGGTAGATGCACTTGAAATCATCATGCAAGCCATCATGTCAATATAAGACCTTTAGTTTACCTATTGGACCTAAGTTGACCAAATCAAAATATCCCAATCTAGGGAAAAAATTTAACCAAGAAATTGCATCACTATTTTGTCAAATGTGTCACACACATTTTATCATTGGCTCACAAATGCAATTGCATCACTCACCATTCAAATGCGTCATTTTGTACAACACTTGCATCGCAAAATATCGATTGTGTCATTCTTGACTGCATATGTGACTCAGAAAGTCAGTTGCGTCACACAATTTGATGTGTTGTGACACAGTTGTCCCTACCCTAGCCCTAAGAAATTATGTCACAATGAGACAATTGTGGTGAACCACTTCTCATCTGTGTCGCTATGCAATTGTGTCGTATCATGTGTGACACAATTGCTTGCTAAATTATATATTTTCCTACCTAAATGTATGAAAATCAAAAAAATCAAAAGGTAGATTTGTAGTACTCACCGAGGTGGGTGCTCCCTCAGGTTGGTAGTAGGTGCAGATACAGAATCCTTTGTGGGTGGCATCTAGAACAAGTGACATCTTCTCAGCCAAATCACTCAGAGCTACAAGATTTTCTAAATTGGGAATGTACAAATGACCCTTTTGCTCAATCTAATTCCTATTTATAGGTTCAAAATTAGGGTTTTCACATGTCTTGTCTATTGGGCGCACTTTTTGATGACTTTGAACTTGAATTTTACCCCTTTAGTGACCTCGAAAATCAATTTCATCTTCACCGTTGGATTCTTGACTATCAAATTATCTTATTGGGACAATTTTCCAATTTTTTTGATTTTTTTTTAAAATTTATAAAATTTTCCCGAGGGTGCATATCTATACCTTGCTTTCACTAGGGCATCTTTTGATTGAATTTCTATAACACAATGCAATGAACTGCATTATGTCAAAGAGGGGAAAAATATAGACACTGAAAAATGTCTTAGTTTGTAAGTGTCATTTTTCTTAGTCTTCGTCTTTGCGTAATTAAATAGTTTTAATTATTTAATTAATTCATTTCTTAAACTTTATTCTATCTTGATGAATTAAATAAAATTAATTACATCGTTAACACCCCTTTTCTTCATCTATAATTAAATAGTAATTATTAATTATTTACCTATTCATCTATCATCTTTCATCCATGGTTAAATAGTAATTATTAATTATTTACCTATTCATCTATCTCTCATTCTTCTATAATTAAATAATTTTTGAAATTATTTAATTATCTAATGACACTTCTCCCCTCCATTAAATAATTAGCCAAATCAATTATTTAATGTCTCATGCCCACTTTTCCATTTAATTAAAATTGATTCCACAAATCATTTTAATTAAATGACCATTTTCTCCCACTTTCCTTTTTCCTCAAATAAATTATTTGAATAAATTATTTATGCCTCGACTTGTCTAGAGATTCCTTCTCATGAATTAACTATTTTCAATATTTAATTCTCCCATATTCTCCCTCCACTACCTCATTTTTGAATCTCGGTCGTCGATTGACTCTAGTCTCTTCTCAATCTTGACCATTCATTTTGTAACCTCCCATTTTCTGTGTTGCATGCCTTCTCATTCGTTGATCTTGAAATCTTTCTAGAAGATTGATCGTGTTCGTCCATTCGAATGGTTGTCTATAAAATAAGCCTTTCTTGTTCATTTTTTCTTTAACAACCACTTATCTCCAACTTTCTTGCTTACAATTTGTAGGTATTTGTGCAAGTTAAACTAAAACTTTGAGGGTATATTTGCAAAAGAAGAAGAAGGAGAGACAAGAGAAGTGATTCAACTTCAATGGGGAGTGCTTTGTTTCTTTGTTTTCATTTTTCTCTCTTCATTTGATTATTTTCTCTTATTTTAAATTGGGTTTTAGCTTAGTAGTGTTGTGGTTGTCACTATAATCTAGGCTAACTCATTTCAACCCATCTTACATACACAAGGGATGCAAATTCACTCATATACATTTATATACCTATTTCTTACATTATTTGGAAAATTGTAAGTAAAAACTTTATTTGACTTTATCTATATGTTTTGGTACTTTAAATCTTCGAGGGCGATGATTCACAAGGGGGAAGTGTGTCACACCCTATCTCTTAGTTACCATATTACTTTTACCTTCATGAGTAAAAATGATGATAAATATAAATCATGACTTTAATATGTTTAATAGGTGAGTTGAATACTGAAATATGTATTAAGATGTTATTGCTTTTGAAGGAATGATTATGTTTTATACTGATGGAAAATATGATGAATGAATAAGTATTGCAATGTGAATAATTTAATGCTTTGATGATACAAATGATTTATTATGAGAATGAATTTCATATGTGTTGGCACCTTAAAATTTTGCAAATTTGTAGTGCCCATATTGAAAATTTCCCTTTTGCACATTCAGGAGTGCCCCTAAAAAATTTTGCTTAAATGACTTACTTTTGGGGGGTCATAATTCAAAGCCTATTGATTTTCATGCAAAACCCCTTGGTGGACTCACTCATGTGACATATGTGAACATCCATGTTATTTTTCATCCTCCCATGATGCATTTTGACTGGGTTTTCGAAAGCGAAGTTGGAGGGTTCTGGCACTATTTTGTTGTTTGATAACTTTCAGTTCTACAAAGTGGCCTCCTATTTGAGCTGATATTTCAAAGCTGGATAATTTTCATGACAAAAGGATTGTTGTTTTCCATTCTCCCCACATTCATATGCTCCCCTATTAGTTTTTAGAGCCCTAGGACCTAATTTGCTATTTTTTCGAGATCAAAAGAAAATGCAGTTTGTTCAGTTTTACATCTACATTTCTGATAGTGTTTCAAGGAGGTCAACTTTGACCATTAATATCTAGTGAAGAATGATGATTCAAGGACATCCATCTTGCACACATACTCAGTGTACCTAAATAAGATTTTTTTTCAATTGGCAGCCTCCCGGAAGTTGATTTGGTATTTTTTCAAGAAGGTAACTGGGTGAGCTTTAATTGGTTCTGAATAGTTGCAGATGTAGAAAAAATATGAGTAAGCAACTTTGTTGATTGATATTTTGCACCTCAAGATCTCTTTTTTCAAGTCATCTTTTTCACTCCATTCCTCGATCAAATGTGTGCATGCTTGCTCAGTTTCTTGGTCTCAAGATAAGTTCTGATGGGTTATTTAATTGCTTTTTGATAGCGACAAGGCCAAAAATGGTGTTCCAGAAAGTGTTAAATTTTACAAATCTAAGGACAACCCATTTCTTTTTTTGGTCTAAAACCAATACAACTCCATTTTCATCAAGATTGGAGGTCATTTGATACATTACTTTAATGTACTTTTGTTGCAATGAACACATCTCGAGGCCAGTTTACAAAGGAGGTACCTAAATTTTAAGGGTTGGGAAAAATATGAGGAAATGGCCCGCAGGCATAATTAGAAGTCACAAATTTTTCTAATGTTTCAAATGTTAATATTTAAAATATTTATATTTTAAATATTGTTCAAATGAAAAGGGGCAAATATAAATACATTTCAAATGTTTTTGGGACAAAAAAGTTTAATTCTTAGCTCTGATTGGTCCAGAGGCAACTTTCATGGTTGCACAGAAAAATTCAAGCCTGTGGCTGAAAATCTCTATCTTTCCCATTTTTTTTCAACAATGCAATGTTTCCATCCTTAAATCTTGATGTGATAGGTCCATTTGATGCTTCCTTGGTTTTGAGAAAAAATTCTTTCACCACAAAAACTCATGGTCTTCCTCATCGCTAGCTTCCCACTATCACTGGTTCTTCTTTATGTTTCCCCAATGAACCAGTGATGAGCAATGCTTCTTCATCATCATTGGCCTTCTCACTATCATAGGTTCTCTCCTCCTTTTCACTTAGTAACATGTGATCGGTGATGGTTTTACCATCATTGGCTTTGTTTCCATTCTCTTGTTTCAACCAGCGGTGCCCAATGGAAAGGAAAAGAGTTTGGCGGGTCCCGTGAAGGAGTGAAGGGCACATAAAAGATTTGTATAGGCCCGATAAAATATTTAAACATTAAAAACTTGGAGGTAAAGTCTTGGTTTGCGTGAGAGAAGATTTCAAAGGCCAAAGCATTAAAATTTTAATGCTAAATTTTTCCCAATAATTATGGAGTCTTCATTTTTAGCAAGAAAAAGTAAAAGAGTTTTCACGCGAAGAACTATTTTTATTGTAGAGCTTTCATTGGAGGAGTAGAATAATTTTCAGTGCATAGGAAAATAAGGGTAGAGTGAAGTTTTCATAGGAGGAATTATTTTCACCTACAGGGTTAGAAACATACAATGGAGATAAATATTTGAAGTGCAGCAAACAAAGGCAGGGTAATAATTTTTACGGATGGAGGCAGATAAATTTTGTGCCAAATGTTTGTTGCAAATGAGGGTAAATGAAATTCAAATTTAGGGAAAATGTAATTTGATAGGCCAATAGCCCAGTGCTTGTTTTGCTCCCTTAATCATATAAAAGGGAATTCAAAGCTATTTTGGCAGGGGTCTTTTGTTGAAGTCTAGATCAGAATTGTGCTAGTAAAAAACATAGAGAATGCATGTGTAGTCCATATCTTAGATTTTTGAGTAGAATTAACGAGTTTAGTCAATTATGTTGTTTCTTAACATACCTAAACAAAAATGCTAACCTCTCAAGCCTGTTGTCTCTCCATGTTGATATTTTGCATGAGTTATTAATGGATTTGGATCAAGGATCTGTTCATTAATTATCATTTGTCTTCCACTTTGATATATGATTTAATTGTTGCTCTGATCTAATGGATGAGTTAAATGCTTTCATTAGGTCATATATTCATGCTTGTGTCATGTGGATTTAGTAAGTAGTCACAGGATTTTGGGTGTAAATGTGTAAATTGTAAGGCAATTGCAAAGATTATGGATGTTCAAGATTAAATCTGCTTTGTAGTTCAATTTATTATGCTCTGACTCCTAACCCTTGGATATGGCACTAGTCTTGACTATTACATACACTTTTCTCACTCCTAGTATTTCAATTCTAGAACAAATCTCATAAATATACATTCCATTGATCTACGTTTGTTAAAGTTTGGTACTATTTGATTATCTTAGTTGTAGATGTTTAATTTCTCTCAAGTAAATGCCAATTTCTTGAAGTATTTCATCTATTTAGTCCTTGATGAGAATATATCTGCTTAATATGTAATGTATGTGGAAATATTGTGAAGGAATGTTATAAATATATTATGGGATCACCCTCCCGAGTTTTGTAGAGCTCAAAGTGTAGGAGGAAAGCTAAATTTCTTTTTCTCATTTGTTGACCAACCCCTATTAATTTGTTGATTATTGGAGCTGGCAAATCCATGGGCTACCTTGAAGATTTGGTTGGAATTTAAAAGAGCCAACAATATGAATGGCTAACTACCTTTGTGATGCACTAAGTTGGATGCAAGAAGGAGTCGATCCTTGGGTATTTGAGGGGGAGTATTAATCAGGAGAACTTGGTTTGGTAACCCTTAATATGCCTATTTGAGTTATCCTAGACTCACGTCCTAGTTTGGTCAATTTGGGTCGAGTGAGTCTGGGATTCGGTAGGTAAACCTTTACCATAGTTTCTAGGATGAATCAATGTTGGTATGTGTTAAACCATGTGGTTGTTCTTTCTAATTGATAGGAAGTTTCGGTTAATGGTTTATGTTTCATTTTGTTCATCTTGACATTTGAATTTAAATGTCTTCGTTAGTTTTGAGATACTTGGAGGTTGTGAATAAGTATATAGGTACTTATATGTATATGTGTATTGAATATACATGTATGCATATAATCGATGAACTACACATAAATACAATTTATGTATTTAGTATAATTCTATATATATGCACCCCATATTTGTTTAAACTGTTATATTGAGGATAATGCATATATGGATATTGAGATAACGGTATGTGTATATATGTATATATTTGTTAGTATGTATGTATATGTGATTGGTAAGTAATGATTAAATAAATGAGTATATATTATTAATATATATATAATATAAAAGTTATATTAAATATACTAATATATGTATATATTCTTTTGTTTTATAGTTAAGAGAATTTTAAAATATTTACAAGTACACATAGCACTAATATGAAGTGTGGGTTATAAGTTAGTAGAGACTTATTAAGTTCATTCACTACATTTACAAGAAAATTGAAATCAACTTAAATGCATGAGTAAAAGTGCTTCCCTATAAAGTAAATGGTTAAAATGAAAAGTGCACACAACATGTAGTATATGGCAGCTCAGCTAGCATAGATGACGGTTGATAGGGATGCAATTAGAGCAGAGAGAGATTTTCAGATTATACGGTGATGGGCCACTAAGGAATAGGTTTTGATCGTGACTGGTGAGAGGGACACATTCAGAGTAGAGAAGGATACTCTCCATCGGGAAAGAGACTTATTGAGACAAGAGTTGGCTATCGAGAGGCAACACAGATTAACAAAAGAGATATCCTTGGCCTTTTCCATTCCCTTAGCCCAGTATCAGGCTGAGCAAGATAGGCTCTTGCAGTAGGTGGCATATTATCAGATTTTTTCTGACGCATTTACATCAAGGGCTCAAATACGTCCATGGTTTGGTGAGTCAAGCACAACTACTGGTGCAAAGTTGGGTGGGAAGTTAGTTAGACAGTCTCTAGTCATGCCCTAGCCATCCCCTCATCATAGTGAGCATCGATCGAGATCTCTACTATCAATCAACCAATAGAGTTGGTTTTGTTTATGATCTTTTATATGTGTTGTATCAGAGACTTATGTAGACATATTTTTGTATATATATTCATTGACCCAGTTGAGGCCTCGTATATATGTATTTATTTTTTATCTCCTTTGATGTTGTATCACACATAATATTTGATGATGAAATTATCCATTTTTGATGATATATGATATACCATGTTTTGATTTGGCTTTATGATGTGTTATGAGATGTTTATTTATGATTATAGATATTTATATTTCCTCATGTTTTTGTTCTTTTTTTATTTATGCATATGATATGGATGTATAATTCATATATATGTGATGAATGATGATATATTATATATGTGATGGATGATGATACATTATGGATAATGTTTTATCATTTTATTATGGTCATGATATGAATTTTTGAATACAGGATGTATGTGGTACTAATGATATTGTGATGCAGGATGGAGATGTTAGTTAGAAGAAGTATTTGATAATTTAGAGGTGGATAGAAATTTGATGTTGTTAGTTACTGATGAGTTTTTCTTTTGTTTTCATAGAGACTTTATATCTTGCAGCAATCCTTTCTGATGTAGCAAACATATACGATGCACTAGGGTATTAATAACCAAGGTGGCTTTGTATCCATTGTGTGGAATTTGACTCAACACACAAAGAATATTCTTGCTCATACCAGACATACAAAAACCTTGTTAGAGTATATGGGTGAGTTGTGTCAAAACCTTTTGGACCCATTACAAGATAGGTATGAAGTACCTAATATGAAACTACTATAGGAATTTCCTCAAAACAACTTCTATACATAAAACAAAGCAATTATTCATCATGGTAGTATCACAAAAAAATCTAATGAACATAATAAACAAAAATTGACAGTTAATGCCCCCATTCCTTCTTCTCGAAATCCTTATGGACATCCTTGAGAGATCTTGGGAATGCGGTATTAATATAAATAAAAAAGATAAGACTATAAAAAGATAAACAATGTTGCACTATCACTTGCCATAGTTGTTTTGATGTTTCATGATGAAATCCATTGATGATGTCTATTATAGGAACATTGTATCCTTTAAGACTCATGTTTTAGGAATGTTGATAATGATTTTCAAATAGATATGGTAGTCTATACTTAGGAATTGTTTAATCTTGATAGTTATCTAGTCATTTTGATCTTCACTTTCAAATTTTTGATTTTGATATTTGTTTTTTTTGCTAATTATGTTGTCAAAGGTTGAGGGTGATGATTGCTTATTGTGAATGGAACATTTATTATGGATAAGTGACAAATGGAAATATGACCTTTTGTAATTTTTGGATTATTTTATGTTATTTTTGTTGTTTTTAGGAAATTTTAGAAATAAATAGGGGGACCTATAGGGATTGACCTAGTGCCTCAAGGGCTGATCATAGATTAGCCTTGTCTACATGATGAATATAGAGACATTGTAGTTCGATTGTATTGAGTGAAATTGTTTTTGGAGTTTTTGTAACTTTTTATGAAATTTTTTTGGATATTTTGACTATGTTTAAAAACCATGATGGACACCTAAGGGGACAAACGTAAGGCCTTAGGAGCTGATCAAAGAATAGCCTTGCCTACATTACAAACACAAAGACCATGTAGTTTGATTGGTGTTGGCTTAAATAATAAAATTCTTTTGGTATTTTTATGTTTTGGACTTTGTTGTGATTTTCTTTTTTGGATGTTTTTGATTTTGATAGTTTTTCAACCATGATTGGATTTGCAAGGATCTAATTTGTTACTAGTTTTAAGAATTTTACCCCAGTTCAAGACAAGATTATGTTCATTAAGAGAGATGTATTTTGATGGTGCAACAAGGTTCAACAATTGATTAGTCATCAAGCCATGGTTGGTTTGCACCTATAATTATGAGACCAATGAGGTGGATGCTTTAGATAGTGTTGATAGATAAAGATGCAAGTCTTATTTAAATGTAGCATCTATTTGCCAAGTTTTCACTATGGTATCTATCTTAGAAGTGCCACAAAGTGGTTTTCACTTAAAGAACATTTTATTTCTCTTTACTATTTTCTTTCTTTCTTTTCTTTTTCTTTTTTTCCCTTTTTGCTTTGGGATACTCTGATGTTCTCAAGTAAAAAGTCTTTTGAGATGACTATTATTTAGAGCTCTGGCTAAAGGTTCTCCTTTGGGTGTAGCCTATTGATAAGCTCTAGATCCAAAGCTTGTTGTGATGATGAAATGACCTAACCATTTTGGTTCAAAATTACCCTTCCCATCCTGATTTAGTTGGATCTTTTGGTTCTCTTTTAGTACTAGATCACCAATTTTAAAGCTTCTATTTTTTATCTTTTTGTTGTAGCTTCGTTTGAGATGATTATGATAAACCTAGAGATGGTTTAACACACTCAAACTTCTTTCATCTACAAATTCCAATTCATTAAATCTGGACACTCGATATTCCTCATTGTTGACCATGCCTTTCAGGGATACTCATAGTGAGGGGATTTTTTACTTCAATAGGTAAGACTACTTCAGATCCGTAGACCAAGGAAAAAGGTGTGGCACCCGTAGGTGTACAAATTTTGGTTCAATAAGTCCATAAGGATGGATTTAGCTATAAATGACAATCACAACTGGCGTCATTAAAAGTCTTTTTCAGTATTTTAAGAATGGTTTTATTGGACACTTCATCTTGACCATTTCCTTGGGATAGTAAGGCATTGAGAAGTGGTGTTGGATAGAAAAATTTAAAGTAAACTCATGGACATCTTGGTTTTTGAATGGAGTTTTGTTTTCTATTATGATAGTTTAGGGAATTCCATATCGACAGATTAGATAATTCAAGATAAAATTGGATATATGTTTCCATGTGATGTAAGTCCCCACTGTGAGAAAGACCATGGTGTTCTTATAAGTCTTAGTTCATGTGTCTATATGTGAACAAGATCACTATGTTGTTGAAATTGGCAACATCTTCTTGAGAAATGGATGGATTCTTGTTCTATTAAGGGCCAATAATACCCTGTTCTTAGAAATTTTTGTACAAGATTAGGTCCACTAGAGTGAGACCCACAAATACCTTTGTGCACTTCCTGTAAAGCAATTTTTACTTCTTCCACATTGATACATCGAAGTAATGTTTCATCTAGACTTCGTTTGTATAGGGTATCTCCTAAGATGGTGAATTAGGATGTTCTATGGACAAAGGTTTTATTTTGGTTTTTTGTTAAGTTAGGAGGTATGATACCATGTTGGATATAGTCAAACCTATCTTGGTACCATGGTGAGTTAGGACCAACAACATCACAAACAAGTTTTGATTCTGGGATATTGAATGTCACTATTGTTATGCCTTGCATAACTACCCTATTTTGTTTTTGGTCAAAATGGGTCCCCCTTTTTTTTTCCTTGGTTTTATTCTTCAGGCCTTGGGAGTTGTTTTTTTTCCTCGAAGTCCTTTTTTTCCTTCATCTGTCGAGATCGAGTTTTAGACTGTCACTGGAACTTAGTATTTTTCCAAAGTTCAAGTTCCTATTTTCATCTTGATCTCAATCCCCGCATTTTTCCTTATGTGTTTTTGTTGTGTCAGAATCGAACATCAGACCAGAACTGGAATCAAGGACTTTTCCAAAGTTCTTGTTTCCTGTTTCATCCCAATTTTGATTTTTGACTCCCTTTGTTTGTTTCAGAATTGGACATTAGACCGAAACTAGAATCTATATTCCATCTCGATCCTAATTCCCGCATTTGTCTTTTGTTTGTCAAGGTTCAAATTTTGGGACTTTTCCAAAAAATTTCACTCGCTGAAGGTTTTGGTGTTGTGTTCTACCTTGATCCCGACTCCCACTTACCTTCTATTGTTGCAAAAACTCATTTATGACTTTCACTCCTATCCCGAGGTCTGAATGGCCCTGTATTAATGTCCACCTATTCACACATGCGAACAAGTTTTTATTCTCGTCGCTCCTCAGTTTTCGCTCATTATTTCTTTTGTGTGTCGATGGAGCAAACCAGAGTGGAGCAAAGGGTTGGAGATTGAGGTCAGTCTTAGATTTCTCACCATGAGGTTTGATTTTCTATCGTGTTTCTTGAGGTAGGTGTCTTCTCTTTTGCTTTCCTATTTATTTCTTGTTTGTGTGTTTTTTTTTTCCCATTGGTTCATTTTTCTTGTTTCTTTTTTTCTTTTGTTTCTTGTTTTTTCTGGTTTATTTTCCATTTTTTGGCACCCTTTGGTGTGTTGTCCTTTTTCTTCAAACCGTTTCGTTTTCTTGACATTATTTTGTTTTGGGTTTTGTTCATTTTTATTTTTGTCCTGTTTTGCTTCATGTTTCTTGCATGAGTTTTCTATTCTTGTCGTGCCCTAGTTTACCTAGGGTTTTCATGTTGCCTGGGTCGTATTTATTTCAAACTTTGATCAAATTTTAAAAATTTGACCATTGCAATATATGAGTCAAAACCGATGTTTCCCATGTCCGATTTTTGAGTGTAGTGGAAATTTTTTAAATTTCAATCGATCTTTTAGAGGGTTTTAAAATTATCCCAGTCCCAAAGAAGTATTTTATGATATTGTTAGATCTATTTAAATAACTTAATGATTGATCATTTTTTTGATCTTGATTCCCACATTCTTGTTAGAATGGAGTTTCAGAACCCACTTTTGGTTTGTTACCATCATCTTGGTCTAGGATCTATTCATGTCCCGATTCTGATTTCTGATCTTTCATCGAAATCAAAATTTAGGTTGTTAATTAAATATGTTAAATGGTTTTCATCATAGTACCAACTCATTCCCTAGTTCTAATCCTTGATTTTCTGTTGAGATCATATTTCAAAATAGACACTAAACCCTTGACATAGTTTTAAGTTCCATCATGTGGTGTCATCCTGATTTTGAATTTTGACACGTCAAGATCAGAACTCGGAGTTGAACTATGCTCACTCATTTTCCATAAAGTCTGGTCTTGAACAACATCCCAATTCTGATTTGTGATGACTCATTAGGATTAGAACTCAAGAAAAACACTCACCGAATTTCATTTGTGAAGTATTAGTGCTTAGTGTTAACCCAATCCTGATTTTTGACATAGTCTTTTATAGAGTACTCTTGCTGATTTTAAGCCCAATTTCGATGTTTGATAGTATTGAAAGGGTGTTGTATTAGGTTCATGTTCAAGGTATTCCCATATTATAACTTCCAATATAGTTTAGTGTTAAGCTTAAAATGATCAAGTTTTTAGTTCTATCCCGAACCTGAAACTCAAAAATACTAGATTAACTGGTAAAATGGATTTTTTCTTGAATGAATGGGACTTTATAGGAATTCTTGTGTTAATCTACCCCTCACATGTCTCCTCTTTTTTTGATAAAGTTCATTGTTGTAGGTATTAGCAAATGTCTGATTCAGAGGAAGAAGTTGTTGTTGAAGGAAAATCAAAGGGAACAAGGGCTAAAAGGATAAAATTAGAAAAGATTCTTATCTCTATGAAATACAAGTTCCAAGGGAATCCAATGCCATCCAAATTTGGCTATGGGGTCATGAAGATTATAGATACACTTTTAGGCCACATTGATTTGAAGCAATTTTGTGATGACACTTTTTCAATGGATGCTTCCCAAAGGGCCAAGAGGATTGCAGTTTCTGGGTTGGCACATGTGGCTACATTCCCTATTATTGTGCAATGTTTGGAATTCATACTAACTATTGCATAGGCTTACAATCCCACTAAGAGGAAGTGTATTGATTCACAAGGAAATGAGATTATAGACTTGACCTCGGGGATGATTCAGCTAGTATTTGATCCTCCTCCTCACTCTAATCCCAAAATTATGATCAAAGATAATGCACTCAAGAAGTGGGCCATAGATGAGGAAGAGAATAAAAGACTTATTAACAAGAGGTGGCTCAAAATAGAGAAGATATCAGTAAATAAGATGCCACCTAAGCCTAAGAGGTTTGATTTCTCTAAGGATATTGGTAATATGATCACATTGCTAACAAGACTATTTGGAAAGGAAGATTCTCATACCTTTGAGAATTAGATGTTCCCATTTATTCAATTGATTCTAGATGGACAACAACATTTGGACTAGGGACAAATTATTTTAGAAAACATCCATAATCAAATGGTTAAAGTAAGGGAAACCAAGACATTTATATGTTTTCATATGTAATTTATTATGATGCAAGAATGGGACATTTTCCAGGGTTAACTGCTATGGGATCAATGGAGGATGGTCCAAATCAAAAGAAAGTCTAGGAACACTATGATTAGCTGGAATTAAAGGCAACAAAAATACATTTTAAAATATTTAATGATGTATTTTTGTATGTTGTCATTAATCATCTCACAAGAGACATTGGCTTCAGGTTGTCATGGGAAGCCATGGAGTTTATCAAAAAGTGGGGGAGTTGGTTTATCCAGTACCCCAAATCCACCTATATTAGATTATTTGGATATGACAAGAACCCCTTCAAAATACCAAGGTGTTGTGGTGACAGGTGGATCTTGATGGAGTTTTCTTGTAGCTGAGTTAAATACCAAGTTTTTTTGTAATGCACAAGACTATCTACCATTCATTCCCTATGCAATTGGGGTTTTATTCGTGTTCTTCTATAGTATCCAAGTCAACAATAGAGGAATTCCAATCTATGAATTTCAAGCTCCATACATCTAGGAAGGATTTTGATCCTAAGGGGAATATGAATGGTCTATATGCTTCATAGTTTCCCCTCCATCGACCACTTCTTAAGGACTTTTGGGAAAAAAATCAAGATTTAATTGAAGTCAAAAGAAGAGGGTATGGGAGGTTGACCATTCCCCAAATGAAGGACTTTGGGGTTAAAGAGGATATTCCAAAGGGAACTTCAGATGATGGGATCACTCTTCACCCCCAGTATGAAATGGATATAGTAGCCACAAAGGATTTATATCTAATTAATTGGATGGAGGAGGAGACCAATATCAATAAAGTTTCATAGGTAGTTGTTAATAGAACCCTAAAATGGCTTAGTTTTCATCTCAAGCAACCAAGAGTTAAGACCTCGAGGAAGAAGGATTCTAGTAGTGAACCCACTTTCTCCATGGAAACAAGAAATTATAAGAGCTTGAAGAAGAATATTGCAGCTATAGAAGAACCTACCCCCGTAGAGGAACAAATTTAAATTAAAAAGGTTACTGAGCCTTAGAAAAGGCTAAAGTCACTTATGTTGTTGCTACTGTAGGGGTGGTTGTGAGTCTTTGTGTTCAACCTATTGGTGTTTTAAAATTACCACTAAGGCTTTGTAATTCTCTAAGGGGTTACCAACCTCTATATTCAATAATTTACAAAGTTAGTGGCCAACTGACGAGATTCAGTCAAAGACTGAGATCTCCTACACTTTCGTCTCTATGAGACCAAGGGGGGTGTTCCTATATGTGTTCATAATCATGATTTATGCCTCAAGAAAATTTCTATACACAAATATAATCCTACCAATGCAATTAGACAACATCTATCCGGGTTTTGGAAAACCAAAGAATAAGAACAACTATCTAAAGCTAGGAAAGCAGATTTAGTATAAGATTTGTATCTCAAGAGAGATAGAATTTGATTTTTTAAATATTCAGATCTTGAACCTTTACACTTAGAGCTACCATCTTGTACTTCTAAGAGGATCTTGAATGAACTACCCAGTTCCTCATCCAATCGAGCGAGAGTCATATAAAACATAACCCTAATATTATTGAACTTATCATTATAATGCTTTACATGATGATATTTTCCAGTATTTAAAATAGTACTCCTTAGTAAATCCTAAGCACATTATCACAGACCTATGACTCCTTTTCAAGCATTTGATTAACTAATTAAGTTAAAGCAGGAAAATGAATTACACATCCAAACACACCATTGAAGCTAAATGAAGAAACCATTGATAAATCCATTCACAATCCATGATATGTACACAGGAGAGAAATTATCTTAATTTATTTTTTAAATTTGTTTTGGTATCAGTCATTAAAAAATCATAGCATGCTTATCTTATACAATTCCTGACCTAGAATAATTTCCTAGCTAGAACCTTCCAGATACCACAATATAATTTTAACTGTACACAACCTAAGCCTCAGGATACCAAAAATCTAACCACAACAATGAGCCGTGAAATCTCCTTTATAGAACAGGAGAGCAAAAAGCATTGAGCTCCATTGTTTATTTCAAAATGAATTTCATTCTAGCCAAATGAAATTCATATTCATTTCAAAAACTCCTCATCATCAGAAAAAAAACTATAATACGAACTGAGGAATAAAAACCGGTTACACCCCTGTAACTAGCCAAATAGAACAAAAAATACCACGCCACCCACACGCACATGCACATTAGATCTGAACCACTGAAACATCATCAAAAGGAAAAAAGCACCACCCTAGCAACCCCATCATTTCTCACCACGAGTAACCACATGACCCTGATATAGGCGACTGCTCTTGGTTCTCACTTCAGTATGAAGCGAGACCATTACCTTACCCTTTCTTGTACCAATACCAGACCCATCAACATCACACGATGCCACTGCAACAATTGGAGAAATTGTGAGGACCTCCTCGTCCACTCCCATGAGCTTAGTCAACACCATGAGGTAACTACGGTAGTCCAAATCAGTTTTAGACCTTTCACCACTAGAGCTCAAAGAGAGCTCAATAGGTGATGTGCAACGTCTAGACCTCTTGTCCACCCATTCAACAACTATCCCAGAAGTACCAGGAATAGTTTGTTCCTCCTTCTGCCGCAAATTCCCTGCACCCATCTTGGTGCTTCATCGTATCAGGGAAATAGGAACTACTAACTCATCCATTGAATTCGTGAGCTCAAACTCAGGAAGAAAATCAATCCCCTACAAATAAACAAACTCAAAATACAATGATACTAATGAGAAAATTAGCGAGCATTTATCGAGCAAGCCGGTGTAGGGAACATTAATTGCTCAAATTGTAGTAAGAGCAAGCGAGCGATTAGTGGTTGATGTTGCCACCACAGAATTATTTTGAGCTCATGGAAAATGACATACAACCCATCATTGCATTATCAGGTGGATGTTGCTCACACGCAAGAAAATCAAGATGAGATCCACTGAAATACCCACACCATTAATGAAAATAACTTGCAGAGCGCAAATAATCCTCACATGGTTGAATTGTAATTCTTGAATTCAAACTATCAATGTGAAAAGACCTGGCATGTCGAATGACTCAGATCGATTCAAAGATCGTTGAAGAATCCACATCACTACTTGGGAAACCCAGCAACCAATCACACCCCTCATAGTCAAAAACCCCCAACCAAGAAGTAGGCCCCATTCAACCACCTTGTACCATGGAGCCAAGCAATGTGTCACTAGTTCGCACACCTCACGGTATTTTTGAGAAAATTAATCCGATCATGCGAGGCTTGCGAGGGATGGTCATCATTAATCCCCATCATTAAACATATGCCTTTGAAATGACATCCACTTGTCACAGGTGGCGTATCAGGATAGGCCCCACCCCACCATACGCAACACATGGCGACATCTTGTACCTTGCACCACTTTAGTGACATAAGTAGGAAACCTTGTGAGGACTGCAAGGAACGGTCCAGATCTGAACCCCGTGATCTAATGGCCCGCCAAATTGCATATGGAAAAGTTATTTATGATAGTGGGGCCAACTAGGAGAACGAGAAAAGAAAACCCTCAGAGGCACAAATTTTTAGGCCCAACTCTAAACATAGGGAAAATCCACCTGTTTTAGGAAAAATAATAATAACACTCGAATGGAAAGAAAGGACTGATAGATCGGGTGAAAGGGGTTGGTAACAATACGAAAGACAAGGCTCGGTCAGATGACATAAGAAACTGATAACCCCCAATAACAGGTCAATACAAAATATAATGTAAGGGTTTGATTAGTAAAAGTCAATTTTAACTTGGGAAACAAAACCCTAAACCCTAAACACTAGACCCCCCATTTACCAAAGATGAACAAACATGCCCAAAACCAAACAAAGTTTTGACAATTTTTAAAAAATTCCGATCACAACCTTTGGCTATAATACATCTTAGGGAAGGGACTACTGAAGAAGTTTCTTCTATTGTGCCTATACAAATTGAGGATAATCCTCCTACTACACCATGAAGAAGACAACAATTGTTCAAGAAGAAAGGTCTCTGATGATTGATGTGTCAGAGTCACTTGTGCCCTCAGACTTTGAATATACTCCACTTCATGAAGAAATAGAAAAATATGAAGAATATCTTGAGAGGGAAGAAGATAGAGAAGAGGACACTAGATTTGAGGAAGGAAGCCTTTGGAATGAGACTGAAATGAGAGATTTTTTAATGGAGTACAAACATAAAGAAATATAAGAGAGTGCTCAAAGGAAAGTAGCTGAAGATTTAGCTAATGAAGAAGAGGAACAAAGAAAGAAGGATGAAGAGCTAGCCCAAGAAAAAGAGGTTGTAGGGGCCCAAAAGAAAGCTAAGGAAGAGGCTTGTGCACAAGAGCTTGAACAACAAGAGAAATATGAACAAGAAAAGGCATTAGAAGAGGAAGTTCATGCAATAGAGTTGGGACAACATAGATTAATGGATGAAGAAGAAGTTGCACAAAAAGAAGAAGAGATGAAAAAGATATCCGGAATAAAATCTTAGGATGAGAAGATGGAGCAAGAGAGATTCTAGAAAGAACAAGAAGATAAAAAAAGGACTTCTTTTGAGAAGACAATGGAAATAATTTCTTCTAAACCTCCTTCAATACCTCTGAGTACTCAACAGGTAACAACTCATCCAACTGCTCCTACATGGTTTAAATTAAATTTGGAGAAAAGACAACAAGTTCAGGCCCAACCAATAACATGGGATGGCATCATAAAAGAAGTGGACAAAGTGAAGCCTAAGAAGAAGTCCTGAGCCATTCATTCCATGAGGCTCACTAATGACAAGGACTTGGTGGCAGACATTGTGACTCTTGTGGCTAATAAGGATGATAGGGAGTTGTAAGCTTTAGATTATTAGGCAAGCATTGTCAATCTGGGCAAACAAACTAGAAATCAACAAATAAATCTTATTAATATCATGGCTACCACTACCAAGTCTAGACTAATCAAAGACAAGTAGGCCAAGGATGAGCTCAAGGCTCGGGTAGGGAAAATGAAGAGTTTTCTAAAAGAAATGATTACATCCATTTATGAATAGTCACCACCATCATAAGTTCCTATCTTAATGAGATGCAAGGAGGTTGATGAGTTGAGTACCATGAAAAAGAAGGTTGTTGTTCCAAATCTATGATCAATATTTTTTTATTTATTTAAAACCCCCATGTTAGATTATGGTGTACTATCCAATTTGTATTGTTATTATAGTAAAGGCCCCTTGAATATTATAGTTGCATGAACCACTGAATGATGACAACACTGTAAAGAACCAACTACAGAGACCTTGGAAGATAGGTAAATTTTGATCAGTTGTCTTTTTCAAGATAAATAGAGTAGAAATGTTTTGTTTAAACATTGTTGTGTTATTATGACCATCAATAGGTATAAGGAGTTTCTCCATAAGGAATTCATATTTTAGAATGTTCTATGGAATTTCGAGGAGTGAACCTATTGTCACCATAGTGTCAATTGCTTTGGTTTTTATCTTAGGAACTTGTTCAAAGGTGATGATGAAAAATTATTGTTCGAAACTATCCACCATTCTTTTGTATTGTATAATATTTCCATCCTTTGTTTGATATTTATTGTTTAATTTCCTGATGACTAGTTGTGATTCTCCACAAACATATAGTTCCTTTATCCTCCATTCTAAATCCATATTCAGTCATGTGATTAGCACTTCATATTTAGAGACATTATTGGTACATGAAAAAGAAATCTTGTAAGCCTTAGCTATAATATCTCCCTGTGGTGTGAGAAATAAGATACCCACTCCTGATCCGTGTTGAGTATGGGACCTGTCAAAGTACAAGGTCCAATGGCTAGACAAATTATTTATCAGTATGCTTTCATCTAGAAATTCTATTGTTAGAGGTTGATGAGCTTCCATTGGTGCCTTTGCAAATTGATCTACTATGATTTATTCTTTGATATCTTTTTTGTATATGTAATCTATATTAAACTCACTAAGTATCATTACCCACTTAGCAATCCTCCCTGTTAGAGATACTTTTTCCAATAGATACTTTAGGGTATCTACTTTTGATATCAACTTTACTTATTTATTTAAGATGTAGTGTCTCAATTTATGTGCCACAAAGATGATATATAGGAACACTCCTTCTATTGGTGAACAATATAATTCATATCCCACCAATGTTTGGATGATATAATAGACCGCTCTTTCCTTGTTATTGTCATCTAGTTGTGCTAACAGAGCTCCTAATATTATCATTGTTGTAGATACACATAGGATCATTGCCTTATCTTGAATTGGTGGCATTAATACTGGAGGGGTGAGTAAATAATCCTTGACCTAACTGAATGCCTAATCACATCTGTCATCCCATTTGAATGTTATGTCTTTGTGTAGAGAACGGGTGAATGGATGGCACTTATCTTCCAACTATGTAATGAATCTACTGATGGACTATAGTTTACCTTGTAGGATTCTCAACTGCTTCAATATCTTTGGAGGGGGAATATCAAATATATTTTTTACCTTGGTGAGATCTACCTCAATGCCTCTTCTTGATACTATGTAACCTATTTTTTTTCCAAAAGTTATGCAAAAGACACACTTATTTGGGTTGTGATGCAAGTTGTATTATTATAGCCTTTCTAATACTTTTGCTAGGTTGGTAAAATGATCTTCTCTTTTGATGGATTTTTCTAGTATTTAATCCACATAATCCTCCATAGTAGTATGCAACATATCATGAAAAATGCTAGGCAGTGCTCGTTGATAGGTTGCCCTTGAATTCTTCAGATTGAATGGCATGGCGTTCCAATAAAAGGCTCCCCATACACAAGTGAAAGTTTTTTTTATGTTGGTCCTTGGGGGATATTTTGATCAAATTGTATCTGAAGAAGTCATCCGTTAGTGATAGCATTTCATGACCTGTAGTTAGATCTATAATCATGACGATGTTGGTTAGAGGGAAGTCATCCTTCGGAAAAGCCTTGTTTGGATCCCAAAATTTTGTGCAGATCCTTATGCCCCTAGTGGGCTTTGATATTGGTACTAGATTAGATACCCATTCGGGATAGTCAATGGGTTTGATGAACCTCACATCTAACAGTTTCTGAAGTTCTACGTTTACCAAAATTTCTATCTATGGATACATCTTATGTAGCCTTTGCTTGATAGGTTTAGCTCCAAGGCATACTAATAGGTGATGCATGACCAATACTAGATCTATCCCTGACATGTCTACATATTTCCATGCAAAGTTTTTTTATTTCATTGATATATGCTGAGAATTTCATGTTTTCTTTAGGATCAAGTGATGATGCATGGTATATTAGTTTTGGTATTTCTGATGTGCCCACATTGATGGGTTTGGAATCCTCAACTAAAATTGTGGACTTCACTTGATATTATGTGGTGGGAAGATTGAATCCTCCATCTTCAGGTACCTCAAAGAGGTTTTCACCCACATATGCATCCTTTGTTTTTCTCTTTTCTAGATCCGATAAAGCCACATTGTGGTTTTCCTTAGGGGACCTCTTTTCTATTTTTATTTTTTTGGTTTATTTTTGTGACTAGAAGACGTAATCTTGGGGGTTGGGGCCCTAGCTCGATTGGCTAAATCTTTCTTGTTGCAGGAGGTTGGTCATGAGGTCTAGTCTCCCCACCCCCCGTGGTACTAGAGGGCTTGTCGCGCCAACGCCACCAGTCATGTTAAAAAGTTTACTAGGCGCACTGTAGTTTATAGGGGGTCGTGCTACCCGATTCCTGCAGTCTAATAAAAAAAAAAAAAAAAAAAAGACTAGAAGACATAATCTCTCCCCCAAAATATGATCCTTGATCTAGTTCCATTACAAAAATTTCTTTATGATCTCCTTGTGGTATATCTATTTGAAGTCCTATGAACTCCACAATATCCTCATCATTCTGGAATGAATCCAAAACCAGTGTATGATGTTGTTGGTCCCAATATATCAACTGTGGATAATATAAGGATATTTTTTCATGAGTATCTATAAAGCTTATGGAATTTGTAGCTAGGTTAGGGACATTAGTTTTTTCAAGGCTCCATAAGGTATCTAAGTTATATTCACTAGAATCACAGGAATCCCTTTCTTATTCTTTGGAATCATCTTGATATGGTCATCATCAAATGTATATTTGGTGGTAAGAGTATTTATGTTGATATTTTCAAACATATTTTGGATATATGGGTAGTCATCTAGACATTTGCAAGTATTTGATGTCTCAATAGTGGTAGAAGTAGCTCCTTCCTCATAAGATGTGCCTTTGACACTTGGGGTAATCATGTTAAATGAACCATAACCTATTCCAAGATTCTTTGATCGTCTTTCTATAATAATTGGTTCTCATCTACCTTGTCCATGTAGACCAAGGCCCCCTTGCCTAGTGAATCCAATGCTTTTGAATATTTGATACCCTTTGTTGTTTCCATCAATAGGAAGGGGAGGTAGTGTTTGTTCTCATCGTTCTTTGTAGATCCATGAAGAGAGATCTTCTTTGCACACTTCTTCATCTTGCATATCTCCCCACTTAGTGAATATAATGGGTTTGACTACCATTATGACAGTTTGTACATGTGTGATCTTGTTTGGTCCTCCATAAGTCTTTGGTGTTGGGGGAAGCATCCCAATGCAAAAGGATTGGTTGAAGTGATATTCTTGGAAACCCTTGTCAAGTACTTGGATATTTAGGTTAGTTTTAGGGTGCTTAGTTGATGAAGGTGCAGTGGAGGACGAAGGTAGTGATGTTGGGTCCATGTATGAAAATGAGTGGAAGGATATATCACTATTGGATATTTGGAGAATCCTTTTATACTTCTCTTCCAACTTGGAACAACAATAAAATGGTTTGGGGTCAGCATATATGGAAACTTCCTTATTTTCATAAGGAAATTTAAGGCATTGATGGAATGTAGATGGGACTACTTTTAGAGCATGGGTCCATGGTCAATCCAAGAAAAGGTTGTATGGAAGCTCAAGATCCAGTACTTGACATGTAGTTTCTATTATTGTCGGTCCTATCTGAATAGGTAGCTTGATGCTTCCTTTTGAATTTCACTCCATGTCATCATAAGCTTTGACGATGATGCCCTTGTTTTTATCTAACACATCTTTAGAGTATCTCAGTTGTTTCACAAATTTTAAGGTACAAATGTTTAGACCCACACCATTATCTATGAGTACTCTCTTGACTTTGAGTTTGTGGACACATGGTTCTAATTAAAGAGCTTTATTGTGGAAATATTTTTGTGGAAGTTCTTTCTTATAAAATACTAAATGATGGGTGGATGTGATATTTCCAACCATGGCTTGAAACTGATCGGCGACAAGGTTGTTTGGGACTGACGTTTTGAAAATATTTCATGATAGTTTTAAGAGCTCAAGGATGGAGATTAAGGTGAGATTTTTCTTGAGTTGTTCCACAATGCTATAGTAACTTGATGGCTTGCTTATGGATTTTACTTGGGTGGGTACTCCTTGAATTGTTACTCTTCCCCTTTGGGTAGTCACATTACATTCAAGATCTATGCCTAGTATAGTTACCACATGGATGGTATGATCATCACAAGAGATATTTCCAACAATGCTATCCTCACCATAAGAGAATTTATCCTTACAATAATCTTTTTCTTTTCCTTTGTTGTTTCCCCTAGAATGGTCAGGGATTAGATCATTGTATATCTTTAGGTCTTTATTTTCAGGATGAGGTTCGATGTCCACTTCTCCCTTTTTGATTAAGTCTCACATGATGTTTTTAAGTCTCATGTAATTATTGGTGGTATGCCCCTTAATTTTTTGAAATTCATATTTTTCATTCTCGTTGTACCAAGGAGGTTTGAAGTTGGGTTCCTCATAATTTATTCTATTATTAATTGTGATGAGGTTCTTTTCAACTAGATTGTGCATAATGACCTCAAGGGATTATCCGAAGGGAATAGATTTTCTTTGTGGTTGGTCATATTGTCGAGGTATCCTCCTTTTGTTATCTTGTACTTGATTTTGTTGTAATTTTTATGGTTGATTGTTCTATGGATAACTGAGTTTGTTGTTCTATTGATAATTGGGTTGGTTGTTCTGTGGGTTATTTGAAGAATAGCCTTTTTGTATTATTTGAACATGATTTTGTGGCACATTTGGAGTTTTTACATTACATACAACCTTAGCATCAACTACTCCATCATTGGTTACATTTTTTTTGTTAGCCCATATCTTGGTTTTTTCATTTGAAGTACAAGGTTGATCTTTGGGGATGTAAAGTTTGATTATCCCCCCTGCAATGAGGGCTCTTTCGATAAGTATTCCCTTTTCAATAGTTTCTTCAAAATTGGTTGGGCATAACATAGTGAATGAGTAATTGATATCTACATGTATGTTGAAGATAAAGGTATCTACACGTTGTTTCTCTAGAACGGGCCATTTAATTTTACTCGCTTTGTGTCTCCATCTTTGGAGGTACGAATCAAATGAATCACCTTGACTTTGTTTGATTTTGTAGAGATCAATGATGGTTATATCTTGTTCGATGTTGTATGAAAAATCATTTACAAATTTATTTGACAACTCATCAAACATTTTGGCGATAAATGAGAGAACTAGTCTATAATGGGCCCACTAAGACTCCATAGAAAAAACCTCATCAAGTAGGTGTCATTTCGTTGTATTTCCATGCAAGATACTAAAAATTTGTGTACGTGCTCTATTAAAACTCCTTTCCCCCTATACTTGTCAAATTTTGGTATTTCAAAGTCTTTAGGGAAAGGTACCATGGATAAATTTTGATAAAAAAAACATGGGAAAATTTCTTGTAGAGCGTAACTATTCCTTACCTTTCTGATTTGTATATCCAATATCCTTTGATTGAGTGTTTGTAGTTTCACATTTATGTCATTGTTTGGTGTACTTTCTTGAGTATTTTTGGTATTGTATATTTTTTGTCCCATGACATTAGTTTGGTCATAAACAAGATATTGTATAGTCATGGGACCTTAAGGACCATGTTGTGTATAAGGTATGTTGGGTCCATGTTCAGGGTTGTACATATGTTGAATTTTTTGTGTACCTTGGTATTGATTTTGAAGTATCCCTTGGTATTTATTTTGAGGGTTACTTTGGTGTGGATTTTTGGGTTTTATTTTAAAGTTTGTTTGTGATACACCATGTTATTGCAGATTATGTTGAAGGGTAGCTTGGTACTGCGTTCATAGTACACCTTGTTGTTGTGGATTATGTTGAAGGGTACCTTGGTATTGTGTTGATGGTACACCTTTTTGTGGTGAATTACATTGAAGGGTACCTTGGTAACTCATTGATGTTACACCTTTTTGTTGTGAATTGTGTTGAAGGGTACCTTGGTATTGCATTGATGGTACACCTTGTTGTGGTTGATTGTGTTGAAGGGTAACTTGGTATTGTGTTGATGGTACACCTTGTTGTGAGGAATTATTTTTAAGGTTACCTTGGTAGTTCATTTATGGTACGCCTTGTTGTGGTTGACTTTGTGAAGGTTACCTTGGTAGTTCATTGATGGTACACCTTGTTGGGGTTGAATTTGTTGAAGGTTACCTTGATAGTTCGTTGATGGTACACCTTGTTTTGGGGGATTTTTTTATGATTTCCCTTGTTGATAGTGTAAGTTGTTGGAAGGGTCAATGTATGAAGTGTGTTATGACATGTATTTCCCTTGTGATGGGTTTCTACCTTGTTGGTCTATTGGAAGGTTTCCCATGTTTTGCATAGTGTTATGTTGTGGCATGTTTTGGGTTGTATTACCTTGATATTTTTGTGCCACAACTTCTTGTTCAATTTGGGATGATTGCCTAAACAATGGGTTGTCCACAAGTTATGTTTGAGTTTGATCATTGTTTTGTGAAAACAATGATGGTATGCTTGGATTCATTATTGGTTTTGGTACTTGTCTAACTACTCTTTGATCTCATAATGGAATAAGATTGGGACCTTTTAGGATTTCCACATTGAAGTCAGTAGGTATTTTAGCACCACTTTGTGCTAATGTGAGAAAATATGAGTTTTCATTTTTCCCAAGCATCTTTTCCATAAGATTTTGCATCTTAGGATCTTGGGATTATTCTAATAGTTTATCCTCAGTAAGTTCCTCATCACTATAATTTTATTCTATGATAATTTCCTTAGGATTTGCAGGTTGTTTTGACTATCAACCGTATTTTGGTGTCTAAGGAGTACTTCCTCATCACTTGGAGGTTGGCATTTTTGTTTCCTTGAATGTGGGTTCTCTTTGAGGATTTGTAAGGTCACTTGGTTTATAACCCCATGGGTGGGTTTCATCATTAGTGATGTCAGTTTTTGGTGCACTTGAGATACTCTTGTTGGCTTTCATACTCATGAAATATGAAATGAAGGCCATGAATTCAACCAAATGAGCAATTAAGAAAACTTAAATGAATCCAAAACAAACAAATCTTACCATACCATGTTGAACTTGTGTGTGTATTGAAATTTGGATGTTGGATTTCTCAATTCAATACAAAGCCTCCATTATTGTTATTGCAAAAGATTCAATGTGTGTAAAATGGTGAACTAGAATGTGATAATATCTCTCAATGTGCTCAAGGGATGATTTATCAGCGCTTCAGTATGAATATTCTAGATGATTTGTGAGAAGGTAAAGGTTTGTTTTATAGATTTCTTGTTTCGAGATTAACGATCAAGATTTTATAGTAAAAGATCTTGATCAATGGTTGAGAACCATTGAGAGGAATTAGATTGCATAATGTGATTGGGAAATCAAGTTAAGTGGTTAGTGGGATTGAGGAAATAGATTGAGAGGTTAGTGAGATTGAAGAATAGATGAGTTAGTCAACTGTTTAGAGTGAGAAATCAGTGGTCGTGATTTGCACAATCACAAAAGGAAGGTGAGGATAATTAATTAATTAGTATTTTTGAGTTGAACATGCAAGTCATGTTTGGATTTAACAAATAAATTTGTATTTATTTGTTGACCTTTTTGAATGATGTTGAATAAATAATTTAATTATTCAAGTTTAGAAAGGGGAAAGGGGTTTAATTAAACTATTAAGTGAACAATTTAATTGATTTAGGAGAATAGGGTATATTATCGGCATAATTAAACAATTTTCATTATCTAATTAATCAAGAGGAATAAAGTTAGATAAATGATGAAATAGTGAATTAATTAAATAATTTAAATATTACTCAATTAATAAAGGAAATATAGGGTTTTTGATGTAAATTATGTGAAATGAAATGATAATAGTGATAATGATGCTGATGAGGAAAAAAATTCATTTAGGATGTGTGATATATGTTAGGTCATTTTTACATGTCTACAAAGACCATACATCTTCTAATCAAATATTATCCATTTCTCACTATACACTACAACAATAACAACTTGGGACCAAAATCTTAAAATGAAGAATGTAGAAACACATTATGTAGTTACATAAAGCTCCCACTAAAATTAATAGCAATTTTTGCATGGCATCATGACCAATATTATTTAAAATACTTTATTAAAAGTGAAAAAAAAAATTCATGCATGATAAACTACTACTATAGATTAAAATAAACTGTATTGCGTACTCCCAATAACCTTTTCTCATTGTAATAAATATACCAATGTAATAATGATGACCATGAATATTCCCTACCAAAAAAAATCCACATCAAACAATTTTACAAGATATACACATATACAACATCTCAAAGGAGAAATACATAATTAGTGCTCCAATCTCAAATAACTAAAAATAGATTGAACCCCATATCAATAACATGCATAATAGAGATAATTGGGTATAACATATAGATTTCCAAGACTCAAACACTAGGATCAATGCTAGACCTAGTTTTCCAAACAAACCCACATAAGAGTAACCATAGATCAATAATAACCCTCCAAGAAGCTATGTAAACCTATAATTGTCTTCATCCAAAATACCTTGAATATAGTCTCATCACAAATCTACATAATAGAGATTTTTTTTAACATGTAAAACTTGAAAAACCATATCTTTAAATTTTAAATCCATTTAAACATCCAAACATTCACATTAATCATGTCATTTGAATAATGGAATAAACACAAATCTACAAACCCAGGGTATAAAAATAAGAGAAAACTACAAAATTAATAGGAAAACCAAGTTGTCCAAGAGCTTATAACATATGAAACATATCATCTCCTTAACGCATAAAGAGTTTAGTGGCTTATATTCTAGTGATTTCATGTAACCAAGGGCTAAAACCATGAATCCAACATAAGCACTCCATTCCATAATCCAAATAGTGAGTGTTTCTCCATGTGACTAGGATGTCAAAAGTAACCATCCAACATGAACACCTTCTCACTACACATGACCATAAGGTAAAGAAAAAAACCACCAAAAAATAGGATACTCACATATTTTCAAACAAGAGCTCCAAGTTTCCAATGCATAACCAACTTCATTAAGATCCACGATCATGAGCTTTCAATGCCCAACATAGATCATATTGACAATATCCATGGATTCTAATCTTAAAAATGTGAAAAATAAAGCTCTCATAGAATATTCACTACATCCCACAAGCTTCCAATAACCTTCAATTCCTTCTAATAGATTCCTACAATCTTGTCAAGCTAAGAAATAAAAAATGAAGGAATATCTATAGCCAAATTCACCTTAAGCTTTGATACGAAATGTTGGGAAATGTTAACCTTTATCCAAATAATCAAGTTATGAATTAAATGGATGAGATACAAGGCTTGGACTAATACAATATGAAAATCTAAAACTTACACAAAAAATATGAAATCAAGTGACCTTAATATGGAATTACCATGATTAGATCCATCTTCTTTATGATGCCAAAAAAAATAATCAGCCAACATAACATGTTTAATAACACTGCCTTATGTGAAATTATAACAATAATAAATAAGGAACAACATCACCATAAGATAGTAAAAAAGCAGTAGAAATTAGCAACATAAAAGGCATCACATAACATAGGATATATGCCAAGAAATACTTGCAAGAAAAAACACCACCAAGAAGAGAGGATAAGTATGCATATCTTAAAATAAGTGATATTATAATACATTCACTTTCATTATCCCCTTTTCATCCAAAAATCCATCACTTTTGTACCTATGAATAACCTATTTATGGCTTAACATGTCCTTGTTCGTATAGAGTAACTCTAAATTCAACTATTCCTCTTTTTTCCTACATCAAAGGAGCTAATTCTATAGACTTGTAAATATATCTTAATCACCAAACATGGCACCCAAATATGAATCTTCATTTCAAACATCCCAACCCTTGAATTGCCTTAGAATATGCAAAGACCAGTTTTGGCTCCAATACTTTCCCTCAAACTTGAGCACCCAAACTTGGAAATTAAAAATTACATTATATACCATAAAAGATAGAATACCAAGAGGCACATGTTTCCTCTTTTCAAGAACCCACTTGAAGAATCCCAATAGTCACTCATTTATCCACTTCACTTGTCTTTTACCATCCCATTCTAGGTATCCACATGTGAGGAAAATAATATTAAATATTCATCTCCATAAGTCACCTTTACCACTAGTAGTGGAACCCTACATCCCTTATAAATATATTACAAACAATGGTGACAATAAATATTACAAAATATTTTCCCAATACACCCTTAGTGCCTAGAGGCACTTTCCAAGGATGTTGGAACCATGACATAGGATTTACAAGGTAAATGACACCTTAATCCTAACATTTTTCTCCTTGGGAACATGCATGAAACATCACAACCAAAAAGTATAGGATGTTTAAAAGAGGGCTTCATATCCATCCAAACCTCCTTAACAGTTTTATTAACAATTATGGATCAATCTATTGAAAAGATGTAAAGAAATAGTAATCACGTTTTCGTAAATATTCTATTTTTTCTCAACTTGATTGAGCATACCCCTATAATTTTCCATAATTATCCTTTACATCATTTTTACAACTCCATTTTTTAGTGATGATGAATTTTATTCAATATGTCTATATCACTATCCTTATAAAACTTCTCAAAATTTATAGAGAGAAACTCTCTACCATTGTATAGTATTAGAAAGTTGAACTTATTCTCGATTTGATTCTCCCAAAAATCCTTAAATAAAATGAACCTATTGTAAAAGGGGGAAAATGATGATTTAAATTATTTTCCCTAATCTCACATTAATATTAAAATTAGTTTTCTAATGTCTAAAAAACTAAATTTACAATCTTACAAAGATTAAAATAAATAATTTTAATTTCACTAGATTGATAGAAAGAAACATACTAAAGACTATTTTCTAGAAAATAAAATAATAATTTATAGAAATAAATTATAGAGCCGGAAATATGATGAAAAGAGGAACCTATAGCTGAGTGGAGGAAGCCATTAGTTACAATGTTAGCGTGATGTGCAAATGTCTATGGTTTGTATTTTCCTTTGTATCAATAGAGAGTAGAAAAGCATCCAAAAATGTGAAAATTCAATCTACTTATTCACCTAGCCTACAAAACCATAAATAAATGCACCAATAAATACTATACAATGAAAATATAAAGAAGTGAACTAAATAATGATATTTAAATGTTTCAAAAGAAAAAATATAGAAATGAATTTAAAAACAAGAAAAATACTTGAAATTTTTTTTCTGGTTGAGTGCTTTAAAAGTATCTACAAGAACAAAGAAAAATGGCAAATATTTAGGGTTTTTTGGGGATTTCCTCAATCAAATCCTTGCTTTAATATTTCTTCTCCACAACAACCAATATAAGTAAATAAATGGAAAAATTATGTGTTCTTAATCTAAGTGCATCTATAATTAAGAATGGTGACTAAAATTAATGAGAATGGATATGATAATGCCAAGGTTCTCAAGGGAACAACAAAAATTAAATATTGTAATAAAAATTATAAATGAAAATAATATCACCTATAAAGGCTTGAAGAAGCCAAGAGAAAGAAACCTTGAGAGAATCATGTGAGAGTGTTGTAGAAAGATTGAGAGTGCTATGATAAGTTGTAGAGTGCAAGACCATACAAGAGAGAGCCAAGATATTTTATAAAATAAAAAAGAGATTCAAAAAGAGAAGATGGAAGAGGAAGAGGTTGATGAGTCGTTTCCACTAACCTAGGAAGGTGACAAGTGAATTTTTTTTGGAAGGAACCACTAAATTAAAATCTATTGTGGGGTGGTAGTATCACATGTGGATGTTTGTGTGATGTGCTAGTATCTAGATAATTTGCGACAAAAAAGTACATGAGACAAGAAAAAAATGAGGATAATATAAAGGTGACATGAAAAAGTGTCTATGGAAAGAAAGGCCTAATAACCTTGAAAAGGAGAAAGGATGATGCAAGGGTTGAAATGAACTCACAAATACACTAAGGGAATGGACACCAAAGTGGATGCAAAACATAACATTAAATTGCAAGGGCATGCAATTTCTGAAATTACACTTAATATATACTTGAGACATGTATCTTAAAAAGAAAACCCACATTTTCGTAGACATGACATTGGTAAATGATACATAATACAAGGATTTTATTAGTGAAGGTGCATTAGTTGGGACAAAAACATCATTATGAAGCAGATCAAAAATCCCAACCTATATAGCAAAGCTCAAGTTAAACTCGACATGATTTTGGTTCCCATATCTGTAACATTCATAAAAATAAAAATCTTCAAATTCCTTAACCATATCCTTTTATAAAAATTTCATATGAACTTTCTTTCTAATGTGGCCCATACTTTCGTGCCACAACTTTAAAGGTGTCATAAAAATGATAACTTTGAATCTAGTCTGATTCCCTATTTTAAGGTATCAATACAATGATACCTTAAAATTTATCCCCTGGATAAGGTATCACCCAAGGGAAACCTTGTGATTTCATTGGGAATGGTTTCACTTAGGTGACATATTGTTATTTCCTTATAGAAGGTCTCACCCTTGTGACACAATAATTTTTTTCTTTAGAAGTTCCTATACAAACTATATTTAGTCTCATCTTCTCTATTGAAATACTTATTTTCTTTGTCATGATGTATCTCCTAGGAAATAAATTCTCATCTCATTCCACTCTAAGGTATCACCTAGGAGATATATTTTATAGACCTTTCTTGAGGTGTCACTTAGGTGATAAATTATCATCTCTTTCTTGGAAACTTAAGGTGACACCTTGAGAATTTTCCTTCTCATTACCTTGATGTCTAGTAGAATTACGTATAAAATAGGTGATAGTACACCAAACCATCCTATAATAATACTTCTAGAGGCTATAAATTTTTATTATGAAATAAAAATAGGTCTATTATTTTTTAAATCTTTTTTTGAGATAAATGTAAATATGCAATATTTCAAGGTTTCTAAGGTATCACCTAGGAAATTCATTAAGATCTTTGTTGGAAAATGCATGGTTCATAATGAAAACCACTTGTTAAATATTTTGAATATGTGTTAGCAAGCTAAGTGGGATTAATCTTGGTAGGAACTCAAAGGTTAAGAACACTTGAGTTAGAGTAGTATTGGGATGGGTGATCTCCTAGAAAGTCGCAATGCTTTGCCCCTATGAGCATCATCTAGATGCAATGAGTGCTAAGATGATTATTCTTTCACATGTGATATGGGATTATGTGAACCACTAATAATGAAATATGGCTCAATGAGGTTTAATAAAAAGATACACAATTCAATCTTGATATAAATAAAATAATATTTGTGGTTCTAGAATGATAAGGTATCACTCTAACAAAACCTTCTACCATAATACTAGCATCAAGTTTAAATGGGGTTCCATCCTAAACTCCATTTTCTAACACAGTATTCTCTTTGGCCAATCTACAAATTTATTTACTAAATATTACATACATTCCCAAATCATTCATCTTGCTAATAGATAGCATGTTCCTTGCTAAACTTTGGGTCTACAACACACCAAAAAGAGTTTTAACTCTTACATATTTAAGAACAAGTTTGATTTTAGAATTGCTAACACTTTAATGAGAAATAATATATACCAATAACATTTCACATAATTGTATCTTCCATACACAAAAAATAATAACTTTAAATATTTATATGAAATGGGGTTCCAAAATCTACTAACCTTGCATTGTTAATATGTGTACCATATGATGAAAGAAACATAATATGCAAGAAATGAATCTCCTCTAGATTATTCATGATAATATTTTAAATTTGAGTCATCTTAAAACTTCTTCATCTTGTTTTCTTTATAGTCATTCTTGATGTGAACAATCTTCCCATAGTTCTAGCATTTGATCTTGGACAATAAATCACTTCAATCCTCTAGATTTTGCAACTTGCACAATAAATCAATTTATTTGATTTATTAAATCATCAATTTCCATTCAAAAGGGCATCTTTTGTGGAATATTCTTCCAATTCAAAAATCCATCCAAAAAGGGATGGGTACTTCTAACAAGGTATTTAATGCCTCTTACATGTCCTTAGCCTTGAGCCAAGTGACATTAACTCCATTCTTCTCTCCCTCCAACTTTCCAACTTTCAAATTTCAAATTTGAATCTAATATCATTTATGAGCACATTCATCGAAATGTGCTCATTCCTCCTCCAATCACATGTGGACAAGTGGCCTTATCTCATTGGTTGGTATTTTGTTCCACATTCATCCAAATCCTTCAATATTTCATTCTTCAAATCTATAAATAGAGGCTTCCTCTATTGAATTTATCACCCACAATTTGAAAGAAAAGTTATTATCTTCACATTAGAGCAATATCATCTATTTTCTTGAGCATTTTCCATCATCATAGGTAGGTTATTGCAGGTTTTCTCAAGGAATCATCTTGTTCATCAACAAAGTGGATCAATCTCCACCAAATCATCAAGATTACTAAGGAGTTGGGAAAGGGCCAATTTCTACACATAATTGGCACCAATTCCCCATGGGATCAAGTGTTTGCATTATTTTAATTAGGATTTAACTTAGTTGCTTGTTTTGTTCT
Source organism: Sequoiadendron giganteum (assembly GCA_007115665.2). Classification (NCBI taxonomy): domain Eukaryota; kingdom Viridiplantae; phylum Streptophyta; class Pinopsida; order Cupressales; family Cupressaceae; genus Sequoiadendron; species Sequoiadendron giganteum. The sequence goes on along the minus strand of CM021108.1, from coordinate 437,957,483 downwards.
TCATTCATTTCCTATTTTAAATATTGTAGATGGATTTCATGGGGAATCCTTGTTCTTACTTGCATTTGAATCTAATAATATGTTTTTTTTCTATGTTTGTGTAGGTATACGGATTTGGGGTTCACATTTTGGCACTAGAAGGAGGGCATCTCAATTTTTAATCACATTTTTTCAACAAATTATGTGCTTTTTTTTCTTTTTTGCAGGTTCCAGGAAACTCAACCACTGACTGTCAAGCGACGCAATATTGAATTGCTTAAAGTTCCAAACTCCACCGGTGAGCTCTTCCCACCTGAAAATTCAAATTTTCAAACTCTACTGCGGATTTCTAAATTTCAAATTGTGTCTCTGGGTCAAATAGCGTCGTAGTTGTGCTCTTTGTTTCACTGTAGAGTGTCATTATCAGAAATTAGTGGCGCTATATTGCGCCGCTGACCTTTCCAAACTATGTCACACCCGTTGACAGCGCCACTAAGTTAGAGTAAAAAGTGAAAGTTAGATTAATTTTGACATGTGCTTTTTTAAATGTTGACTTTTTTAACTTCTAACCTATTTTTTGTCTCTCTGCTTTTTGGTTTTAATCAATTTTTTGCAGATTAGGGCAAGGAAGAAAACGAAGTTGGAGGTTGCATTATGGCATCATCATCACAACATACCAAGTATTTTTCAACACTTTAGTGTTCATTCAACACTTTTAGAGAAATCATAATCTCTCTTAAAAAGGAATTTGTTACTTTCATGCTTTATGAAACACTAAACTTCATTTGGGTCCTAAAAAGAACATTACAAAGTTCTCATTTTTTGTAAAAAATAGGGTTAAAATGAATTTTAGGACAAACTCACTAGATTTGGTTTGAGGATTAACAATTGAACAAGGAAAATTTCATATTTCCTTTGGTGCTTAAAAATAATTCACCATTGCTTTGAAGGATTAAAAATGAACATGTGCTTTTGTGTCTTGTAATCTTTTTTGCAAAGTAATTTCATTTTTAAAAGACGTATGTGCTTCTCTCATGCTTCATGACGATCTTGAGAATCAAAAGTCTTTTTGGTGACATTAAGTTTCATTAAATATTGCCTCCACATTTCAATTGGATTTTAAAAATTGAATCAATCTTGCGAGTGTGAGTGGAACATATGGCGTGTGTTCTCTCTTTGTTTCTCAACAAAGATTGATCGAACTACAAATATGTTCACTCAATTTTTTTTACGTTAGAGGGCCTGCCTTGGTGGGAAAATTTACTCACCCCAAGGGAATGACTCAAGCGGTAATGAGCTAAATCCAAGCTCTTCCAAACCACTATATAAATTTGTGTTCATGGTGAAAGCCATGGACAATGGGAATTGGCACATGATAACTCCCCCCCAGTATCTATGTGATACATAAAGCCCTTGTTCTAAGGGTTGGGAGATCTCTCCCAAGGATTTTATCACTGCACCCCCTAAACAGGATGCCCTTACTACAAAATTTTATTTAGAAGCCAAAATCCTTTTCTATTTGTTGGTTCAAAAGATCATGTCCTTTGAAGTCGTCCCACATAACATGCGGTTTTGTTGTAGAGATGAAAAATATGCCATGGGAGATTCATGGGTATTGATTCTCAGCTGACCTGAGAAGTGTATGTTGTGGAGGGAAGCCAGTTTGGTCAAGCGTCTAGTCATCTGCATTGAATATGCATAGCTGGATTTATCCAAGTGGGAATCCAAAACAAATATTGTTTTTTCATCCTAGGATTGTGCATGCTCTTGGAATAAAAAAACACTTTGATTGAGTCTCAAAAAATTGGAAATAGACATTCAACATTAAAAATCTTCAAATTTCAAACCCTTTAGGAGGGGAAAATACCTTTGACCAAACCCAAGTGTTGTTGTTTTCCCTAGGGATTTTATCCTTAGAGGTTTCTAAGCATTTGGATTTGCGTCATAACTTGCTCATACAAAAGTCAACCTAGGAGACTATGCTCTTGAAACCTTGATTTTCACATAATGGACCTTATGGAATGAAAAGGAATTGAGATAGACATTTAGTTTGAAATTTTAATCAAGACATTGTTTGTGGTAAAAGGAAATCAATAAGCAAAGATAAGGAAAATTGACCCCACACATGTGTTCCCTCAAATTATTTCCCGCAAAATCAAAATTCGGAAACCAAAGTTCAAAAGTCTTAGTCCTAAAGCTCGTGAGGAGCGTCTTGAAAGACTTCTTGAAGTTAAAGAAATATTGGTTTACAACTTATACAAGAAAGCTTCAAGAAACAACCCTAGCTTGTATGAGTTTTACTATCAGAAAAATCCTAATATTTTTCAAAAGTTTGTTTTTATCACATACGAAGTATGGCATGTTCTTCAAAATCGAGGTCTTGTAAGAAAGAGTCTTGTCTAGGTCAAGTCTAGGATCAAAATCATCACTCTCACCCATCTCTCAACTCATCAAAATCAAAGATCATTTCACCGACTCTTGGAAACTTTGAAAACATCATCATGCTAAACTTTTAGGAAAAAACATCATCTTTTTTGACTTAACACACTTAGTCAAATCATCAATCCTTGTGGACAATTTTACCTCTTGGGGTCTAAGAGTTAATCATCTTGTTTGGCTTAACATACCTAGCCAAATTATCCTTTTGTGCACGAGTTTCCTCTAGGATAACACAACTTCTTAGAGTTTACAAGTCCAAAATCACTTTGTTTGACTTAACACACTTAGTCAAACTACCATCAATCAATCCAAATCAATCAAATCAAGCCCTAAATTTTAGAATTTCCCCAAAGTTATTCAAGAGTTTTTATCGTCCATATCATCCATCCTCCGCTTATCTCATCCCCATCATTAATTTGATCCTTAAACTATCCTAGTTCTTCTCTTTTTGTGCCTAATATTAGATCAATCGGTCTCCATTTTATGATGCAAACAAGATCACAACACAAGAAGAATATGGAAATCACCAAGGAAACATCAACTTCAAGTGATCTAATTCAAACTGCTCCTGAAATAAGTCCTGTGGGATCAAGAAATCCTTCAAGCAACTCCTTTCTACCATCAAAAAACCCCCAAGAGGAGGGCCAAGAAGAGGACGTCACCGACAATGACTTGGGAATGACACAAGAGGAAATATTTGAAATGGTTCAAAATCCTGAGAATCATAGAATTGTCAATGCCATGTTGAAACTCAATCCCTCCCTATACATACTTGAGTTAGCGAAAGAAGGGGCCAAACTCCCTTCTGACTATGACCTATGTACTATTGTGGAAATACCTCTTGTGGAAATGCCCCCAATGTCACTTCCAAACATCACTCAATACGTCTCGTGAATAATATCCTCTATCGCTTCAACCCCATCGGTTGTTAACAAGGGAAGCACAATGCTTCAAGAACTCCAAAAACATCACCTTGTGAGCAATAGAAGGTTGGATACAAGCACTGCACCAGACCAATCTATCCTGATAAATCCATTACACCCTTATGTCCCACTTACATTCCATAATCATATGGATTCATCCTCATTTCATGCAACACCAATCTATCTGCTAGATGCACAAACCTCTCTCCCCATGATTTCACAAGGAGAAGGTGGGTCATTTGGAATGGGGGGAGTCTTTGATCTCTCCTCATCATCAATTTTCCAAGAGAATACCACATCATTCCCTCCATTACCATTAACACATGTATCACCTCTTGGGTTGGGACTTGCCCCCTTACCCACCATCAATCTACCAAGTCAAAGCAATCAAAACATCATATCAAGACCTCTTGCTTTACCATCGATATCGCAACAGTAGATGGAAACCATCCAAGCAACCCCAATGGTCAATACATCCACCGATCCTTAGGTGTCTCAAGGACCAAACATCTCGATCACACCATCCACCACTCAAACCTCGATCGTCAACATGACAGTCTCGCTCATCACCACAGTCAACACGATTCCCAATCCTTCACTAATACCTCCAAAGGTCAACATGAAGAACTCATTCATCACCAAGGTACAAGAATTTCAACAATTTTCCCATAAAAACGTGCTTCAACGAAACCAACAAGCTGCACAACTGGCTACCCAACAAGCCACACAAGCTGCTCAAGCTGCTCAAGCCGCACAAGCTACTCAAGCCACACAAGTTACTCAAGCCGCACAAGTTGCTCAAGCCGCACAAGATGCTCAAGTCGCTCAAGCTTCTCAAGCCGTAGAAGCCACACAAATTGCATAAGAAACCCAACAAGCATAGGCTCAAGCTCAAGCCCAACATCGAGCTCAGCAGGTGCAAGCACAATACCAAGCACAATTGCAAGCAATTCATCAACAAGTGTATCAATGAGCCCTACAAGATTTTCAGGCACAACAACAAGTAGCACAACAAGATTTTTTGGTGCAACAACAGCTAGACCAACAACAAGCATTGTTGGAACAACAACAACAAAACCAACAACAAGCTTTGTTGGAACAACATCAATAGGACCAACAACATGCGTTATTGGTACAAATGTAGGCATATCAATAGGTCTTAATCATGTAGAAAAGTTTGCAAAAAACCTCCATCAACACCCCACCCATCAATCAAACACCACAAACACCTTAAAACACATTCATCCCAACCCCTAATTTGCAAAACGATGTAACATCACAAATAAAATTTCTCTCGCAGCAAGTGCTAGACCTTCAATCAGGAAAAACAAAAAGGACACCCAACAATTTGTGTCCCTATCCTTTTGAAAGGAGTCTTACAATGGTACCATTCTCGAAGGGATTCAAAATCCCCAAATTTGACAAATATAATGGGATGGGAAACCTTGAAAATCACATCAGGGAATTCCAAGTACATTGCATGGAAGTCACGTATGATGATATGTATCTAATGCGATTGTTTCCTCATAGCCTAACTGGTCCCACCATGGAGTGGCTCTCTTGTCTACCGACAAGCATCAAAACATTCCAATAAATCATGGATGCGTTCCTCAAGAACTATGCATTCAATATGGGCACGAATATCAGTCTCGAGGAATTATCAACACTTAAACAAGGAAAGGGGGAGTTATTCACCTCCTTCTTGCAATGATGGTGATCCAAGGTCAATTAGAGGAAGTGGACCATTCCAGAGGAGCAGAAAGTTTGCACTATCATAGCTAATTTGGATGATAACTTGGGATTTTATCTAAAGATGTAGTGCATCACTACATATGACCAACTGATCCCTAAAGCACTCAACATCGAGAGAGCCCTTACCACATGAGGGGGCACAACTACATATCCTGCATATCAAGACAGTTGCCCATCCACTAGTTATAACGATAAACCTCGCACATGGGAAAAGAACAAGAATGTCACCAACGATGGAGTGGTTGATGCCAAGGTCATTATCAGTGATCTAAAGAAAAATAATCAAACACATCATCAACCACAAAAATGTGCAAACAAATGCAGTAGGACCACAACCACCACCTCCGAACAATCAAATCAATAACCTGAACAATCAAGGAGGACCACCTCCTCGAAACAAGTACTCCCCCAAGCAGAAGTTCACAACCCTTGGAGAGTCAATAGAATTTTTCATGAAGAAGCTGGTCAGTGAGAACCTTATAAAAATATCCACTTCTAAGAAGTATGTGGAACCCATGACAAAACCACTGTGGTACAACAAAAATCTCCTTTGTGATTATCATAAACTCAAGGGGCATACGATCTCCAATTGCATGAAATTGAAAAATATCATTCAAGATCTCATTGAGGAGAAGGTCATAAATGTGGAGCAACTAGCTGGTAACCAAGATTTGAAAATATACATGAATCTGATGCCCAACCACAGTCAAGGAAATAACAAAGGAAAGCAAAAAAATGGTAATATGAACCATATATATGATAAGATTGTTGCATCCCTGGATGAATGGGTCACTGTTTTCAATATCAAAGGAGCCAAGGATGATTGTGGAGTCACCACATGTGGCGGAAAGGTCACTATTGTCGAGGCATTGCAACCATCTAATACCCCCACCACAAAATCCATCCCTAACGGTTACAACATCCTTGACCGGTTAAAGAGAACTCCTTCTCAGATCTTCATCATGGATTTACTGAAAAATCTCAGCTACCCATAGGGAAATACTTGAAAAAGCATTAACTTCATCTAATCTCTCTCCCAACCTTGATACATAGCAGTTTCAAGCTATGGTCAGTAACATCATCACTCCAAATATCCTCACCTTTTCCGATCAGGACTTCCCCACCCAGCCATCTCACAATTGTGCATTACACCTTGAGGTCCTAGTTCACAAGAAAAAGGTCAAAAGGGTCTTGGTGGATGGAGGTGTGGGCCTTAATATCTATTCACTAAAGCTCATAAGGAACTTGGGGATCTCAAAATATTCCATTGACAAAGATAAAGGTATTACCATCAGAGCATATGATGACCAGGAAAGAGTGTCTCAGGGCACTATCAAACTTCCAATCCAAGTAGGGCCAACTACTATGGAAACCAAATGTTAGGTCCTCGACCTTGAATTGCCCTATAATATCCTCCTGGGATGCCTATGGATTTATGGGATGAAGGTAGTCACCTCAAAATTCCACCAATGTGTAAAATTATCATACCAAAATGAAGAGATTATAATTCATGGTGATCCTGAACCTTTCGCCTATTGGAAGAATTTGGAGGCCAAGTTCTACAAAGTTCCCCAAGTGCCAAAAAAAAATGAAGGCCCTTCCACTCCCTATGTAGACCCATCTAGCCTCACCTCCACTTTTGTGATAGAGACACCCTCCATCCCTAACATATCTGACATCAAGCTCATGATCAAAGACAATGGGTGTGGAGATTACAGAATGAAGAAGAAAGCTTTTGTTGTAAGAGAGTTACCTCAATCTCCTAGGTCACATGGGCAACCCCAACTAGTTTAAAAACCTGTCCACACTTTCAGAGAAGACCCCTCTAAATTTTGATGTTGGAGAGATCTAAGTCGGGAGACCGTGGATGAAGGAGACACTTCAAGCTCACTATACCAAGACAAAAGGCCCACACCCAACCTTCCTATGGATGAAAGAATAAAATAACTACAAATGATGCCTGGGATGGGCTATAACAGAAATGGAAGTCTTCGAAGGAACAACAATGGAAGATTGGAACCAATTATTCTTGAAAGGTATATGAGGAATCTTGGCCTTAGATGTACCCCTTTGAGTATAACTATACATGATCGAGGTCTCCCATTTAACATAGTCGGGACTCCCCCTCAGTTATCGGAAACTGCCCTACGATTACCAGTATCCACAAGTCTGCCCCTAGATAACTTCACCTTTGATATAACTAATGTCTATAGTAGTAGTGATGACAAGGATACCATAACTGGCTTACCCATAATTTTGGAAGACTCCTCCCTACTCATGATTAGTACCTTATCTTTTTATTCAGACCACCAAACTCACAAAATAAACCTGGTTTACCCCCAACTCATCAATTATGACCAACGAGGGCCACCAATTATAGACATGTTCGAAAATGATGAAGCGCTCTCAGAATTCATAGGACTAAGGGATATGGTACCATGTGGAGATCATAAGGTGGGATTTGACATCACACTGGACACACAGGCATATTATGGGGAGACGATTGAGTCCTTTAGTCGTAAAAGAAAAAGAATGAGAATAAGCTCAAGGTCATTGAGTGAAAACCACACTGTAGCACTCTCTAACCATAAAATAGTAAAAATAAAGGACGCATCCAATGGTGAAAACCTCTTTGAGGTGCCAGAGGATGAAGGATTCAATCTCCCCCTCACTGCACTTCATCAAGAAAAATCAACAATTCTAGCAGAATAGTGTAACCCCATTAATCTGGGAATAGAAGCAACAAATCACATCACATTCTATGTTGAATCACTTCTCACAGAAGAACAAGAACTCTTAGCAGCATTCCTAAGAGAAAGAAAATTGAACTTCACATGGACCTATGTAGACATGTCGGGTCTTGATCCCAAGGTGGTAGTCCATCATTTAGCTGTGTATCCAATGGCAAAGCCAATACTACAAAAGTTGAGAAAGATGCACCCCCAAATAGCCGTGTTAGTTAAAGTGGAATTGTAGAAGCTCTTGGATACGGGATTCATATGCCCAATTGACTATTCAGAGTGGGTGTCTAATATTGTACCTATTTCAAAGCTGAATGGGGGCATTCATATTTGCATCGATTTCAGAGACCTAAACAAAGCATGTCCTAAGGATTAATTTCCACTACCAAACATCGACATGATAGTGGATATGATGGCTCAACACGAGATTCTTTCACTAATGGACGGGTTTTCTGGATACAATTAGATTATGATAGCAAAAGAGGACCAACACAAGATAGTGTTCACATGTCCATGGGGGGCCTACTGCTGGAACATGATGCCTTTTGGGTTAAAGAATGCAAGTACAACATACCAGAGAGCCATGAAACTGATCTTTCATGACATGATTCATAAGATAGTGTAAGACTACGTAGATGACATATTGGCTAAATTCAGAAAAAGAGAGGACCACATAGTAGCCTTGAGCTCTATTTTTGATAGATTGGAAAAATATAAGGTCAGCCTCAACCCAAAGAAATGCGTCTTTGGGGTGCAATCAGGAAAGCTCCTGAGATATATAGTATCAATGAGAGGAATCAAGGTGGATCCCGCCAAAGTCAAGGTGATCCTTGACATGGAGGCACCTAGGACACTAAAATAGCTGAGAGGTCTACAAGGTAGGCTCTAGTCCATCTCCAGATTCATAACGCAACTAGCAGATAAACAGATCCCATACTCTCATCTACTCTACAAGGGGGTAGCATAGAAATGGGATGACAAATGCGATCAGGAATTTAACAAAATCAAAGAATACTTACTCACGCCACCGGTTTTGATGCCACAAATCCCAAGAAAGCCACTGATCTTGTATATTTCAGCAGCAATGGCAACTCTTGGTGCTCTATTAGCTCAACATGATGAAAACATAAGAGAGACAACAATATACTATATCAACAAGACAATGGTGGGACATGAGCTAAACTATACTCCTATTGAAAAATCTTGTTTGGTAGTTGTGTTTGCAACTCAAAAATTTAGACACTACATGTTGGCTCATCAAATCAAGCTAATCGCGAAGATAGATCCTCTAAAGTACTTGCTTTCTAAAGCCACTCTTAGAGGGAGAACAACCAAGCAGGTCATGATATCGACAGAACACGACATTGAATATGTGGAGCACAAGGCCATCAAGGGACAAGTAATTGTAGATCAACTAGCAGAGGCACCTATATATGTAGTAAACCCACTAATTTTAGAATTCCCTGACAAATCAATTTTCAATCTAAGTGTTGCAAACCATTGGAAGATGTATTTTGATGGATCTTACATGCAACACAGATCAGAAGTAGGGATTTTCTTCATAACTCCCCAAGGAGACTACATACCCAAATCTTATAAACTATCATTTCCATGCACAAATAACATAGAAGAGTATGAGGCTCTTGTCATAGGCTTAAGGATTGTAGTACAATGGTAGATCATGGCTTTAAAGGTATATGGGGACTCTCAGCTTGTAATCAATCGGGTAAATGATGAATATCATACAAAGGATAATAAACTGACTCCATACAAGAAGTTAGTCGAGAGCCTCAAAGATTCATTCATTGATATCACATTTGAACAGCTACCTAGAGAAAACAATAGAGCAGTGGACATAATGGCTACAATCGGATCACTCTTGGAAATCCCACGCAACGTCCCAAAGCAAGAATTCTTGGTAGAGTAGCTTCTCGTACCAGCATTCAAGGTACCAGATTTTGAATTCGTGTGTGAACTCGTTGGTCCTGGTGATCCCTGGTATCATGACATTTACACCTACTTAAGCATAGGAGTTTTGCCCGCTGATATAACACCAAACCTTAAATGAGCCTTCATAAAAAATTCAACCCTCTTTTTCATCCTAGGAGAAACCCTTTATCGTAGGAGCATTGAAGGAACCCTGTTGCATTTCCTGAACATTGAGGAAGCCTTGACTGCTTTAATCGAGGTACACAACAACATTTGTGGTTCGCACTCAAGTGGTATGACCTTGGCGAAGAATTTTTTGAGGACTGGATACTATTGGCCCACGATGGAAAGACAAGCGCATGACTTTGTCAGAAAATGCTTACAGTGCCAACATGGGGATCTCATCCATGCTCCAACTCAAGAGCTTCGTCCTATTGTTACACCTTGGCCCTTTTCACAATGGGGGCTTGATCTCATCAGAAAAATAACACCCACCTCATCTGATGGCCACAAATTCATCATCACCGCCATGAAGTATTTTACAAAGTGGGTCAAAGCCATTCTTATGACCTACATAATGAGAAATCAGATATCCAAGTTCATCTTGAACTACCTCATTTTCCAATATGATGTCCCCCAAGCCATTATCTCAAATAATGGGACACATTTCAAAAACTAGGATGTTTGTAACTTGTGTGAAAAATTCAATATCCAACATCGCTTTTCCACTCTATACTATCCCTAAGGCAATGGCTAAGTAGAGGCTACCAATAAAACCATCTTGAAAATCCTTAAGAAAACAGTCAATGATGTTGGTCATGACTAGCATCTGCAGCTAAATCCTACCTTATGGGCTTATCGTACTAGCATTTGAACACCAATAAGTGCCACCCCCTTCTCCCTGATCTACGAATCAGAAGCCATCCTCCCCATCGAAATCGAGCTCCCATCCCTGAGAATATCATTACAAAACCTCATAACAGATGAAGAATGTAGGGTCTCATGAGTGAATGAGTTGGAGTTACTGGATGAACGACGTATGGATGCCCTAAACCATCTACAGGTGTATTAGAACTAACTTAAGTAGAGTTATAACAAGAAGATCAGGAGGCAGACCTTCCAAGTCGGTGAACTTGGGCTAAAGGAGAACCAGAAGAATGTGCCAAATCCATAAAGAAAAGGAAAATTTGAGCCCAACTAGTTGGGACCTTTCTTTATCATGACAAGCTATAAATCAAGGGCATATCAGTTGTCAACACCAGAAGGCGATCCTCTGCAGGAGCCCCTGAACAACTCCCATCTCAAAAAAAATTATTCCTAAAATATTGCAAGGTATAAAACAAAAAAATACAAAAAAAATCTGAAAATGTCTTGAAAAAATTGTCACCCTAATGAAAACCTGGTAAATAGGCATCTTGGTGACAACAAAAAAATAAAAAAAACATAAAAATTCAGAAAAATCAGAAAAAAGGATTGAAAATAGTAAAGAAAAAAATCATCCTCTAATGAAAACCACTTCGGTGGCACTTTGGACAAGTACCTTGGTGAAAACTTGGCAAATAGGTGCCAAGCGTAAATAAAGCACTCTCCATCCACCAGGATCTTCGTAGCTTAATCGACACACTCGCTCATCCATTGCATTCCATTGATCCCATCCATCCATCCACGTTCATACCATAGCTTGATCTTGTGCCCGTATCATGTTCCACCCTAGTACTACTTGGCATATTCCTAAGGTCAGTTTTCCCTACCTTCATCGAAGTAGTCTATCACATCACGTTGGGGGAATGTTCCTGTACCTGCATCGGATCAGATTCGTGTATATTCTTGTGATCTTCCTAAACATCAAAAATCCAAAAACATCCAAATCATTTCAAAATCCAAAACATGTTGAAAACTTGGAAAAAATTAAAAAATCAAGTCAGTGGAGTCATCATTAGTCTGAACTACGTCACCTCTGAGCTTGAACATAGGCAGGGTTGATCTTTGATCATCCCCTAAGATATTTTAGGTCAGTCCTTTAGGCGTTTGTCACAATAGAAATGGCAATCTGTTTGCCCATCTATCTCATCAATAATCAAGTTTGCATCAGTCGAACTATGTGGTCTTTGCATGTATAATGTAGGAAAGGCTAATCTGTTGATCAAATCCTGAGACCCCTAGGATATGTCTTCAAGTTAATCTCTTGGTCAAATTTTAAAAATACTAAAAACATTGAAAATTTTCAAAAATCCCAAAAACAGCCTCAAAACATTCAAAAAATTCCAAAAACATCCAAATATCTAAAAAACCCAAAATGGTCCATCTGTCCCATCTCACTTTTACCTGCAATAATCATCCGCTCATAATAAGTCATCGTCATCTTCATCCTTTGGTAAGTCAGTCAGAAGCAAGCATAGCAGGTTCAAAAGTGAACACCTAATTGTCAAAATCTTAAGTTTGGGTCAGTAAGTCAGCAAGTTGATCAACTAAGAGTATCAATAGCTTATCATCCAATCAAAATCTCATTATCACCTGATCACAACATGTCCTAGGAATGCGACCTTCCTATGATGGACATCATTGTAGTTTAGTCTTGGCTAGCGGTACAAAGAACATTAGCTTGTTTGTTTACTTTATCTTGGTCTTTTTTGGACTTATCTTATTTTGTGCTCATTCCAAAGACCTCTCAATGATGCCTCATTGAAAAGGTTTAGAGATAAGGGAATGGGGCAACAATCATTATCTTTTTATCTATTGTGCTTGTTAGATATTCTTATAAAATAATTTTCATGAATGCTTTGTTTTGTTTGTAGGGAAGATGTTTTAGGTGTCTTGTTCACCACATAAGAAGGCATTCCTTTTTATGTTTTGGCCCGAGATGTTTAGAATAACTAAACTACATTTTGAATAAGGTTTCGTATGTCAAGTGTGAACATGAATACTCCTATCTGATTGTCGAGTCAAATTCCATCACACTAGGTACAATGCCATCTTGGTTCTTTATACTTTGATGCATCGTACCTACGCGTGTTATCAAACATAAAGTAATTGGCTCTTTTAAAATCCCAACTCCTAGTAAGCAATACATCATCATCATCATCAACATCAACATCATTCATAGTGTAGGCTTGTTGGATCCTCTTGTCATCATTCTTTTCTTCTTATTCTTCTATATTTACTAACATTTTTATCCAAAATTGGTGTGTTGTATCAAAATATACATGAGGCTACCCATGGCCAATGACTGTCTATAGTTATACATCATCAAAATTGTCTATGTCAAATATCTGATCTTTCTAAAGAATTATCTTTCATCCTCTTATCAATAGAACCACTCCTCTCGCATTTTATCGCTATCTCGATCAAAAAATCGAGCATTTCTACTCGATCTCTTGAGGGGGAAATATACTAGCATAATCCTTCTCATTGGGGCAGCAATGGGGCATTTGGAATATTGAGAAATTTTTGAAATTTTGATCACAACAGTTTATTCTTTGAACTAATTTAACAAGTACATTGCTTCAAAGAGGGGAAAAATGTAGACATGGAAAATATACAATTCTATCTTACACACCTGATCCTGATCTTACTAACATCGTTTCTTCCTAAATCATCCATTTTTCTAATTAATTTAATTAAATAATCTTTATTTGATTAAATTCATCACAATTCCTCTCTTATCTGATTAAGTCATTCTCTTCCATTAATTAAATAAATTAGTTAGTTTAATTAATCCTATATTCTATCCTTTAATTAAATAATTCACTTTATTTAATTAACCTCTAAGATCACATCATTTAAAATAAATTAATTAATCTTTATTTGATTTAATCTAACACCACCTTCTTTAATTAAATAAATCAATCTTTATTTAATTAAATCTAAAATCATTATTCCTCTCAACTTTGATTTATTTAAATCCTAAAATCTAAGTCAAAATTTTCAAATCACCCAATCTCTCATTAAATTGATCAAATCATGATTAAATCTAATCCTAATCACTTCAATCCTCTAGATTTTGCAACTTGCGCAATAAATCAATTTATTTGATTTATTAAATCATCAATTTCCATTCAAAAGGGCATCTTTTGTGGAATATTCTTCCAATTCAAAAATCCCACCAAAAAGGGATGGGTACTTCTAACAAGGTATTTAATGCCTCTTACATGTCCTTAGCCTTGAGCCAAGTGACATTAACTCCATTCTTCTCTCCCTCCAACTTGCCAACTTTCAAATTTCAAATTTGAATCTAATATCATTTATGGGCACATTCATCAAAATGTGTTCATTCCTCCTCCAATCACATGTGGACAAGTGGCCTTATCTCATTGGTTGGTCTTTTGTCCCACATTCATCCAAATCCTTCAATATTTCATTCTTCAAATCTATAAATAGAGGCTTCCTCTATTGAATTTATCATCCACAATTTGAAAGCAAAGTTATTATCTTCACATTAGAGCAATATCATCTATTTTCTTGAGCATTTTCTATCACCATAGCTAGGTTATTGTAGGTTTTCTCAAGGATTCATCTTATTCTTCATCAACAAAGTGGATCAATCTCTACCAAATCATCAAGCTTACTAAGGAGTTGAGAAAGAGTCAATTTCTACACATAATTGGCACCAATTTCCCCATGGGATCAAGTGTTTGCATTATTTGAATTAGGATTTAACTTAGTTGCTTGTTTTGTTCTTCATTCATTTCCTATTTTGAATATTGTAGATGGATTTCATGGGGAATCCTTGTTCTTACTTGCATTTGAATCTAATAATATGTTTGTTTGCTATGTATGTGCAGGTATAAGGATTTGGGGTTCACAACCATTTTTCTCTAGTGTTCAATTATCATTATTGTAAGTTTCTAACCATCCATAATAACCCACTATTCATGATCAATTGGGAGGTTCTCATCTTGAGCTTTCATAGCTTAAAATCTATCCCAATGAATTTCTCAATCTTAATTTTTATAAAAAAATTATTCATTTCTTTGTACCTAAAAACATTTAATTGTGAGGAAACTCCCATTGAAACTAGGATTAATAGTATAGTGTCACCCTTTCCTCTCACAAATTAAACAATATAATCAAACTCTAAGAACAAATAAAGAGGAGATCACTTAATCTTAAATAGAAGAATTACTACAACATAACAAAATCTTAAAATAATTTTACAAAGAAAAACATATAACACAAGATATAGGAAATCGTTTTAGGGAAATTTGGCAAACAATAACACTATTTGGATTAAATTCATACTAAAAGATTATAATTTATTAAGAATCTAACTCATATTATTTAGAAGATATTTGACAAAACATAAAATTTAGTTAGAAACAATCACCAACTTTGTGTACTAATTCTTGTAGCATATACTTGCTTCAAAAAACATCATACAAATTCCAAACTCAACCTTGAATTAATAGACAAAACTCAAAAGACTCGAGTGTCCCTAACATTGTAATAAAATATAACATGCAAAAATTATTTTCTACTAATATACTTCAAAAAAAATTTATAATACAAACAACCTTATATTTTGAAAAGGACAATCAACATATTAAATAGTTTTAATATTTTTTTCTAAAGAAATAGAACCTACATTAAAATAATACAACAAATAACTAACCTAACAAAAACACTCCTAGAGTGTAGTCATATTATTCCTATAGTGTAGTGATATTATTGGAAAAGTTCATCAAAATATTCAGCATGATAACCACGTCAAACATTAAGAAAACTTAATGTAAACCCCAAAAAAAACTAATGAATAGAACCATAAATTTTCCACGATACTTTTAAGGTCATGAATATAGACTTTTTATAATGTAGTAGAGTGTGGGCAAGTGCAGAGAAGATGCATGGAAGATGAAGAAGCAGAATGGGAGTGTAAAAGCAGAATAATGGGGGAAGTGGAATCCGCGTGGAGGAGGAGTAGTGGTATGAAAGTGGAGTGCATATGGTGATATGACATGAATAAAGGAGAGGTCCAAGTCAAAGTGTAGGAAAAGTTGTGCAGATTTTAAGGGTTAGGGATGATGAAGGAGAAAAAATGTAGAAAATTCAAGAGACAACGAATATTATGGAAAGCCCAAAAACATGCACTTCTAGTAGAAATTATTCAATGATAGAAGAGGAAGCTAATGAAGAGACATTCCAACTAAATGTTTGGTAGGGAACACCTAAATACTTGTGTGTTTGTAGTGTTGATGAATATAACTATTAGAAAAAGGAAAAAGTAGAGGAATGAGAGAAAGAAGGGAGAATCAATGTAGAATAGATTATAGGAGTGGTGGGGTTATGGAAATAGTTATATTTTGGTAATTTAGGGATTTTATTAAAAAATAAATATTAAAGGTTTGTGAAGTTTGATTTTTATATTGTAAGGTGTCATGTGCACATGTATATATGGAATATATAGATGTAATCATTATTTTTTGGTTAAAATGATCAATTATTTTAATGTCACTACTCAATCCACTTCATTAAGTGTAGTCAAATGATGTTGCATGTGCGATGATACTTGATACTAAACCACATGTTAGTAGCATGATAGTGAAGCATGCCACATTTTGTGAAAGAGAGGAATAAATAAGTGCGGGTGATGTAGAAATTCTTCTTCAAACCTCATGATTATGAAGACTACCAAGGAAGGGAGTAACATTTTAACTCGCAAAACCTCAAGGGAGGACCTCTAAAAATTGGGTGGACACAAAATAATGAGGAATAAAAAATCAACTAAAAACCCTTCCCAACACACCTATAACACAAATATGTCTACGCAAAAACATACACAACAAGACATTTCTACACAATATGAAAAAATCCCATTATAAAATTTATATAATTGTTTAAAATGTATATATTCATATAATTATTTAAAAATCATGTGTGTGTGTGAGAGAGAGAGAGAGAAGGATGGAAGCCTATCTCTTCAATGGCTCCAACAAAATATGCTTCCTCTTATTAAACCCTTCACACGAAACCTTCTCAATATTCTCCAAGAAAGCACTCTAATTCTCCCCTCTTTTGATCTAAATCCCCTTTTCAAATAATGAGAAAAGAGTCCCCTTCTACGAGCCATAAGAGTGACTTATAAGGAGGGTGTCATGTTATCCATCCTCACCCCATAGGTTTGGGACACATGACATCCACTTCATCCTTTTCAACCCTCTTCTTATATAAAAAAAAGAGAAAGCACTCCTTCCCATGTGCATCCACATTGCTAGGCTTGGTCGAGTGGAATGTATAGATGAAAAGCTTGACATTATTCACTTTTAGGATCTTTACTTATATGTCTATGTACATTTCATATTCTACATATTACAAGATTTCTCTAATATTATATTATGGATTTCCACATTAAGGGATCATGATAGATAAATTGATCTTAGATTTTTTTTTTAAAGGCATATTTTATTTGTAGAAATTTTCAAAAGAATTAAACAATTCGTTATTATCTTCAAAATCTTCTCGTTGATCCTTATTCTTACTTGATAGTTTATTCTAAAATAATTTGATTTGTTTCACTATTTTCATCCATAATATCTTATAGATACACCCTCCTAAGTCTTTTAAATCTTAAAGTGTAGGAGAGACAATATTATTGGGGTTTCCATTTAATGATTTTGATCAAAGAATCTTGTATAACCCCTAATCCTGACATATCCCTAGAGGTTATGGGTAGACTATTCAATATATTCTTATAATTTTTTGAGAACATTGGGTTAAATTTGAGCACACCTATGATATCATGTAGGATAATGTATCTTGAAGAAGTTGCAAGAATAAAAGTAATGGGATTAGTAGTAGAGTATAATTATCAATTTAATATTGTATATAGAATTTTATTTTTATTCAACATTTTCAACAAGAGCAACACTAATTTTTGAGTAATTTCTTTTTGTTCTAATGGTTAATTCTATTTTTTTTTTTGGATTGTTATTACTAGGATTGGCCGTTGGTGCTGAAACTTTAAAGTTTGTAATGTTGTTAATAATTATAGTAGGGAATCTATGATAGATGTTAATAAGTGTTTTAGATGAATAGGAAAGGATACTACTAGTGTTAGGTTAAAGTATTTTGATTCCTCTGATAGAACTGCTATGTTTAATCATATGGGAATTGGTTAAGCATTTTTCTTGTGGGAGGGGGGAGGTTTGGTGGGCTTCCTATATTTTTTGTTTCTTACCACTTGATGTTCTTATGATGTACTATTTTTTTCGGGTTAGGGCCCTCTCCCTGCTTAACCAATCAAAAACATTAATTTTTGAGTGTTGCACTAAAAAATTATAATAGTATTATGCAAGATACCCTTGGGAATATTAAATTACTAATCAAAGTGGATCTAAAAGTGTTTCTTACTTTATATCATATCAAACTACTTTGTACCACTTTAGTATTATACTTGGGTGTCCCTAATTTGAGTAACCTCAAGTTGTACATCCATTTTACACTAATATGTATAGTTTATTTATTGGAGTGAGGTTGTAACTATACTATTGCATGTGTATAACCTTCTCTCAAAATTGGGTAATATCATAATAGATATGTTTATTCCAAAACCTAAAGAACCTCCTTATAAAATACATTATTACATTTCTTGGCATGCACAACTATTTTAAATAGAAACAAGCTAGAATTCATAAATTCTATCCCTCTCATTAAGGATTAATCAAAACTAGTTACAATAAAAAATAATGTGGTCTATGCTAAGTTATGTGGTGTTTAGTATCCTCAAAAACAAGAACATGCCTCCAAAATTTCCAATAATGTACATAATCATCTAAAAAATAAGAGTTAAAAAATATCACTAAAAAAGTGTGAAAAAATGAGAGCATCGTAAGAAGAAGATAATAAAGTCATGCAAATATATTTTGAAACCTAGTGTTATAAAGAAGGATGTATTGAACAAGATAATATAAAAGAATGAGAAAAAGATAAAATTGGGTATTATTATCCTTGCCCATTTTTTTTTAAAGTGGCCTACATAGATGTTTATCTAGGCCTAGTCCAATATCATATGGCTTCTAAGGATGAGTTTATTATTGTTGATTGGGATGAAGATGAGATTTTTGTGGAAGAATAATATCCAAACTCAATAGGTTGAGATCCAATTTTTTTTCTTTCTATAATTTCAATTTACTTTATTTTATATTTGCATTAATTTCATGTTCTTAATTAACATATGGACAACACAAATACACATTTAATATTTCATATTGATACAGGTGTAAATTATGAACATTTTTCTTTTGATCATTTTCACTCTTTTTATTTTCTTTCTATCTGTCTTTTGTGTTTTTCCTATGGATTTGGGAAGATGCAAAGTTATGGAGTGCCTCACAAACACTCTAATCATGTTGAATTCTTTTAATTCACTTCCTTTTTCATGGAGCCATGAATATTGTACTCCTCTCATTTCTTGTTTGTTTTTTTATGTTTCTTGAGCTTTTGATAAAACCTTGTTCGACATAATTGTCCTTCCTACACATTTCATATTTTTATTTTCATGTTTTCTTTCTTCAAAGTATGACACTCCCTTTTCATCTACCACTCGGGGAAATTGTTTTTAGGATATTTTCCTTCTTTACTTTTGATAAGTACACAATGATATTCCATTACATTTTCATAACCTAATATTTCTACAGTAACCTTTCCAACACACTTTTCATGATGATAACTTCATAGCTTTACTCTTATAAGCTTTAGTTGATGTCTCGGTGACACACTTAGCTTACACATAAGATTTCATATTATTCTTTCATATATTGTACTTATTCATTATAATGTTTGTCTTATCCACATGATCATTTTTAAAATTCGATATATTATATTATAGTTTTATTATATACCTTTTATAAATTCCTTGTCCTCACATTTGGTATCAAAAATATTTTTTCCCATTTATACACATGCTTCATGCCTATTTTTTACTTATACTTAGGATAATATATTTTCTAGATATATGGCCATTTATACTCTCCTCTCCTAAATTTTTATTCATTATGATGCATTCATTCAATATGACACTATACACACTATGATTTTAGTGGTGTTTGCATATATAGATTGAGGGGACCAAAATAGTTAGTAATCATTAACAAACCTATACATGGTATGTTATTTTTCTAATTTTATACTTCATTTTATATAGTTAGAGGGGACTAATTTGGTTACTACTCCTTAACAACCTCAATGACATGTCATCTTGTTATGGATTGAAATTGTATATGATGGGGACAATATGGTTACTAATCCTTATAAGCCCTAGCATTTTGATGTATTTTCACTCTACATCTCACTTAACATGGTTTCATGGGTCCAACTTAGTCACAATTCCATGATTTTTCCTTTTCTTTAATAGTGTAATGGTAGTGAATTTGGGATCATGCAAATGTAATATGTGCTCTATTTTATGATCATGTTAGTGTGAATGCTACTAAAAAATTATGATTATATTTTAAGGTTTAAAATTATAGCTTAACAAAAGACTTAAATAAATGAGGGCCATCCTCTAATTTCTAGCCTTTTAAAAAGAAGCATTCTTTTCAAGAAATATAATTGTTACTATACTCATTATCATATATTACTTTAGTTTTAATGCTTCATGATTGATTCACATGCACACTAAAGTAGGGGAAAAATATAGAGTGGAAGAATACATATTTCACAAATTTTCCTCTTATCTTGCACTCACTTAAACCTTGTTGATAAGTGTGTCATCTTAGTATCTAATTTGAGAGATGATAGCATATAAGTTGACCAATCAAGACCTTATCCTTGTCCTTTAACCAATTTAATTCTTGTTGTCATGACCAAAATTTAATAATATCCTTGTACCTACCTTGGATAGAATAGTAATCATGATTTCATCTCCTAGATAGAATTGCTAGAGCAATCTTGATGTCCTTGATCAAATCTTAATTTAACATTTCTTGTGTTTAACCCATTTAAAATTTCACTATCACACATTGACTTGAATACAAACTTTCAAATTAGCATCTAGGAATGTATATCTAAAGACAAATCCTAATGCATTCCAACTCATCAAAGATTAAGCAAATATCATAGAAATAACTTGAGCATTAGCATAAGAGTATTACAAGAACATTTTATATCAAAATATCCCTACAAATTGATGAACATTCAACATCTTCCATTTGACATCCTAATTTATTTCCTTACAAATTGTGAACAACAATAAATAAGACTTGACATATGCATTCAAAAAGATAGATAAATTTCAATCCTAGCATGGTAAACTCTAAAAGGTGCTAACCTATTTATTTATTAATTCTTCTTTTATCCTTAAATTAACAGAAGATCCCAACCTAGAAGATAGGACATGTAAAAAAATCCTAGGCATGATAATTCTAAACTGTAAAAGAGTTTTAAGATAGCCTCGAATTTTTTATTAGTTTATTCATTATACATATTTAATTTACTCTTTAGTCCCTTTGACGATGTAACTTTTTAGAGAGGAGGGAAGGAGGAGGAAGAGGTGGAGAGGGTTTAGCATGTGAATGCATTAATTATGTTTGGAATTACATGTGATATTCATGATGACCTCCACGAGCATGTCTATAAAGCCTCTAACATATGTGCGGTCATAACTCTAAAGCTTTTAATCCTTTCTTTTCTCCTTTCACTTTCAACGTTGATGTTTTCCCTCTTTAGCAGAAATAAACGATTCTTAAAAATATCTCTCTTCAAATTAAAAAAAGTCAAAAGAGCGTGTTAAATGGTTTTTTTTTTAAAATATTTATATTTTAGATATTTGAGTTTTATGATTAGATATGTTGAAATTTGGTAATGATTGTCTATATGTTTTTTAGATTTTAGGTTCACAATAATTAGATTGTTTTTTATAGATTAATTAGTGTATACAAATAGGAATATGTTATATTTTGTATGAAAGTTGACAAATGACATCGTTTCATTCTGATAAATGATGTCATTTCATTTTGATCATATATTTATGTATCTTTAGAATAGGTCTCCATCTTTGGACCTACC
Organism: Sequoiadendron giganteum; assembly: GCA_007115665.2. Taxonomy (NCBI): domain Eukaryota; kingdom Viridiplantae; phylum Streptophyta; class Pinopsida; order Cupressales; family Cupressaceae; genus Sequoiadendron; species Sequoiadendron giganteum. The sequence continues at coordinate 437,935,723 of CM021108.1, read as the reverse complement.
ATTTGTTACCTTAGTTTAGATTTCAGAGTGTGGAACTGGTCTAGATCATTTATGTGTCTAAACAATCTACAAAGGAAACTACTAAGCATCTTATTTCATTTTCTCCTAGACTATAGACAACATGGAACTAAAATCATGAATTTTCAAGTCATTTACGTGGCATGTGATTTTTCTAGAAGATTGGCCCAAAATTCTTGCTAAATTTACCCATATATGACACACTAACATAGTGGGAATCCAATTTCACATTTGGAAAGATAAGAATTATGTTTTCTTTGTTGGATGTACTATTGACAATAATTTCTCCATGTATTTGAAATTTATTATTTGTTCAAATGTGTAAATTTAGATACAATTAGAAACTAATAAAGTTGGACTTGAGTTGGCCCACCTAGAGGTGTTTCTTGATCATTGGAGTAATGGACCTTGTATAATTACTAGGATTTCACCAACCTCTCATTTTAGTAAGAGTCATTCCTATCCGAGAGGGTGTTGACATGGTAGAAGTTGTAAACACTAAAATATGTCTTGGTCTGCGAGCATCATTTTTCCATCATCTTGGTCTTCTTCTCTGCATAATTAAATAATTTTAATTATTTAATTAACTCATTTCTTTATTTCCCCTTTGATCAATTAAATAAATTATCTTTTTAATTATGTCACTAACATTTTCTTTTTCCCTATAATTAAATGAATTATTATTCATTTAATTATTAATTCTATGCCATTCATCTATAGTTAACTAATTATTTAAAATTATTTATCTATTCATTGGTCTTCTTTATTTCTTCTATGGTTAAATAATTATTAAAATTATTTAATTGTCTTTTATCATTTCTCCCCTATTGAATAATTAATCTAAATTAATTATTTAATTCTATTTTTTAGATTCCCCTTATTTAATTAAATTGGTTACACAATCATTTTAATTAAATGCCCATTTTCTCCTTCTTCCACAAATAAATAATTTATCCTCTACTTGGTCAAAGATTCCCTTCTCATGAATTAAATAAATTTATTATTTAATTTCTCCATTATCCCTCCACTCTCTCATTTTTGAATCTCAACTATTGATTGTCTCTAGTCTCTTTTCAATCTTAATCATCAATTTCATAGTTGTCCCTAGCCCACTACTCTATGGTGCATACATCCTCAACCATCGATCTGAGAATATTTATAGAAGCACGATCTTGTCCGTTCGTTCAAATGGATTTCTATAAAAGAAGGTCTTCTCCTCCATTTTGGATTTAACAACCACATATCTCCAATGTTCAAGCTTATTGTTTGCAGGTACTTGCATACACATACACCGAACTAAGGGCAACTTGCAAAGGTTGTTTGAGGAGAGACAAGGGAGGTGATTCAACTTCAAACATGGGGAGTTTTCTATTCCATTGCTTTCATTTTACTCATTTTTCTTGATTGTTGTCTCTTGTTTTGATTGGGATTTTAGCTTAGATTAGTGTTGTGGTTGTCACTTTAATATCTTATATTTGAATTTCCTATCTTACATTAGTGAACCCAATGCAAAATAGGCAAAATTTTCAGAAAACTCATCTTGTTTCTTGTTTCTATTGTGTAACAAGTTCGTGAGCCGTAATTATGACAGGCAACAACGCAACTGAAGGCAAGATTTTCAGATTTGAAATTATGATGCAATCGCAAGCTCTTGAGCCACATTTGAAATGATGCAACTAATCTGGAGTGAGCTACATTTGTTGTACGGTGAACCGTAATTTCTATTTCCTGAGCTGCATTACAGAGCAGTAACTATGATCCCGAACAACGCAACAACTTATTTAGCATGTGGTATTGGTCTTGAGGAGATTAAAATTATTTCTTTAGAAATAATCAAGCTTACCATCATTTACTTTAAAGTTAATCAATTTTGTTTCACTTGCCTACAACTACAAATTACATTACACTCATAAGGTTTAAAATGAACATGCATTACATTCATGAAGGCTAAAATGAACAAAAAAATGCATACTTTCACTCATGAGATTTAAAATTAACTTGCATTACATGTCATTGGTTTAAAAAGAACTCAATTGTTTGTTTGACACCATAAGTGGGTTTAAAATTAACTAGTGTTTGCATTGTCTTGTGGTTTGTACTTTTCTTTTAGATGTGTATGCTCTTCTCTCACTATTTGGCAATCTTGAGAATCAAAAGAATCCTTTGGCATTTTGTAGAACCACCCACACATTTGGTTTTGGGATTTTCTTTTTAAAATGAACCCCATGCGAGTGTGAGAAAAAGGTGGTGTGTATGCTCTCTCCTTGTGCTTCATGCTATCTAGGAGATCAAAAACAACATACTTGTCTCACTTTTGTTACCTTTAGAGGGCCTGCCTCCTATCTTGTGAGAGGGAATGACCCAAGCAACACTTTGTTTCAATCTGTTATATAAATTGTTGTGATAATTGGGAAAGTCTATGATCACCTGGTGAGGATGTCCTATGCCAACGAGTGACACCATTAGTATCCACATGATACGTCAAAATCCTTTCTTAGGAAGGGAATGGGAGGCCTCTTAATTGAGCTAATCTTGCCGCATGTATAGGAACCCGTATTACCTCAAAAAATAGATTAAGAACCAATTGTTTTAGAGCTAAAAACCCTTTCACTTGTTGATGCAGAAGTGATCCGAAGCCACCCTACATTCCACTATTCATTGTAGAGACACGAAATCCCATGGTTCACAAGATCTTAGGATCTTCAAGGGTAAGAGATTTTGGTATGCCCGTGTCATGTAAGGGGGAGCCACTGTCACCAAGATCTCTACATGTCCACTTTGTCTAAGTGTTTGGAGCAATCCAAGTAGGGACTCGGTAGGTAGTATCTTTTCCAACCTATGTTGTGTATTGTCTACGAGTGTCTTTATACACATACACATTACACACACTCAAATCAGACCAAACAAGTGTTTGCTGACTATTTTCTATGTTTTCCAAAGTTCATTTCACAAAATCACACCAAAACTAGTCAAAAATTCATTAGAAATCTAGTTCAAAAACGTCAATTTGTAAAAAAACTCTCTCTTAACTACAACTTCTTGATACAGGCCCACAACTTATTTTTGAGTTGCAAGTGTTCACAAAAAAACACAATTGATACCTTGCACCTCATTTTCTAGAAATAGGCCTACAACTGCTATTGTGCATTGTAACTACTCACTAGAAATCCACATTTTCAAATGACGCAATTGCCAAAAATAGAGCCACAACTATGTGATCACTATAAATTCAAAAAATCCCTTGTCCAAACCTGATCCAATTTATCTTAACAGTGAACTTATCATCTGAACTTCATACTTTCAGAGTTTTACCAATCCATTCCATCATCCTCATTTAGGTTTGCATAGAATTTTAGGTCATCTTTGCCTTGCATAATTAATCTTGGGTCTTAGGTTGCACATACCTTCTAGATTTCAGACATAGGAAGCTTATCAAGCCTTTGGACAGTCCATGGTTACTTATCCAACTTGTCATTGACCTTCATCTCTTAATTTATCAACCTTTGTCATTATCATTTTGGTCAAAACTTGTGTCCTAGTGTAGAATCACCTTGTCAAATCCATCATTTTCTCAATTTTAATCATCAAAAAGTTCAATGACAATTGGGTTAGTTATCTTGGACCTACAATAGCTTGGTTATCATCATTTTTCTTAAATCTTAAGGTTCGCATCCTTAGTGTCATTTTTCTAGTATCATTTAGCTTCATACCATATCCTTTGATCATAACACCATTATAATCTTCTTAATCCTTAGTCTTGGACTTAGATTGCATTATCTTGCATCCTTATATGTCCCAAAAAAAACAAAAAAATATAGTTTAAACCTCATCTTAGACTTAGTTGCATCATAACCTTTGGTCACAGATTTAGCATTATCTAGCCTACATATCGTTATCTTTGATCATAGATTAGTCTTCCTTTGGTATCATTTGACATACATTAGTTCCATTAACTTCATTTAGTTTCATTCTTTGGTATTAAGATCATCATTACCCTTGCATGGTCACCTTGCATCCTTAATACCCAAAATTCCACAAAAACATAGTTTAGTTTCATATCATCTTGCATTACCATCCAAACTTGCAAGTCTTACATGGTTGAAACAAGGTCACAAACTAAAATAAAGGACATGGATTCTTCAAATGAACCCTTTTATATCCCACATCATGACACCAACTTTGGATCAAATTCAAATCAATCTATACCACAAAAAGAAACACCACAAAGAAACCCAATTGACACATTTGACAATCTAGGCTTAGATGAATTCAACAAGAAATTGAATCTTGAAGATATTGAAAGATCTTACCGAGATCCAAGGATTCTACACATTGTTGATGAGCTCATTGGTGGTGATCCTAATAGATACTTTTATGCACTAGCCAAAAAGGGTGCTAAACTTCCTCAAGGCTTTGATGTCTCCACAATTGTGGAAGGAACTACTCAAAACCCATTCACATTAGGGATGCCATCTTCACAACAAATGTCTACTACATCACCACTTGGGACAACAACACACATGGAAACCACTACAACACATATCCCTAATATCTCCACATTTGGAAACAAGAGAACTCATGCAACAACACAAGGACAAAATTTTACATTTGGTAGCTCATCAAATTCTATGGGTAAGACTCTTACAAATCCTCTTTTTCAAAATACCAACCAAGGTCCTACATCTCAAGGTCCCAAACCTATATTTCAAAACATGAACCAAGGTCCTACATCTCAATGTCCCATACCTACACTTCAAACCATGAATTAAGGGCCCAAATTTCAATTTCAAAACACTCCTCCATCAAGTCAAAATCAACCAAACAAATCTAGGAGGATTCATATTGTCCCACGAAGAGTGCCAAACCAAAAAACCAATCAAGGACCTACTCCATCATACCAACACATCAACCAAGGACCTACATTTTTAAACACCAATCAAGGACCTACCCCATCATTCCAAAATGTCAATCAAGGACTTACACCACCACTCCAAAGCACAAATCAAGGTCCAAATTTTTAAATCCAAGGTACAAATCAAGGGCCTACAACATAATTTCAAAATGCCATACCAAATATGAACATGACTTTTGGGACAAATATAAATACCAATGCAACATTTACGCACCAACAAGGTAACCAAGGTCCCATACCACAAAATACCAATCTGAATCCAAATCCAACATATGATCTCAATACCAACACCATAATGCAAAATCAAACTAATACAACACCATCTCTTGCAAACACCTTGATGCAACAAATACAATCCATACAACAAAAAATGACAAACATGCAATTGGGAACCAACAAAAAACTTATTCCATGGAGGAATTGTGCCCCTATCCTTTCAAAAAAAATCTATACATGCCACCCTTTCCCCCTCACTTTACAACACCAAGTTTACCCAAATACAAAGGGAAAGGGGATCCAATGGAACACATACAAGAATTTAATATGGCATGTATGGAAATTGCATATGATCCTACCTATTTGATGAGATTATTCCCATGAAGTCTCACAAGACCAACCCTAGATTAGTTTGCACACCTTCCTCCAAGAATTAGAACATGGGATGAATTGGTTGATAAATTCATTAATCACTTTTCCTTTAACATTGAAAGTGATGTGACCCTCGCAAAATTATGCACCACTAAACAAGAAGGGGAATCACTTACCTCATTTTTCCAAAGATGGCAAAGTATGGCCAACAAGTGTCCTTGCCACATCCCAAAAAAATAGTCCCCATATTTTTGGAAAACCTCAATGTAGAATTGATGAGTGGTCTTCAAATCCAATGTTGCACGAATTGTGAGGAAATCATGGAGAAAGGTTTCCTTATTGAAAAGGATCTTGTCATAAAGGGAATAGTTAAAGTACACAAAGAAACCCTAAAGCCAAACAATGACAAAGGAAAATTTTGGTCCCAAAACAAAAATTTCACTAACGAAGGAGTTGTTGATGCTAAAGTGATAAAAAAAGGTCCTATCATTCACCTCAAAGGTCCTTCCACATCAAACACATCAAAAATATCAAATTGTCAAACAAAAGGTCAAGATCAAACATTGAATGTAGTCTAAAAAAACCAACAACAAAAAGGACCTCCATGCACTAAAAGAACATATACCCCATTGGGTGAACCCATTCAATCAATCCTAAAGAAAATCTTACAATACAATGTCATCCAACTACCAAACATCAAAAACTATGAACCCTCATTGATCAAACCCGGCTAGTGGGAGGAAAACGAGTATTATGAATATCACCATTGAAAGGGACATAAGACATATTCATGTTGGACACTCAAAAATGTCATTCAAGATCTCATTGAACAAGCAATCATTTTAGTGGACAATTCGCAAGGCAAGACAAATGATGATCATACCATATTTAAAACTCCCTTGCAATATCATGACAAATGAAAGGCCTCCAATTCAGAGAATAACAACAATGCCAATTATACTCATGTCATGCATGATTACAACACTGCCATTCACCACATATAAGCCCTTGATAATCATATTTCCACCATTACCATAAATAAGAAAAATTCAGAGTGTGATGTCACCACTCATAGAGCCAACGTGACTCTACATGGGGCTCCTTCCAATCCACAAACAAAAAGCTAGTATAATATCCTAGAGCAGCTAGGGAAGACTCCAACATAAATTTCTATTTTGGAACTCCTTTGCATATCCTCTTAAAATAGAGCTATCCTTGATAAAGCCTTGCGGGAAGCATCTATACCCACCAATCTAGATTTCAATGAATTTTTAGGCCATGGTTGGATACCTAGCTATGACACAGCATGTCACCTTCTCTGAATAAGACTTTTCAGCACAAAATTTTGATCATAATGATCCCCTACACCTAGAAGTCTATGCAAATAAACATAAGATCAGACGAGTCTTGGTAGACAGTGGAGCAATTCTGAACATTTTCTCTCTAAAATTGGTAAAAAATATTGGGATACTTTGAGAATTTCATAGATCAAACCAAGAAAATTGTTATCAAAGTCTATGATGATGTTGAACATTCATTTGAAGGAGTAATTTCACTTCCCATAAAAGTTGGTCCAACTATGCAAAATACAAATTTTCATGTCTAGGATCTGGATTTACACTACAACCTCCTCCTTGGCCACCCATGGATTCACTCCATGAAGGTCATACCATCCACATACCACCAATGCCTCAAGTTTCCACATAATGGCTCTGAAATTACTATTCCTAGTGATCTTGATCCCTTTCAATATTATGCAAACCTAAAAGGAATCGTTGAGCACCAAGTGCCCATAAATCGAGAGGCCTCATCTTCCATCTCATCCCACTACATTGATCCATTTGACCTTGTCAAATCATCCACTCCATTCACCCTGCCTCTCAAACCCAAAGTCCAAATTCAAGACAAAGGATGCAGATAACATAATATGAAGAGCCTCATTTGTATTGGAAAGTTACCTAAATCACCAAAGTCTTATGGAAAACCGTATTTTATGCATCCTAAGGTTATCATCCACAATCATCCTACCACCTTCACTAAATGGGGGGAGTTAGCCAAAGAATATTTGGATGACCACATTTATACATGGTTGTATAAAGAAGAGGAGGACATAGAACCTAAGTAGTTGCCAGTTGAACAATATCCAAAAGGGTTCCTCTTAATGAAGCAACAAGGATATGATGGACACATCGGCCTTGGTATAAACAAAGATGGGATAGTGGAACCCTTACTACCTCCTAAATTACCAAAGTATCCAGAGTTAGGGTTTGTACCAGCAAAAGTAATTGTCCTTGGTACTGGGTTTCCTTCAAGTGAGAACGCTAATGCTTCAAATGAAATTGAGACATCTGAGGACTACTATACCGACTCTGATTCCAATCTATGGGAATGGGGTTTCGAAAAATCATTGTGACTATGATCTTGAGGAAACATTTAGAGAACCTAGGGAGCCTACCTTTGAGGAAAGATTCAATTAAATGTTCAAAATTGGTCCCCCACAAAACTTGTCAAATCCTGAATAAAAGGTCCCCTTGAAAAGGGAAGCTTGGATTGAAATACTCTAGGAACCGAATGACTCCACCTTTGTCTTTAAATTATCTACCTAAACAATGAATCTTGATAATGCTACTGATGTCCTATCCCTCGTTTACCCGTAGTTAATAGATTGGGATCAACAAGGACCACCGAGTTTAGACACATTTGAGAATGATGAAGAAATTGCTGAGTTCATGGGAATTCATGAAGGAATACCAAGTGGGGATTATAAGGTTGGATAATTCATAAAAATTAATAGTGCAACATACTTTGGTGAGGATGTCCTTTCCTCTAGTCGCGAAAGTGAAAATGAAAAAAGTTAAAATAAAAAAAATAGGTCTTCAGGTGAAAATTGAAAGGCACTTATTGATCATGAAAAACTAAAAATAAAGGATGTATCCGAAGGTGAAAACCTCTCTAAGGTGCCTAAGGATGGAGGATTGGATAGTCTCCCTATAGACTGAGAGAGATCACCATTTCTCATAGAATAGACAGAAGAAGAGAACATTGGGACACAAGATAACTCTAGAATGATACAGCTTGTAGCATCTTTGACCACTGAGGAAAAACCCGAGTTTATGACATTCTTTTCAGAGAGACAAGTTAATTTCACATGTTCATATTCTTATATGCTTGGGCTGGACCCCGAGCTTGTTCTACATCACTTTCTATTTATACCAAATGTCAAGCCATGCAAACAGAAGCTAAGAAAAATGCACCCATAGATTGCACTCTTGGTCAAGGTTGAACTAAAGAAACTATTGGATGTTGGATTCATATGCTCTATTGATTATGTATATTGTATATCTAATATTGTTCTTACCAAAAAATTGAATGGTCAAATTAGAGTATGCATGGATTTCAGGGACCTTAACAAGGCTTGTCCTAAAGATGATTTCCCCTTACCAAATATTGACATCATAGTTGACCTCACTGCTAGATATGAAAAGTTATCACTTATGGATGGATTCTTGGGCTATAATCAGATAAGGATTGCTCCTGAAGATCAACCAAAAAGAACCTTCACATGCGCTTGGGGAAATTTCTATTGGAATGCTATGCCATTTGGACTTAAGAATGTTGGAGCTACATATCAAAAAGCCATGACTACCATTTTTTATGAATATATGCATGTACTTATGGAGGATTATGTTGATGATATTCTCTCAAAATATCTAGAAAGAAGTGGTCACCTAGCATTCTTGGATAATATTTTCACACGACTTGAAAAGTATAAACTCAAGTTAAATCCAAAGAGATGTGTTTTTGGGGTCCAATCAAGCAAACTCTTAGGAAACATTGTCTCCCATAGAGGAATAGAGGTTGATCCCGCAAAAATGAAAACTATCTTGGACATGTCACCACCCAAAAACATCTGTCAGTTAAGGAATTTACAAGGAAGACTACAATCCATCCATAGGTTCATTGCCTAGCTAGCAGATAAGATTCATCCATTTCAACATTTGTTACAAAAAGGAATTCCCTTCATTTGGATAGAAAAGTTTCAAGGAGAATTTGATTAGATTAAGAATTATCTACTGACTCCACTAGTTCTTATGGATTCAATTGATGGTATACATTTAATATTGTATGTAACAACAACTACATCAACATTGGGGGCATTATTGGAACAAAATGATAATGATGGAAAAGAATGATAAATATAATACATTAGTTGTACCTTGGTTGGATATGACATAAACTACAACCCTATTGAATGAGAATGCCTAGCAGTTTTGTTCGCAACCCAAAAATTGAAACATTATATGCTAAACCACAAGATAAAGTTGATAGCCAAAATTGATCCTCTGAAGTACCTTCTCAGTAAAGCAACTCTGATAGGATGATTACCTAAGTGGGCTATGATATTAAGTGAATATGACATTGAATATGTTGATCAAAAATCAATAAAAGGACAAGTGATAGTTGATCAACTTGTCAATGCACTAGTGAAAGTAGACCATCATCTAATATCTGACTTTCCAAATGAACCAATATTTGTCATAGAAACACCAAAAACATGGAAATTGTACTTCAATGGGTCCTACACAAGTCATGGATTAGGAGCTGGAGTTTTATTCATCGCACCTCAAGGGGATTCCATTCCTAAGTCATTTTGAATAGCATTTCTTTGCACCAATAATATAGTCAAGTATGAAGCATTACTAACAAGACTTTGAATTGAAATTAAATGGAAAATCAAGCATCTTCAAGTTTATGATGATTCAAAGTTAGTGATCAAACAAGTCAATGATGGTTATGATACCAAGGACAAGAAGCTAATTCCCTACAAGTGCATGGTTAATAGTTTTAGACTATACTTTGAAACTACTACTTTTGAGTACATACCGAGAATCCAAAACAAGGCAGTTGACACAATGGAAAAAATTGGATCTCTCTTGGACATCCCTAACAATGCATCACAATATGAGTTCTTGGTGGAATATCTATTGGTCCCTGTGTTTGATGTCCCTGAAACTAAAATTTTGTGTGAACTTGTTGGTCTTGAATCTCCCTGGTACAAGGACATTTTAACCTATCTACATGACTAGATTATCCCTCTAGACTTGTCCCCCAACCAACGCAAAACCTTTATTTGACAAGCCTCTAAATATGCCATCATTGGAGATACCCTTTATTTTCGTAGCTTAGATAGCATCCTCCTTCGATGTCTTGAATCAAATGAAGCACACATGACCTTACAAGAGGTTCACAATGGTATATGCGAAGCTCACTTTGTTGGTCCTACCTTAGCTTAAAAACTTATGAGGATGGGATATTATTGGCCTACAATGGAATGCGATGCCTATCACTTTATGAAGAAGTGCCATCAATGTCAAATTCATGGAAATATTATACATGCACCAACTCAAGAATTGCAACCGCTTACATCACCATGGCCATTCTCTCAATGGGGACTTGACCCCGTAGGAAAGATCCATCACACTTCTATAAATGGGCATAATTTTATCCTTGTTGCTACATAATACTTTACCAAATGGATTGAAGTCATCCTGATGACCTATATTATTGGTAATCAAATATCCAAATTTATTCTGAATTACATTATATGCCACTATGGTATCCCGTAATCCATCATTACAGATAATGGTCATCCTTTCAAGAATCAGGATGTCCATGAACTTTGTGATAAGTTTCATATTCAACACCATTTTTCCACCTTGTATTACCCCTAGGGTAATGGTCAAGTTGAGGCATCTAATAATACTATCCTTAAAATCTAAAAAAGACTGTCAGTGACACTAGTTGTGACTAGCATCTCCAACTCAATCTTGATTTATGGGCCTACCATACCAATGTTCACACTCCCACTGAAGCCATTACATATTCAATTGTCTTTGGATCGGAGGCCATACTTCCTATTGAGGTCAAGTTACCATCCATGAGGGTCTCTATGCAAGGATTGATTGATCAAGAAAAATACTGTGTATCTCGTCTACATGAGCTAGAGTTATTGGATGAAAAGAGATAGAATTCCTTAACATATTTGTAGGCATATTAAAATCACCTCTGAAATAACTACAATAAGAAGTTATGACCTAAAATATTTGACATTGGTGACTTAGTCTTGAAAGAGAATCTAAAGAATTAGACAGGTCGAGAAAAGCCTAAAAAGTTTAAACCCAATTGGTTGGGCCCTTATATCATCACGACAACATATGGATTTGGCACTTATCAACTCTCTACTCCTAAAGGTGAATCGTTGCCTGAACCCATCAATAACATGCACCTTCATAGATATTACACCTAATTCTCAGAGTATCCCATCAAAAAGTAAAAAAATAACAAAAAATAACAAAATAATCAAAAAGTAAAAAAACTACAAAAAAACAAAAAGTCAAAAAAATACAAAAAAAAATAAAATAGTCACCCTAATGAAAACCTAGCAAACAGGCATCTTGGTGACAACAAAAAATAAAAATAAAAAGAAAAAAATCAAAAAAATATTAAAGAGAAATAATTCGTCCAAAAGTGAAAACCACTCTGGTGGCGCTTTGGATAAGTACCATGGTGAAAAATGGCGAAGAGGCACCATGCATAGTTAGTCTATGATCTTCTATCTCCTATCACTTTACCTGGTTTTCTTGCCCTTCGCTCACTCATTCACACATATCATGCATCCATAATAAAGCTTTGTCATCCTTTCCATGGCCTGAGAACCACCGACATTTAGTGTCCTTCACTTTCATGACCATCCTTTACATCCATCGATCCCCTCAAATGTAATAAGTTGGTCCTATTCTTGATTGGGGGAAATTCCTTGACTTATGTCTTCATGGGATCCAACATATGGTATCAGCCTTTCAAAACATCAAAATCCAAAAAACAACAAAAATCCAAAAAACATAAAAACACCAAAATCCATAAAAATATAAAACACCAAAATCCAAAAGAGACATAAAACACCAAAAAAAAACATAAAACACCAAAATCAAAAATAAAAATATAAAACATCAAAATCCAAAACATAAAACACCAAAATCCAAAAAAACATAAAACACCAAAATCCAAAAAAATAAAAACAAAATCCAAAAAAACATAAAACATCAAAATCCAAAAAAATAGAAAACATCAAAATCCAAAAAAAATCATAAAACATCAAAACTTCCAAAAACAAAGTCAAAGTCAGTTTATGTCAGTTTGGTCGAACTATGTTGTCTCTATACATTTCTACATAGGCAAGGCCATCACTCGATGGGCCCCCTAGACATTAGGTTGGTCCTTAGGATTTTTTGAGTCGTATCAGTTTTGGTTTGGGTTAGTCGAACTACGAGGTATCTACATGTATAACATAGGCAAGGCCATCAATTGATGAGCCCCTGAGGCCCTAGGTTAGTCCTTTAGGGTTTGTCGAGTCTAGTCATGTCCTTTGTCCTCGATCAATCATTATTCAAACCAAATATGAATCAATAGATAAACATATCCAACAAAGTCTTTAATCTTCAATCGATCAATTGCCTAATCATCATCATTGGTCATTGGCCTTATATCGGAATGGGGCATTATGTCATTTGTCTCATTCAATCTTATCACTTTTCTTCTATCAAGATGGGTCCTTCCTGAGATTAGACTTTTTCATTGGTCAACCTTGTCATTTTCCCTAAACAAGATATTTCTTTCCTGAAACTAGGTGTTTATCAAAATGGTCAATTGGTCATCTTTATGAGATGTGTTATTTTCCTTAAACATGATATGTCTTTCCTGAAATCAGGCATCATCACATTGATCAAACCTTATCAAATCAACTCAAGTTAGTCACTTGGTCACTCAATCTTTTCATCTTAGTCAATTAATTTTTCCTTAAACATGATGTCTTTCTTGAAACCAAGCACAAATAATCAAATCAATTAATCAACCTTGTCAATCTATCTGTAGACATTGAAAAATGTCTTAGACTTGCTAACACCATTTTTCCTTGTCAATTCCCTTTTTTAAAGTCATAAGTCTTTTATTAATTAAATAATTTTAATTATTTAATTAATTCATTTCTATCTTTATTTCTTCCTGATTAATTAAATAATTTTTACTTATTTAATCACGTCACTAATTAGGTCCCTTTCTTTCTAAAATTAAATAAAATTCTTATTTATTTAATTTTTATATCACTTTCCACTATAATTAAATAATTATTTTAATTATTTAATTATTCATTATCCTATTCTCTCATAAATTAAATAAATTTTATTTATTTAATTTGGTCCACTATCTTGAATTTTGAATTAAATCACTATTTAATTCAAAATGATTCCCTTTCTCACATTCTTCTATAATTAAATAATTATTTTAATTATTTAATTATTCATTGGCCATCTAGATTAGATAATTTTATTACTATTTAATCTCCTCTCACCTCTTTATCCATGCCAATGTTATCTTCCACATAAATCTTTATCTATCCATGTCTCAATCGACCTCCACCCTTGATTAAATTATTTATAATTTAACCTTGACCGTCAATCCTTATAATTTTTCCCTAACCCTAGTTCTTACCTCATCTTTTAATCTTGGCCATTTATTATTGTCCTTTCATCCTAGCCTTTCATTCATAATTGTCTTTTCTATAAAATATCTCTATCATTGCCATTTCTTCATCTAGAGTTGACACACCTTATGCAACCTTATGCGACTTTATGCGATCTTGGAGAATGTATGCTATCTTGCTATCAAGTCATTTGACCATTTGCATCCATATTCATATTGTGAATCTTCAATATTTTTCTTTGTCATTGTCATAGGCCTATTGCATACTCAAAAATCTGAGGGCAATCATAGTATTCAAGCAAAATGGAGAAGTGCAATGAAAGTGAATCAATGATGGCATGAAGATTTGGTAATGTTGTTTTATGTTTTATCTTGTTTATGTTTATTTGTGCTTCATTGTTGATTAGGGTCTTATTTGTATGATTATTTGCCTAACCTTAACATTTTAGCCCTGATTACATTGGTTAACCTGATGTGAATCACGAAATGGAATAGATCATAAATTTTTTTTAGAATTATAGGTTACAGATACAGATCGATGCAATCGTGAAAGCTAGAACAACACAATCTCTAGGCTAAATGACACAATTACTTTGCATAGGGTCAATTTAGATTTTGTTTGATTTTTGGTTATTTTCTATTAGATCTAGGTCATCTAGCTTTCTAATTTGTTAGTCCAACCCTAGTTTCATAGCACAGGCATTATTAGGTCATTTATTTTTGGTAGACTTTTGTTATTTTGCAGGTTCCTGGTTTCCACACTACATTCGACTATCATTCGCTGCAACTATCATTTTGGTTCTCCGTAATCACCATAAATCCAATTTGCATCTATTCCAGTGAACCACATTCAACAACCTGTGGACCGCATTCATAGTTTTTGAGCCGTATTTTCTCACTGCTGTGAGCCGCATTCGTAACTTCTAAGATGCAATTGCCTATCTTTTCAGATTTTTAGATTATATTTAAAATTTCCAGTCTAGGTCATTTGCATTTCATAGATTAGGGGTTTTCTATAACTAATATCTGATTTCTAGCATGTGGCATAGGTACCAAGTACACATTCCCATTTACATTGATCAAACAAAACTCTTGTCATCTTTTCACTCATTGGCATTAAAATTAATCTTGCATTCTCACGTCGTTGGGATCAATTTATCTAATATGCATTTCACTCATTTGGTTAAAAATAACTTGCATTGTCAATCATTGGTTTAACATTGATCTTGCATCTAGTGTGTTTCTCACATAGTTCTTTGGGGATTAAAAAGAACAAGTGTTTGCATTGCCTTTTCACATATTTGGATTTTGGAATTAAAATGAACCCCATTGGAGTGTGAGGCAAAGGTGTTTTGTGTATGCACTCCCCTTGTGCTTCATCCGATCTTGGGTGATCAAAAACATATTTTTCCTGCTTTTGTTACCTTTAGAGGGGCCTACCTTGAAAGAGGGAATGACTCCAACCAATTTTTTGCTCGAGCTAGTATATAAAAGGATAAGACTAAACCATCAAGTCCTCATGGTATGTATGCCTTAGCCATGTAGTTTCATTCAAAATAGGGTACATACCTTTAATTTTTAAAGGTATAAGAGCCCCTACTGGAGTGATTAAGGCCTTAAGTGGCTCGTTGGATGCTTGCAAGGTGCCATGTCCTTGAGTATTCACTAAGAACCTTGTTGTAGGGGAAAAAATCCCTTTCACTTGATAGCACAAGAATGGTCTTTTCAAAGTTGCCTCACGTCTTCACTAAGCATTGTGTAGAGACAATAATTCATCCTTGTGGGGAATTGTGACTTGGTGAGCCTAATAAGTGAGTATCGTGTAAGGGGGACCCAGTACCACCAAGTCTCTAGTTGTTTTCCTTGTTTAAGTGGTTGGAGAAATACAAGTGGGGATCTAGTAGGCGATATCTCTTAGAAGCCATTGGTTGTAAATTGTGTTTGCAAGTGTCTTTTACACATTTCAACATTCAGAAAAGAACATAAACAAGTGTTTTTCAGTGTTTTCCAAAACCAGAGTTCACATTATCACCTCAAACTTTTGAATAAGTTCAAACAAAATCCAAACAAGTACATTGTGAACCAAAACCAACTGTCCTGAACCATAATCACAACTGTTGTAAACTATAATTGGCAAATATGAGCCACAAATTCCAATTCTATAAACTAGAATTGACTGTCCTGAGCCGCAATTTCTTGAGACAAAAAATCTGAGACCAAAATTGAAACAAAACCTCTCTCTGATTAGTCTTGAGCATAACTAGAGTGTTCACCTACAAACTTGCAAACTTGTCATTCAACATTCAGTCATTTAGTTGCCATTGCATACCTTGCATCCATCATATAAAAAGCATGGGCTTACCTTTTAGCTTGCATAGACCTTGGTAGTAACCTTAGCAAACTTAAGAGCGGTCTATATAAACCAAGTTAAAGTTTCCCTAATTTCATCATCCTCCATCATTTTAGTCCTTTTTCACCTAGGTTTTCCCTCAACTCCCAAGGCTAGTTTGAAGGTCACCTTTGTCAATGTTTGTCACTTAGTCACCATTACCATTGAATTCTTGGCAACCTATTAACATCTTTGGTCCTCTTAGTTTAGTTGAGCAATCTTACCTTTGGTTTCCTCATAAGGTAGTTCATTGTCATACCTTTAGTCTCATTTCTAGGTCATTTCCATTATACTTGCATTAGCATTACCACACTTTGGACCTCATTGTGACACTTACATTTAAGATCTTGACATTTTTTCACCTTGAATCCATAGTCGGTTATCATCCTTGGTCATATTATACCTCCAAAAATCCAAAAATATAGTTGCATAACCTTGGTTTTAGCCATACCTTGGTCATCCTTAGACATAGTCTTTTCATAGTCATACCATATCACAAACACTACCTCTTGCAAGTCTTACATGGTCAAAACTAGGTTGCAAAGGAAACGAGAAGATGAGATGGCTTTCCTAATAGACAAGGACATTATCAACCCATTTGCAAGCTCCTCACAAGGGTCACCCAAATCATAGAAATCACTATTTGAAAAATTTGTCACTAGAGACCAAAAGGGGCATGTTATGGTGGAAGACATTCACAAGATCCTAAATTTTCCTCCTTTATAGAACAATACTTGGCACATGACCCCCAAAATTACTAGCAAAACTCTTGACAGAAGGTGCCACATTACCCCCTAGGTTTGACATAAGTACCATACAATCAACATCCACACCTAATAACCAAACTCAAGGGAACAACACATCCATTCCACAAGTGAACACTTCAATTCCACAAGTAAACACATCCATTCCAATAGGAGGAACCAAACAAGATGCAACTAAAATCCACACCTCTTTATGTGGCACCCAAAGCATGACACAAGGCACAACATTTACCATAGGAGCTTCATCATCAAACCCATTTGGAATACACGACACAAAAAATAGGCCTAAAATTGTCCTTAACACTACAACGGCTATACCAAACACATAAGGCAACCTACATGGTCACACCTTTACAATCTCATGCAATGCATTCCATAACATAAACATTCCAACTCAAAACATTCCAAACCAAAACACGACATATGCATCCCATTTACAAAACCAAAAATTTTCCTACACCCACATATTAAACCAAAACCTATCACATAGTGTTGGATTGCAACATGGCCATATAGACCCAAACAATACACAAGTGGATGTTTTGCAAACACAAGTCATAGCCATTCAACAAAAAATGGACAACATGCAAATGACAACCAAAAAGGCATACATAGCACAAGACTTATGTCTAGTTCCCTTTGAAAAAAAATTATACATGCCACCCTTCCCACATGGATATGTTATACCAAATTTTCCAAAGTATAATGGGAGGCGTAACCTTATTAAGCACATATGTGAATTTACCACACACTATATAGACATCACATTTGAGCCCACATATCTCATGAGACTTTTTCCACGAAGCCTTACTAACAAAGCACTTGAATGGTTTTCTAAAATTCCAACTGGTATAAGATGGGGCGATCTAGCCAAAAAATTCATTGAACTCTTCACCTTTAACATCGACAATGAAATCACAATAGACACTTTATGTCACACTACACAAGAGGAAGGAGAAAAATTTATCACCTTCTTTCAATGGTGGCAAAGCTTAGCTAGTCGATGTCCAGTTCAGATACCTGAAAAACAAGAGGTCACTATTTTCTTAGAAAACCTCAACTCAAAATTGAGAAGCAAACTAGGAGTACAATGTTGCACATAATTTGTGGACCTAGTAGAAAAAGACATTATCATTGATAATGGTGAACTCAAAATGGAAAACAAGGACATAAGAAACCAAAAGATCCTAAGCAACAAGAAACAAATATTGGTCATGAAATAAGAATGTCACCAATGATGGAGTTGTCGACACTAAGACCATACATGCAGGTCCTATTATTTCACTCAGAGGCCCTAATACATCAAACATACCAAGAGCTGCCGACCTAACCACTAATGTTATCCAAAACACACAACAACCAAGAATACAAAGGAAGTTTCCAAAATGATAATACACCCCGCTAGGTGAACCAATTGAGTCAGTCTTTAAAAAAATCTTACAACACAATGTCATATAACTTCCTAAACCCAAACAATATGATCCTAGACAATTCAAACCCTCTTGGTGGGATGACAATGCTTTTTGTGACTATCACTGAACTAAAGGACATAACCTTTTGTAGCGTCGACAGTTGAAGAACATTATATAGGACCTCATTGAAAATGGTACTATTGAGGTTAATGGACAAACACACCAACATACTTCAAAAAGTGACCATAAAGTCTTTTCTAATCCATTATATGACCATGGGAAAGGAAAATCCCCCAATACAGGCAATAAGAATAATAATAACTCAACCAATTACACCAACGCCAATTATGACTATGGACATTCCACTATCATAAATTACATTTGAGTTGCCAATGAACATGTTAATACCATCACCATTAAGAAAAATACTGAATGTGTTGTTAATACCTACCATACCAAAATAAATGTCCAAGGTCCTCCTCCAAAATAGCAACAAACACTAAAATCCCCATAGAACCTTCTTGACCAATTAGGGAAGACTCCAGAACATATTTCTATCCTCGAATTGTTGTGCATATCTCTCGACCATAGGGCCATCTTAGACAAAGCCTTGAAAAACACGACCATACCTACTAATCTTGATGTTAATCATTTTAAAGAAATGGCTGGACACTTGACCAATTATCACCACGCTACCTTTTCTGAAAAAGATTATTCACACAGAAAAGTTAAACCATAATGACCCTTTACATATTGAGGTCCTTGTACATAAAGCCAAAGTCAGATGAGTCTTGGTAGATGGAGGAGCAAGGTTAAATATTTTCATTTTAAAATTGGTTAAGGCATTAGGCTTCTTGGAAGCGTGTGTAGACACTACCAAGAGAATTTTTATCAAGTAATATGATGATGAAGAACAATCATCTAAAGGATTCATAACATTACTTATCAGAGTTGGTCTTACAGACATGGATACCACTTTTCAAGTCTTGGACCTTGACCTTCCTTACAACCGCCTCTTGGTCTGACCATGGATTCATGCCATGAAGGTTGTCCCATCCGCATACCATCAATGCCTTAAATTTTCACATGAAGGCACCGAAATTACGATCCTTGGCGATCCTAACCCCTTCTAATATTGCACTAATTTGAGGGGAATCACTCAATTACAAGTGCTAGTTAATAATGAAGCTTCATCATCCACTTCCTCACATTACATTGATCCATATTCATTGACTAAAGCATCCACTTCATCCACTTCATCAAACCTCAAGGTCCAAGTTCATGATATGGGATATGGAGAATACTGAATGAACAAGTTGTAGATAAACAACAATGCTACTGCTGCTAAAGATAATCAGACTTCCAAGAATGATGTCAAGACTTCTTCATAAGCAACAAAAATAGATGACCATGCTTGGACCGACACCTCTCAGGATCTTGATGACATATTTTCCTTCACCCTATCCGCTTCTATACAAACCTTTCATATCCATGACAACCCCATATTCGAATAGGATATATATGATAATCCACTCTTTGAGCAAGATTTTGCTAAAGATATCCACACATCATCCTTCCATACTGTCAGCCTCCTACAATGATTTAATAACTAAGCCTTTACAACCGTGATTCAAAGATTGAACATCTAACCTAAATATCCATTTTAACCATCATGAAGGTGTATTTTAATTGTCAACCCAGGGATGTGAAATTGAAATGGGTCAGCATAGTATGTGCACTAGGAACTCAAAGTAGCCATCCTTATTCTACAAATAAGAAAGATTCAATACTAAAATTAAATTGCATGGAAAGGAACAAATTAAATGTTGAAAATAACTCAAAAATTAAACTAAGCTGAACATGCATGACACGAATGAAAATCTGAGCAACAAAAAAGAAACTACTCTGTGTGCTTTGGCTGTAGGAATAGTCACAAAATGAAATTCTAGTGGCTGTAGGAATAGTCAGTGCCAGATTCTTAACTAAGTACTAAACAAAAACTAATAACTAATCTAGCTAAACTAAAGGAAAAATTACTCACCAAGTGGGCCCCCTTGGATGAGCATCCTCTAAAACTAATATAAACTCAAATGCTCAACTCAAAATTTCATCTTATTCATTGGGAAATGCAAGTACAAAAGAGTAGCTTGTTTGGAAATGTTAGTATATTATCAGATCGTACAACATCAATAACTCAACAACCCCGAAGAAGGAGAATTTGAACCTTATTTATACTATCAAATAAACAAGGCAGTCAACTCCCACTAACTGAGAGGATTCCATTTAAGGAAAACAAAGAAAAGAATAGAAGGATAGTTACACATGTAGGGAATCCAGTCAGACATGCATGTCTAAATGTAGACTCAACACTGCAGTAACGCCTGCATCTACTCAACATCATGAAAGACCAATACAAGGTGGTTACATGTGGCTGACATGGGGAATCTCCTGCCGTTGTCCTTCAGTTGACCCTCAAACGATTCCTCTGCATGACTAGCTGGTGACTACATTTCTTAATTAAGTATCCTCAAGTATGTATACATGGAAATGTTAGTACGCATAATAATTGCACATCTATAATCACCTTAAAGAAAATTCATTAACCACATGAAAAATTAATATAGATAGTCCACATAATAGGCTAATGTCATTAAAGCTGGAAGAAATAGAATTAAACCCAATGCCTATGGTTTGAGGGAAACTCTATAAAAATATCAACATTTAATATCAAATTCCATGTCAACTTTAGCAAATAAACTATGGATTCTACCCAAAATTGGACCAAAAACTAGGCTCATCACATACCACCTATCCCAGGTTAGGGTATGTCCCCCCTATTATCACCTCTGCCAAGTCATCTTGCAAATTCATTAAGGATGTGCAAGTCTCTGTTGACACGAATGGTACTAAAAAGGCTAGCCCCAAAAACAACATTGTTGACATCGTCACTCCCATTCATTCGCCATTTCAGTCACTCCATCCACTCCATTCATTCCACTCATGTCCATCCACATCATAGACATGGATAAAAAATTCATATCTAAAGAAAATGACAAAGGCACAACCCAAGAATCAAGAATGAAAATTCCTTTAAAAGGAGATCAAATATCAAAGGACATGCTAAGATGAGAAAATAAAGAGAAGTCCTCTAGCCAAAATAAAAAGCTATTGGACAAATTAAAAGTACAAGTCAAGAATGAGCAAGAATGTCTAAACACATCCTCTATCCAACATAAAAAGCTATTGGATGAACCAAAAATAAAAATCAAAAGAGAAAATCAGAAAGAATTGGTCTCCAAGAATGCTCCTCCATCAAAAATTAATGGGGGCATTTATTAGCAAACAAATTCAAGTAAAGAGCTTGTTGATCCAAGGTCTGCATCTCCATCACTTTCACCCATTCCATACATTCCATTCAATCCATCCATATTCACTTATCATCTCACTTCCATTGGCGATGTCTTTCAATGTGCCTTTGATGATGACCCCTCAACATACTCTAGCTCATTGGTCACCCAAAATCCTTTTCATCTAAAGCTTGGTGGCCCATGTAATGTGCACATTAGGGATCATACCATATCCTCTTTCATCCACCACTTTTATCATCCATTATATTTACCACTTACATTCCACATCTAAATTAGGTCCTTTCATCCAAAATGGTCATTCGAACAAGGTCAATGCATCATCACAAAATATCAGCTCTACACATAGACTTTGAGAGTCTTGTCTTAATCATGAAAAATATTAAAAAATCAAAAAATCAAAAAAATTGTTACCTTGATGAAAACCTGGCAAACATGCGTTCTGGTAACACCAAAAAAAGAGAAATAATTTGTCCAATAGTGAAAACCACTTTGATGGTGCTTAGGATAAGTACCATGGTGAAAACCTGGAAAAC
Organism: Sequoiadendron giganteum; assembly: GCA_007115665.2. NCBI lineage: Eukaryota > Viridiplantae > Streptophyta > Pinopsida > Cupressales > Cupressaceae > Sequoiadendron > Sequoiadendron giganteum. Next base: position 437,913,201 of record CM021108.1, on the reverse strand, counting down.
AGGTGTCATGCGTAGTTGACCTCACTCCTTCATCTACCATCATTCCAACCTGACTTTTCCATGTCATTTACTTCACCTACATTCTCCATATCATCCATAATAATGAATGGCCATCCTTTCCATAATTTAGAACGATTGGCATTAGACATCTTTTCACTCTCTTCCAAGCTTATACATTCCACTCTTAATAAATTGGTCTTATGCTTGAATGGGGTAAAATAATTGACCTATATCATTGGAATGTACATATGCTAGCAAAGGTCGCTTTATCCCAAAAAGACAAAAAATTCAAATACTCCCAAAAATACAAAAAAAATTAAATATTCCCAAAAAGACAAAAAAAATCATAAAACCTCAAAATCCAAAAAAAATAGAACATGTCAAAAACACAAAAACATTCAAATAACCTTCAAATCCCAAAAATAGAGTCAAAGTCAGTCATGCCAGTCAGTCCTATGTCATTTTTGAACTATGTTGCCTCTACGACTAAACATAGGCAAGCCCATCTATCGATGTGCCCCCGAGGCATTAGGTTAGTCCTCTTAGGTTGGTCAAATAAAATCATGACTCAATCCTTTGTCAATAAATAAAAATTCATGTCATGTCGAACTACGAGGTCTTTGAACATTGTTATGTAGGCAAGGCCATCTATCGATGAGCCCTTGAGGCCACCTAGGTCGGTCCTTTAGGGTTTGTCATGTCAGTTGTAATAAATCAAATATTATCAACTTAGACGCAAAAATTCATAAAAACATCAGACAAGTCACACATCAACAAGACAACAAGTCCATAAGGTCACTTGGTCAAACCAAATAAATTGCCAAAATAGTCAAATAGTCAAGTCGATCAAACTTATGTCTTATACATGATGTGTCCTCCATGAAATCAAACATTGTCATCTAGTCGAACATCATAATTAACCTTATAAAGGTGGTCACATGGTTGAAACCAGACTCGACATCTTATATGACATGTTTCTCTCCTAAAACCAGGCTTCCGTCAAACAATCAACCCGTCAATCATCAAGTCAATTAACCATCAAAGAAATCAAATTTTGGCAAACGCTCTAATTGGCTCATGACATTGTGGCTTGTCTTGTCTTATATTTCTTTTGGGATTTGTCTCTGAGTTAGGTTACTAGTTCCTTGAGGATGTCCCATGAAGGATTTAGAGGAGAGATGATGTCTCATGACTCTTTTCTTTGATTGTTGTTTGTGGATTGTCTTAGCAAAAAGGATTGGGACAACTTTGCCTTTAGTATGAGCTAAGATATTCCTTGTCTGTGATTGTTTTTCTTGCAAGTGGATGACCTTGCACACCTTGGTCTATGTCATACCATGTTGTTTGTTGTACATTTGTGTTAGTTTAACACCCAATGATGATTAATGCAAGGCCTATTATGTATTTGGAAAAATATTGAAGATTCTTCTTTCATACTAACATCCATGTCTTCCACCCTAACATTTCTTCTATCCTTCATCCTCTAGTCTTCTCATCCATTTTGAGAGCACACTCATGTTCTTTGAACTCAAATATCCTCTTGAGGGGGCATACCACTACCTCCGCATCATCCTTCCTCATCCTATTCACACTGGGCATATTTTTGAACTAAATTTTCTTTGACACAACACAATAAACTGCATTGTATCAAAGAGGGGAAAATTGTAGACACTGAAAAATGTCCTAGACTTTCTAACACCACTTTTCCCTGTCAATTCCCTTTTCTAAAGTTATAAGTCTTTTTTTAATTAAATAATTTTAATTATTTAATTAATTCATTTCTAATATCCATGTCTTCCACCCTAACATTTCTTCTATCCTTCATCCTCTAGTCTTCTCATCCATTTCGAGAGCACACTCGTGTTCTTTGAGCCCAAATATCCTCTCAAGGGGGCATACCACTACCTCCGTGTCATCCTTCCTCATCCTATTCACACTAGGGCATATTTTTTGAACTAAATTTTCTTTGACACAACGTGAAAAACTGCATTGTATCAAAGAGGGGCAAAATGTAGACACTAAATTTTTTCCTAGACTTGCTAACACCATTTTTCCCTATCAATTCCCTTTTCTAAAGTCACAAGTCTTCTATTAATTAAATAATTTTAATTATTTAATTAATTCATTTCTATCTTTATTTCTTCCTGATTAATTAAATAAATTTTATTTATTTAATTACGTCACTAATTAGGTCCCTTTCTTTCTAAAATTAAGTAAAATTCTTATTTATTTAATTTTTATATCACTTTCCACTATAATTAAATAATTATTTTAATTAATTAATTAATTAATTATTCATTATCCTCTTCTCTCATAAAATAAATAAATTTTATTTATTTATTTTGGTCCACTATCTTGAATTTTGAATTAAATCATTATTTAATTCAAAATGATTCCCTTTCTCATATTCTTCTATAATTAAATAATTATTTTAATTATTTAATTATTCATTGGCCACCTAGATTAAATAATTTTATTATTATTTAATCTCCTCTCACCTCTTTATCCATTCCGATCTTATCTTCCACATAAGTCTTTATCTATCCATGTCTCAATCAACCTCCACCCGTGATTAAATTATTTATAATTTAATATTGACCGTCAATCCTTATAATTTTTCCCTAACCCTAGTCCTTACCTCATCTTTTAATATTGGCCATTGATTATTGTCCATTCCTCCTAGCCTTTCATTCAAAATTGTCTTTTCTATAAAAGACCTCTATCATTGTCATTTCTTCATCTAGAGTTGACACACCTTATGCGACTTTATGCGATCTTGGAGAACTTATGCTATCTTGCTATCAAGTAATTTGACCATTTTCATCCATAGTCATATTGTGAATCTTCAATATTTTGCTTTGTCATTGTTATAGGCCTATTGCATACTCAAAATCTGAGGGAAATCATAGTATTCAAGCAAAATGAAGAAGTGCAATGAAGGTGAATCAATGATGACATGAATATTTGGCAATATTATTTTATGTTTTATGTTTTATGTCTCTATGCTTATTTGTTCTTCATTGTTGATTAGGGTCTTATTTGCATGATTATTTGTGTAACCTTAATATTTTAGCCCTGATTACACTATCAATCAACTTTAGTGAAACAATCAATCAAATCGGTCATCTCATTCATCTTCCTTAATCAAGATGTGTCTTTCCTGAAACCAAACTTAATCAGTCATATCAATCAATCTTGTCAATCCTATCACTAAACATTATCTCTCTAGAAAACACTTTGTTGGTTTGATTTTGTCTTATCTTTTTGATTGGTTTTTGGTCATGTTACTAGTTACCTCGAGGATGTCCTGTCAAGACACTCCTTGTCTTTTGACATTGTCTTTTGTCTAATGGTCTCTCAAAACTGGTAACCTTGCACACCTTGGTTTATGTCATACCATGGTGTTTGTGCTCCATTTGCGATAGTTTTGATGCCCGATGATGATACATATAAAAGCATGAATGTTCATCCTTTATCATTTCCCATCTGACTTCACACCTTCTTCTCCATTTTCCACTTTCTTTTCCATTCTCCTTGCTAACGCCCATTTCTTCCACACTAACATTTCTTCTCTCTACATCTTGGTAGTCTCTCATGACACACAAAAATACCCTACATACATGATCACATTAGGGAACATTATAGAAAGAATTATCATTATATACATCATCATAATATGCGACATATATTTGAATGAGAACATACAAAAATCGTAGAGTGCATCCATACAACATTATCATTTCATAACATCATAACATATTAAGCATGCCATTGCATTTTACATAATTCACTTCCAGTCATCACATTTCATATTCATTGCATCAACATTTCTATAAACATTGCATAATCATAATCATATCATACATCATATTTTGCATTCACATTAGGCATCTCTAATCATTACATGCATAATCCATAGACATCATATTTCATAATATTATTGGCATTTCACATCACATTATAAATTTAGGTCATCTATATTGCATTGATATATCACACCATTACATAATTATATAAGATGCATAAACCACATTATAAATGCATAATCATCCATAATATCAAACCCATCACATGATCATATAGAATACAAAAATAAACATCGTAAAAGAATCAAGACATAACATAATCATAACCATAAAGCATAATCACATACGAATGAACATCATAAATCACCACCACCACCAAAACTCATATCATATATTGCTCAAAATGTGTCACCATACAATGTCAAGATGTCTCATATGTAACAAAATGGAGCTCGTAGGATCGATGATCAAAATATAGTGTCATAATACAAAATGTCAAAATGAGTCCTAGCTCGATCCACCTTGCTCCCCTAACCCTGATGCATGCCCGTCCTCTCATCGTGGTAAGCTTGGAGACCTGTGCTCTACTGTCGGTGGCCTCTCATATGGGGTGGACCATCTTGAACCTGATGCCTCACCACTGTGACTTGCTATGTGAGCGTCGGCTATGTGATCTACTCTATGACCTACTCTGTGATTGGCTCTAAACCTCTATGAAGCTCGACTCTCTCCTCTTTGATGGCACTGCTCTCTCATATAGATCTTTATAATACTATAATCCCATGCTCGATATGGCCAACTCTTGAGACACATCCACTACTAACCCATTGTAGGTGGCCATAAAATCTAGCATTCATTGATATGTCTACTATTGGTTGATAACTACTAGGTCCCTCTTTGTTTGCAGAGTGTCTCTCTTAGCCTTGAGGCCATCTCACTCTGCTCTCAATGTCCCCACCTCTGCCTCCAGTGCTTGTACTTAGGCCTATAGAGTGGCTATGTGTTGATCAACTACCTTGACATCAACCCTAACCCCTACCTCCTCCAACCCCTCCTCTACGTCCATGCCAATAAAAATCCTCTCTCAAAAGACTCTCTCGACCTCCCCCATCTCTGGCTCCTCTACATGCTCCTCCTCTACCTCTACCTCCATCATCTCTACATTCTGTTGTCCTACCTCCACCGTTGGTATTTTTGCATGTTTCTCTCCCTCCTCCACCACCATCTCCCTAGACACCCTCTCCTCTGGTTGATCCTCCTCACCCTCCTCATGGATTAGTGACAAATGCCTCACCACTTGCCATCTCTTTTCCCTCCTCTTTCCTCAATCTCCTCCTTGACCACCCCCACCATCCCCTCCATCATCTCCCATCTCCCCATCCACCATCCCCTATCCTCTATATCCTCACCCTCCACCCCTCCATCCCCTATCACCCCTCCAACCTTGTGGGTCCCTACCTCTACGCTCTACAGGTGCTAGCTAATTAGGATCCATATAAGGTTCTATTATTTGAGTCGACCATCATGCATCATACTCTAGAGTCATACCAAGATCCATTACACCCCCTCTCTAGGCCTACTACACTAGGTGTAGTGCATCAATCTCCTACTCAGTTGTGGTAAATGGTATCACTTGTCCTCATGGATAAACCTCTTGTGAGGAATGTGCAAGCTCTACTATCCCTGTCGGTACACCTTGTCTCTCACCAAACTATCATCTAACCCACTATGGCAGGTACATCTCAATGATGTGATAAGACTGCACTATCTGACCAATCAAGTGCCTGGGTTGTCAACACCATGGAAAATGCTCATCCTCATAGATGCCCATTGCTCGTAGTCCCTGTATGGTCTTTAGAAAAATCTTGCCAATATATCAATGCCATGTCTCCAATATCTTGTATCACCCATGTGGGTCTGAGTCACTTCCCCACCATATAGAAATGTATATGGAGCCTTAGCTCCTAATTATCATCCCACTAGCAGTTGGAACATTGCTATGTGATCCCACACCCATACCATAAGTAGTGTCACACCACATCTCATGCTATGTCCACCCCAGTATATGGTGTCATGTAGCTAGAAGTAAAGAATACATAATAAACATGGGACCCAGGTGTGCACTGCCTCCTCCTGCACCATCCCTTCCAGTAGCTCTCCCCATCCTATTGGGAACCCATGACCCCTATAGTCTAGAATTAGAACACCAACAATATATGTACACAAAACATAGTCAAATATATCATATCTCTCTGCTAATGTCTCCCATATGATCTCATACCCCTGTACACCAAGCTCTAACTCATCCTCATATTCATAATGGCCATAAATTGCTTGCAACTCTTAGACAAGATCATATCTCACCCACTCTTTATGTATCAGCAATCATAGTATCTTGTACACATCCTCCAACATCACAGTAGCCTCCTAGGTCGATAAATGAAAAGTGCATGTCTCAAAGTGCCACCACTCCACCAGTGTTGTTAGCATACCTTTGTTTTCATTGAAAAATGGGCATATATGTGATGTAGAACAACTCGAGGTCTAACAATGCCTGCCTCTCACCATCTGACAACTGATTTTGAAGTTGAAACAACATCAGTCGTGACTCCCAGACATAGATAGGGGGAAGTACAACTTGAAGTCACCACAAAATTCATCATGTCAATTCATAATATTTATTTGACCCATCAGACCTAAATTGGACAAGTCATTTTATCCTAAACTGGGGCAAATTTTTCAACAATCAATTGTGTCGCAAAATTAATTTGTGTCACTATTCTTGCACATGCATCACACAACTACAATTGTGTCGCATGCCTCAGCTAATACATTGTTGGGGTAACTTATTGCCAACCCCTTATCACTTGTGTCATTTCCCCTTGCACTTGTGGTGCTTTATGTCAATTGTGTCATTCTTGGTCACATTTATGACTCAAAAATCAAATGTAGCGCACCTTTTAGATGCATTGCATGACAACTACCCACCCCCTATGACCTAACAATTATGTCATTATGAGGTGATTGTGGAAAACCACAATCACCTACATCATTTGCACATGCTATTGCATCAAATGATGTGCGACACAATTGCCTACTAAATTTTTCCTACCACTAAATGCACGAAAATAAGAAAATTCACAAAGTGGGTTTGAAGTACATACCGGGTCAGGCACTCCCTCAGGTTGCCAGAAGTTGTAGACACAATAGCCTTGGTGTGTAGAGTGTGGAACCAGTGACATCTTCTCAGCTTCTCTCTCTTAGAGATCCTAAACTTTCTAAATTTGGAATGCATAAAAGAGAAAATTTCTTAATCAAGGGCATATTTATTGGCAAAAAAATTAGGGTTTTGGTGTAAGAGTTCCAAGGCTTGCTTGCACAAATAGTTAAGGAGACCCTTCCTCATCTTCTTCTAGGAACCTAACCTCTTTCAGGTCCTTGTTAGGCTTAGATAATTAACTAAGTCCTAATCCAACTCTTCTCCAAGAGTCTCACACCTTGTGCTTCACCTTGAAGGACTAACACCATGTAGTTTCTTCACTGTTTGTACCCTCACTTAGAAAGCTCTAAGTGCCAACTATTCACCATTCATGAGATTCATTGTAGGGGTGTCTATCAACATGGAAACATTCCATTTTCTCATATTTGGATCCATTGAGAAGGATCTTCAAGCCTTTCTTTATCGGGTTCAGGGTTTCACCATGAGGAGGCCTAATTCAGCCTATTTACTAGAACATCACTGATTTCTCACTCAAACCCTAGTCTAGTGGATCGATAAAAACTCAATCCCTCCAAAAGGTTAGGATATGTCTATACCCTACTTGGAACTGTACTTGTTCCGTACTATACTTCAATCCCCTGCCTAAAATCCTTCACTTATCACTGTCAAACCTCTAACTGGGTTCTCCTAACTCGCCTAGAGCTTGAAATTTAAACTAGTATCCTTGCTTCCCTGGTCTCCTACCACTATATACATTATGTACAATGGATCCACTCTAAGATTCATCCCCCATTTTGAAGTTTCAAGGTTTGAATCTCAAGTGAGAGCCATGAAAGCAAAAACAGTCTAAAAAGAACCACCACACTGTCTAATTCAAACTTATTTCCCTACAATTAGAAGACTAACTCAAAACCACTAACATACTAACTAGAAAAGTCTTAAAACATCCTACACTATTCAAATTCAAAACTAATCTTTAAGTATCAAACAATGTAATCACACTATCACCATGAAATGCTCGGGTTCTTCTCAAAATAGAATTGCAGAGCTATCTTCTATTCCAGCAACTTGTTACAAAAAAAAAAACATCCTCCTTACATTAGATGCCGTTCACCATGTTTTTAGGGTCTGTTGGTCAATCTCCCACTCCCATCTTTTAGGGGATCCTATGTAACCGAGTTGCATGCAACATTTTCCATAATGGAAAATGTTGTCATGACAACTTTGTAACTACATTTGGCAATTTTGTCATTATGCCATCGTCTCGATTCTTAGGACCTCTATCTCCTATATCTCGAGTAACCAACTAGTGCAGGAGCACCTAGGCTAACCTTCATTGTTTGGAATTTTGGCTTGTATCTAACCTTAGCCAAGTTAGAATGTTTGAGCATATTTTTTTTGACCTTAGATGGTCTTGCTTTTGTTTGGGCTAGGTGACCTTAGTCCTTAAGACTAAGGTCACACTATTTGCCATAGTTAATAAGTTAGATTTCTTAATGTTTATTGTCTAGGGGAGTAGAGTCTTTAAGTTGTTCAAATGCTTAATGAGGTTGTAATGATGCCTTAAGGCCATTTATGGAGTTGGTTCCTCGAATTCTTGAGGGAAGGATGGTCGTAAGAAATAGGCTCAAAGCATGGAAAAAGATGCCAAAGGTTAGAAGGCAGTTTGCATTGTTTGTTGCATGCAATCCGGTTACCCTTGGATTCCCTTGGGAATAGGAAGTGGAGGAGGAATTCGACCAACAAGCCTAGAATCATGGAGTGGGCATCCATTATGACCAAAGACTCGAATCATTGAGTAGAGAGTAGTGTTTTGTGAAAGGAGTTAGTCATTTTTTGTAATGAAGCTTTCATAAATGAGAAAACAAGCAAGTCTGCAAATTCTGTGTTTTCTGGTTGATGCCGATTGTTGTTGAGTGTACGTGACTGTAGATACTTCAAATGTATTGAATTAGTGTTAGCATTGTGTTGATAGCATAGTTTTAAGTCGTTTCCATTTGTTAATCAAGCTAGTTTAAGTTAGATTTAGTGTTAGTTGAGTCATTTTTGTGGTAGAGCTCCTACTGGTCCTGTCCTGACCAGTTGGTGTTCTCATGGCTCCCCCATGAGCTCTAACCTTGGGAAACACCTGAGGAAGGGTGTAATGGTAGGGGAGTCAGTAGTGTACATAGTTAGTAGAGTTAGGAAGCATGACAATGAGTGGAGAAGCTTCTTATAGCTGCTTGATCTCTAGGCGAGCAGGAGGAGCCCGGTTAGAGAGCTAGAGGAGAAGCATTAAGGTTTCTTGCAGGGAAAGGCCATACAGTACGGTTTCAGTACAGTTCCAAGAGGGTTAGGGATAGGTCTTGATGTGATAGGAGGTTAGAGATCTCATGGAGTCATTAGAGTAAGGTTTGAAAAGGAAAAACAGTGAATTCCTAGAAACTAGGTCTTAAAACCCTTCACACCCTAGGTTATAGGAATCACCTGTACGGACCTTGTCAGGCCAGGAGACCAATTGGGAAATTTAAAAATCTTAAAAGGGTACTCAAATATGTCTTTAGATTTATAGAGTCTTTGGAATTATTTTGCAAACAATAGCAATTTAGGACTGGTAAAGATTACTAGAAATAGGCCTAATTTGAGGTCTTCTAATGGTGGAAACTTGAATCCGACCAGAACAAGGCTCAAGAACCTATGGAAATGGTTCCATTTTGCAATGTTATGAAGGTCTTGACAAGATGAACACCCCTGCAATGAGGAGCAATGGAGAATGAAGATATTCAAGAAAAAGACACTTAGAGTTCTCTAAGTGAGGAAGGAAAGTGAGCAGGAAATTGAACTTGTGAAATGTTGTCTGACCTCCAAGGTGAAGCACAAAGGGAGAGCTCTTAGAATAGAGCTAAGATTGGACTTAGTTGCCAATCAGAACCTAGAGGAGACTAGGTTCCTAGAAGAGACTAGCTAGGTCTCTCAGCAAGGTGCAAGCAAACCGAGGAGCTCATACATCGAACTCCATTAATGGCCTCATGGAATCTTGTCTAACATCATTCATGTGTTTAGAACACATTTAAGACTCTAAACCAACCATTAAGCTACTAACAATGACTAATTTGGTGACCTTAGTCCTAATGACTAACTCACCTAGCCCACATTTCAAAGACCTTCTAAAGTCTAAAACACACACACACACTACTCTAACTTGGCCAATGTCAGATACAAGCAAAAATGATAAGAAAAATGGAGGTTAGCCTAGGTGCTCCTGCACCATCCTCCCCAAGTAAAAGCTTTCAATCCACCCTTGGATTGAGTAAGTTGAGGTCTATTCCCAACCTCTTGAACTCTGATTCTTTGATCCACACTGCATCAACATCAGTTTGTCCATGCCTCTTGATCAGATGCTCTTTGTATTCCTTGGTTCTAGTCTTCTTATAGACTTTAGTATCTAGTATACTATCAGCTTGCTTGACTGTAGCAGAAGGTAGTTTGAGCTCTTCCACATCATGGATGAATTCATTGAGGCTTTGATGATCCATGTCTAGTGGTGGTCCTTTGTAATGAACCAGATCTGCAATGTTGAAGATAGGGGACAATCCACTGTCTTCCGGTAACTCCACTCTAAAAGAATTGTTCCCATACTTTGCCAAGATAGGACAAGGACCTATCCTCTTCATTTGCAACTTGTGAGGGACACCTTTCTACAATCTGGACTTGTTTAGATGCACCATCACCAAGTCTCCCACATTAAATTGAACTTCTCTTCTATGCTCATCCACCTTGGTCTTATGCTTCATAGTTTTCTCAGTCAATGTTTTCCTTATTGTGTCATGAATCTCCTACATTGCATAGGAAAAATCATCAGCATATCCACTTCCCTTAACTCCATCCCTTAGGTCTCTTAGCTCATAGATTCCCCTAGGATGTAAGCCATATACAATTTCAAAGGGACTCTTCCCTATGGACCTGTTCACAGTGTCATTATAGGCATATTCAGCTTGCCCAATCAACTGATCCCATTGTTGACCATACTCCTTGGTCAAGCACCTTAATAGATTTCCAAGGCTCATGTTTACAACCTCGGTCTGGCCATTAGTTTGGGGATGGTATGCAGATCCAAAAGATAAATTAGTGCCCAATCTTTGCCAAAGAGTCTTCCAAAAATGACTCATAAACTTGGTGTCTCTATCTGACACTATGCTCATCGGTAACCCATGTATCCTTACTATCTCTTTGAAGAAGAGAGAGCCTATTTGGCTAGCATCATTGGTTGTCTTACATGGCACAAAGTGAGCCATCTTGCTGAATCTGTCCACAACTACATAAACACTATCCATGCCTTGTCTTGTCTTGGGTAACCCAACTACAAAATCCATACTCAAGCATTCCCATGGCCTAGTAGGAATAGGGAGTGGTTGATATAGGCCTGCATTTGAAGAAGTGCCCTTGGCCTTTTGACATACTATACAACTTTCCACATACCTTCTTACATCAAGGTTCATTCTTGGCCAAAAGTAGAACCTTTGAACAAGTTCTTGTGTCTTAGTGATCCCAAAATGACCACTCAATGCTCCATTGTGCTTTTCCTGAATCAAATTCTCTCTAATGGACCCTCTAGGAACACATAACTGATTTCCCTTAAACAAAAGATCACTTTGCAAAGTATATTCAGCATATCTACTATGAAAATGATTCTTGTATTCAACACATACCTTATAAATGTCTGCAAAATCTTCATCATCTGCATATAGATCCTTGAAATGATCTATTCCCATGCTCTTCAACTGAATCTCTTGGATGGTAAGAGCTCTTCTACTCAAGGCATCTGCCACCTTGTTGAGTACTCCTTTCTTGTGCTTGATATTAAAAGTGTAAGCTTGCAGATATTCAACCCACTTCATGTGCTTGTGACTCAATTTCTCTTGTGAATTTAGGAAACTAAGTGCTTGGTTGTCTGAATACACTATGAACTCCTTGGGAAGCAAGTAGTGCCTCCATTTCCTTAAAGCCTGAACCAATGCATACATCTCAAGGTCATAAGAAGAATACTTCTTCTTGGCTTCACTTAACTTTTCTGAATGAAAAGCCACCGGTCTGCCCTCTTGGCTTAGAACAGCTCCAATAGCCACATTGCTTGCATCACACTCAATGGTGAATAGCTTCTCAAATCTTGGCAACACTAAAACAGGTTGGGTAGCTATCTTTTCCTTCAACAACTCAAAACTTTTGTTAGCTTGCTCATTCCATACAAACTTAGTCTTTATGCCTCCTTTAATGGTATCCAACATAGGAGCACAAATAGCACTAAATTTCCTTATAAACTTCCTATAGTATTGAGCAAGGCCATGAAAAATTCTTACCTCTATTGCTGTCCTTGGAGTAGGCCAATTGAGGATGGCTTCCACTTTGCTAATGTCCATTTTCAGATTGCCATGAGATAGCACAAACCCAAGGTACACCAGCTCTGTCTTGATGAACTCACACTTCTCTAAATTGATCATCAACTTCTCCTCATGTAGCTTCTTGAAAACTAGCTCTAGGTGTTTGAGATGTTCTTCTCTTGTCTTGCTATAAATTAGTATATCATCAAGATATACCACCACAAATTTGCCAATGTAGTCTTTGAGGACTTCATTCATGAGCCTCATGAATGTGGAGGGGGCATTAGACAATCCAAATGGCATGACAAGCCATTCATACAAACCTTCATTGGTTTTGAAGGCTGTTTTCCACTCATCTCCTTCATGTATTCTTATTTGGTGATAGCCACTCTTCAAGTCTATCTTGCTATAGTACTTAGCTTCACCTAGACAATCCATTAGGTCTTCAATCCTAGGGATAGGGAACCTATACCTTATGGTTATCCTATTAATAGCCCTTGAATCAGTACAAAGCCTCCAATCTCCTCCCTTTTTAGGTGCTAGGACAGTGGGTACGACACATGGACTAATGCTCTTTTTAATGAGACCTTGGTTTAGGAGTTCTTGTATTTGTCTAGCTATTTCCTCATTTTGTTGAGGGGTCATCTTATAGGCTGCTTTATTGGGAAGGGTAGCTCCTGGTATGAAGTCTATCCTATGACTTATAGCTCTTTTAAGAGGCAATGTTTCTGGTTGTCCACTACTTACAATGCCTTCATAAGTCTACAACATGTTTTGTATCTCTTTAGGTAACTCTGGCTTCTTGGCTACTTTGTCACCACTTACCTCTCTTGGCCTTAACACTAATGCATAGCCAATTCCTTCTCCTTCTTCCAAGGCTTCTAAGAACTCTTTTTCACCAACCATGAGTATATTAGGACCTATTGTCTTCACCTCTGCATCCTCTAATAGTGACTGAATTTTGAATGTTACCTTATCCTTCTTAAAAGTATAAGAATTCTTCATTCCATCATAAATAGCTTGGTGGTCAAATTGCCATGGTCTACCTAGGAGCAAGTGACATGCATCTATAGGTAACACATCACACAAAACTTTGTCCTTGTACCTTCCAATTGAGAAATCCACCCATGCTTGTTCATTTACTAAGACATGTTGGCCTTTATTTAGCCATGTGACCTTGTAAGGATTGGTGTGGGGTATCCTTGTCAACTTTAGCTTGCTGACTGCTTCCTTTGACATAATATTGTTAGCAGACCCTGAGTCAATGATGACTCTACATACTTTCCCCATCATTTTGCACTTTATCCTAAACAGGGGCCTCCTTTGGCTTGGTTCCTCTTTAACCGGATCTTTGATCAAAGTTCTCCTCATCATGAGGTACTCACCTTCCTCTGAATTTAATGGCACCTCAGAATGTTTCTCTACTGCATTTGTCTCATCATGAACCAAATTAGTTCTCTTATCACCTCCTTGAGAAGTACTACCCTTCTCTGGACACCTATAGGAAGGGTGTCCCATTTGATTGCAGTGATAACACTTCATATTGGCAAAGTAATTGCCTCTTCCTTGTCCACCACTTCTTCCTCTAAAGTTAGAGCCTCGTTCTCTACCAGCTCTACTAGAGCTTCCTTCTTGTTGCTCAGTGTACTTAACTTCTCCTTGAGCCCTTGGTTCTGAACTCCTTCCACCATAGCCACCTCTTTGTCCTCTACTATCTTTTCCTTTACCTCTACTCTTGGAGGTTTGTTCTTGCTTCCTTTTTCTTTTCTCCTCTATCTTCAAGGCCATTTGATAACATTGGTGGATGGTTTTGAAGTTCACTAGACTCATGTCTTCTTTAATAGACCATTTAAGTCCATTCAAGTACCTTGCTAGCTTGATGCTTTCATCTTCAACCACCTTTGATCTTAGGCACAACTTTTGGAACTCCTCGATGTATGCTTGGACATCCAAATCTTTTTGTCTAAGATTGTGTCTCCTCCTATGTAACTGGACTTCATAGTCATCAGGTAGGTAGGTTTTCTTTACTTTGGTTACCATGCCCTTCCATGTAACTATAGGACCCTTCTCTTCTTTTTCTCTTTCATTTTGCACAAACTTCCACCATGTGAGAGCTGAACCTCTCAACCTTGACTTGGCCAGCATTACTTTTTGGGCCTCTGAGATACCATCACATTCAAAGTGATTCTCTATACTATCAATCCAGTCCATGACTGAATCAGGATCCATTTGTCCACTAAAAAGTGGTACACCCTCCAAAGCTTTGCCACTTAAAGCCTTTAGTGCCTTCAAGAAGGGTTCTTCAGGAATAACAAGGTCAGGGGTTGGAGCTTCCTCTTCCAAATCCAAATCCTTTTCTATGGCTTCTGTTTCTTTCCCCTAATCTATTTTATCCTTTACCTTGTCTGCCTTTTCTTGGACTTCATCCAAGAGTTGCTCCATTCGAGCCAATCTTTCTCTCAGTAACTTGTTATCCTCTTCTTGTTCTTCCACCTTCTTGGCTAACTCAGCGTTAGTCACCATGGTTTTATCTTCCTCTGGTGTATTCTCTCCTACTGATTCAGTGGGTTGCAACATCAACCAGAAGCTTGATCAAACATTGCTCTGATACCAATATGGTGTAAGAGTTCCAAGGCTCGCTTGCACAACTAGTTAAGGAGACCCTTCCTCATTTTTTTTGTAGGAACCTAACCTCTTTCAGGTCCTTGTTAGGCTTAGATAATTAACTAAGTCCTAATCCAACTCTTCTCCAAGAGTCTCACACCTTGTGCTTCACCTTGAAGGACTAACACCATGTAGTTTCTTCACTATTTGTACCCTCACTTAGAAAGCTCCAAGTGCCAATTGTTCATCATTCATGAGATTCATTGCAGGGGTGTCTATCAACATGGAAACATTCCATTTGGTCGTATTTGGATCCATTGAGAAGGATCTTCAAGCCTTTCTTTATTGGGTTCAGGGTTTCACCATGAGGAGGCCTAATTCGGCCTATTTACTAGAACCTCACTGATTTCTCACTCAAACCCTAGTCTAGTGGATCGATAAAAACTCAATCCCTCCAGAAGGTTAGGATATTTCTATACCCTACTTAGAACTGTACTTGTTCTGTACTGTACTTCAATCCCCTACCTAAAATCCTTCATTTATCATTGTCAAACCTCTAACCGGGTTCTCCTAACTCGCCTAGAGCTTGACATTTAAACTAGTATCCTTGCTTCCCTGGTCTCCTACCACTATATACATTATGTACAAAGGCTCCACTCTAATATTCATCCCCCTTTTTGAAGTTTCAAGGTTTGAATCTCAAGTGAGAGCCATGAAAGCAAAAACAGTCTAAAAAGAACCAACACACTATCTAATTCAAACTTATTTCCCTACAATTAGAAGACTAACTCAAAACCACTAACATACTAACTAGAAAAGTCTTAAAACATCCTACACTATTCAAATTCAAAACTAATCTTTAAGTATCAAACAATGTAATCACACTGTCACCATGAAATGCTCGGGCTCTTCTCAGAATAGAATTGCAGAGCTATCTTCTATTCCACCAACTTGTTACAAAAACAAAAACATCTTCCTTACATTAGATGCTGTTCACCATGTTTTTAGGGTTTTTTGGTCAATCTCCCACTCCCATCTTTTAGGGGATCCTATGTAACCAAGTTGCATGCAACATTTTCCATAATGGCAAGTGTTGTCATGACAACTTTGTAACTACATTTGGCAATTTTGTCATTATGCCATCGTCTCGATTCTTAGGACCTCTATCTCCTATATCTCGAGTAACCAACTCCATTAATGGCCTCATGGCATCTTGTCTAACATCATTCATATGTTTAGAACACATTTAAGACTCCAAACCAACCATTAAGCTACAAAAGAATAAGCAATTAAAAGCTACTAACAATGACTAATTTGGTGACCTTAGTCCTAATGACTAACTCACCTAGCCCACATTTCAAAGACCTTCTAAAGTCTAAAACACACACACACACTACTCTGACTTGGCCAATGTCAGATACAAGCCAAAAAGATAAGAAAAATGGAGGTTAGCCTAGGTGCTCCTGCACCAAGTTTGCACTAGGGATGTGTACTGGGTGCACTATTTGGTCACTTTGAACCTAAATTTGAACCCCTAAATGAACTCAAAAATCAATTATATTACCACCATTGAAATCCTAGCTTTCCAATTGACTTATCAAAACAATTTTCCAAATTTTTTGATTTTTCTTGAAAATTTGCAAAATTCTCTCGAGGGGGCATACCTCCACCCTTCTTTCATCAGGGCATGTTTTGATTGAATTTATTTGACACAACGCGATGGAATAAATTATGTCAAAGAGAGGGAAAATGTAGACACTGAAAAATGTCTTGTTCTACGAGCATCATTTTTCCATCATCTTGGTCTACTTCTTCGTGGAATTAAATAGTTTTAATTATTTATTTAATTAATTAATTTATTCCCCTTTGATCAATTAAATAAATTATATTTTTAATTGTGTCACTAACATTTTCTTCTCCCTATAATTAAATGAATTATTATTCATTTAATTATTAATTCTACGCCATTCATCTATAGTTAATTATTTATGTATTCATTAGTCTTATTTATTTCTTCTATGGTTAAATAATTATAAAAATTATGTAATCACCTTTTATCATTTCTCCCTTATTGAATAATTAATCTAAATTAATTATTTAATTCTTCTTTTTCAATTTCCCCTTATTTAATTAAATTGGTTACATAATCATTTTAATTAAATGCCCATTTTCTCCTTCTTCCATAAATAAATAGTTTAAATAAATGATTTATCCTCCACTTGGTAAAATATTCCCTTATCATGAATTAAATAAATTTATTATTTAATTTCTCCATTATCCCTCCACTCTCTCATTTTTGAATCTCAACCATTGATTGTCTCTGGTCGCTTTTCGATCTTAATCGTTCATTTCATAGTCGTCCCTAGCCCACTGCTTTGCGGTGCATGCATCCTCAACCATTGATTTGAGAATCTTTCTAGAAGCTTGATCTCTTCCATCCATTCAAATGGCTTTATATAAAAGAAGGTATTATCCTCCATTTTGGATTTAACAACCACATATATCCAATATGCATGCTTATTGTTTGCAGGTACTTTTATACACATACAATGAACTGAGGGCAACTTGCAAAGGATGTTTGGGGAGAGACAAGGGAGGTGATTCAAATTCAAACATGGGGAGTTTTATATTCCATTGATTTCATTTTACTCCTTTTTCTTTATTTTTCTCTCGTGTTTTGATTGGAATTTTAGCTTAGATTAGTGTTGTGGTTGTCAATTTAATCTCTTCTATTCAAATTTCCTATCTTACAAAAGTCATAATGCTTGTATACATCATTCTCATCATTCTTAGAGCATATTTCATGACTATAGTGCTAATAAATGGTCTCTAATTTCCCATCAAATTTCAAATTTCTCTTAGTCCCATGGTCAAGGTGTCTTTAGTTGGCTAGATAGTAGCAAGTTTCCTAGACTTGCATTGGTCATTCCTCCTCCTAGGGCTATTGATGAGCATCTTGAGGATTTTAATGATGGTTCTCTTATAAGCTAGGAGCCCAAATTAGATCTTTAAGATAATATTGATGAGTGGAAACCATATGAATATGATTTTCCTCTTGCTATGGGTTCAATATCTCTTGTCTCTTAGCAACTTATTATGTTTTATTTTTTATATATTATTTAAGGCTATGTCTTGTATAGTCTATGGGGTGTGACTTTTTCTACCCATATTTTTGTGATATAGTGTATTTTTTAGAAACTTTATATAATTAATGTATACACCTAAATATGGTCTAGAGAATCTAATTAATTAAATACGACTTATTTGATTAATTACCCTAAATTCTTCTACTATTAAATAGATACAAATATTTATTTATAGAGTTCATCTTTTATTTCTTCTATCTTTATTACATTATTTCTTCTTAATTAAATAAACAAATTTTTTTAATTATCATTATTAAATTATTCTATTATCTTAATCACATCATCATCTAAATTAAATAAACAAGTTTCTGACTTTGTTTTATTTAATTATCAGACTTCCTCCATATTTATTTAATTAATAAATAGACTTCTATAGCTTGTTTTATTAAATTAAATATCTTCTTTCCTAAATTGAATAAATCCAAATATTCAATGAAAATGCATTCTATAGTTATTTCCTATTTTCACTCAAAAGTTGCACAAATCAAATTAGATATTATATGTCTAATTTATGTCTAAATTAATTGAGGCAATCTTCACAAGCAAATTTGGAGACAAATTGAAGATAAATTTGTAGGAAACTCCTTCATCCTCTTCCATCAATTCTTCCTATCATTTGGCTTGATGTTTTTGTGGGGAGGAAAAATTCCCAAAATCTTCTCAATATTCTCAATCTCTCACCATTCAATCCTCTAGATTGAATCCAAGCCTCTACTTTTCTGCCCCTGTGCAAATGTGCTACCAAGAAATCTATAAATATAGCCTTCTTCAACAGGAAATAGATCTAGAATTCCAACTTTGTGCAATCTTACTCTATAGGAAATAGAGCAATCAAGCAATCAAGCATCTTAGTATCATAGCATCATAAGCATTTTAGAATCAATATCATGGTCGTATCATAGTTTTACTGTAGCTTCCATCCATTAGTTTTCATGTCAAAATAGATTACAGTAGCATCAATATCATCTAGAAATCATTATTAATCATCACATCATGGCATTTAGCATCATTCCATTCTCTAGATTGGAATTTTAATAGTCACAAGTGCTTACCAAATCTGAGATCCCTCTGTGATTTAATAAATCTTTGGAGATAGGAAACAATGAAACTCTTTCAGTAGATTCTTTCTTAGCATAGTTTATTTGTTGAATCTTTGATATAATGTTTCATTAAGAGGTGTATTTACTTGTTACTTATTCACACTTACAATTAATATAAATGTCAATATTCATTTTAAAAAAAAATCAAATTTCAAATTTAAAACCTTACCAAAATTTTCACTATGAGCTAACTAAAGTATTAATTTACACTAGAGTGGTGTATTTAAGGATCAACCCTAATTAAAGGAATAATATATCTATCATCATTGAGTTAATGAACAATATATTTAACTCATCTAAAATTTAATTGTAAAAGGATAAAATGATTACATTTGTTAGAACATTTAAAAAATATTAGTTTGCTAGATCTAGTGAAGAATAGACACTCAAAACCTTATCAAGAATTGTACTAGAAAAATAAGGATAATTTCCAAGAATAAGAGAGGCAAGCATAAGATTAGAAGACAAGAAATTGACTCAACACAAATTCATTAACCAAAAGGATCATAATAAATGATTGAATATGTAAGGTGAGTGGATATATAAATAGAAAAGAGAGGAGACAAATAAAACCAATGAGAGATGTAACTCTAACTACTAAGTATAGGTAGGTGTTACATTTATGGAAGAATCTATATACTCTCATAACAATCCATTATTAACAACCTAGAAAAATGAAATAAATGTAATAAAATACATAATATTCAACTAAAAAAAATAAAAAATCTACCTTGACGCCCCTCTTAATCATATCTTATGTGGGTCTAAATATGGGTCTTAGTAAATGAAGAATGATGAGGTAGCCATGTACATAGAAATATTCACAAAGAGAAGTATCCTAAGAAAATAGAGATAAGCCCCCAAATAGAGATAAATGATCCATGCGAACTAGAGAAAGAAAGAGAGGACTAAGTAGCCTCATACACCCCCAACAAAGCTTATAAATGAAGAAACTTGCTTTATATAAAGGGGTTTGGTGAATATTTAAATAATACACTCAAATATTATGTAGTATTGGAGATCAATGGATTTCCCATGAATATGTTGCAAGAATTATGGTGTTGTCATTGATGTCAACTAGAAGTCTGTTGATTGGTGTTGTCATTGATATCAACTATGGGATGAAGATGTTGACGATATTGAGAAAATTGTGAAAATAGGAAAATAGGTTGTACACGTGTAGTTGAGACCTTGAGGAACTATTGTGAGTACATGGAGTTATTCTATTGTTGCAAAATATGAAGATGATTTGGAATGAAGTAATGAGCTAGGATGGTTTTTCTAGTACTTGGTTTTGAGAAACTTATTAAGCAGAGTAAGTTTTATTGTGAAAATGTTCTTAGTGTGCTTCGATATTATTCTTTGCATTATTTTTGTGTTGATACTATGCCTATTTGGATCTTATAGGTTATTCAAGGTTGATATTGGTTTCTATATTCAAAATTTGGGTTTTTGGATCGTTGTACAGTGCGAGATATTTTCACTAGTGTGTGAACCAATCATTTAGTAATGTTCTTTGTGGTTTGGGAGAAATGTAATTTCTCTGCATTTGTCTGTGTTTTGGCTTTAGGTTGTGTATATTTGGGAAGCTTCTTATAATTATTGTATTTCTTAGACTTCAAGGTTTTACTTGATTTGGTGTAGTAAGGTGTGAGTTTCATTTGTCAGTATGCAAACAAGGATTATCAGTTATCCCGAGTTAAAGTAGTTTCTGATGCAAAGATTGGTTGAAGTGTGTGATGAATCTTAAGTGGTTCATGGATTGTTCTAGATTGAGTTCAAGTAAATTTATTTTTTTGAAACTTTTGACTTGATTTAAGGAAGCGTGTACTTAATGATTATGGTGTTTAACATGGGCGTTGGATGACCTTGTGTTATTACTACATGTGAAGCTTGTGGAAGCATGTTGAGGTGTTTTTGGATCCATTTGGGTCCTAATTAAGGATTTATGTAGGTTTCCTTTCATTCATATCCACCATGAGAATGTTTAGGTGTCAACCTATTTCAAATTTGAATGTATAATGGGTAGTGCCTAACATTGGAGAAGGTTTTTGATAAAACTTGATATAAATATGTATGGTGTTGATGCAAGAGAGAGTGTGAAAGAATAAGAAGAAAGATAAATGGGAGATTGATGTGAATGATGTGTGTGATGCGAATATGAGCAGAGCAGTGAGAAATTTATGTTAGGGTTCTTGAAGGTAGTGAGCCGAAGGCATCCAAAATCTTTCATATGTGACTATGAAAGTTTGTGAGAAATTGTATTGGACTTCTTTTTACATTGAGAAGTGTATCTCTATGTAACATTCTTCTTCTATCTTCTTGTATTATTTATATGGAAGTGAGCCTTGGCTGTGAGCCATTTTGGATAGTGAGTCCTATTTTGGTAGTGAGCCCCTTTGTACTGGTTTTTCTATTACTTATATTGTGAGCTAATCCTCACCATGGTTTTCCCTCATTGGATTTTCCATGTAAATCTAGTGTTCTTGTGTGTATGGTGTTTTGATTTCAATTTTTGTTATCTACATTTCATATTTAATCAATCTAACAGAATAAGGACTTAATGAATGCTTATGGATCTATTTACTATTAAGGGTTTTTGAAGGTTTAACTTGCTACAATTGATTCACCTCCCCTCTCAATTTTCTTTTTCATTTCAACAATTGGTATCAAAGCAAGGTTCCTTGGAGATCTTAACTACTTGAGGTAGATCTGGGATGGCGAACAAGATTCCTTTGGAATAGCCTAGATTAAATGGCACAAATTATGCATTATAGAAAACATAGATGGAAGGATATTTGTGTGCTCACGGATATGATATTGAGAAGGATTATCAGACTCTGTACACTCCACCTCTAAATGGTCTAAATATAAATGCAAAAATCAAGGCACATGAGATCAATGCTAAGGCAAGGTACATTGCTATGAATACTCTTTCAAAAATTGAATTAGTTAAAGTTATGAGTTTGATGAATGCTAAAGAAGTTTGGGATAAGTTAGAAAGCATTTATGAAAGATATCCAAAGGTCAAGCAAGAAAATTTTCAGAACATGAAGGCACAATTTGAAATGATGTGTATGTTTGAGGATGAAACAGTTAAAGGCTACATTTAGAGAATTGATGAGCTAGTGAGTTATATGATAGGTCTTGGTGCAAAAATCAAAGAATATAAAGTGGTGAAGAAAATTATCAGATCTCTTTTGGATTGTTATAGTGAAAAGATATGTACTATTGAGGAAACAATTGATTCTGATAAATATTCTAGATATAAATTGATTGGTACTTTGACTACATTTTAAATGAGAAAAATGAAGAAAGCTACAAAAGTTGAGACTGCTTTCAAGGTTGAGAAATCATAGAAGGTTGAAGATTTAGGTGAAGAATATCTTGATGGTCTGGAAGCTAACTTCACGAGGAAGATGAAAAAGGGCATTGATAAGTATCAAGGTAAATTACCTTTCAAATGTTTTAGCCATTGTAAGATAGGTCATTATGCTTCTAGATGTCCAAAGAGAGATATAAACAATAAGAACAAAGGAAATAAAGAGAGGATGACTAGTCAAGCTTACTATGTGAGAGAAGATGCTGGTATTTCTAATAATGAATCTAATTATGGAGACTTTGATGATTACAAATATCTATTTTTGGCTATAAAAAAATAATTTAGTTCTACTAACCCTAATAGTTGTGTGAAGAAAAATATTCTAGAGATGAAAGATAAAGTTGAAGGTAATTTGGTATCTTCCTTTCATGAAAAAGTAGATAAGAATTACTAGGTTGTTGATAGTGGATGTTCAAATCATATGACTGGAGACAAAAGTAAGTTTGTTAAAATTGAAAAATATGATGGAGGATTAGTTAAACTTGGAGATGATTCAAGAGATAAGATTTGTGGAATAGGTTCAATCAATTTTGATGGCAAGCATAATATTGAAAAATGTTCACTTTGTTAAGGGCTTAAGACATAATCTCTTGAGTGTTGGGAAAATGTGTAGTAAAGGATATAATCTTGTGTTTAAGGATGAAGCTTGTGAGATCTAGAAAGGGTTTAGAAATATGATTGTTGCAGGTAAGAGAGTAAAAGGAAACATCTATCAACATAAGGGTACTGATGGCCATTTCTTTATATCACAAATCAATGATAGATGGTTTTTGCACCAGAGCAAGTGTCACATGAATTTTGATAAATTGGCAAGGATTAGTTTGGTTCATGCTATAAGAGATTTACCTAATATCACAAAACCTATCAATGTTGTTTGTGAGAGTTATCAATTTGGAAAATAAACAAGGTGTAGCTTTAAGGGAAAGGAAATTTTTTCTACCGAACTACTAGAATTAGTGCATACAAATCTTTGTGGTCCTACAAGGGTGAGAATTTTATAAGGTGACAGGTACTTTATGCTTTTGATTGATGATTACTCTAGAATGACATGGGTTACTTCTCCTAGAGATAAATTTGATGCATTAGATAAATTCAAGGAATTTAAAGCTTTGGTCAAGAATGAAATGGATTTGAAAATAATTTTTTTGAGGTCTGACAGTGGTGGTAATTCACCTCCAATGAGTTTAACATGTTTTGTGAAGTTCATGGAATAAAGAGGCATTTGTCTTCCCCTAGAACTCCTCAATGAAATGGAGTTGTTGAAAGGAAAAATATAACTATTCAAGAAGTTGCAAGGGCTATGATGAAAGAGGAAAATATATCGGATGTATACTGGAGAGAAGCTATTCATACTTCCATTTGCATACTTAACAAAGTTCAATCTAAATCTAACAACACACGACTCCTTATGAGCTATGGTATGGAAAGAATCCTGCTATGAAGTACTTTATAGTGTTTGGAAGAAAATGTTACATCAAAAGAGAAGAGGAAAACTTATGAAAGTTTGATGCAGGGTTTGATGAAGGTATCTACCTTGGATATTCTATTAAAATAAAATCTTATAGATGTTACAACAAAAGGTTGAGAAAGATAGTTGAAAGTGAAAATGTTAAAGTTGATAAAAAATTACAGAATTCTATTGCAATAGATGGATATGTGTCAGATAAACCTAATTGTAGAAGAATAGAAGGAATAATTGATGAACAAGAAGTATAGAATGAAGAAGAAGAAGCTTCAAAGAGGATCCCTAAAACCCCTAAGTATGTGCAAAATAATCATTTTGAAGATCAAATTATTGGAGATAAGAGGAAAGGTGTATTTCCAAGAAGCAAGGTTGTTGAAGTTGAGGTAAATTTTGTTTATTCTCTAAAGTTGAACCTAAATCAGTAAGTGAAGCATGTAAGTATGAAAATTAGATGAAGGAAATGGAAGAACTTATGCAGATAAAGAAGAATCAGACTTGTGAATCGGTACCTAGACTAGAAAACAAAAACATAATTGAAACTAAATGGGAATTTAGGAACAGGTTGAATGAGAATGGAGAAGTAGTAAGAAACAAAGGAAGACTTGTGTGTAAGGGTTACTCACAAGTAGAAGTTATATATTTTGAGGATTATTTTTCTCTTGTGGCTAGGATGAAAGCTATCAAAATGTTTCTAGCATTTACAACACATAAATATTTTAAGGTCTATTAGATGGATGTGAAATATGCTTTTCTGAATGGAGAATTGGAAGAAGAGGTTTACATGGAACAACTAGAAGGTTTTCAATTATCATATCAACTAGTCATGGTATGTAAGTTGAAGAAGGAACTATATGGTTTGAAGCAAGCTCTCAAAGCTTGGTATTCAATATTGGATAGGTACTTGGTACAACAAGGTTTCAACAAGGGCTCCACAGATAGCAATATTTACTTTAAAATTGAGCAAGAAAAAATCCTGATAGTAGTTGTATATGTGGATGATATTATCTTTGGTGGAAATGAGGATATGTGCAAGAAATTTGTTGAAGAAATGCAGAAAGAATTTGAGATGTCACTATTTGGGGAGATGAATTTCTTTCTTGGGATTAACATCAATCAAACTGATAAAGGGATTTTCATTTCACATTCTAAATATGTTAAATAAATGTTAAAGAAGTTTGGAATGGATGACTCCAAACTGATATGTACTCCTATGGTGACTATTTTTAAATTGAGAAAAGATGATGATTCACCTAAGGCTCATCAGAGAAAGTATAGATCTATGATTGGTGGACTACTATATTTGACTGCTACTAGACTAGATATCATGCATGCAGTTTATCTTGTTGCTAGATTTCAAGAAGATCCTAAAGAAACACATGTTGTATAAGTGAAGAGAATATTGAAATATTTAAGAGGCACACTAGATTATGGTCTGTGGTATCCTAAGGATACTAATTTCACATTAAGTGCTTATACAAATGTAGATTCAGGTAGTTGTGCCGATGAAAGGAAAAGTACAAGTGGTGGTGCATTCTTTCTTGGATGTAGATTGGTATTATGGCTGAGTAAGAAACAAGATTCAGTTTCTTTATCCACCATAGAGGCCGATTATATTGTAGCAGCATCATGTTGTGCACAGGTATTATGGATGAGATAGACATTGAATGATAATAGAATTATATTTGGCGAACCTATATCTATCTTCTATGATAATGCAAGTGCAATAAAAATTTCAAATAATCTAGTGATGCATTCAAGGACAAAGCACATATCTATCAAATACCACTTTTTGAAAGAGAAAGTTATGGAGAATGAGGTGAAGCTTGAGTATGTTCCTACAAAGGATCAGATTTCTGACATATTTACTAAGGCTCTTCTTAAGGATACTTTTGAGTATATTTAAGAGAAGTTGGGGGTTATTGCATTTCCTTTCTTGAACTAGATGCATATAGAGGTGCATCAGTCTAGTGGATCTATGGATCTATCTCTTTTTTGGAATAATGTTGGTAGCTACCTCTCAAGGGGAGTAGGTAGCGTCATGTGTTTTCATTTTGCTACTGATTTAGTTAGGTGTACTCTTAAGGGGGAGTATTCAAAGCAAGTATTTTTGGTTCAGTGTTAAAGAAGGAGAACAATTCAAAACATTTTATCCTTTTCCATTGATGTCAAAGGGGGAGAGAGAATCATGTGAAAAAAGGAGAACTTATCTTCTCAAGGGAGAGGATCATGAGAAAGTATTTAGAATTGTTGTGTGATTTTCGGTGGATTTTCACATCTTGTGTTTTTCCATAAATGAAAAAGGGGGAGATTATTGCAAGAATGATGGTGTTGTCATTGATTTAAACTAGAAGTTTGTTGACTGGTGTTGTCATTGATATCAACTATGGGATGAAGATGTTGAGGATATTGATAAAATTATGAAAATAGGAAAACAGGTTATACATGTGTAGTTGAGACCTTGAAGAAGTGTTGTGAGTACATCAAGCTATTCTCTTGTTGTAAAATTTAAAGATGAGTTGGAATGAAGTAACGAGATAAGATGTTGGTTTTGGTACTTGGTTTTGAGAAAAAATATTAAGCAGAGTAAATTGTGTTGTGTAAATGTTCTTAGTATGCTTGGATATTGTGCTCCATGTTATTTCTATGTTAATACTATGCATGTGTGGATCTTATAGGTTATTCAAGGTTGATAGTGGTTGCTATATTTAGAATTTCTATTTTTGGATCGTTGTACAATGCGAGATATTTTCACCAATGTGTGAACCAGTTGTTCATTAATGTTCTCTGTGGTATGGGAGAAATGTAATTTCTCCATGTTTCTCTGTTGTTTGGATTTGGGAAGCTTCTTATAATGCTTTTATTTCTTAGAATTATAGGTTTTACTTGATTTGGTGCAGTAAGTTATGAGTTTCATTTGTCAGTATGTGAACAAGGGTTATCAATTGTCCCGAGTTAAAGTAGTTGTTGATGTGAAGATTAGTTTAATTGTTTGATGAATCTTAAGTAGTTCATGGATTTTTTTGGATTGAGTTCAAGTAAATTATGTTTTCCAAAACTTTTGAATTGATTTAAGGAAGCCTAAACTTAATGATTATGGTGTTTAGCATGGTTGTTGGTTGACCTTGTGTTAGCACTACATGCAAAGCTTGTGGAAGTTTTTTGAGGTGTGTTTGGATTCATTTGGGTCCTAATTAAGGATTTAAGTAGGTCTCCTTTCATTCCTATCCATTACAAGAATGTTTGGGTGCCGACTTATTTTGAATTTGAATGTAGAATGGCTAGTGGCCGATATTGGAGAATTTTTTTGCTAAAACTTGATATAAATATGTATTGTGTTGATGCAAGAGAGAGTGCAAAAGAATAAGAAGCAAGATAGATAAGATATTGATGTGAATGATGTGTGTGATTTGAATATGAGAAAAGAAGTGCAAACTTCATGTTAGGGTTCTTGAAGGTAGTGAGCTAAAGGCATTCAAAATCTTTCATGTGTGACTATGAAAGTTTACGAGCAATTATGGTGGAATCCTTGTTGTATTGAGAAGTGTATCTCTCTATAAAATTCTTCTTCTATCTTCTTGTATTCTTTTTGTGGTAGTAAGCCTTGGCTATGAGCCTTTTTGGATAGTGCATCTTATTCTAGTAGTAAGCCCCTTTGTATTAGTTTTTCTATTACTTATATTGTGACCTAATCCTCACCGTGGTTTTTCCCTCATTGGGTTTTCCTTGTAAATCTAGTGTTCTTATGTGTATGGTGTTGTGATTTCAATTTTCGTTATCTGCATTTCATGTTTAATCAATCTAAGAAAAGAAGGACTTAATGAATGCTTGTGGATTTGTTTATTGTTGAGGGTTTTTGAAGGTTTAATTTCTACAACTAATTCACCCCTCTCTCAATTGTCTTGTTCATTTCATCAGAATAAACTCTTGAATATAGTGTAGGTGGACCTACATGCTTGGTTTGTTGATGGAAGAATAAGTTCTATTGGGTGAAATTTTAGAACCATGTCCCCCTCTTACAAAGAAAATTTTCAACACAAATACAAATTTTCAGCTTGAAATAACTAAAAATGACATATATGTTATGAATTTTAAAATGATTTAAACTAATGAATTCAACCTTGAGTATGCAAAGGTGATACATATGTTCTAAATTTTAAAGTGATATAATATAATGAAATGTGGAACTCTTAGTGTAGTTTATATTTATAATTTTGAAAAAGTTAGCTATATATATATATTTTATAAATTTAGGAGAATATTTTAATTGTAATTTTTCTTTCAAAAAGTGAGGTTGATTTTTCATTTAGACTGTAGGAATCAAGTAGCCCCCTATAAACTGTAGTACACCTAGTATATAATTTTTGCATGTTTTCATTAACACTAACACAACATGCCCTCTGATACCATGAGGACAAAGAGGAAACTAGATCTTGTGACCTCTTGCCTACAATAGGATGCTTTAGCCAATCAAGCTAGGCCCTCAATGCCAAAAGTGAGGTTGATTTGATGTAGCTCTCAATATAGTAATTTTTTAATAATTAGCTAGCTTGAATATCTAGTGCACGCATATTTTTCTTTTTGATGAATTTTTTATTTTTAATAATTTTAAAGTCAAATGTACTCAATTTTTTGTAATTTTGATAGAATATATCCTTTTTTAAAACTACTTTTCATAAAAAATAAATTACTCTTTTGGAGAGGATTTTCTCCTCTGCTACATTATATTTTAAAAAATAAAATATGTTTTACTATATTTATTTATTTATTATCATCCTTATGTTTGATTATAAAAACATACTTGTAGTTAGGAAAATTAATAGTCAAACTAACTAAAATATAAAAAATATTATCATATTCTAGGCTTTAAGGTCTACAAAAGGGTATTTTATATTCTCATGAAAATACTTATGGTTGGAGAAATGTGGAGTTGAAGTTTAATTTTTATTGAATTTCCCACCAAAGAGGGGTTAGTTACCACATGTAATAATAGCTAGATAGTTTTAGTTAAAACCTTCTATACAAATTGATATTCATTTCTATTTTTATTTTAAATTTATATCAAGTTAATATTTTTGAGGTGAAATAATTTCTACTAAAACTTGTTGTGCCACATAGTTTTAGGTGAAATAGTTTAGTTGGTAAAATGTGTTACATAGATTTATACTTTCATCCCATGAAATCTAAATAGAAATTTTGTTGTCACAAACAATAACATATGATCATATGAATTGGATACCAAATTTCATGAGAATATGTTAGAACCATATGGCCTTAGTGGTTGCATTCATAGCTCCTTGATACTTCACCTTAGCATAATATAGTGCAATTGGATGTCATTTACTTCTTGAACAACATATAGGGCTTAAACCAAGAGAGAAGCCATAACCTAAACTAGACTTAAAATCTTGAGAATCAACTACTTGATTTGAATCAATATATCCAACCAAGACAATATCAATAACTATTGCATAATGATTCTCATAACTATGAGTATCCTATATGTAGTGGATAATCCACTTGGACACCTTTTAATACAAATCATAGGTCTCTTACATAAATTGATAGTTTTACCAATAGAATATGAAATGTCAGGTTGTGTATGAGTTAGGTAAATGATGTTTCTAACAATCTATCCATACAAATTAGAATCAAGCAGCGATGAAGAACATTATATCTCAAGTTTGAATATAGAAATAAAGGGGTCCAAAGTAGGGTTATATTAACCAATGTGGAAATGAGAGTAAATAAAGAACACACAATTATAGTAATAAAATTAGATTAATATATCTTAGTCTAAAGAAAATAATACAACAAGTCCAGTTTGGTCATAGGAAATATATCGTGAAGGGAATTTTTCTATGATACAATAGAGGATGAAGAGCTCCTCATGATTAGCCAATCATCAACATACAAAACTAGAAATAGGAGAGAATCATATTGTTTCAAGATGTAGGAATTTGGATCAAAATAACATCTAGAGAACTAATTGTAAGAAGGAAGGAATCTATCTTTGTGTACTAAGCACAAGGGTCTTATTTTAGGTCATAGATAGATTTTCAAAGTTTGGAAACCATGGAATAACCCCTACTAAAAATCTTTATAAATCTTCTCCTTAATATTTTTGGGAATAAAAACACTCAAGTCCATCTAGTGAATATCCCAACAATGTGCTATAACAATAGAAAGTGTGAGTTGGGTAGTGTTCATGTTTAACATTGGTGTGGATATCTAAGACAATTCAATGCTAGGAACTTGTGGAACCCTTTGCAACTGATTCTATTATGAAATGATCAACTGATCCATCTATTATAATTTTTTTCTTATATATCAACTTGCATTGAACAAACTTCATTTCCTTAGGAAGGGGGACCAAAGTCAAATTATGGATCCTAACCAATTAACTATACTCTTCTTGCATAGTTGAATCCCACATAGAAATGATATATTTTTCTCATAAATTTTATGGATCAGAAGTAGAGGTAATAAAAAAATGTGGATATTCATAGAACTATGATCTCATATACATAATAACTTAAGGATCCCAAAATAATTAGATATAGACTATAAATCCTATCTAGCCCAAATTGGAATAAAAGATAAAGATCCAAGAGAATATTATTCAACCTTAGAGTGATGATTGAGAGAGAAAGGAGGGTGGATCATCATCATCATTCTCATCATTTAATGTAGAGGATAACAGTCATTATCAAGAATCTACCTAGGTGGATCTAAATCCTTAGAAGTATTAACATCAAACCTAAGTGCGACCAATATGAATGTGGATGTCAGGGAAGTATCCAAAGTAGAACTTGGAAAGCCCTCTTCAAAATCGACATTTTTCTTAATGAAAAGGAATGTTTGGTAGGGTGGAGAATCTAATATTTACTAACAAAATTTGGATAGTGTATACATCTTAAAATTTCCAACACATTTCTTCTAAATTCAAAATCATTTCCCATCATCATCATTAATCAAGCTCTTCATCACCATTAATTAAATAGTTTTTAATTATTTGATTAAATTAACACATTTCCGTCTTTGATCAAATCATTTTTAACTATTTAATTATTTCTTTAATTTTCCTCATCCACATTAATTAAATAAATTTTAATTATTTAATTAGATATTACGTTATTCTTCTATCTACATAAATAATTCTTAACTATTTAACTAAAATCATGCATTCCTTCTTAGACACATTGAACAACTGAGAGGAGGAATGAATCAATTGTGCATTAAAACCTTCAAAATCTTCAATAGTTTTAAGATGTCCACTGATTTACCATCATCAATTGATATTGTTTCAAAGTTGGGTAAGTGGGTTAAAACTACAGAATTTGAAACTCTTCCCTTTGTTTGTTTCAACTATAAAAAAGCTAGGCATTGGGCTAGGAAATGCCCACACAATGTTTCTAAACCAAAATCCAAGTCAAGCAATAAAGGGACTAAAATTTGGAAGGTGAAAGAAATAGAGAAATCCCTAGAGGAGAACATGTCAGAGACAAGGCAGGAGAAGAGTAAGGAGGACAAGAACTCCAAATTGGAGGGGAGAAAGGTAGAAATACCTATGTATGGGAATGCTAAGGAAAATATTGTTTGTGGTCAAGTACCCAATGAGGTGAGGACCAATGGGTTTCAGGATAGGGGAGATAAGGAAGAGGTTGAGAGTACAGGCAAGCTGGATGATATCTTGAAGGTTGAAAAGACTCTCCCAAACAATGCTTCTGAAGATGTGGAGAAGAACTCTTGTAATGGTCAGGAGGAGGGAAGCAGAGTAAGTAATGATAAGATATTTGTGGTGATGGAGGGGAAGACTTCTTCTTCAACTCTTAGGGATACCTGTCTCATTGCTCCCCATTCGAAGTAAAGGATACTTTTGGGAGCTCAAAGAAAACCAGTAAGATAGGAAATGAATAGAGGTTCTCCCCAGTTATTAATGAAGTTTTTGGAGATGATTTTATGGATGGGTAGGAATTAATGGGTCTTGAGGACCTGGAACTTTAGGAGGATAGCTCATATACAAAGCTTGAGAAGAAAAAGAACAAAAGAGGGAGCAATACTGGAGGAGTTTCCATGAGAAACAAAACTAAAGCGGATTGTGGAGCCCAGAGAGGTTCAGGTAGAAAATAAACAAGATGGCATAAGGAGCAGGAATGCAACCAAAAAATTGTAGACGAGACTCAAAGAACCATTCTAGAGATTTGCTAGATCATTACCCCATCAAGAAAATGAAGTTTTTGTCATGGAATATTAGGGGGCTAAATAGTTCCCATAAACAAGAAATTTTGCACAATTTTGCTAGGGATCACAAGCCTGATATTCTTATCATTCAAGAAACTAAAATGTCTAAGGAAAGGGTGGAGAAAATGAAAATATTTAATAATAATGGTGTTCATGGTAGGAGCTCAAAGGGGGCCTCTAGAGGGCTTGTGAAATTTTGGAACCAAGATCATATTCAAGGTACCCCAATTTGGGATGACGCTAACCATGTGGCGACTAAATTCAGGCATAGTAGGGATGGTTTTAGTTGGATCTTATCTAATATATATGTTCCCAATAATAGGATTACAAGAAGGAATTTTTGGAAGAAATTGGAAGCTTTTAGAAGTAGCTTCCCTAATGAGAATTTTGGATAATAATTGGAGACTTCAATACTCCTTTTCTTGAGTCAGAAAATTTTGGAGGTTCCCAGCTTCAGATGGATAGAAAATTGGGTTTGATGGGTTTTATTAACTCTCAATACCTACTTGATGTGGATCTCAAGGGTGATTTATTCAATTGGACCAATAGGAGGGCGGGTGAGCTTATCCAAGTTCAGCTTGACAAGGCTCTAATTTTGAAAAACTGGATGAAGGATTACTTATGTTCTCTCACTGCTCTATCAAGGATTGGTTCAAATCATTACCCTATTAGTTTTGTGGTTGACTCTGTCTCAGGTAAGAGAAATTTCCCCTTCAGATTTGAAAAAATGTGGTTGTCTCACCCTCAGATCTCAAGATGCATTTTTGATTGGTGGAGTATAAAGGTTGATGGTACGACTATGTTTCATGTAGTTAAGAAGTTGAGCAAAGTTAAAATGAATGTTAGACATTGGAATAAAGAAGTTTTTGGAGACATTTTTGCTACTAAGTATGCTATCCAAATGGAGCTCAAGGACATCCGAGACAAGATTTAGGAAAAAGGTTATGAGGGAGATATGCTTCCCAAAGAGAATGAAATTCTTACTAGGTATCATGAAATTATCTCTAAGGAAGAAGAATTTTGGAAACAAAGATCTAGGTCAGTGTGGCTGTCATCTAGAGATAAACATACCAGATTTTTCCACATGAAAACTATGAAACATAGGGCAACCAATCAGATCACTCACATAATGAAGAATGAAAAAATAATTAAGAAGGAAGAAGAGATAAGGAGTGAAGCTATCTAGTTTTCTGAGAACCTTTTATCTAGTGATGATGGATTGGATGTGAACGCCCAACAAAAAATCATTGACGTTATCCCTAATATTTTGAATGAGGATCATAACAAAGCTTTGACTACCATCCCCTCATTTGAGGAAGTTAGAAATGATGTCTTTTCATTTGAAGGTAACAACGCCCCTGGGCCAGATGGCTTCCCCATGTTCTTTTTCCAAGTTTTCTGGGAGATTGTGGTAGAGGATGTTAAAAATAATGTTAATGAATTCTTTGGGTCCATAAGACTATTGAAGGAGCTGAATTTGACCTTTATTGTCCTTATTCCTAAGCTCCTAGGTGCAGACACTTTTGATTTTTTCCATCCTATAAGTATATGCAATTCCTTGTACAAAATTATGTCTAAAGTTGTGACTTCTAGATTGTTGCGTGTTCTTCCTATGCTCATCTCCCCTTAGTAGAATGGTTTTGTCCCTAGAAGATAGATCTATGATTCCATCATCACTATCCATGAAAAAATCCATTCTCTTGAGGTGTCTAAGAATCAAGGTTTCCTTCTCAAGCTGGATATGTCAAAGGCCTATGATAGAGTGGACTGGGATTTTTTGCAGAAGATTCTTAGAGCTTTTGGGTTTTCTGAGAGATTTGTGCAATTGATTAAGGAGATGATTTCTACCACAAGTACTGCTATCATTGCTAATGGATCTTCTTCCCATTTTTTTAAAGCCACCAGAGGAGTGAGACAGGGAGATCCGGTGTCGCCTAGTCTCTTCACCCTTTTGGCGGAAATCTTTAGTCAGTTTCTGCTCAGAAAGGTGGATGAAGGTAGCCTAAAGGGGTTAAGACCTTCTTCAGCTAATATAGTGTGTTCTCATCATCAATTTTTTGATGACACTATTCTCATGGGAAGTGCCAATATTGGAGAAGCTAAAGTTTTAAAGAGTTCCCTTTTGATGTATGAAGCTACCTCTGGCTAGAAAATTAATAGGGGGAAAAGCTCCATTTTTTCTTTAATACCCCTGAATGACGACAAAGGAAGATTACTGAAATCCTCAATTGTGCTATCAAATCTTTGCCCTCTATTTATTTGGTTCTACCATTGGGGTCTAAACCTCCTGATTCTTTTTGGACTTCTCTTGTTGATCAGTTCAATCACAAACTGGTTAGCTGGAAAGGTGCCCTTTTTAGTCAGGCTAGAAAAAATTTGTTGCTTAAATCCTCATTGCAGAATTTGCCTATTTATGCCTTAAGTTTGTTCAAGATTCCCTCAAAATATGTTGATATTATTGAAAAAATGCAAAAAAAAATTCTTTGGTCGGGTGTTGAGGAAAAGAAGCATGTTCCTTTGGTTACTTGGGAAAGTGTTTGCAAACCTAAGAAATTTAGGGGTCTGGGCCTACGAATTTTGAGAGTATTTAACAAAGCCTTGTTGGCCAAGTAGGTCGGACGTACTTTCTCTAGTCTTTGGGAATGGAACTCCATTTGGCATAACAAATACTTGCGGGGTGTTGCTTCTTTTAAAGAATTCCTTATTTCTCCGTCCGTTCCTCCTGGTTCTTCTCTGTGGAACAATGTTATTAAGGCCAGGGACCTTGCAAGGAAAGGCGCGATGTGGAAGCTCGGAGATGGCAAAACAAATTTGTTCTGGGAAGATAAGTGGGTTGGGAACAAACCCTTCTATTATATTTCGGCCTTCAGGATGCATATGGAGGAGTGTAAAGCTAGATTTGGCATCTTTGTTGGGGATTATTGGAGGATGTACCAGTGGGTTTGTTTTTCTATAATTAGCCCAAATATTTTTCCCTTGCAGACTATCCTTAATTTTGTTGTGCTTAACCCGAGGGGCATGGGGGACTCTTTGATTTGTAAATTTTCTCCCTCTAGGATATTTTCTATTTCCTCTGCTTTTGCTTCTTGCTACTTTATTTCTCCTCCTCTTGTCTAGGCGAAGGCCTGGGTGCTTAACTTAACCCCAAAAATTAACATTTTTCTGTGGATCCTTCTCCAGAATAAAATATTGACCAATGATAATATTTGGAAGCATGGTTTTCTTTGTTGTGCGGAGGCTGAAAGTGCCTCACATTTTTTTCTTTATTGTCCCTTTGTTTATAACATTTGGTGCAGGATTTTGCAAATGTGGAATCTTCATTGGGTTTTTCTTGAATCTATTAGGGATTTCTACTATCAGTGGAAAGTTCCTTCAAATAATCCAGTGCTGGGCTTGCTTTGGAAATACATCTTTCCTCATACTACATGGGCAATCTTGAAGGAGTGCAATAAAAAAAATTTTAGGGACTTTTCCCTCTCAGAGGATGTGGTTTTTGAGAAGATAATCAGAGCACTGGGAGATAATTTCAATCTGTTAAATAGAAAAGTGAAGGTTAAAGGAAAGAATAGATATCAAGACTATGATTTTAGGGTTGCTGAGAAGTGGATGATTAAGGATGATGTGTTTCATGATGTCAAACCTACCAAGGGGCATAGGGAAGGAATATTTTGGAGATTCCCTCCCCCTAGATGGGTAAAAATTAACTTTGATGGGGTGGCTAAGGGTAATCCTGGGCTAGTTAGGTGTGGGGGAGTGATTAGGGATGAGAATGACATCTTCATTTTAGTAGTGGCACTCCCCTTGGGCATCCAGACCAACCACATTGTTGAAGCCATAGGGGCTTATCAAGTCCTTAACCTTGCTAGGCAGTTGAATTTGAAGAATGTGTGGATTGAAGGAGATTCCAATAACATAATCTACTGTATTAAGGGGTCTCAAAAACCCTCATGGACTATAGAGAACTGGATAAATTTATCCAAGGAAATCATTAACTCCTTTGAGAACCACTACATTACCCATATTTATAGGGAAATCAATACAATGGCTAATTACTTTGCAAACAAGGGGTTAAGGCTAATAATAAAATTATTTGTCATAGGAATGATGGCTTAGAGGCTGATATTTTAGCCTTAATGAAGTATGATTGTATCCATGAGAAAACTCAATTTCCATCTTTGAATAATGATTTAGGTGAAGGCGTGTCTTTCTAAGCAGTCTCAGAACTGTTGTCTCATCATTTTTCATCAAGGGATGGAGTACTATGGATTTAATAACCTAATTAATCTCTAGTACTTTGCATGCTTTATAGGTGATTTTGTGCTCTACTGCAGAGGTATTATGGAGTCTTCAAAAAAAGATTACATTGTAGACAGAATGTGTGGTGATCAACCGATGGATTGCAAAGAGCTGAAGGCCAATGATAAACTATGGAGGATGTTGGAGAAGGGAGGCATTACGAGCTATATGGAGAAGCTTCATGGTAGGAATCAAGAGGTTACAAGGGCCTTTGCTAAGGATTGGAACAATGGAAGTATTAAACTCTTTGGGAGGAAAGTGACTATTGACAAACAATTGATCTCGGATGTCACTAGGATGCCTATGGAGGGTCTCAAATTCTATAGAGATAGGAAGCTCTCTGATCAGGCGATTAAGAATTTTCCATGCACTAACAAGGAAAGTGAGGAATTGCTGAGAGCTACTAAGAGTAGCTATGATGCTACTAAACTCATGTTGTTGTGGAGGGAGGTTCTCAAGGTGATAATGGAATATATCACATTGGATGGGAGATACACCAGAGGTTTTGGGTATCACTTTGTTCTTCTAAATCACTTCAGGCACTAGGTTAGGGTTTCCCTTCCTTATTATCTCTCCACTTCATTAAATTTAAACCTACAAGATCATGTGTCTAATCCGATGATATATCCCATAATCCATGAGGGTTTGCTTCTGCTCATTTATGAACATTTTAAGGCTATGTCGGCTATCTCCCAACATACCCCTTCTTCTAAAAAAGAGGAGTTGGGTGATAGCTATTATG
Organism: Sequoiadendron giganteum; assembly: GCA_007115665.2. Lineage (NCBI taxonomy): Eukaryota > Viridiplantae > Streptophyta > Pinopsida > Cupressales > Cupressaceae > Sequoiadendron > Sequoiadendron giganteum. The sequence goes on along the minus strand of CM021108.1, from coordinate 437,875,842 downwards.
AGAAGGATGAGTGGGACACTAAAATGGAAGGGAAGGATGAGTGCCCTATGAGAGCTAAGAAGAAGGGCAAACCCAAATGCAAACCTAAAGCCTGCGCCCTCCCTAAACCTAGTGCGATGACCTCAACTGGCAGGGCTAAGATTATCTATCCGAGGTCTGATGTTTCCAATTTGAAATTGAAAGGAACTCCTAGTGTTTCTCCCAAGGGGAAGGGTAAAATAAAAATGGAGGAGGACCCATCCTATCACATTGACCAAGAGGAATCCCAACATACCAATCTGTCTAAGTACTCTAGTTATCCAACTACAGATAGGGAGGATAGGCCTCATTTCCTTAATGACTTAAAGGAAGATGATCACTATTTCAAAACAAAGTGTGAATACCCTTCTGACATCCTTGCAATTGCCTGCAATGGCTCTGTTGATATTTTTCATCTGTTCAGGTGGGCCTTTTTGAGATCAAGGAAATTAAGCTCAACTAAAGGGCTTATAATAGTAGGCTGGAAAAGTTGGAGGAGATTGATAATACGAGCAAGGATAAAGATAGAGCTAAGGATCTGTGGACTAAAGATGAAAAGAGGTATATGGTTGAGTGCTTAAAGAAAACTATGGAGGACTTGGAGCTGTTCAAGAACAACCATGATGGGAATCTTTCTAATATAGAGGGGAGGCTAAATAATGTAAGAGATTCCATTTAGAAAGTTTTGGAGATGAGCCACAAAATCCTCAAATCCACTGCCACCATAATGAATATGATGGTTGAGAGCCTGGAAAGGGTAGATCAGGTTAACGTTGTGGTGGAGGTTGAGGATGATAAAGAACAAAGCCAAGCTAAAGGGGTCGGGCCTAGAAAATGTACCAAAGCCAACCTGAAAAGGAAGATGGACAAGACTCCTATGGAAATTCAAGAGATGAATAAAGAAACTATCAACATGGATAACCTAGAAAAGGAAGTTGTTGACATTTTGAGAAATTTGGCTTAGGTTTCCTATTGGTTTTTTGTTGTGTTGCCTCTATGCTAGTCTTTAGTTTTTCTTATTGGCAGCTTTTCATATTTTGTAGAACTCTTAATGTTTTATTCTATCTTTATCTACTATTAAAGGGTTTCACGATCCCTTCAAAACCTATTTTTACCTTAATAAAAAACACATGAAACTAAGAATACTATCATCCTATGCAACCAGTCAAACTATCATTAAGATACAACTCATGGACTAAGCTTTTGGAATAGCTAAACACTAATCCAACCAAGGGAAGGTAGATATAGGAAATATTATCACATTCCCAAATCTTCAAGAGATGAAACTTCAATGTGGAGAAATAAAGAGAAATTCTATTTCTCCCAAATATCCCTCTTCACAAGCCAAAGACAATCCAACAAACTATCAAACATGTCTTCTATAACCACACAATTTAGAACCTGAAACTCTAGATATTACACCTTCGAAGAATTATTATCATCACATTCAAATTGAACAAGCACATCTTCAAGAATGAAGAAGTGCAGAGAAAAATATAGAACACTTCCTAGTCACCTTTTACTATCTTTACACAAATTTTCTCAAAAGCACTTGGAAACCAAGTAACCCTGCTACATCTACAACACTTTATCAACACCATAAATACCTTCTCAAAATATCCATTCTAGAGGTTGAAATCAATGACAACACTAATGACATCATTGTGCAACAATCTCCCCCTTTTTCATTGTTGACACCATCTACTGAAAAATATCAAAAACAAAAGAATCTATGTATCTCCAATACTCAAGTAGCTCTCCCATTGAACATTTATTTCCTTGTGTTTTTTATAATTCTATCTTCCCCTTTGATATCAATGGTAAAGGGAAACACCTACACACTTCACTTCAGGCACAAGATGTGATTCCCTTGACTACACTAGCCAAAGGCACCACTACTTGCTCCCCCTGAGAGGTAGCCTTCATCAGTCTAGGATAAAGAATTACATTTTGAACTGCTCTTCTAGATAGATCATGCAAAATATTATGCATCTAGTTGAAAGAAGGAGGGTTAATAACCCCTATCTTATGTCTGAGATACTCAAATGTATCTTTTAAAAGAGCCTTTCTCAAAATGTTTGCTATTTGATCCTTTGTAGGCACATACTCCAACTTCACTTCCTTTTGTAATGTCCCCATTTCTAAAAATAGCATTCACTATTTTTAGTAATCTTGGTTTGCTAAAAATACTAAGTCAAGGCCTATACATAAATTGGAAAAGTTTTTTTTCATATCATATTAATTAAATAAGTCATGGTGACAAATGAATTAATATTTTAAAAATATTAATGGGGTCTAAGGTAGGTGTGGGATTCTTGGAAAAAGGAAAGTGACATGTAATTTGGAAATTTGGGATTAGAATGTTTTTTGGTGAATTAACTTTTGGAAAGTGGGAACTATAATCTCAACATGCAAGTATCACTTTATTTGGTAATTTAAATTTAGGCACCAAATTTGATTTTGGAAAGGATTTTAATATATTATTTTCTGGTCTCAAAGTTGAGTTCATTCTATGCATGTTTTCTTCACAAGTTGTGACATTTCTTCTAAGGCTGAGAAACCAAGGAAGGAAGAAATACAAGGCTAATAAACCAAGGAGTCTAAGGATTGAAGATGATGGTTTTGATGGTCTCTAGGAGTAGATTCATATAGAGTCTGATAGTGAGCTTCAAAGATACAGTTTAGAGTTTTACTTGCATTTGTTGCAGGAGTTGTTTAGTGTAGAAGTGTGCTTAGATGTTTCAACTTGTTACTACTATAGATTTCAGAATACATATTTGTATCAGTGACATATCTTGATGTAACATTATTTTTCATATTATTAAAGTTTTCCTTGATGAGCTATGTTAATTTTGGCATATGTTTGGTTCATATTTTAGCTTGCATTTGTAAGGTTTCTCTATGTATTTTGTTGCATTTGTAGTTTATTGTTAGCTACTATTTATGAGATAAAATATGATGTAATTCCATGGTATTTTCATTCATATACTATCAAATTTCAGTTGCATGCCTTTTGTGTTGGAATTTCTCATTTTGGTGAAGTTTATCTCATACTCGATTCCACAATTTGTTACAAATGGCATTTCTAAGGGATATAATCTTTATTTGAAAAATATGATATAATTTTACACCAAGGGACATTAATTTAAAATATTATATAATTTTCTAGAAAGGGACATTAATTTCAAATATGATATAATTTTCCAAAAAGGGACATTATAGTGGTATCAAAGCCATGATCTTTCCAACTTGAAGGTTTGATCATATTTTGCAAAACGAAAGAGGAGTTAAAAGATGGCTAATCACATAGAAGAACTGGCCAGAGATCTAGAAGCCATCAAAGAAACATATATTAAATAAGATGAAGGATTTAAAAATGCAATATAGTAAAGTGATTATATCAATTAGATGTAGAGCATGATGGACATCAAGGGTCACAAAAAAAATTCAAACTCTAATGGAATATATCATTGGAGAAAAGTCACAAAATATTTAGCACCAACTTTTGATGGGTCAAACAAGATCTCAGTCAAAGAATTGTTATTTGAGATGCAAGACTATTAATTCCTCAGCTCCATGGAGGAACAAGTTTTCATTCAATATGAAATATTACGTCTTGAAGGAGTTGCTCATGATTGGTGGTACCAAGGTATGAACACCCAAGTCCACATTTACGTAGATTCTTTTGATGAATTTCATCAAATTTTGATTGATAGATTTGAGAAAAAGGTTGAAGTGGAGTATATTGTTGTATAATAGTTCATAGAAAGAGCACCTAAGGTGGTGAGTGATTCGAAGAATGATGAATGATGAATGTGTGAAAAAATCTCATAATGTCTCTTTTTTCATGCATGAAATTACTATAGATAAGGTGGTGTATAAAGAACCAAAGATAGTGAGAGAAACACCCGAAACACAAATTCAAGATATGGAAGAGTTGATGATGATGCAACATAAAGAAAAATCAGATTTGAAAAAAGAAGAAAGAGTTCAACCAAAGGAACTCCAAGCCATAGTGGTTGAAGGTAACATTTCTTTAATTAAAGAAAATATTTAAGTGATTTTTAGTGAGCTTCCATTTTAGGAAAATTTAAGTATGGAAAAGTAGGAGCTAGTGCCAAGTGAGAATGGTCAATATAATAAATTTATTTACTACATGATGGATACTATAGCTCAAACTTATCCTACTAATGTTTTCCATTATGAGAATGATATTTTTACTATGAAGTTATCACAATTCATAAAATCAGCAAGGGAAGATTTTAGTTCTAGGGAGTTCAAGCTTTAATCTCTCAAAAAGGAAATAACACATGAGAAACATAATGAATACTTTCACCTATACTGTAGCAATGAAACCAATTTTAGTTAAGACCTAGGTGTGCTAGAACCTAAACAAGATGAGGGTCTATTGTGGAATGAATATCCCTTTCATTCTTATGTTGTTTCAATTTCATCTCAAAAGACATGTAGGGAGGATAACATTGAGGAATCTAAGGATAAAAGGTATGGTGATTAAATCTGATTTGTTTTTTCTTAGTGTTTATTTTGAGAAAAGTTATAGAAGCTTTAATTTTGATCAAATTCATAGAAGCCTTGGATATGAGCATAGACACAGTATCCTTTTAGATCCTCAACCCATTGCTACACATTCTCATCAAGAGGGAAAAGGAGAAGTTTATGAGATTTGGGAAAACCATGGTGATGCCAGGTATGAAGGAGGTTCTTATTTTTTCATGAAATTCGATGGAAGTACTTTAATCTTATAAAAAAATGAAGTTCATGAGGAGAGTTGTAAGAATAAATTCTTGGTGTCTACTAGAAATGTAGTGCAAGTTTTATCTAGATTGGATAGGACACATAGGAATATAGAAAGCACCATTCAAAATACACCAAGAGATCAAAATAATCTTAATGTTTCCTTTTCTGATTTGAAAATAATGAGCACCATGGAAGAAATTAAAATAGATTATTTACACATGATACATGATAGATATATGGCTAGAAAGTTTGCAGATGAGACCCTGCTCATGACCGAGCAATTAAGGGGAGAAGTTGGTGAGCTCACTAGTAAGCTTAAATCTACCAAGCTTGCTTTTTAAAGTGTCCAAGAGGAACTTCTTGAAGAAGGTGAAAAAATCTATGAAGCACAACAGTTCTAGGATAAGGAGAGAAAAGAAAGGGCCAAGGAGGTTAGATGGGTAATGGAGGAGTATGACCTTGCATGTTGTCCTAAAAATTCAAAAAATGAGAGTTTATTAGATCAACAAGAGGATGAGCCTAATTTTGGAATTGAAGATAATTTTTAGATTGCTGATGATTCTATATTCATGATGGATGCAAATTTGAATCATGACAATCCAATTTTCAAATGGGATATTAAATATCTAACTGATTTAAGTGATGAGATTGGATTTGACTACATGATTCAGGACCTAGGTGTAGTATTTTTCTATGGGATGTCTCAAGATTGGGGTAGTGGGCCAACCTCTAGTTTTAGTACTATTTCCTACTTTTTGATCAACTTGCACATAACTTCAAATCCTGATTTGCAAATGAGTTGGATGGTCTCTTCTTCCTAGTAGCTAAATAGTTCTTGTGTGAGGCTCAATGGTAGAGGTGATTTTGACCAAAGGGGATGATTTTATTATTACTACCTTACTAATCTCTCCTATGTTTTCAGTTGGATTTCAATTTGGTTATTTCTTCCCTTACATATTTTTGTTTTTTTTTGGAGATATCCTTTCATGAGCATAATGTTATTGAGCATTGGAAAAAAATTGGGTAGTTGGTTGTAAGTATTTTCTTGGACACAATCCATTTTTTCAATGTTTCCACTTTGGAAAGTAATGGTCATTGCAATTACTTTGTAGAGATGACATCCATGATTAGAGATGATAGTTTAATGATTGCATTAGTTTGGTTGCTTTGGATGCTCGAGGCCTTCCATTTGACACTTGGAGGTTAATTGTTAATGCTATGATTTAGGATGGTGACATAAAAATAATTTCTTAGTTGGAAGATTTTAGAAACATGGTTGTGACTGACTTAATCCATATTTGTGGCAATGATGCTACTTTATGCTTTATGGTTGAACAATATGTCTGGTGTTTTTCCTAGGATTGTGATTGGTAGTAAGTTTGTTGATGTGGTATTCTATGAGTTTCTTTGGTAGGACATGGATTTAAGTATTGGTTTGGATGGTGTTTCCTTTGTGAGTTTCTAGTTGAGGAGAGTTTAGTTGGAGCATGATGATTTTTAGAGGCACAATCTCAACTTGGTGATCAAGAGGAATGATTGCAATTAGGGAAATATTATCATACCTCTCTCCATCATATGTCCTTTGGTATGTCTCAAATTTAGGCTCTCTATAGTTATGATTCCCTCTCTTTGGTTCAGTTATTATTTTCATAAGGTAGATCCCCTATAGCGAGTGACTTTTCCAACAAAGTTAGGAGATCCTAAGGTAATTCAAAAATAGTTTACATCTTGCACAAGATCAACAAAAAATGTATGTAGATAGGATGAGAATGGAGATAGTCTTTGAGGTTGATGTTTTCTTTGATGTGTAAAATAGTTCCCAGAGTGGAGATTGCTTTGGGATGTAGCCTTATAAATAGAATTTCTTGAAGAGAGGAAAAGTGAAAAATATCAACGGATCCTACAAAGTCATCAGGAAGGAAGGAGAATAAGCTTGTGAGTTCAATGTTCCCCTAGCTTGTATAGTACATAAATTATTTTATGCTACATGTTTCAAGAAAGTGGTGGGATAGAAAACTATGCTTTTTTTTGAAGTTTCCATCATCAGATGAGGATGAAAAGAAGAATGGGATACCTGAAAGAGTTTGGGTAATAAGAGGAGAGAAGCTAAGAAACAAAGGTATCATCCAACCCTCAATCAAATGGAAATATTTTCCCAATGGATATGTAAGGTGGGAAGATATAGAATAACACTTCCATATAGGCTTGCATTGCTTGAGGATAAGCAATCTTGGGATGGAAGGACTTGTAATGTCCCATTTTCTAAAAGCAACATTTACCATTTTTAGTAAACTTGGTTTCCTAAAAATAGTAAGTCAAGACCTATAGATAAATTGGGATAGTTGATTTTTTTAATTACATTAATTAAATCAGTCATGGTGATAAATGAATTAATATTTTTGAAATATTAATGAGGTCCAAGGTTAGCATAGGATTCTTGGAAAAAGGCAAGTGACACATAATTTGGCAATTTGGGTTTAGAATGTTTCTTGGTGACTTCACTTTTGGCAAGTGGGAGCTATAATCTCAAGATACAAGCATCACTTTACTTGGGATTTTGAAGTTGGGTGCCAAAATTTTTTTTGGAAAGGATTTTAATATATTATTTTATGGTCTTCCAAGTTGGTTTCATTATATGCATGTTTTTTTCATAGGTTGTGACATTTCTTCCGAGGCTGAGAAACCAAGGAAGGAAGAGATACAAAGATGATAAACCAAGGAGTCTAAGGATTGAAGATAGTTATTCTAATGGTCTCTAAGAGTATATTCATACAAATTATGATAGTTTTCTTCAAAGATATAGTTTAGAGTTTTATTTGCATTTTTGATAGGAGTTGTTTAGTGTAGAAGTGTTCTTAGATGTTTTAGTTTGTTATTGTTGTAGATTACAACATACATATTTGTATCAATGACATATCGTGATGTAATATTTCTGCTCAAATTATTAGAGCTTGGTTTAATGAGTTGTGTTGATTCGACATCCATTTGGTGCATATTTTGGCTTGCATTTGTAAGGTTTCTCTATGTATTTTTCTGCATCTATAGTTTTCTATTAGTTTTTGTTTATGACATAAAATTTGATGTAATTCCATTGTATTTTTATTCATATATCATCACATTTCAATTAAATTTATTTTAACTAATACCACATGTGATTCTCTAGGATCTTCTTGAAATCTTGCCACAAGACATACTGCATGCATAATATTAGTCTAGTTGTAGTTAGATATAGTAATCCACCAATCATGGATCCATAATTAGTTTGATCTGTCTTAGGAGATTCATCATTTTTTCTTAATTTACAACCAGTAACCATGGGATTACATAATGGTATAGAATCCTCCATTCCAAACTTCTTTAACATTTCCTTTACATATTTTGATTTTGAAATGAATATTCCTTTTTCCACAATCAGAATTTTCTCTTTCTCAATTTTGAAGTAAAGGTTGTTGTCTGTGGTACCCTTTTTGAATTCCTCCTATAATAAGTATCTATCCAGTCTTGCATTATAGGCTTTAGGAGCCTATTTGAACCCATATAATACCTTCTTCAACCTAAAGACCATATTAGGATCTTCTACTAACTAAAACCCTTCTAGTTGTTCAATGTATACTTATTCTAAATCACCATTCAAAAATGTAGACTTTACATCCATCTAATATACCTTGAAGTCTTTATGTGTTGCGAAAGCCAAAAAATTCCTAATAGCCTCCATTCTTGATACTGGAGCAAAGGTCTCTTCAAAATCTATTCCCTCCACTTGTGAGTATCCTTTACGCACAAGCCTATCCTTATTTTTGATAACTTCTCCATTCTCATTCAACTTGTTCCTAAAATCCCATTTAATTCCTATCATATTCTTGTTTGATGGTCTTGGGACCAATTCCCATGTCTGATTATTCTCAATCTACCTCAATTATTCATCCATAGTGTTGATGTAATTTTCATCCTTGCATGCTTCAGTAACTGTTTTAGGTTATATTTTAGAAAGTAAACAAAAATTTACCTATTACCATAGCAACTTTTCTTCTTTTTAAAACACCTTTGAATAATTTTTTTGCAGATACTTAGTAGTCTTAGGGTTCTTTTCTAGAGATTCTTTCTCTTCCACTAACATCTCTTTCTATTCTTATTCTTCTTTTTCTTCTTCTCTCTAAATGGGTTCATCATATTTATATCCTTCTATCAGCATTGAGCTCTGATGTGATTCTTCATCCACTTTGATGCTTACACTTTTAATTATCTTCTTTAGCCTCTTGTTGTAGCACCTATATGCATTTCTCTTTGTAGAGTATCCAAGGAGGATTACTTCATCTAATATTGCATCAAACTTTCCTAAGATTTCTTCATCCTTCATGATATCATATTTACTTCCAAACACTCTAAATATTTCACAGTAGGATTTTTTCATACCATAGCTCATAGGGGGTCTTTGAACTATTCACTCTTGCTTATCCTCTATTAAGAATGTAAAATATAGTATGAATATCTTCTCTCCAATAGACATTTGGTAAATTTTCTTCCTTCAACATGGTTTTTTCTACCACTTGAACTATCTTGTTCTTCCTCTCCATAGCTACATTCTACTATAGAGTCTTAGGAGATGATAAATTCCTTTTTATCCCATGATCTTCACAAAAACTATTGAACTCATTTGAGGTGAAATCAACACCTTCGTCAGACATTAAGCACTTGATTTTAAAATCCACTTCATTCTCAACCATATATTTAAATTCTTTAAACTTATCTAGAGCTTCTAATTTTTCTTTGAGAAAGGTCACCCGAGTCATTCTAGAGTAATCATCTATTGAAAAAATAAAATACATGTCACCTTGAGAGCTTCTTGTTCTTGTAGGTCTACATAGGTATGTATGCACCAAATTTAAAGGTCTTGTAGTATAATATTCCTTAGTTTTAAACTTGTTCCTTGTCTATTTTATGAACTTAAACTCTTTGCAAATTACATTGATAGGATTTATAATTCTTGGAAAGTCTCTCACAACATGAGTTGAGTTGATCTTTACTAGGCTATTAAAATTGATATGATACATTCTTTTGTGTCACAACCAACTTTCATTGATTTGAGTCATAAAGAACTTACCACTAACACTTTTGAGTTGATAAAAATTTCCTTATGTCCTTGTTCCTACTACAACCAAGACTCTAGAGCTTCCTTTTCTAATTTCACAGTCATCATCCTAAAACAATAGATTGTGTAATTTACTACACATTTGTCCTACATTGAGAAGATTAAGCCAAAGAACCTTAACATAAAGAACACTATATGTCTTATTCTCTCCATAAAAAATAATTGAACCTTTTCCACAAATCTTAGCAAATGTGTCATCACCAAAATTAAAAAAATAACCATAATATTTATTAAGGTTAACAAAATTACTCTTATCACCTATCATATGATTTGAACATCCATTACCAATTATCCAATAGTTTCTCTCCACTGTTGCATAAAAGGTAGTTAGCATAGTTCCTTCAATACTATGATTGTTCTCAAAGAAATTTCCTGCACACATCTCTCAGGGTTAGTAGAATTATTTCTAACATTCAAAGCTATGAACAAGAATTCATCACTTTCATTATCTAGGTAGTGTTGATGGTGAAAATGGCACAAACAATGTTAAACAAAATATCTCTACTCTATTTCTCCTGAAAAATAAAGACAACATATAGTAGCCTACCTCCCAAGGTCTTGGTAGTTGGTTCTCAACTGTCTGGTGTCACTCAATTGGTCCATGCAACTGTAATATTCAAGGGCCCTTTGCTGGTAATAAGGAATGCAAGCAATGACAGATTCATCAATCTGTATTTAATGAACAGGGGGATTTTTAATAGAAGAAAATGATAGACCAAGGCATATATCAGTGAAATATGGATAAAAATTATCTAATATCTGGACATATATTTTCAAAAATGAATGTTACTCCAATAGATCAAGAAAACCATAGCATGATGAAATTTATAGAACAGTCCATACCATTGCATGCATCTAAGGTGCTTAATTTAGCCATCATAATCACACATCATAAATACTTCAAAGATTCCAAAAGAACAAACTTTCATTCATTGCCAAAATCATAGATCAATAGACTTTCAATAATTCAATCCATAGAAATTTAATGAAATAATCTTTAAATCTAGTTCCTTCTGATGATTTTCATCACATAAGAAACACTTATGCTTCATCACAATCACTGGCATACAAATAGACTATAATTCATTAACCTTATCCAGTAAACTCAATTCCAACACCATATTGCGTAAAAACCTATATTTATATTCAACTATAACTAATAAGAACAAAGTATCTCTATTAAAACTATGAAAAATCCTATCTTCTACTATCAGGTGGCTAATCTTATTCTCCTTAGTCAACCTTTACAATATGGTACCCTACCAGTATATATAGATGTAAAAAATATGAAATCCTCTCTATCTAAAGTCGAGATCCACCTTTTTAGGAACTTAAATTTTCTTGGAAACTCAAATCCATTGATCTCTAGTTCCTATATTGATCATCTAGTAAACTGGAGAGAAAAATAAATTCATGTTCCCCTAAGACTATCAGTCATGCATGCGAATGAGAAAAGAAAACCATCCACCTATAAGACTGTCAATTATGCATGTGAATGAGAAAAGAAAACCATGCACCCATAAGACTGCCAGTTATGCATGCGAATGAGAAAAGAAAACCATGCACCCATAAGACTGTAAGTTATGCATGTAGAGTTGGCTCTGAAGTGTACTCATCATAACTAGAGAAGACTTGTTGAAGCATATCCAAATCTAGTCCATCAATCCAACTATCTTTGAACTTGATCCTTTTCAATTCAGCAGCAATAAATTCTTCCATGTCTCTCAACTTTGTCAACTCCCTTCTAGCAGCCCTTACCTCTTCTCTATTATCCATCAATCGATCCAACATCAGATCTTCTCCATTATCTCCCTTTTGTATGACCTCTTTAATTCTACCATCCCATTTCTCTTTTAACTGATCTAAAGGCAGGCCTTCCTTCACTAACATATCAACATTCACTAGAATAGAAAAAAAAGATTCTAGCTCATCAAGTTGTTCATTTAGATCCTTGTTAAAATCCTGAACTTCATTCTTATGTTTGTCCAAAAAGTCAGCTCTAAACTGGATTATGCTAGAGGCTTTTTCCAAGAAATTTAAGTTGTCCTCTTCAAGAATTGACTACTCAAGAAGAGTGGATTTTGGAAATTTATTGATCTCTCTCAGCTTCTGGATATACCCTCTATACTCCTCCTCTTGTTCTCCCAATACCTTAGCATGCTGACTCATTTCTTCTATTAGCTTCAAAGCTTTCTCATAAACCTCATAACTACTTTCAAGCACCTCACCTACTTCTTGATTAAGCTTGTCGGTCCATCTATCCATCATCTCAGCCTTACTTCTTATTTGCACCAAATCATCCACCTCTCTCTTGCTAAGCAAAACTGGTGTCTCTATGGTGGTGATTTGCTGTAACCTCAGAGCAGAAAAATTCTTCAAGAAGGTGTGTAATTGATCTAATTGAGCCTTAAGCTCATCCTTTCTCTGTTTATCCTTTATCATCCTTGATTTGGTGGATGATGCTACCACATCTATTAAGTTCATTTGCTGATTTCTTGTGGGTCTTCCCAAATTCACCGTGCCTAACTGGTAATCAGTCAGCTACATATCTCCCACATCCTTATCCACCACTGGTATTGCACATTCAACAACAATTTCTCCTCTTTCAGTGATTCTAGTGGAATGCAAAATTTTAGCCTTCTTCTTGGGTCTTTTTTTTTCAATCTCTTTCATCATGTCATCCCAATTAAGAGTCTATGAGGGTGTTACTAGCCTCTTTTGAAGATCAAGTTTTAACCAAGTGGGACCACTTGGAGTAGTGGCCATTACAGTAGAAGAAGAAGCAACAGTTGTAGAGGACAAAGGCTGTATCATATTAACCTTAGGTTGAGGATCAACCTCTTGTACATCTTGTTGTTCTTGCACTACATTTTCTTGTAAAAGCTTTTCAACTTCTTCCCTATCCTTTTGTTCTTGCATCTTCTTGTCTTCTTGTTCCTTCTTTATTTTTTCCTCTTCTAACCTTTTCTCCTGAAGTAACCAGCTTCTCTCTTCTTCCAAAGCTTTAAGTCTGTCTGAGGCTTCCTTTTCCTTTTGTAGTTGCTTGGCCATCTCCTCAGCATCTTTCTCTTTTTGTGTGCATTCTTCTTCCTCCTTCTTATATGCTTCTTAAATTAGCTTCAATTTGGCCACAAGGGCTTCTCTCTCCCTTCGCTGCTTAGCCTTTTCCTCCTCTAGATCATGAATCTTCTGCACCATCTCTAGCTTATCATTTTATTCTTTGGTCTTGAGCTCCTGCTCCTTTTTCCTTTGTTGTTTCAACACTTCATCAGCTCTTAGCTTGGCTTCCATTTGTTGTTGTTGAAGTAAGGCATCAACTTGTTCCTTAGCATCTATTGCCTTTTGCTTCTCCATTGCTTCTGCATGTGCTTTATTATCTGAAGCTTTCTTTGCTTCCTCAAACAGTGCCCATTGATCTTCTTTAGTTAAAACATGTTCAGTTTCTAGAGGAATCTCCTCTTGCACATCCTTTTCTAACAAGGTCTCATCATAATTTGTTTCAACATCATGGATCTCCATCTCCATTTCAAGTTTCAGCTATGTCATGGAGAGTCCCCTTAGGCATTTCTCCTTCTTGTTGCTCTGTAGGAAGAACTTGAGAAGATGAATCTCCTGCAAATGATACTAGAGCCACCACTCTTGTTGGAATATTTTCCTCCAGCACCTCAGGTTCATCTTGAGCCAAAGCTACTAGCTCAATCTCTTCTATGTCAGGAGGGAAGAACTCTAATGGCTCTTTAGGTGGCCCTCTCCTCTTAGTTATTTTGTATCCTTTACCTTTCTTGGGAGTTGGACCTCTAGGAGCTTTATATCTAAGAACAACCTATTGAATACTCCTATCCAGTACCAGTCTTGCTATATGTTTAATATCAATAGTTTTCTCAGCATCCCAATCTATTGGATTCAAAAAAATTGTACCTATGCTTTGTGCCTCATAGGATGGATTCAATACTACCCCATTAGCCGATAATGCATTAGGAACATCAATTGTCACTCCAAATTCCACCATGAGTGAGATAGGTAACCTCTCATAATTCCTCTTTTTGAGGTCATACTCATCTTGGAGATCACTCCATAAGTCTTCCAACAAGTTGAAGTGTTTATCAAAGACTGAAGCCAACAAAGCATTCATCTTCTTCTTTGGATCAAAATACTTTTGATCAATGTATAAGACCAACTTTAAATGCACCAATTCACTACAAATCACTTTAGCTCCCACAAGATGTGGGCAACTACACTCACCCAATTGTGTGGGGAACTTGTGATAACTGGGTTTGTGTTTTATTGCCAATCGGGCATTGATCTCCAGAGCTTGATAGACAAACTCCATAAAAATCATCCTATTGCTGGAGCATCTTGGAAGTAAGTGGGGATGACCCTAAAATCTTGCCAACCTAAAATAAGTGAACTTGGGGTACTAGATATACCAACATCCCCATTCTATGATAAAGGCCATGGCCTCCTGACTTAACCTGTACCCTGCATCTCCATTAAGTTGGTTAAAAACCACATACAAAAATGCATCATTAACCCTTCTAAAGTGTAGCTCAGAAATCTACAGGGACAACTAGTCATAATGATTCCAAAATTTATTCTACCCATTAGCTTCTCCCAATACACCTACTCTGTTCAATCCTAGGAAGATGCCTCCTCTAGCTGCTACATAGATAACATAAGAGGGCATGAAGAAGCTCTTAGTTTCCCTTACTCTGGTCAGCTGATCATGTATGGTATCCAAGACAATCATAGGCCAATCAAACTGCTGCTTTCCATCAAAGATTGTCTGAATAAATGGAAACATCCATTCCTTGAAATGAAATGCATCCCTCTTTCCAAAAACTCTAGATAACATCATTATAAGATCTGATACCTCCTTGTAGAAATCTACCCTCTTTGGCTGATTTGAGAGCTTGGTCAAGGACTTCTTCTTTGTTCTTAACCATTTCTTGTTTAAGTGAGCCCTATTGGCCTCTTTGTATTTTATATACATCTCCAAAGCCTTTGCTTCATTCAGATGTGCTAGATTCTTTGGATCAGGGATACTGAACATAAGTTGAAAAATTTGAAGGGTTAGGTCTATGATCACATTATCCTGTGAATCAACACACTATCTAGTGGCCGGATTGTAAGCTCCAGCTGCTATCATGATCAATTTCGGACATTGGATGGATAGAGGAAACACAGTGATGTAAGCCAAACTAGACACAACTATTCTTCCAGTTCTCCCTGTTACATCCTCAGTAAATGTTTATGAGTACAACTCCTCGTAATTGAATGGGCCTAGATTGGTGTCCTGCCCAATCAGATTCCACCTTGCTAACAATGACATCAGGACCCCTATGGTTATACCTCAAGGTATAAGGCAACTATTCCGGTTTAACCTTCTTAGGCTTAATTGATGCCTTCAAAGTTTCTGCAGGCTGACTCCTCTGAGCAACTTATCCTGATATTCCTGACATTCTTTAACTTCCTGCAAAAAAACCTTAAATTAGATCTTTAAAAAAATATAACAAAATATGCTTTAAGATCTTACCCTTCTAAAATATACTAGAGGCGGAACCAGGTAGAAAACATTCTAAATAGTCTCTGTTTTAAAACATTGTCGGGATCAGAGTCAAAATAGTCATTGAGATTATAGTAATAACAAGGCGGGACCGAAGTCGAAGTTGGAATGATAACCGAAATTGGAATGATAACCGAAATCAGAATCGAAACAAAAACTGATTTGGTTCCATGAAAATTTTCTAATTTTATATTCAGTTCTGGTTCCGGTTCTGCCTGGGTTACCAATATTTCAAAAGCTTTTTTCTTATTGTACATGGAGTTAGAGATGGGATGGAAATGAAATTAATACTTTCTACAAAACATGGTTCAAAGTCTAAATCGATTCCGATCCCACTTCTGCTTAAAATAACCATGACGTAATAAATGCTTTCGATAGGATAATAAACACTAAGATCTAGGAATCAAGGTCATATCAAAATGAAAGGGGCTTAAAAATAACCTATATAAGACCATCCCCATATGACCGTGAGGAAACCATAACAATTAGGGCATCATATTTAAAATTAAAATGCGCCAAAACCCTAACTCACTAAACCTCGATTTCAAACAGTTTAGGGCATGAATTTTAACCTAATTCAAAATAACCAGATGATGTGCAACAAAAATATTAGGTAAAATCATAATCTACCAAAACCTACTCACTATAAAAACAAAAACTAATCTACCATTAAAAAACCTTACAAATAAAATATCAGTAACTAATCTATGCTATTTAAAACCTAAGGCATCACAGTAAAGTCATGTTTAAATGTGAAAATGACTGAGATAAAAACAAACAAACGAGCAACCAAAACACAAAAAAGAAAAAGAAAAATAAGAACATAGAATGAAAAGAAGAAACATGAAGAACATAAATAAACAAGAGAATTGAGAATCACAAAATCGCAAGAAACCAATGACCACGCAAAATGAAAAATGTGAAACAAAACAAAAGAGAAGAACAAAAACCCTACCTCAAACACAAATAAACAGGTTAACCCTCTAAGATGATTCCACGCGTGATTATATCCCTTTCAATTGAATCACATGTCCAAACGCTCCACTGCAACTTCGCTTCACTCTTGATCTTTTAAAAAATGATAATAACTCTCAGTTAATCCCTAATTAAGGTTAAAACTACAGCTTTGTGCATGCATGGCACCTGTCATCAATGCCATAAATGTGGTAGATAGGAGTCAAAATTATAGAGGGAACTGGCACATTACAGTAGTGTGAATTCAGTAAAGTCAATGGCCAAAATGGCGGGAGCAGAATCAGAGTTGAGATTGATTTAGAAAATTTGTCCAAGTTTCACATTCGGTTCCCATTCTGACTCTGGTTCCACCAACAAAGAAGAAAATGAAACAAAAATTCAAAACAAAAACATGAAGACAAAATGAGAAAAACCAAAAATAAAACCTAAGCCAAAACAAACAAAACAAAAGGTGGAGGCGAATGCGGAAAGAGAATCGAATTTGAAATTTGAACCAAGTTTAGGCTTAACATCTACTCCAGATCCGGCTCCAATAGAGACAAACCAAAAGACAACAAAAAGACCGTCAAGACGGGGATCATAATCGATTTTTCAAACATGTTTCAAAACCCGATTTAGTTCTGGTTTCGGTTCTGACAGAACAAACCAAAGAAAAAAAAAGTATTGGAGAAGAATAACTCCAAACTTTTTTGAGAAAACAAACAAGGACACAACCAAAAAGGGGGACCCATTTTGACCAAGGCAAAAGATGGGGTGGTTATGAAAGGCATAACAAATGGCGACTTGGTTGGGAAAATGGTTTACCCATTTTCAAGACACCCAAGAAGAATTCAGTCACCCAAAAACTACTTAGCTTATGAAACATGCTAACTTGAATAAGAACAGATATATATAAGATAAAATTGAGCTAGAATCTCAAATGTATGTGCTCATGAATATTTCTGAATCTAAGTGTGTGAGTATTTTGTGCATCATTCTTCATAGATACTTTCTTTGCTTCTGAACAACTATACCTAAGATTCAAGCTACATAGGTTGAGTCCTTTAACTATCGTGCAATAAAATCCTGAGTATTGCTCCGCTGCCAGACAGACGTCCATAGCCCCAATGGAGATACCTCTAGTTCTCTCAAAGCATTTCTCTACTACCAGCCAGGCATCCATAGCCCTGATAGAGATACTTGATTCACCCATTTGATATTGATTTTGCCTTTTCTTTCTTTCTTTTCATTTTTTTTACTTAAGCTTCACTTGTGAAAATCCTTTTATGAACTTTCCTCAATACGCAGATACAATTGATCTGAGATGTGGGTTGAGAACTACAATGGATTTCATGATAGTCTTGGAATCAGATTTTTCACTTCAATCAAAAGGTAAAGCTACCCTAAAACAGATAGGTATGTATTTAGGCAGATGTTATCTAGTTTGGTGATAGATTTTTTATCATAATTCATGAGATATTCACAGTGTATCTTCTATCCCCAATAACTTTTCAAACCAACATTAGGATGATCATAAAACATGAGTTTCAGAACAAAATCCTTTTCAAAGATGCTAATGAAAATACCTAAACCAATTTATTTCCCAGTGCTTGTAGAATACTTTGAATATCAACCCCTTATCTTGAGATGGAAAAACATGAAGATTGCCAACGAAACAAGATAAAACCAAAACAAACAAAAAAAAAGAAAAGAACAAACATAAAAAACAAAAACAAAACCCACTTAATTACATATATACAGTATAATAAATTCTTTAAAACATCAAACCTTTCGTGAACCAAAATAGTGCTTGAGAAACTGACCATTAACTGGTAATGGAACAGGTTCTCCTGTCAAGGTACTTAAACGAAAAACATTCTCACCTAGTATCTCAGCCACTTGATACAGACCTAACCAGAGTCTATCAAACTTCTGGTGATCTCCCTTCTTTTCTCTGGATTTATCCCATAGTAATACAAGATCTGATATCCTAAAGGCTTTTATCTTGGCCCTTTTGTCAAACCAGCGTTTGATGACAACCTGATGCTTAGAGAATTGCTGCAAAGCAACATCTCTTTGCTCTTCCATGTTAAGTAAATTAAGTAACTTGACCTCGATCCTATCATCCTTGGAATAAAACTTCTGCATAAACTTAAGAACAGGTATTTGCAAATGGATTGGGAAGACTGGATCTTGGCCATAGACTAACTTAAAAGGAGAATTTCCTAGAGCTGCTTTGATTCAAGTTCGATCTGCCCATAAGGTAAATATCAACTGGGTGTGCTAGTCCCTAGGATTGTCTTCTAACAATTTTCTTATCACTTCCAACAGATTTTTATCAGTGGACTCAGCCACTCCATTTCCTTGAGGGTAGTAATTAGATGAATACTTCAAAATAATTTTATGTTTATAAGCCCATTGAATGAATTCAACAAAAGAAAAAGAAGGGCCATTATCACATACTAGAGCAAATGGAACTCCAAACCTGGTTGTGATGTTCTCAGTAAAAAATTTGATGACCACCTCTGTGGTGCTATTTTTGTAGGGCTGGGCCTCAGTCTAGCATGTACAGTAGTTAGTTGCAGTCAAAATGAACTTGTGTCCTACAGAAGAATTGGGATTAATAACACCTACAAAATCCAACACCCATTGAGCAAATGGCCTTACCTCATACACTCGTTGCAAAGGCATTGCCCAATTTATTTCCCTGGGTGCAAAAGTTTGACATACATGATAGGTTCTGACATGCTAGTGTGCATCCCGAAATACATAAGGCGAATAATAACCTGATCTAAGAATCTAATGAGCCAAAGCATCCGTAGATCCATGTCCCATTCCATGCCTTCCATGAAACTTAGAAATGGAATGCCTGGCCTCTTGTTGATCCAAACAGCGTAGGTAAATCCCTTGAAAATTATTTCTATAGATGGACCCCCCTTTAAGCATGTAGTGAGCACTCTTCATCCTCAAAGCTCTCCTCTGAGTAGCATTCATTCCTTCTAGACATTTTTTATTGAGGAGGAAGAAAATAAAATCTGTGTACCAGAGATCCTTAGTAAATGATTGGATGGTGTACTACTGACAAGTGATGTTTTTGTCCACATAAGCCATTTCTTTTGATAAACCTTGCCCTCAGACAAGCTTCATCGGGTGAATCTCTAAATCAAATTCTTGTAGAATTTCCATCCACTTTCCTCTTCGCTCTCCCAATTCACTTTGCATCAAGAGAGACTTTACAGTTGGATCAAGAACTATAGCCATTACTTGACTTCGAAGAATATAATGTCTGAACTTTTTCACCACTTGTACCAATGTGAAGGCTTGTTTCTCTAGTGGTGGGTATCTCACTTCTGCATTCTTAAATGAAGAGCTCATGAAGGCAATAGGTCTTTCCTCTCCCTCTCCTCTTTGTTGTGTTAACATAGCTGCACATGAATGGTCAGAAGAATAGATATAAAAAGGTTTTAAATAATCTAGGCTTGTCAAAACAAGCGCCTCAGATATTGACTGTTTGATCTACAAGAAAGAAGATTTAGCCTCATTACTCCATTCTATTTTTGCCTCTTTCTTCATCATTTCATTTAGAGGTTTGATGATTTCTTTAAACCCTGTTATAAACTTTTTGACAAAATTGATCCTCCCGACGAAGGATCTCATTTCTTTCTTACTGCTTGGCCTTGTTAGTTTCAAGATAGCCTCCACTCGATCAGGGTCTATGGATATCCCTTCTTCTGATATGATGTGACCTAGGATTTTCTCTTCAAATACTCCAAACACACACTTCTTTGGATTGAGGGAAACACCATAACTTATACATTTCTTGAGAAATTTTTCCAGATCTGCTACATGGTCTTCTCTATTTTGGAAAAGATGGTTAAATCATCCACATAAATAATTATACACTTCCCTATCAAATATTTGAAGGCTATGTCCATTTCCCTTTGAAATGTTTCTTCTGCATTGATAAGACCGAATGGCATCCTCCGATAGGCAAATGTCCCCCATTTGGTGGTGAAAGTTGTCTTCATTTTTTCCTCATGACTGACAAGAACTTGGTTATTTCCAGAATAATAATCCAAAAATGACATCTGGGACCCATTAACCTTTTGTAGCACTTCATCAAGATAAGGCAGTGGATAATTATCCTTCTCAAAGGCTTTATTTAGATTCCTGAAATCAACACATAGTCTAATCTCACCAATCTTTTTGTGTACAGGAACTAAATTTGCCACCCAAGTAGAATGTCTAACAAGAAAGATTATCCTTGCAGATAGGAGCTTTTGTACCTCTTTCTAGATTAGGGGCTCAATTAAAACATTGACTGGGCATTGTTTCTGATGAAAGGGCTTGGCTTCTAGCTTGAGAGGTATGGTATGTGTGATCACCAAAGTATCAAAGGTTTTGAGGTCATCATAACTCCAAGAAATGGCTGCAATGTTCTGCTCCAAAAATTTGACTATCTTGTCCTTAATTTCTTGAGGACAAGTCTTTCCTATGAGGATATTCCTTTTAGGGCCTGAGTGAGTCAGATTAACAGATTCATATTTCCTCCATCACTGTCTATAGGCACCCTTTGACGAACCTATGGGTTAGAATCAAATATTCTCTCCAAGGCTACCATCCCTTTTAGAATACTATTACTTTTCAAATCCAATATCCCTTCTCCACCATCCTTCTCAGGATCCCAGTCTCCTTGATCTCTTTTAGATTCATCTATTATCTACCCTTCAATAATGCCAAAACTTTCCAAAAAGGCCAATATATGCTGATCATCATCGAATACCTAAAAATTTTAGACATTATCAGGGACAGCTAGGACTGAAATTAGTTGAACTGAAGATCTCTTTAGATTAGACTCTTGCATGGGTTCCAATGTGCTAGTAGCAATGGCAAGGGCATCTAAAATTTGATTAGCTTCTCTAGGGATTAGAGTAATCCCAAAAGCATCAAAATCTTCAATTAAGTTCCAAACTCTATTTCTGTATGCAGCCAATCTTTTGTTATGACATGTATACTGGCTACGTACCTGTTTTATGATCACTTCAGAATCCCCCATAACTGTGAGAGCAGTAACCTTCTTTTTATGAGAAAACATGAGTCTACGAGCAAGTGCTTCATACTCATCCACATTGTTTGTGTAGCCAAACTGCAACCTATAAGACGCAAAGTAAGTTTTCCCTTTCGGGTTGGTTAGTTCGATCCCTGCTCCAATTCCTGCTTTGGATTTGGAGACATAAAATTTAAGACTCCACAATTGGTCTTTGGATGGGAGTTATTTTTTTTAAAGAAGAATAGGCGATGACCTACTTGGGATATGTGGTGGCTCAGACTTTTGCTGGTCATTAGAAATTGACTTGGGGCAAGGCTCACTTGAAGACTTCTATATTCACAGTTGGGTCAAGAATCACTTCCTGAACAACTTCTTGGGTTAAATTGCAATCCAATTCATCTTTTACCAATGTCTTAGGCATTGGTAGAGTATCTGGGGTAGGTGTATTTGACAAGAATTGAGACACCTCAATTTCTCCTTGAATCTTAGAGAATAGAACTTGAGTCTGCTCTATTGGTGAGGAACCTTCCTCTTGAGAAAGACTAGTGTGAGTGAGAATGGTAGCATCCTTAACTGTAAAAGAAAACTCATTGATGGGTGTTTGGGGTTTCTCTTAACACATTTGTTGAGGTTGGCCTATATGATTTAAGATATCTAGGCATGCTGGGCACATTAACTCTGAATGATTGTGATAATGAATCCTACACCAATTAGGAAAAAACAAACTGCTCAAATTAGTTTCTTCTTCTAATACCAGCTTATCTTGTTGCAATTTCCTTTTTAGAACCTACTGGTTGATGCTAATCATCGGGTCACTATGTTCTAGGGGCAATGTATCCTTGGGATTGAGTACAAAGAAGGTGAGGACTTCCTCTTGTTTTTAAACTCCTATCTCAGTCTCAAAATATGCTACTTCATTTGAAGCATCATATTCTGTAATCATATGCTTGAGTCTTGGTTCACTCTCAATCCTTATTTGCATTGCAACCCCCTTCCAGGGTAGCCACATGTGAGAGAAATCAAGGAAAAATATCCCCCAATACTTTTCATTAGCTCCCGACTTAGGAGCATACCATATGTCTCTAGGATGTCAGCCACTTGGATATCTATGTATGTTTGGATCCTTGGATCTGATCCAACCTGTACATGCATGTTCTTTAATTCTCCTACAACGTTGACCTCAGTTTTGTCTAACTTGATCACTTTCTTATTGGTCAGGATAGGATTTAATCCTAACTTCTTACATATTGAAAAGGGCATAACATTACCTGATGCTCTAGAGTCCAATAAATAGTTATGCAAATTCTTTTCAAAAATCCTTAAACTTAAAAGAAAAGGTGGGGTACTGGTCTTACCTTTATAGATAGCTGCATTTGTCTCCTTCATTGGAGTCACTTTACCTTTTCCTTTTAAGTGATCTGCCTCCTCTACGGCCTTCAATACCACTTCACATTGAGTAGGGAACCACTTCATGATGTCAAATAATGATAATGATGTCTTTTGTCTCTGCAATTCTGCAATAAAATCAAATTTTGAATCATTCCTCACTTGATATTTAGGAAAAGGAGGCAGATTGCCTCTATTATGAGGTTCAGAAGGTCCCTTTGGTGGTGGTGGGTTATTATCTGCATTTTGGTTAGGTGGGACCATGTTGTTTGAGGGTGCAAATGTAGTTAATGGGCCCTTATTCTGATTTCTCAGAAAGTGACCACCTTTGGGCTGGAAGGCTTGGGCATCATACACATCCTCCTCTGGCTCATTATCTCCCTACATGGGAAATTGGTATTTCTCTTCAATAGTCTCATAAGTCATAGCAGTACTTACTGGCCCATTATCTTGATTGGAATTTCTTGTTGGAGGATGGGAATCAGCTTGTGCAATCTTTACCATTTTCTCCATTTCTAGGCAATTAACCTCAGAATGTGTTGCAATATCATGTAGCCTACACCAGTTAGTCATGAAATTAAGGCCAGCCACATTAGCAGTATGTGATCTCTCCTCACCTAACTAATAATTATGGGAAACTCCTCCATTGTTAGGTCCAGTATTCCACTACCTATTGTTGTTGTTGGACCTCTGGTTATATCCTTTGTTTTGATTTTGGTAATTTTGATTAGAGGAGTTCTGATTCTGAAAGTTCTAGTTGGTGTTCTGATTCCCATTCTGATTGGAATAATTCCCCTAGTTGTTGTAACCTCCTTGGTTTTGATAATTCTGGTTTTGGTTATGGGGAGGGTTTTTCCTAAGCTGTGCCATATCATTAGACATTTGAGATAGAGTCTTCTTGAGAGTCTCTAACTCATTGGTTAGTTGAATAGTTTGTTCATTTTGCACATTTTTCACTATGGATGGGGAATGAACATGCGTTGATCCTCCTACTTATTGTTGTTGATTTTGAGGTTCTTGGGAAGAATCTTGCGTGCCATTGCCGAAAAAGGGCATGGTAGGCAGGGCCTGCAATTCAGACATAGGTCCATATTGTTGATGGTGTTTTCTGCACAACAACAACTCAGACAGAATATAATATCCCATCTCTCTTGAAAGGTAAACCTCTATGGAAAAGAGATAACCCCAAGGTCTCTAATGTCAGGTCTTGACAATGCAGTGAAACAACTCAGAGATAATGTGAAAATGTTGGTAATCATAAGGGGACCTTACTACGAGCAGAGTTGGATTTCCAACTTATCAGATATAAGCAATAGATTGATACTCTCAAACTTGATATAAATCAGATAATAAAGAAATAACAAAAGATAAAGAGTTCTAAAGGTAATTTTAAAACTACTTTTAATACTAAGATTGAAAATGCCAAAGGATAAGATGCTCAAGATGGACCAATCTCTCATAAACTATTTTCTGCTTAACCCAGATGAATCTGCAACTCCACAGAAATAGTGCAATCTTCTAAGGTATTGAAAGATTTTCAAGTCATGAACATTCACTCAGTCAACCTTACAACAATTGAGATGAATAACTTTCACAATTGAACTAAGCACAAATATAAGTCTAGGCTAACTTTACAAAGCAGCTAACAATCAACTAACTACAAAAAGTATGGACTAGAGATTGCTACAACATTCCAAACATGAAACCCTAAGCATTATCAAATCATCTAACCATAAGCAATAAGCAATTTGAAAAATAAAATAACAAGAACCATGTCAGATGAGATTCCAAAAAGATAGATACCAAACACAATATCTCTCTTATATTATATCATCCAAGATAGCAACAATTCCAATTCTTCTGCTACAACATTTTCTTTGAAAAATAAACCCTAACTTGCTCGAATACTACTTAACTATTCTCCTAATCTACCTATCCTTTTATCTCTATTTTCTAATTTTTTGTCTACTATATAAATGAGGCAATGTGCCTTCTTTTATAGAGAATCAACAAGATAGGTTGGCCCAAATTATAATTTTACAATAAAACATAACCTAAAATAGGTCAGCCCAAATTATAATTCAATTATATGAAATGTGCCATAGCATCAATTTCATCCAAAACCGCCAAAGTGTCAAAAGGGGGAAGCCCAATACATGTAAATTAATGGGAAGCACAAATATCAATGTAACCCTATATAATCACTCCCCATCTTTGTCTTTAGTTTTATCCTTTTCATCATGTATGGCCAGCATGACCCTATCTAGCTCAACAAATAGTGGCATAGGCAAAACCCTAATCCTTCTCTCAAGAATCTTGATATTTTCCCTTGCCTGTCCAACCGTACCATCCCAATCAGCCTTATTGGTCATATATCTGTCAATAACTACAATGTATATTTCTGCATTATCCAACTGATGTTCAATAACTGGCCCTTCACTGACTGGAGAATATACATCTCTCCACCATTCCCTAAGTTGTTCCAAACTGAGATGCTTCAAAGCAAACTTCTTCCTTCCAGTCATGACCTCGAAGAATGCAATGCATTTTTCATACACATCAGTCAGAGCATCCTCAATTTGTTTTGCATGTTTATCGACCTTCTTCAAGGCCCTTTGTATCATGAGCAGGATTTCAAACCATTCCCAAGGTTCAGAAACCCTTGGAAGAGGAAGAATTCCACATATTACCAATTCATCCTCGGTGAATCGCATAATTGTAGTAACCTTCTGGAGTAGGAGGTTAGTATCTTCCTTATCTTGAGCTAACACAGTCTTCAGCAATGTCACTGACCTTGTAGGATCCCCTGCAATGGACAAAATGCCCTTGATGGCTTCATCCCCTTTTGCTTGAACACCCTACAACCAAGTGACTGTAGCATGTGAGGTTCCCTTCATCTTTATTTTCCCTAACTACCATCCCAATCAGCCTTATTGGTCAGTCAATAACTGTCTGCCCAACTGATGTTCGGGAAGGAAACTGAGATGCTTCTTCTTCCTTCCAGTCATGACAGAATGCAATGGAGAGCATCCTCACCACCTTCTTCAAGGCCCTAGAGCAGGATTTCAAACCATTCCCACAGAAACCCTTGGAAGAGGAAGAATTTCCAATTCATCCTCGGTGAATTAATTGTAGTAACCTTGCTTCCTTATCTTGAGCTAACACAGTCTTTGTTGACCTTGTTCCCCTTGGACAAAATTATGGCTTCATCCCCTTTTGCTTGAACTCAACCAAGTTCACCCTTCATCTTTTCTAACTCGCTCCTAAGGAATCCTGCAGAAGAGGAGGAACCAATAGCCTTTTCATCAATTAAGTATCTCTCTCTCCAATTCAATCACTGCACTGGAACCCTCATATTCTTCAATATCTTGCTCTACAGTAGCACGTCCCAAATCGATAGTCTGCACATTATAATCTTGGGCAGTCGCATTGTCCCTATCTTTGTTTGGAGCAGGGGTAGCAATGAGCCACTCTATTACTTGATCCATCTCTTTCAATTCGAGAGACAACCCTTGCTTTCTTTTTAGTTTTCCCCTTCTCCACATTGGCCATAAGGACATCCCAATTAGGAGGAGCATCCTCCACTATTACCATTTTATTCTTTAAGCCTTTCTCAAGCCAATCCGAAATAGTGGACCCAACAGGTAGTGTGCTTTGTCTATCCTATTCTTTCTCTTGTTGATCAACAGGTGCATGCCTTTCCACACTCGAACTTCCACGAACATCGACAGTTGGATTCCCCTCCTGTTGCAATTGTTCCTCTTCTACAACCCAGGGTGGTGATGAAGTTTTAGTCACTACTTCCTCCTGTTGAGGGGATTTGTTCACTTGCTCCTCTGCAGGTGAATCTACATATGCCACCAAGGGAGACTTCAAAACCTTATCAATTTCTGCTTCTGCCCTAAAGAGATCTCCTTCCTGAAATACCTCTTCCTGCAAACCCTTAGGACTTTCACCTTTCTTTGGTTCTTCTTGTTGGCTACCAATATCCTAAGAGATAGAGACACTCACCGACTCGACAACAGGAATGCTGACCGAGACCTTCTCCATTGTTGTAGTGTCTTTTGGGGAAGGAGTCCTTGACCTCCTCATGTAAACTTGTGTCCTTTCCCCCAAACTTTCCACCTCTACCACTGGTGGCTCAATTACTTTGTCAACCTTAAGAGTCTCTTCCCCCTTTTGTGACAATCTTATAGTTCTTCTTCTCTTTTCCAACAGTGGAGCACTTTTAGCCTCCCCTACTTCTCCCTTATTCTTCTCAACTTCTTTCTTAGAGGCATGTTTCCTCTTCTTAGCAACTAGCTTCCTCTGTTTGCCTACCTCTGCCTCCTTCTCAGGTTGGACTTCCTTTACCTGAATTTTGAAAGGAGAATCTACCTTTCCTTTGCCCTTTTGTTTTGGGTCAAGTGACCCCTCAGAAGCAAAATGGGACTCCAAATCTCCCATCAGCTCATAAGTGCATGGAACACCCTCACTTTCCAGTTCTAGTATTTTGTGCTTCAACCACATCTTGGTGTACTTAATTACTAGGGCCATGACCTAATCCAAATCAGTCCTTTCCTCTTCCAACTAGTCAACCTCTCCAATTGGTTTATCTTTTACTGCTTCATAAACGTGACCTTGGATCACATTTCCATCCTCCTCAATCTGATCTGGGATGGCCCTTACATTATATAGCCTCACCAAGTCCACTAGCACTCTGGAAAACTTCTTCTTCCTCACCTCAAACTCATCAGCAAGGTTAACCCAATAATCCTCAATATGAGGCTTATGGCTATAATCCCTGTTGGCCTTCTTTTGAGCTTCACCAGTTATATCAAATCTTTTTCTCTGGGTGTGGAAGGAAAGACCAAGAGTACCCATCTCCTCCTCTGAAGCATGAGCAGACTAAATGGAGGCACAAACCTCACCCATTCCTATCTTCAAAGGGAAATCATTCCCAAAACCTATCTTATGCATTTCTCCCTTTACAATATTGTCAAAATCATAGATTTTCCTAACAACTTCTAACAAAATGATGTGGCCCATAGGATACCTTGGCAATCTATAGGGAGCCCTTTGAAAACCATCAATTCTAATGTATGAAAAGGTGGGGAACTGAATAAACCAAGCTCCATACCTTCCTATCAATTCTTTTGCCTTGTCTGAGATTCTAACATGCTCTGCACCTTGGAGCAATCTTGTGATATACATAGTGAAGGCATCGTTTGATCTCCTATAACTCCCACTAGTTAAGTGCAACTGTGGATATACCTCGTAGATAGCATCTTGCCCAAAGATACCTCTAGTGCTCAACCCCTTATACGGATGAAGTCTTGCCAACGAATACACTAGATAGGAAGTCATAGTAAAAGTCTTGGTTTGCAAGACACCAGATAATTTCCAAATTTAACATCTCCCAAAAACATCCGGAAGAATCCGCTAGAGACGGATTTTGTGAAATCAACAACAGTCCTGACTAACTTGGGAAAATGAAGGGATACGAATTGTTCAGGAAAATCCGAATGGAATAGATTTTGGTGAAGCTAGATATAACAGTATCAAAAGCTCATCATCGGTAAAATAAACCGACCACGAACCTCAGGAAAATCCAGATGGAACGGATTTTGATGAAGCCAAACAAATTTCGGTAGGAAGATGACAAAAAGAAGAAGAAGAGATAGAGCAATTGGGAAAATCCGAGGGAGGTGGAAATCCATGAAGACCTCGAAAACCCGAACCTGTCTAAATCTCGACTACTTTCATCAAAGCAATTCAAATCACTCCGGATCCAAGCCAAAAATTCGAAACCAACCCGACCTAGGACCTTAATGAATAAAACGTGAGCTAATGACCCACTTCTTAGCAATTTTGAGAACAAATGGCCATGCCCTAGGTTGGGAACCCTAAACGTTTGCCATGAAAGCACAGATGACTCGGTGATTCACCAAAATGGAAAGCTTAAAGCCACAGTGAACCAAAGCCCAAACTAGAACTAGCACCAGACCAAGCATAAACATTTGATCAATCAAAAATGAACTGGTGCATGAGATAAAACCCCAAAATGCGCAATGATGACGCGCACTCAGAAGGACCAGAAAACCATGAAAGACTCCCAAGAAAAATGGTGAAAAGCAATCGAAACCAATAGAGAACAAGGTGCATATACATACCATGGAAGCGCAAAGGTTATGATGAAGGAAACCGATAAATAACCACTTGATGCAGACTGGATACAACCCACGCACTTCAAAAGCAAACGTACAACTCAAATAACCTCGAGGATCTAGATATCTAGAAAAACACCAAGAAACTTAACACACAAGCTCAAATGATAGTAGATGCACAACTCAAAATGATCAATCACTTCTCAAAATATCGACATATCAAAGCCTCAAAACCTTGTATAAATGCCATTAATGCACTTGACAAGACAGCAGCAGCCACAAGAATTTTCGGGGATTCGACACCGCCAAGAATTTTTGGGGAAATCCAGGAGGTGCAGACTTTCCCGAAAGTAGTGCAAAAGGTCGATTTCAGACAATAAGAAGGAACTGGGAGAATCCGGCCCAGGCAGATTTTCCCGAAAACAGTGAAAAACCTGAGATAAAGCCAAAACTTCAAATTTTCAATACAGCTCAAAAGAATGCCACTTCAATTGGCAAAATGATCATTAAGGCACCAACCCAAGCAAGCAAAAAACCCCCCAAAAGAAAGGGTCAAAACACCAAGAGCGAAAAAAGAGGGTCCCCACATTCAGTGGGGCGTGTGTGCAAGAAGTGCACAACACATATTGGGAGTAAGAAATCCCTAGGACAATGTTGTACAATGGTGGATTAGGCATCTAATAACTCATGGGAGAAAGAGTTGCTCCTAAACCTCCTGATTGTAGACTTATCTGCTGTTGCAATTTGATGGCCAGATGATACACCTTAGACAGGGAGTCAATCTCGTTGGGTAGATAGGTTCTTTGCAAGAATAAACTAATCAAGGGATCAAGAACCCTTAAATACACCTGAATAGCAATATTCTCATCCACTAAGTAAGGATTTTGCAGCCTATGAAACATCCTTTGGAATCTAGTGTTGAATAGAGGTAGTGGCTCATGATGTTCCTTTCTTATGGTGGCAAATTGGTGATACAAGATGGCAGGGTCTACGTAGACCTGAAATTGATCAATGAATGCATTTTATAAATCTATCCAACCTAGAATAGATCCCTGGGGAAAATTTAAGTACTAATTGTATGCCATGTCCCCTAAAAAATAAGGAAACAATCTACATACCACATCTTCATGGGCCACTTGAGCATGAGTACAAGAATCTTTGAATGCTTGTATATGCTCTTCAGCGCTTCTTGATTCCCTATGCATGTACTTGGGAATTTTTTTTTTTCAATTCTTTGGTATATCATGGATTCCCCCTAGAATAGTCCCTAGCAGAGAGGGGTTATTCACAAAGTAAGCCATAGGTAGGATTGGTTGATCAGGTGGTGATGATATTGGTCGAACTAGTGGCGACATTAGCTAACTTGATGGTGGTGATGTAGGTTGGATTGGTGGTGACGTAGGTTGAACTGGTGGTGGTGTATGTGGATTTGGTTGAAATCTAGGTGGAGTAAGTGGTGGTGGCAACAGTGGAATCAAAATTATATGAGCATGGGGTCTAGGTCTAACCGGGGTTTGGATTTCTTCTAATGGTTCAAGGTTAGTAGAGGATCTGAGAATCCTCCCATACTTCTCCGGTGAGAATGACCCAATGAGAGCTAGCTTGTTTCTTCAATCCTTCTTCTAGTGCCAGATCTATTGATGGTGAAAATGACACAAACAACGTTAAATAGAATATCTCTACTCTATTTCTCCTGAAAAAGAAAGACAACATATAGTAGCCTAACTCCCAAGGTCCTGGTAGTTGGTTCTCAACTGTCTAGTGTCACTCAATTGGTCCATGCAACTGTAATATTCAAGGGGCCTTTTTTGGTAATAAGGAATGCAAGCAATAATAGATTCATCAATCTGTATTTAATGAATAAGGGGTTTTTAAATAAAAGAAAAAGATAGACCAAGGCATATATCAGTGAAACATGAATAAAAATTATCTAATATCCGGACATATATTTTCAACAACGAATGTTACTCCAACAGATCAAGAAAAACATAGATGCATGCAATGGTATGGATTTTTCTATAAATTGCATCATTCTATGCTTTTCTTGATCTATGGAGTAACATTCGTTGTTGAAAATATATGTCCAGATATTAGATAATTTTTATTCATGTTTCACTGATATATGCCTTGGTCTATCTTTTTCTTTTATTTAAAAACCCCTTGTTCGTTAAATATAGATTGATGAATCCATCATTGCTTGCATTCCTTATTACCAGCAAAGGCCCCTTGAATATTACAGTTGCATGGACCAATTGAGTGGCACAAGATAGTTGATAACCAACTACTAGGACCTTGGAAGTTAGGCTACTATATGTTGTCTTTCTTTTTCAGGAGAAATAGAGTAAAGATATTTTGTTTAACGTTGTTGTCTTTCTTTTTCAGGAGAAATAGAGTAAAGATATTTTGTTTAATGTTGTTTGTGTCATTTTCCCCATCAACAGGTAGTTTGATTCCTCATCATCAAACATACCACTATCTTTTTTAATATAATAACTCTTATTGAAGGATTTACCTTTATGATCTTTATGTTTTCTATTTGAAACTTTACCTAGATATTTTGAAGCATGGTGACCTATCTTTCCACAATTGGAACACTTGAAAGGTAACATACCTCTGCATTTTCTAGTGCCCTTTTTTAATCTTCTTACAAAATTTTCTTCCACTTCATCAAAGTCATCCAAATCAGATTCATCATTCCTCTCTTTCTTACTGATTTTAAAAAGCAATTTCTTTCCTTTAAGCATCTTTGTCAAACTCTCTTAATTCAAAAGTAGTTAAAGTGCCAAAAAACTAATCTCTAGTCTATTAATCCGAATTCCGAGCTTCCTCAATAGAAAAAAATTTAGCACTATATTATTTTAGAAGGGATCTCAATAAATTTTTCACAATTCTATTTTCCTCTAGTTTTCCACCAAGACTGTTGATGAAATTGACAATTTCATCCACTTTATGCATGTAGTCTGCAATATCTTCATCCTTTGACATCCTTAGGGTTTTTAAATTGGCCTTGAAATTCTACATATTTGATTGCTTGACCTTTGCATCCCCCTCATCACCTTCACAAGTTCTAAATTCAAAATCCCACTCAAAATAACATTCCTCATACTCCATGATATCATCTTCACTTTTTGGAGGATTGTTAGGCATAATATATCCATTTTTAACTAATTTCCATATGTCAAACCCTAATGTGATGAGAAATGATTCCATCTTGGCCTTCTAGAAAGTATAATTTATTCCATTAAACATAGGATCTTTGACACCATTCCTATGTTCCATCTAGATCTACCTCAAGCAGTTAAGCTTTTTGCAAGGAACCTCCACTATGATACCAATTGTTATACACACATGAAAATTGAGAGGGGGGTAAACCAGTTGTGCATTAAAACTTTCAAAACCTTATTAAGTATTTGTATGAATGTAGAAAAATTAAACAACAACACATCCATAGTCATTCATAATAGAAAAACATATTTCATGAGGAAAACCAAATAAGGGAAAAACCACCACGATGAGGATAAACTCACTATATGAGAACCAAAACTGATTACAAGAGGCTCACTACCCAAAGGACTCACTATCTAAAAGGAAAGGCTCACTTCCAAGGGCTCACTACCAAAGAAGCTCACTTATTTTGAATTAAAAATAACTAGTAACAAGGAGGTCCACTACCTTAGAGAAACCACCATAATGTCTCTTTACCATCCACTACCTTCGACTCACTGCCTCCAATGAATTCTAGTATAATAAATTGTAGACACCTTCTACTTACTAGTTCTAATAGTCTTAGGAATTCTTCCTTACACACAAATCTCCACACATGATCACACATACATCATTCCATACTACACACTTGTCTAAAATGTTGACCTTGCATATATATCTTCTACAACCTTGAAGAACCTTCTCTAAGTTAGCATCAATGAAACATATGCACCTTAAAAATAAAACCACCGAATAGGTCAGTACCAAAAACCTCTATGGTGGAAAGAAGTAAGGGCGGACCACATCAAGGGTTAACAAAGACCCAAATCTACACAAACATGCTACACCAATCTTACACAAACCATGAAGCTCATCCACAAACAACGTTAACATACTAGGTTGGCTAAATTGTCATTAACACTATCAAGCAACCAATTTCACAATTCACCAAGGTTGAAAACATCCTACGAACCATGTATCAACATTACACAATATCCTAGAATATTCAAAAACACTAGCACAAACACATGAAATTGAGAATGCTATATTCCTGTGCAACTAGTCAAACTTCCATTGAGATACAACTCATGAACCAAGCTTGTGGAATAACTAAACACTAATCCAACCAATGAAAGGTAGGTATAGGAAATATTAGCACATTTCCAAATCCACAAGACAAGAAACTTCAATGCTAATAAATGTGAAGCAACTCCATTTCTCCTAGATATTGCTCTTCATAAGCTAGAGACATTCCAACACACTGTCAAACATGTATTCTACAACCATGTGATATAGAACCCAGAAACTATAGATATAACACCTTCAAAGACTTCTAATCATGACATTCAAATCACACAAGCACATTTTTAAGAATGAAAAAGTGCAGAGAAAAATATAGAACACTTTCCAACCACCTTATATAGTCTTTATTGAAATTTTCTCAAAAGCACTTGGAAACAAAGTACAAAGTAACCCTGCTACATCTACAATACCTACTCATCACCAAAAACACCTTCTCACATATCCATACTAGAGGTTGACATTAATGAAAAAACTGATGATATCATAGTGCAACATTCCTCTCATCCAACATACTTAAATAATTTTAATTATTTAATTAGTTAATTATTCCTCCAAAATTAAATAAATTATTTAATTTATTTAGTTTGACTTTGCACATTCCTCTAAAAGTAAATAAAATTATTATTTAAATTAATTTATTAGAAATATAAATTCTATCTTTGTTCTTCTAACTCTGAATTTAGTGAGTTGACTAAAAAGAAACCTTAGTTCACTCTCACTCGCTTCCACTTCATCTGCTCATGTATTCAATCCTCTAATTCATGTTGTGAATATGAATAAATTGAATGATAAATGAATTCAAGAAAATGGAAATCAAATCAATAATCCAATTCAATGACCAAATATACCTAATCTTAATAGAGAGTGTAATATTCAAATGAAAGAAATCAAAGAGAACCTAAATTAAATAAAATCTAATCTACTTTACCTCCATAAAAATGTGTAGCCTTTATCAATTGTAAAGTATAAGATTATGCTCTTTTATTATGATGTGTGGATTTCTCATAAAATTAGCATAGCCTTGTTAAGAAAAATCATGATGAAAATTAAATATAGTTTGGCTACAAATTTGAGAAGGGATTGGATCAATGGTGTGAGATATTAAATGATATTGACATATGAGGGTTAATGAGAGATTAGAAAGAAAATGCATGAGGCTGCATGGAGAGATGAAGTGGAGTGAAGTTCAATAAACTCACTAAATTTAGAAATGATCACTAGATTTAGGTTTTGGAAGAATAAAGATAGAAAATAATATAATTAAAAAATAAATAAAATAATGATTTTATTCATTTTAGATGAATGTGCAAACTAAATAAATTAAATAATCTATTTAATATTTTGAGAATAATTAGCTAATTAAATAATTAAAAATTATTTAATTATGGATATGGAAGAATAATCAAGAATTAATTAAATAATTTAAATTTAGTCATTTAAAGTGGATAAATAAAATGATTAATTAATAAAATAATTAAAATTAATTTAATTAAGTAATGATAAAAATACATTAATGTTATGGAGAAAATGGATTGCAACTAAAAATTTGGTTTTTACCCATAGGATGTCAACGATGGTGCAAAGGAGGAAACAAAGAGTGCAAAAGGATGGTAAAACTTGGACTTCATCCCT
Source organism: Sequoiadendron giganteum (assembly GCA_007115665.2). Lineage (NCBI taxonomy): Eukaryota > Viridiplantae > Streptophyta > Pinopsida > Cupressales > Cupressaceae > Sequoiadendron > Sequoiadendron giganteum. Next base: position 437,840,899 of record CM021108.1, on the reverse strand, counting down.
CCTTTCACCACAAGGGAAAATCTTATTCCCCTTGGGTGAAGGCTTCAGGATGCAAGTGGTTTCCAAGAGAAAGATATGAGGATAGATCCTCAACAGAAGCTTTGGAGATCAAATAGAAGCTTCAACATTGGATTCAATTGGAAAAATGGTAGTCAAGGTGGTATTCAAAGGTAGGTGAATATGGTCTACTAAAGGATAACCTACCCTAATAATAAGGAAATTGCCATCCAAACAAAGGAAATACATAATGAAATAGAAAGGCTAAAGGGAAAGGCCTTTTTTGAGAAATGTGTTAGTAGCTAAATTCGTTAGGTGAAGATGCACAAATGGTGGGAAGAATGATGGGGGAAGGAGGTAAGAATAAAATATCTACCTAGTGGTTTTATGTTCATATAATGTAGTTTTAAAGCTCGAAATGAAGACATATTAAGAAAAATGCCATTAATGTTAGAGGGTTGTGGCTTTTATATTATGGATAAGAGACCCGATTTTGACCCTTTGCAACATAGTATGGGTAAAAAACCTGATGTGGTTTAGACTCTATAACATTCCAATAGAATTTTGGAATGAGGAATCATTAAAATAGATCAGGGATGCACTGGATTCCTTCATACAGCTGGATGGGAATTTGTAATAATTTGTGTGGAATTAAATCTTAGTGAAGAAATGTGGGAAAAATTGGAAATAATAACATAATTTAGGTGATGAAAATAAAATATCGAAATTGAATCCAACTATCCAAGGTTTGAGAAATAGGGATATGGGACTTCAGATCCAAGTAGAAAAAGATACATAAAATCAACAAGAAGTGAATTGAAGGATTTGTCCAACATTGATGATTATAGGGAAGGGGTAGATAAAGAGATAATGAATGTACAGATAGGGGAAAGGTAAATTAAATTGTTGTAAGAGACTATTTTTCTAAATAAATTAGGGAAAGAGGTTCTCAATTGTCCAATAATTGAGATCCCACTTGAAGGGAAAATAGAAGAAAAAGAGGTCAAGATCCCTAGGGTTAGGGACGAGGCATATAAAATCCATAAAAAAAAAAACCTTCCAATTAGTCAATGGATAATATAAACATGAAATTACTGCAAGAAGGTGAACCCGGGGAATTAACAATTGGGCTCAACAAAGAAGATCAAGGGATGAAGGAACATTCAAAATAAATGGAAAACATAATAGAAGGTGTCACTAGTGAACTATTTGGGAAGCATAAATAGTCAGAGGATAAATTCAATGGAGAAAGATGAAGAAGCTCAATTGAATCAAAATGAGAAAGAAGAATGGGATGAGATGCCTGCTCTAGAAGAAGGGAAATGGATGGATAAATATGAGGAATGGATATTACAAGAGGAAGATATTTTTTTTAAAAATGGAAGAGGCTCACTTTGAGGAGAAAAAATGGGAATAAAATAAAAGGAAAATAAGAAAAAATATCGACTATGGGGAAGGAAAAAAGAAAGGTAGAAAAAAATGTAGAAATATTAAGTCAAGAAGGGGATGCCAAAGGCCAATTGAAGATCACTAGGATGTTGAGATATGGGAAGGGAAAACCCCTTCCTAGAGAGCCATAAAGATAACATCATGTAATGTTAGGGGCTTAAATACCCCTAACAAAAAGAACTTAGTTAAGTGCTCTATGGAGGTGTCATAATTAGACATCTTCATGATATAAGAGACAAAGATATCTATTAAAGAGGCATAGATCTTAAAAAAGAAACTGATATTTTGGAACATAGAGATAGTGGAGGCTGAAGGGGCTTCTGGGGGGCTAGCAATGCTATGGAAACCACACTATGTTTTGATGGAGATTCTTGTAGGTAATAGATCATGGATGACACACAAAGTCAAGAGTCTATTAGATAAGATGTAATTCAGTCTAATAAATGTCTATGGCTTGACTTCCCCTTTAGAGAAAAGAAACACCTGGTTGGAGATTGAGGCATTTATTAATTACAACATGAAAGATCTATATATAATTGGGGGTGACTTCAATGCAATTCTCCATAGCCAAGATAAGCTCAAGGGTGTGTAGAGAAGACTACAATCCCAAGTAGATTTCAAAGAATTTTTGAACAAAAATTCCTTAATTGAAGTCCCAATGAAGAATGGATGTTTCACCTAGACTAATATAAGGCTAGGTTATAAAAAAATTATAGAAAAAATGGATAGGTTTCTCATCAAAATAAACCTCAATTATATTTCATTCACAATAGAGATCATCATAATACCTACCTTGCGCTCATATCACTACTCAATCCAATTGAGCATAATAGGTGATGCTAAGCCAAAGAGAAGCCCTTTCAAATTCAAAAAATTATGGCTACAAGATCTCAATTTCCTTGAATTACTATCAAAATGGTGGAAAAGATGGTCTTTGATGGCACCAAAATGTACTGCTTGATGGAGAAATTGAAATATGTGAAGAGGAAATTGAAGTAATGTAATAGAGCACATTTCAAAAATATTTTTGAAACAAATGTTGAATTGGAAGAGGAGATTCATCTCCTCAATGAGGAAGTAATCTAAGCTGGGATGGAACAAGAAAAATACATAACGAGAAGTTCATTCTAGGGAAATATGTAGATATCCTTGCTAAGGAGGAAATTTTTTGGAGGAAGAAGTCGAGAGAGGTCTAACTTAATGAAGGGGAAAGGAATTCTAAGTTCTTCCACAATTCCACCAAGATCAAAATGAAACAAAACATGGTTAATTAGCTTAAATTGGTTGATGGAACAATCATAGAAGACTCGGGGACTATAAATAATGAGTTGGTTACATATTTTAAAAACTTTCTCAATAATTGGGAAGATTCAAATCTCAACCATCTAAATTCCTTCTTGGGGAAAATCCCAAAATTGAAAATAGAATAATGAAAAAAATAATTATTTGTAGCCTTCACAAATGAGGAAATAAAATCGCACTTTGGCAGTTACACCCAGATAAAAGAACCTATTTTGAATGGCTTCCAAACTTCATTATTTCAAAATTTTTGGCAAATTGTGGGTCAAGAGGTTGGGAAACCATTGAAAATTCAAGGAGAAAAGGAAAAATAGTGAAGCAGATATATACAAAATTTATAGCCCTAATCCCAAAGAAAGAACAAACCATTTCTTTGGAATAATTCAAATCCATCTCATTATGTAATACAATTTACAAAATCTTGGAAAAAGGAGTGGCTAATAGGCTTAAAAATATCTTGCTAGAGACTGTAGTAGAAGAAAAATAGTGTTCATACCCTGGAGATCAATATTGGATGGAGTTATCATTACCCAAGAATCTATCCACTTTGCTTTAAGAATTTGGAAATAGAAAATGCTGGTAAAGTTAGATGTGAAGAAAGCTTCTAATAAGGTTGATTGGAGATTTCTCTTTTAGCATTCTAAAAAGATTTAGGTTTGAAGATGGATGGATAAACTAGATTTTTTGGTAATGTGGCAAGTCCCAGATATTTAATTTCAGTAAATGGCCCCACATAAGGTTTCTTTGAATCCTCTTGTGGGCTTTGATAGGGGGTTCCTCTTTCTCCATTTCTCTTTATCATAATGGATGGCACTCTAGGTAGGGCCCTAAGTGAATCTTGCATGGATAGAAAGCTACAAGGTTTCCAAATAGTAAGAAATCTTAGCTCAATTATTCACCCAAAATTCACTTATGACAATCTTGTTTGGGGTCACAAAGAGGAAATAATCCAAGTTATTTAAAGAGATTTTGAAGCACTATTCAATGGTTTTAGGTTGGGAGGTAAACACTCAAAAATTGGAAATTTTATTCTTATCAACCCCTCCTAGGAAACAACAATAAATTATCATAATTATTTATTTCAAGAATGGAGAATTCCCTAGGTCCTATTTGGGTCTTCCATTGGAACCTGGGCTAAGGTCAAATAAGTTATGGTACCCAATAATAGAGAGATTTTAAAATTGGGTTACTTCTTGTAAGGGTAGGTGGTTATCTTGGGTAGGGTGAATAGTCATGATCAAATAAACTATAAACTACAATGGCCATATAGTTGATTTCATGCCTACCATTGATGAGTGGAGTGGATTAAAATTTAACAAGCATATTGAGGAAGTTATTCTAGAAAATTTCTTCAAAAAAGGAGAGACTAGCCTTGATAGCATGGGATAAGATTTATAGGCCAAAAGAGGATTGTAGAGTTGAGATAAAAAGGTGGCTTCTCTAGAATAGAGACATGTGTGAAAAGTCACTATGGAGGCTACACAAAAAACCTCAAATAAAATGGGAAAAATATTGCAACATAAATACCTAGACAACATGGATCCATCCAATATAATGATTACACCACAACTTCCACAGGGTTCAAGAATTTAGAATTTCAACATTAATAGCTAATCATTAGTAAGCGACTATCTAACCTAGGATTTTCATAATGGTCAAACAACTCTTTTTTGGGATGATTCTTGAGGAGGATATATTCCTCTAGAAAGAATAGATGGCTTGAATCAAATAAGATAATGTTAGCACATAATTGGGGAGATAAGGTAGGCGATTATGTGGAAATTTGTCAAATAGAGGGTATCACAAGGTGGTCCTAGAAGAAATGTAAGCATTTAAATATTCTTGAGTAGGAGATAATTCTTTTGGAAGAGATTCTAAAAGCCAAAGGATCTCCATTTACCAAGGGGAGGACAAGGTGGTATGGAATGAAGAAAATGATGAACAATAGAATGCAAGAGATAGGTATAGATTGCTTGAAGGAATAATTCGTGAAATGAAAAATCCCAATTCATTTATGTTGGAATAACCTATGTGTTCCCAATGTTGGGGCTTTCACTTGGGCTGCTCTTCAAGGGAGGATATTAACAATAATTTTTTTTCAAAAATTGGGTTTCAATGGTCCATCATATTGCCCAATTTGGAGAAGCATAGAGGAAGACACAAACCATCTTCTTCTTAGTTGAAAATTCCCAATAATGTTGGAGATGGCTATGCACCAAGCTTAGATGGATAAGTGCCTTACTAAGTGAAAATTTTAACTTGTTCAAAGGCTAGCCTAATCTAGGCAAGAATGCAATATTCACATTTCTTTGAACTATAGTCCCATCGATAAATCTATGAGAAATCTAGAAGGACCACAATCAAAGATTATTCCAATGGAAATAAATGTGTATATTAACATTTTTGAATAAACTAGAGGAAATTATTATGGAATTAGCAAACCATTAGTTACAAAATAGTAGCTTAAATAAAAAATCATTGACAAGATAGGATAATGACATGATGAAGCATTGGAATGGCCTTTGGCCTCCATGGGTGGTCAGGTCAAGTAGAGAGGAAGAGGCTAAAGCAAGGGTCAAGGCTTGTTGGTCAAATCCCAAGAAAGGATGGTATAAATTGAACTTCAATGGGACTTTCAGAGACAAACCTAACACCTCTAGCACTGGTTGAATAATACATGATTTAGAAGGAAGAAAAATATATAGTACTTCCATTCCACTCTAGGATGGAACCAATAATGCCACAAAGATGCAAGCTCTACTTTTTTGTCTAGAGTTGCATCAAGAAAAACAAATCATAGACCTAGAGATAGAATGGGATTTAGAAATCATTATAAATTCTATTTGAACAAGGTCAATCTAGAAGTGGAATTTGAAAAACAACTTAGAGAAAGTTTTGGAGAAACTTGTAGCATTCAAGAATTTTATCAGTGAACACTTATAAATTTAGATGGGTGGGAGCATTAGATTTTATGTCAGCTTGTGTTGATATTATGCCAGGTTATTTATCTTTTCTTGATTTGTGTGTAATCTTGTATTATCCCATGAATGTAGGTGTAAAATTGAATGAACCCCAATCATCATCTAATATTTTTGTAAATGATTTCTCTTTTTATTCTTCTTGCACGAGTTCAACTTTTGTAGCTGGTGTTAATGTTATAAGAGGATTTGTCATTCCTATTTCAGTTTGCAAATAATTATGATATGAATCTGGCTCATTTTTTATTATGTAGACCTTGCTTTTTTAGTGTACTTTACTAGATGATGAATTCATGGTCTACCTAGGAGAATATTATATGAAATGTTATTGGGCATGACATGGATAGGAGTTTGTAAAGTTACCTTACCAACTTTAATAGGTAATGCATTCACACCAAGTGGTTGATTTTTCCACATTATCAAATCCATGGATAGATAAAGAGTTTGGTTGAATTTGACTCTTGTCCACTCTAATCTTATCAAGAAGGATTACACTAAAAATATTAAGGGCCAAACCATTGTCAATGAGAGTTCTTTTTATTCCATATCTATTAATGAAAACCACCATCATCAAAGCCTCATTTTGTATTTTTACTTCTAATGGAGGTAACTCATCTTGATGAAACATAGCATCTAAGTTGACCAAGTTCATACTTTTGCAAATATGGTTGTTGTTGCACAAAAATATTGACCTGTTAATTCCTGATACAACCACCAAAGTTAATGAATCTATGGGAGGTGATTAATCCATGTCACAAACTTGGGCACTACACTACACAACACAAGGAGACTAAGGGTACACACCTTGCAAAAATCCCCCCTAGCATAAGTGAGGGGTTCAAACTTGTGACCCAATCTATGATACCAAATTTTGTAAAGATAGTTGTTGCATCAAAAGATTGACCTATTAATGATTGATACAACTTCTAGAGTTAATGAATTCAACAGAGGTGGTTAATCCATGTTATGAACTCGAGCATTGTGTCTCACAACACAAGGAGACCAAGGGAACACACCTTGCAATATATAACTTGAATTAGGGCTTCTACATCATTAATTTGCACACTATGAGGGATAACAAACTATTGCAAATAATTTTAAAGCATACTATGTGTTAGTTCCCAAAACTACAGATTTCTAAACTCTAAAAGTATGCCAAGATTTGTCTTCAAGTTTAACAAGGATCTAGCTAGTGAATGGAATCAACCAAGGTGGTTAGAATTCCCTGCTCTTCAAGCTCTGCCTCACCTAGGTGGGTATACCTTGATCACCAATAAGTATAAAATCTCCGAGATCAAATGGTTATATTTAGTAGATTATAACCTTTGAAGGATTGGTGTGATCATTTTTTTCAATTAAATCATCCTCAATTCCCTTAAATAGATCACCCTCATGTGATCACAACTTTTTCAATTAAATGATTTCTTCTCAATCTAGTTCAATATGGCCTTAGGGTTTTGAAATAGATGATTTAAATGTGAAACTAACTTCTACTCCTACTCCTACTAAAAAAATTCAATGTGTATAAATAAGGTTTTATGAGTTTTTTTTGTTATTGTAATAAGTATGATCAATGCCTTTTATCTATTGGGAAATGGAGTCAAGATTTTAATAATATGTGTCCTCCCTTTTGGCTATAACTTGTGTTGTTTGAAACTTTTAAATTTTTATGCCTTACATAAACATGTAATGAAGTGATAATGGGACTCTTCTTATTGATCCAAATGATCCTCCTAGATTACTATGATTTACTTAAAAGACTTTAATTCTTCCTTGAAGAAACTAGTTAAATGAACCACATAGAAACAATAAATGTGCTTTGATAAATCAAATATATTGTTGATACACTGATTTAGATAATAATGAAATATCACACTCGAGAGAGCCACAAAATTATACACAATAATAACAACCAAAAATTGAAACAAAAATTTCGGCTAGCAAATTATAACTTCTTCTCTATTAATTTGCTTCAAATGATATTACAGTATGTATCAGAGGTCAAGTCTCTTTTCAAAATGATATTCTATTATTTCTTTCTATTCTTTCTCCCTATCTATCTATATATTTTTCTTTGGTCTTGGTTTCCTTCTTATACAAAATGAAGGAAGCATACAAGCTACATACCATTACATTCTAAAAGACATAGCTATTCATTAATGCCATTTACTTTTAACATGTGATTAAACATAATTAAGAGATTGTAAACATAAAGATTTAGAAATTTTCATCTTCACGAACAAATATTCTTGGATCAATGAACATATTGTCTCTACATTGCTTATGCAATGAATAGGTTAATGCAGGAAATATGTTCAATGTATTCTCACTAGTGCATGTATCAGTGATAGTAATCAAATCCCTCATAGTGAACTCCAAAGAAAACATTCCTTTTAGTTGCGAGTGTGTTTTTTCCACCACCATCAATTCATCATTTACCAAGTTGAGGGCTTGAGGCATTAATTGAGAAAATCCATCATTCCATACACTTTGTTCCATGAGATCACTTGTATCATCAAAAAAATCAGGAAAAGGCATATCCAATGGTTGATAAAAGTCACCAAGCTCTTCTGTAAGCACAGTATGAAATCGATTGTGCATATCAACGAGTTATTCCCTTTTCTCCATCATTTTTTGTTGCAATCTATTTTGTTCTTGGAGAGCAACATAAGTTTTAGTGTAAAGTACCCAAAAATATATCAACCTTTTTGAGTACCTTTTTGAACCATTTTCTTATCAGTTTTGAAATGATATTAATCTTAATAGACTTCATTTCTTCATCCAATTTGTCATATTTCTTCAGAGTCTTTTCAACTTTATATTTCTAGTATACATTCTAAGTCATGACTTCTAATAGCTTAACATCATGTTCCAAATCTTGTGGATAAGAGCCTGAAGAATATAGAAATTTGTCTATATACCTAGCTATTTCATGCCTTAGATTTTTATTTTTAGAATCATATTTTTAATTATCCTTCATTAACTTCTCAATTTGAGCTTTAGTAAATCTGGCCACATTAATGTTCAAATCAACAGTCTCAATTGGATCAATATCTCCCATTCTATGCACAAGAAGATGACCAAAGACCTTGTTTGGGTCATTAATAATTGTTGACCTCTTCTCCAATGGATAAAAATCCCAAACCTAAAGAGTTGCATTATCAAATTGTATCCTAACCTTGTGTAGATTTTATCCACTCCTTCAATGCTCAATTTCAAGTTTTTATTTTGACTCCTCCTGAAGATATCAAATACAATTGTAAAACTTATATCCCAGCCTAAGAGGAGCATAAAAATAGCTTCTTGTAATAATTATCATCCTTTCTCTAGAGTAATATCTTTCATTTTCTCATCTACTTCCTCCTCCAACTCCTTTAGGGCTTCTGCTTCTTTCTCAAGAGTGATTTCCTTGATCTTTTCTCTTATCAGTTTTCCTTTATATTCATAAACAAATGATCTAAACTCTGGAGATTTAACAAAAGAATCGTCATAAATAAATTTTTGGCTTGCAAGATGCCCAACATCATCAGAAAGATGATTTGAAGATTTAGCATAACTACATTCCTTTCTTGTGGGGGCTCATACTTTTCAATAATAGGTTTAATTACTTGTACGCATCCAAATTCACCTTCAACTTCTTCTTCACTTGCCATAGATGTATCAACAAAGAAACTAACATCTGAGGTGGGTTGTGGAGAGACATGGCATACTGGAACTAAATTCTCAGCCTGCATCCCTATAACATCTTCTATCAGAGGATCATTTTTCCCTCTTTTGAATATAGAAGGTGGCACATCCCTAGTTAGTTTACCCTCATGTAAAAGTAATTTTTCCAATTTTTCCAAAGGACCCTTAATCTTACGACAAGAACCTATGTATAATGAATTATTATTCATTCTCCAAACCTCAACCATTATCACTCTATTGTATAGATCTCTTCTTCTAATTGCATGGTGTTTATCAACGTTCCTAATTAAGTCATCCTCTATAAGGAGCACATGTCAATATCCTTTTAAATTTTGTTTCATTTTGACACTATTGATAAACTATTTAAGATCACAATCCTTTATCTCATTTCCCTTTGACAAATTATAATGTTCTAATTTGTTATCAATAAGTTCATATCCTTTATCAGAAACAACAAAAGAATCACCGAAGAAAAGTCTACCAAGCATGATTGACTATTTGTTATAGCATTTGAGATGCGTAATATTTGAATAAGCCTCTGCCTAACAATTTCCAAGTATGCTCTTCTATCTGGAACTATTTTTGGTAAGAGAGACAAGATTTCTTCAAAATCATACACTTGGATCTTAGTGCAATCATCATATGCATACCAGTCTCCCTATTTATGGTTGACCTTTCCTCTTTGATCCTTGTCCTTAGGTTAGAGAAACCTCTGTATTTCTAGTTACAAATTATAATCATATGGATGACCAAGGAGCTTGTAAATTGGTCTTATAAAATACTCTTTAAAGTATAAATAATGTGATCTAAGACATCTATTTTCCCATATCATAGTCCACATTTGTACAAGACTAATGTTTCCATCATCATCCATATATTTTATCCTCAAATTATTACTCCATATTCCCATGGTTTTCCCCTCATGTAGGATGAGTTGCATAAACAATGAATAATGTGTGAAACAGATGCATCCATTTTTATTTTTAATAGAGGTGAGGGCATTATTTAGATAATTTTCCAAATATTAAGTATAATAAAATGTTCTAACATCTTCATTTTGTATATCAGCTATCAAAACCATTGGAGCTATGGACATCAGTGCAAGAGAATCCAAACCTAAAACTCAACAAGTAGAGTAGTAAGTATACTGAAAATATTATTCAAATAAGCTCACAGAGAATGGAGGGCATTCATTATCAAAGAATGCTTTGAGTCAATTTCCTTTAGCTCACGGTCTATGTTAAGGAAAACTCCATCTCTTATAAATAGTATCCATATTGTGATATTCTTCTAAAAGGTCTCTAATCCTAAATTTTATATGTGTGCTTGTGTCCAATTGAAAACCTATAAAAATGTAATTATTTGTAATAGGAACAAAGGAAGACTTGTTTGCAAAATAAATAATGCCTATTTATGGGTCATACTTTTTTGCAAGTACCTTAATAAATTCCACATTAAAAAACACATTGGGTACTACTAATCTTCCAAAATTCAATCTCCACGAGTTGGATACAGATTGGTGCCTATGCATTTTTTGTAACATGATATATGGACATGTCATAACCCCTCATTGGAGTCCATGTGTCACCTAGACCCTTCTATTTATCTTCTAATTTTTCAGCTCCGAGGTTCAATTGTACACTTATTTTAGACCTTAGTCCAGAGCTAGAGTATTCAGCAATCAAATCTTGATTTAAATGTCAAGTTTCTATTTTTTGTCTTTTAGCCTTAGGCATTTCAGATGTGCTTGCCATAGTATCAAGTTGTACAATGAACCAAACCCTAATCTTTACTTGCAATTTTAACTAGGAAAACTCAATTCAAGTTCAAGTTCTTACTTGACTCATCTATTTATTCTCAAGCTCCTTCATCACAAACCATTACTAATTTCCCCGTTTCTTCTTTTTTTGGATGCTGAAGGATTTTCAAGACCAAATAAACCCAAAATTTGGCTTATAATTCATTCAGTTCTAGTTCATAAATATCATTCAAAGTTAACTTTCATATCATCAAAAGTAACATTAATACCTTTGAATATCGACCATTGATTAATCTATCATTGCTGTCAGTTGTCTCCTTGAAATATTGTTGTCATATCAATAAGGCGGGGAGGTTCCTTCATTGTGTTGAAGAGAACAATATTTTTTTTTGCCAATATTCATCTTTCTTCTCGATGAATTCATTAAGTCACGTGTACACCCCTTTTTGTTACATTGAAGGGACTTAAAACTACTCAATTCGATATCCAGAAGTCCCTTCAATCTTTCGATCAGAGAAGTATTGAAACCATCTCTTCAAATTTTCATTGTTACTTCAATGTATCCACGAGCCCACCTTACATTAGATTATATCTTTTTGATTTCAGTTGATGTAATATTTACCCTTTTTATTATTAGATCGAGGGGCTTCCACAATTTCCTTTTGACATAATTTAGTCTCTTCAAAGAATTTGATGTTTTTAATGCAACTCATTTAATTGAAGGGACTCTAAAACATCTCCTCTTGATATGTTGCAGTTTCTTCAATGATGTTTATGCTAATTGTTTTATCAAAGGGAATTTATAGTAACTCATACCAATATGGTGTGGTCTCCTTGATATAAGTTATTTTGCATTAGGACTCGATAAAAATTATGAGTTTAATAAGAAGATGACTATGGGGGACAAATGGGATACTTAAAGTGGACAATTTATATGACAAAATTGTGTGATAGGGCACTTATACAATTTGTCATTGGCTCAGGGTTAGGGTGTTTAAATATAGGCTTATGTGAATTTTTGTCAATCCTAATAGTGGATCCAATTGGGGATGAATGGCTTACTAGGCATTGCAAGAATCCAGAGGCCATCTCTGGGACACAGACCAAAAATTCTAAAAAAACTATACATAAAAGGAAAACTAAAAATTTGGGACAAACCTAAACTACTATGCATGGAAAAAATATCTTCTTTAGGAAAATAAGTGTTTCAGGTATTGTCCATGCACTGGAAATTCTTGATTTTCACTCACCATGTTTTGAAATTAATATGAGTTTTCACAACATTTCCCTATGATGACAAATGGACCAATCGACAAGGCTTCAAACTTTCCATGCCTTGCCTTTTCCTAATTCCTATCATTCCACATAAGGACCATATCATAAATTTGAAACTTCCTATCCTTAGACTTCTTATCAAATAAATACTTCATCTAGAGTTGTATTTTTTCATTTTTCTTTTGTGCTTGAGTCCTCATTTATCTAGTTCTGCCAACTATTCCATTCTCTCCTCCATTGGCTCAGGTATATCTATATCCTCCTATAATATGAACTTATAAGAATGCAACAAATTGTTCATTGGAATTCTAGCTTGAGCTCTGTAGACCAATTCAAAAGGTGGTTTTCTAGTGGCTTACTTTATTGTGACTCTATCAACCCACAATGCCAATCTCAATTTTGAGTACCAAGCTTGTTTTTTATTGTCAAGCATTCTCTCGATTATCTTAATTATAATTTTATTACTAGAATCATGAGCTTGACCATTGGCCTGGGGGTGGTATGGAGAAGCATAAGGAACTATTGTTCCATAAGATTCATAAAACCTCTTAAATTTATCTGATCTAAGCACATCCCATTATATATAACTAGTTTGATAGGGACCCCAAATCTGGTGATGATATTTTTTAACAAAAAAATAATTACCACCTTACTTGTAGCTTGTTTTGTTGGAACCACCTCAATCCACTTGGTGAAGTAATCTATAGCAACATAGGTCCACCTATGTCCTCCACTAGACTAATCTTTTTTATCTCCTATGAATTCAATTCCCCATTGATGGAAAGGGGCTTCAATTTTCATAGGTCTTAATAGTAGGGCTCCTTGGTATTTTAGTTTCCCTGAAACATTTTGACATGCTTCACATTTTCTCACATATTTATAGGCATCAACAAAGATCTTGGCCCAATAGTAGACCACCCTCAATATCTTGTGTGCAATGGTCTAGGCTAAGAAATGTTCCCCACACACACCCTCTTGCATCTCTTTCAAGGTTTTTCCATCTTGTATTTCATCTAGGAATAACAACAAGATACCATCTTTTCCTTTTCAATATAGGTTTCCATTCACAAAAAAAATACCTCAATGCTTAAAGTTTTAAGGTTTCTGATTATCATTCATATTATCAGGGGACTTCTTATATTTGAGGTAATAGGCTATATTTGTATACCAATGGGTATGCTCAATACTTGAAATCATATCCTTGTGTTCTTTAATGTTACACACTTGAGCAACTTCCATATTGGACTCAGCCATCAATTTTTCCAGACCTTGTCCTCTCACAAGTTTTGTAATTTGGATCTCAGTATTGAATTCTTTGATCCTATTTATCCACCTACACCTCCTTCCTAATACTTCAGTCTACACAAGTACATCTTTGACCACCACATTTGGCACATAAGCAATCACTTGTACCCTAGCTAAGTATGGCCTGAATTATTTTATTGCTTTTACCGGTGCATATGCATGTTTGTGAGTAGCATCATACTTTAATTCAGCCACTTGAAGTGACTTGCTAAAAAATGAGACTGGTTGTTCATACCCCTCTTTGATCTCTTACAACATCACAACAACAATAGTATGGTAGGATGTAAAAGAGAAGATTTGTAAGGGTTTGCTAAAGTATAGATACTTTAATACAAGATCCTCTATGATGTCCCTCTTTATTGACACAAATGCATCAAGAGCTTCTATTGTCCATTCAAGCTTTGACCCCTTTTTTAGTATCTTTGAGATGGGCTTTACAATTTCAACAAAGTTTGAGATGAATCTCCTAATAAAGTTAATTTGTTTGAAGAAGGATTGGATATATTTTACCTTTTTAGGGATGGGAATCTTATAGATGAATTCAAATCTCTTAGGATCAACCCTCACCCCTTCCTTAGAAACTATATGGCCTAGTAATTCTCCTTTAGTAACACAAAAATGACATTTTTAGGATTTAGGGATATGCCATACTCCAACACTCTAATGAATATTTTTTCTAAGTGCATACAATGGTCTTCTACTTTCTTTCAATACACAATTATGTCACCTTGGTATACAACCATTATGGCATTGATCAAGTTCATAACGGCTACATCCATAGCCCTTTGAAATGTAGCAACTACATTAGTTATCCCAAAGGGCATTCTCGTGTACACATAAGTACCCTAGGGTGTGGTAAAAGTAGTCTTTCATTATTATGATTCTTTAATTTTTACTTGATTATAGTCAAAAAATCCATCCATCATGGACAACTACTCACACCCTATTACCCTTTGCAACATTGCTTGTATTTTAGGAAGGGGATAACTGTCTTTTAAGGATGAAATATTCAAGTTGCAAAAATCCACACGCAACCTTATGTCTCCATTCTTTTTTCTTATTGGTACTAAGTTTGAGACCCAAGATGAATTCCTGAGAGGTTTTATAATGCCACCCTCTTTGAGATTTACTAATTCTTCCTATATCTTGGGTGCCAACATGGGATTTATGGGCCACTTCTTTTGTCTAAAAGGTCTAGAATCTGGCTTCAACGGAATCTCATGTTGGAATAACTATTATCTATAAGATTTGAGGTCATCATATGACCATGAAAATACATGCTTGTATTTTCTTAATAATATTATGAGCATCTCTCTTACCTTTGGACTGATCTTTCTACCTATGTACACTTTGTTTGGGGAAATTTTAGTTTCAAGGTTTATTTCCTCAAGATATTCTTGGTTAACTAGTGCCTGCTTTAATAAAGATCGGTCATTTCCATCAAAGATCTTTTCCATGGAAAATAATCCTTTTGGTATCTTTTTTTTGCCTTAGTTGTACCACTTCTTTACCAAAATCAGTATCCTTACCATCTACATTTTTCCACAAAAGCGTAAAAATCTATTTGATGGGCTTCATACTAATCAATACATTGAAGAAACCTTATTAGATCATTGTCATCATTGAACACTTTCCATTTATAGACATTATCAAGGATAAATGGTCTAGTTTTGAATTCCACCTCTAAAATTCCTGCTAATGTAACATCATCTCTCTTCAAGGCCACATTTGTAAGGAATTTTTCCATTAGGTTCTTTGATCTTTATATATATTCGATGGAGAATGCATAAAATGTTTCCACTATGTCCCACACAACATGTTTGTATTGTTTGAGTCTTTTATTCTTTGAAGCATACTTGGCCCTAACTTGTGAGACAACTAGCTCAAAATCTCCATGTACTACTAGTAGTTTGATCACATGTCTAGTAGCAATATTTAGACCTAACAATAGTGCCTCATATTTAGCTATATTGTTGGTTCATTCAAAGGAAAACAAAAATGAGTATTTCAATGTCTTACCACTCAGTGCAATAAAGAACACAACTTCCCCATTGCCTTCTTTACTACAAGTGCCATCAAAGTACATCTGCCAAATGTCAGATTCATCATTTTGGGCTATATTTCCAATTGGATCACTATTTTACAACTAAGGTTGTGAATGTTCAATTCTAAAACTTCCCAAATCTACATCAAAAAATAAATTCATCAAATTAGGGTCAATGTGTTCCACTACTTTCTCTGATCGTGGTTCTCTATATAATTTAACCTCTTTCCCATTAATGGGTATGGTTGCATGTGATTGGTCCAACTATACATTCCTACCCACTACAATAGTCCATTGCCTTGATAATAAAATGCCACAATAGGGAAGAGTGTCAACCACAGTAATATTAGTCCTATATGTGGCTTCAGGAAATGTAGCCAATTTTAATTCCACATCCCGCATTACACCAATAATAGGGATAGATATGTTATCCATGGCATAACACTTCCCATAGGTAGTATCAACCCATACGCCCAACTTTTTCATAACTACCATGGGCATAATATTGATTTTTTCCCTTGAATCAATCATACATTTTCTTACCAATTTATTGTTTATCAACAACGTGGTATAAAAGGGATCTATATGGGATGTATTTTTTGTTAAATTAGTTCCCAAGTATACCTTGAGAGTTTTCATGGTTTCTTCTTTGGCATTATTAACTTGTGTCTCATTGCTTCTTGATTTAACATTGTTTTTACCTTGACCTCCATGATTGTTTGGTACATTTGAAATTAGCTTCATGGCACTATATCTATATTCATCTATTTTTATCATTTCTAATAGTGATATTGATATCTTAACCTAGGACAAGGCTTGTGCCATTTCAAAATAAGGTGTGTTTTTTTTCACTTTAGCTATTTCCACCTTAACAGGTCTTTTCTCCTCCACATGTTTTTTAGGATTACTCCCTATTTTGGATTGTTCATTTTGTGTGGCTTCTTTTGGCACATATTTTTGAGTTGTCTCTTAGGGCTTCTTCTTTTCTTCATTCTTTTGATTTGTTGTTGTTACCCTCTTATACTTTTGTTGATCCTTCATGAACAGACCCCTAGATGTCCCTTTCTCACGATTCACAATTTTGTTTCTAAGGTTTTAATTTCTCTTAGCTTGTGCCACAACAACAATCATAAGTGCCTTCATCTCTTTCTCATGTGGTCTCCTTAATTGGATCTAGTTTGACTACTGTCTAGCCATATCTATCTACAACATATTGATGGGTGTTTTTGCACTTCTCAACATAGACAAAACACAAGTGTAATGTCTCTCTTGAAAGGTAAACTTTTGCAACTAAGTTTCAAAAAATCAACCCAAGGTCTCTTGGATTTGAGGTCATGACTATGCATAAACCAACTTAGTTGATGATGTGTAATCTATTGGTAATCAAAAGGGGCCTTTATGGTTCACAAAGCATGGGATTTATGGGTTTGTAACTAAGTTTCAAAATTTTGGTAATGATGAACAATGATGGAAAATTCATAATAGCAACCTGAAACTCATCGTGTACATCAGATTTAACATTATTGTGATGCTAGATACTCAATTTTAATTTAGATTTAAAATAAAAGTTAAAATATTTAAGGTTTAGAGAGAGTTGTTCTATTTCTAAATCTATGAAAAGTAGCAACAATGGCCAATATTACAGTAGATAGTCTCCCAAAACTAAGTTTTTTCTTAACCAAGAATAATCTATAGTATCACAAAACTAGTGCCATCTTCTAAGGTTCCTTGTAGACTTTCAGACTGTGACATTCACCCATTAAGCATGAACATATAGTTGAACTTGAGTGTAGCAAATAAATAAGCTCAGAATAGCTATATACAGTATTCTATCATCAATAAAATACCAAAAGCATGAGTTGGAAGTGTATCAAATACTATAACATATGGTCACCATTAAAGCTATTTACTAACTAGCTAGAAATGAAACTTAAATAATAAATGAGGTGAACTAAAATGAAATATGGAGGCTGAATCATGCACACATAAAGAGTAATACACCAAGAAACCATTAAATTTCAATGCTTTTCTTATATATTGTTGCAAAATGTCTTTTACAAAAACTCATCTCTCCCTTTTGAAAATGAGAGGATGCCCCTATTCATAGTTCTCCAAAAGCTAAATGAATGGCTCAGATTCATTATAATCTAGGTTTTTCACATCACCCAAGATAAGTACACTATTTCACAATATAAAATTGGCTACTAATTGTATTTTCGCTATTTTTTCTTTTAGTCAATTTTGTCATTTAGCTACTTTATCCTTTAGCTATAAAATATGTATTTATCTTCTATTATAATATTTCTAGAATCATGTTGCAAAACAAAATATTGAACAAACTTCTTCAAAACCATTAAGAGCTTGTCATGATATAGGAAGTTGGATTTGGTGATGTTTAAGGTGATCATTTTGAATTCCAACATCATTTCATCATGATGCTTTATGTATGTATCTCCTACTTGAATCATTTGTTCTGATTGTGAGAAATATTTTGCGGAAAAATCTATGAAGCTCGCCAACAAATTGTCACTGGTTCCCTATTTCATTTTCTTGTGGAATTTGCACTTTATAGATTCACGATCCAATTATTGGTCTAGGATCTTAGCTCATGCCAACAATTCTAAGATTTCATCACTCTCAACCAAGTGGGCAACAAAATAGACATGAATAGCATCCTATTCAATCATAAATTTCTCTAGAACCCCTTTTTTGAATTCAAAATATTTACATGCCTCTACATCCTTCTCAATCTCATTTTGCAAGATCAAAAAATGGTTGTGCATTTTTATTGCATAGTGAATAGCCTTATTGCCTATGTCCATTACCCTTTTCAAACATTTCAATGTGGAATTGGTCCAATTTCTCATTCTTTCCATTTTATTAATTTTTGTAGACATGTGAAATTGACTTGATACCTATCACACACTCTGAACAACATCAAAAAACATAAAAAAACATTGAGAAGCACCGAACATCATCAAATAGCATCGAAAAACATCTAATAGCATCAAACAATCTCAAACAACACCACCATCCCACCGGAAAACACCACAAATGATGAAGGTGGCCCGTGAGGATATAAACCAAGCGACCTTTTTGACAGGGTACTAAGAAACCATAACATCCCAAACAAAATGTCAACATCGATCTATTACCCAAATTACTCTTATCAAGGGTCACAACATCAAGTAGGGAAACAACATCAAGGGTTTCAAAACCCCCATCAAGAAATAAGTCCAAAACATCAAATTTCCCCTAAATAAAATTGAGAAAGATCTTGAGGAACTTAAATGAAATTAAAATACAATGTATCATCGATTCCATGTAAAAAGTCAAAACATTAAATATCCACAACAAATAATCATCAATCCTCAAACACCTCAATATCCACATCAACAACACTTCCAATATCCACAGTATCCAGAAGTTCTGCAACACCAAGGTGTACCTCAAGTGCAATATCAAAATGTACCTTAATTTTAGTATCAATAAGTTTTTCAATAGCAAGGTGCACCTCAAGTGCAATATCAAAATGTACCTCAAACATAGTATCAAGGATTTCCACAAAATCAAGAGCAAAACAATCAAGAATTTCCATAGAGGAAAAAATACAGACCAATAAAGAAATTCACCACTTTGGGAGAGACTTTAGAGGTAATCATGCATGAACTAGTACAATAGGAACTTATCAAAATCAACAATAGTCCAACTTATGGTGAACCAAGCTTTAAAATCCCTTGGTATAACTAGTACGAGCAATGTGAGTTCCACAAAATCAAGGGTCACAGAATGAACATATGCACAACACTCAAAAACCTCATCCAAGACCTCATTGACCAGGGAGAAATAGCTATTAAAAATGATGTTCAAGGGCCATCTACCAATGACAACAATTATAATTTCTCAACCTCAAAAGGTGAAAGCAACTATCAAGAGCTATCTATCATTGATCACATTGACAATATTTCTACATCATCTAGTGAGCAAGAGGACATACATCAAGAATTTAATCCCAAGCATGATCAAAATCAATTACCCAAGTCTATAAATGATCCTTCCAAGATATATTGACATCATCTAACCTCATGAAAATAAATATTGAGGATCAAGAGACTCTTAATCCAATGCTTACACCCAATGCATAAAATCTAAGCCAAGAGCTACTACCCATATGCCCACATTTTGAGGAAATCCAAGGATCCTTTACAAGGAATCCCTTCTTTGAAATTGATCCATGTCAATAATGTGATCCAAATCATATCAAATATGATACCACACAAATTCAAGATCAATAATCCCTATCATCAAAATACTATAATGACTTGGAAAATATCTTCCAAGACATCCCATGTTTTCCATAAGAAGAACAAATTCATATACCAAGCACACATACATCTATCCATGAGATTCTTACTCCTAATGGACATGTAGATGATCTTCACCTAAGAAAAGAGTCTCATAATATTAATACTATTACCAAGGAACAAGAGCCTCCTAATCTTAACATCTCTACAAAGGGTCAAGACACAACAAAACCTTGAGACATATCAAAAAGGGATCATGAAAAAGACTTATACATAAGTTGTGAATAAAAAACATCTTGTGTAGACATATCAGAAATGGATCATAAAGAAGACTTATATATAAGTTGTGGATCAGAAACATCCTATGAAGACATATAAAAAATGAATCATGAGGAAGAATTTTGTGTGGATAATAAATCAAAAACACCTTTGGAAGAAGTATTAAAATATGATATTTTACAAGATTAGGACAAAGGTATCAATCAGGAAGTTATCTCACATCTGAAGGATCCTATAAATGGGGAAGCTACCACATTTAAAGATCCACAACAAAGCAAAGAAATATTAGCACCTTGTTTCCAAGTTCAGACATATCCCATTGCAAATAAACTCTCTCAATGGATTCAGTATCAAGATAGAGGATTAGGCCTACATGAACAAGGTGCCCTAGAATCAATGCAAATTTTTGGCAATCCTAAGCATCGAGGTCTTGATTATTCAACAACTAAGGGAGCTAAACATATCAAGGATACCTCTATAATACTAGGGGAAACTTTGTCTAATGTAAGCATCATCATAAAGAGCATGAATATTCCTTAAGATGAAATTGCTACCAATGCTACAACTAGCCATACCATGAATCATCATCCATGCATATTTCAACGCTTTGATTAGGGCCAACAATAAAATAAAAAGCTATATCAAAGAAAGGAACAATTCATTGAAGCAAAATAATTAGAAAATTAAAATGGACAAGAAAATTCTAAATGGATAGAAAAGAAAAATAAAGAAAATCATCCCTATCAAACTCCATTAGTCAAAGAAACTATGGGGAAAAATAAAAAAGGGAAGTTCATCCATCAAAGATGTCCAAAAATGCATAAGAAAGCTTCAAGAGTGACTTACAAAGTATATCAAGATGTTGGTCCCAATCGAATCTCCATATCCACCCATCATTTCTCATCATCCCAAGTTTAGAGATTCAAAGGTTCCAAACTGTCGACCAATCCATCTAAATATCATATCCCTCAATGCATTTTTTCATCCATGATATCCAAATATCACATTGACCATGTGTTGGTAGCAAATATTTATCATAAGGACTGTAAGGGCACTCTATCATGATGTGTGAATCAAGGTAAGGTTAACTCTGGTATCAACAAGGAATATAAGAATTTCTAGGGGTTACATTCAAGCACTCGTATCCTAGAAAAACAACTCCTCCAAGTAGGATATCGTTAGCACATCATGATAGAAACAACAACCATATCAACACTAGCAATGTCTACATCAGCACCACCAAGTGGTTCAACATGAGAAAAAAGGTGTCACCATGATGAAAACCTAGTACACAGGCATCTTGCGTGACATCAAAAATTAAAAAAAAAGAGTGGAGAAAAGTCATCATCCAATGAAAACCACTATGGTGGCGCTTTGGATGAGTACCATGATGAAAACCTAGAAATCATGCATCATGTGTATAATCAAGAATCTACATGTTCCATTTCAAGAGGAAGCATCTCAACCTATCCATAATGAATCCAATCCATTTTTATCCAAATCCAACTTATCTTGATCTTGACAAATGTTTGGTATACTCTTTACATTTTCTTATGGAAAATATCTTGACAGGGGTCACTATCATTGATCCTATCCTATCCAACATTATCTGAGCCATAAGGCATTGTCCAAAAGGGAATACTCTATCCAAACATGTTATCCTATCACAAGATAATCCATCACCTACATTTCTAGACACTGGGGAAAATGCTTGCATGTTGCTTTAGAATAAATCTTGATCTATGTCTTCTAGCTCACGTTGTGATCTAGGAATTTATCCCAACAACAAGGTATACAACCAACACACTATCATGTTACCCTTCCCAATTCATTCCACCAACAAGGTATACCACCAACACACTATTAGGGCAACCTTCAAAATAATTTGTCCCAACAACAAGGTGTACCGCCAATGCAATACCAAGGTAACCTTCAAAGATGATGACAACATGGATTATTCCTTCAATTAACACTTCTAAGATATCAATAGTTTCTTGAACCCTACAACTAGTTCAAGTAATCTTTTCTACAACATATCCTCTAGAAAAAATGAAGTGAAGTACCAATCCAAGTTTTCAACATCTTACACCCCAAGAAAGAGGGTAAAAGTCCACCAACAACAAGGTATACCCACCAACACAATAATAGGGTAACCTTAAAAACAATTCATTTGATCAACAAGGTATACCACCAATGCACTATTAGGGAAACCTTCAAAATAATTCATCCTAACAATGAGGTGTACCACCAACGCACTACCAAGGTAACCTTCAAAGATGACAACAACATGGATTATTCCTTCTCTCAAATAGTCTAAGATATCAATAGTTTCTTGAACCCCATAGCTGGTTCAAGTAAGCTTTTTCGCAACATATCCTCTAGAAAAATAAGGTGAAGTATCAATCCAGATTTTCAACGTCTTATACCCCAAGAAAAAGGATAAACCCCCCCCCCAAAAAAAGATATAAAATAGTACAAAAAAATCAAAAAAAGAAAGAAAAACAATAAAAAGAATTAAAACGGTCTTTGAGTGAAAACCACTTTGTGGTGCCCCTAGAATAGGTACCATAGTGAAAACCTAGAAAATAGGTGTTATGTGTGAATAAAACATGTATAATTATTTATCAACACTTTTTCACGACATCCATCCATCCATTTCATAAATCATATATCCAACCTGGCTTGTCACTAATTAAGGTAAGTCATTCTATTGGGGGAAACTTCCCGAAGCTGGTCATAGATTAGATCTTGTGGCATTCAACCATGGTCATAAAACAACATAAGTCAAAAAAACTAACATCAAAAAGAAAAAAATCATCGTTGGGTTATTCCTTCACTCAAATAATCTAAGATATCAACATTTTCTTGAACCTCATAGCTAGTTCAAGTAGATTTCTCACAACATATCCTCTAGACAAAGAAACGGGATATCAATCCAAGCTATCAATGTTGTTTACCCAAAAATAATTCATGCTTTTAGTCAAATGGTCAAACTAAATGGTCTTTGCATGTACAATGTAGGCAATGATTTTTAGCCCCTGAGACCCTAGGTCAGTCCCCTTAAGTTTCCAACATTCTTTATTTCAACTTAGTTAGAAAATACAAAATCCCTAAAACATATACAAAATCCAAAAACATCCACAAAACATAAAAGATCAAACCAAGAAAACTACGAGCCTCTACGTGTACAATGTAGGCAAGGTTTATCTTTGATGAGCCCTCGAGGCCCTAGGTTAGTTCGCTAAAAACAACAAAAACATCATAAAACTTAGAAAAACAAAAAAAAGACACATCCCATCATCCCGTCATCAAAATCCACAATAAACATTTCATCCATAATAAATAAATCGTCACAATCATCCTTTGAAAAAACAAACAAACATGCAAAGAAAACATTGAAAAAGCTACAAATTTCAAGCAAAGCAATCACATAAGAGCTGAATATAAATAAATGAAAAGAATTCCAAAGTATCAACTACCTATCTTTTTAACAAGTCCCAACAACATCTTGAGATGTTCCTTAACGGATCCATTCCTACAATAGACATGATCAACAATAGATATAGCCCCACACTAAAAAAATATGGCTAGTGATACTGCAACTTTATTTTTATCTTTTTGTGATCTTACTTTTTGTGATTTATTGTATTGACTCATTCCTAGGATCTCTTGAGGATGTCCATAAGGATTTAGAGAAGAAGGAATTGGGGAAATTGAGCATCATTTCAATTTTCTATTTGTAAGATATTTTTGTAATATACCATGGTGAATAATTGTTTTATTGGGTATAGAAGTTTACAACAGTTCATGAAGCAGTTACAGGTTAGGTGTTTATACCTCTCTGTGTGACTGGTCTGAAATGTTTTTCATGCAACCCCCTATAATTTAAACAAAGTTTTTGTATTTCTAGTATGAACAAAGATACTCTTTGTTTTTAGAGTCAAATTCCACACAATGGATACAAAGTAACCTTGGTAATTCATACCCTAGTGCATCATATATGTTTGCTACATCAAACAAGGTTTTTCAAACAGTGAAGTCTCTAAAGTGAAGCAAAAGCAACTCATCAAGCATTATCCATCATTAGTATTTCTTCTAATTAACATCAAAATTATATCCATCGTCATATTTCTTCTAACTATCTATCATCATATTTCTTCTAATTAACATCATATCTCTATCTATCATCAAAATTTCTTCTGATTAACATTCATCTTGCATAAAACATCATTAGTACCATATCCATACTGCATCCACAAATGTTATCAATACATATCATGATAAAAATAAACTAATAAAAACATCATGTATCATGTATGGGGAATTCATTTATCAACACAAATCACATAATAAACGATACAAAGTATGATTCATTCATCCACATCAAATTCATAAATTAGAAAATCACAAAAACACATATAAACATGCATCATCATATATCACTATCACATAAGCATAAAATGAGGCTGAATCAAAGAAGGTATATCTCATATACATCATCATCAGAAAGGGAATTTGTCATAAGTATATCTGTAGTGACACAAGTGTGATAGGATAATACAAAATCATAATATATATACGAGGTATCGACTAGAACAAGGAATATGTATCACACATATGTCTACAAAAGGCCTCTATGCCATGAAACAACATGAAGATCAAGTACCAAAAAAGTAAGACCTCGACAAGAGGGATGAAACACTACTGACCATAAAAATGATTTGGCTATCTCATAGACTAATCACTTGCACCTACATCTACACCTATACCACCATTGCCATCACTTGCAACAATCAACTCCCCAAACCATGGACATTGAGAGGCCCTGAGGCCCTAGGAATAGTAGGATATGTAGACATGCAAATCGACATCATGCATCTAATGTTCTTCATTTAAATAAATAAATCAAATTTATTTAATTAAATTTCTAATATTCCTCATTTAATTAAATAAATCAAAGTTATTTAATTAAATTCCTAATGTTCTTCATTTAATTGAATAAACCAAACTTTATTTAATTAAATTACTAATTTTCCCATTCCTCTCATTCTGATTTAAATAAATCCAAAAAAAAATCTAAATAAAGTGTCATATCAACTAACCTCCATCTAAGTTAATTAAATCCCGATTAACTCCTAACACTAATCCTTTTTGCTCTAGATTTTGCAACTTGCACATGAAATTCATTCTAATTAATTATCTAATTACCCCTATTTTCCCTCACAAGGCATATTCCCAAGGAATATTCTTTCATTAACTCCATTTTTTTGAATTTCTTGCCCACAAAAATTTCCCCCCAAAATATCTCAACCATATTCATTTAAATCCATCTTTCAAATTTCAAACCCACCTAACTTCATTTATTTGCACATTCATCAAAATATGCTCATTCCTCCTCCAATCACATGTGGACAAGTGGCCTTCTCTCATTGGTTGGTCTTTTTTCCCACATTCATCCAAATCCTTCAATATTCCATTCTTCAAATCTATAAATACAAGGCATTCTTCCTTCAAAGTCATCCACAATCCATGCAAGCTTACTATACTCAATGTCATCTGCAACTTCATCCATTTTCATTCAAGTTTCATATTTTTATCAAATTTATTGGAAAATTTCATCAAGGAATCAAGAATCATCATCAACGATCATCAAACCATATTAAGGATTTGGGAAAGGGCCATTTTCCACACCAAAATGGCACCAATTCCCCCATGGGATTGAAAGTTTTCTCATTAGATAGGATTTAATTAGCTTTTATTGTGTTGTTCTTCATTTTACTTCCTATTTTGATGTTTCAATCTAATTTCATGGGTAATGTTGATCTAACATGCATTTTGATCTAAATTTATGTTTGTTCTTTGTGTTTGTGTAGGTATAGGTTCACCATTCATAACATCATATAAGGTTTGATAATAGGTGGATTTCTATAGATACCGATCACGCTCAGCTCACGTACTATCATGCTTTGCCCAGAGAGTATCTCTCTCTGCTATCAATAAAATTAATTGAGCCTCTACAACACGTTGTTGACCAATCTCACTCTCTCATTCAGCCCTCAATGTGTCTACCAAAGCCTCCACAACTCATTGATGTGCAATATCTGCATCTCTGGCCAAAGTCATATGAGCTAGCAATATATCAACATCCCTAGCTGGTGGAGGAGGACCTAGAACCTATATTTGACCATGTGTAGGAGGAACCCTCTCATCCTAAATACCCTATGCCTCATCATGTCAAGCTCAATCCAACTGCTCTATGAGAACCTCAATGCATTGTCGCTCCTTGCGATGACCTGTAATACCTGCTCTACCCACAATGGGATAACCTCTAGGATCAGTAAGCCTCAAAGGCTTGTGTTGTGCCCACCACTTATCATAATTATGAGTAGTACTTGGATCTGCCACACCACCCAACCAACTGTGGCAAGTGCTCCAAACTCGACAACCATAGTATCTGCATCAACCTAGAGACCCTATACACAGACCTCCCGACTAGTTTGACCAAACCAAACCTCATACGCATTACGAAATCACTCGTCTCTCTCCGATTTGGGGACATACTCGGTCTAGTAGATAACACTATCATAGAAGATGAATGCCTAATCAACCAATGGGTCTAATTGTAGTACACAAGTTTATCAACATCCTCTGGCCAAACCTCGTAGCTCATATAAGGTCACCACATGAAACCAGGCATCTCATCAAACACACGACACCGATAATACAAGTCCCTAGGCAAGGTGTAATACATAAAGTCCCATAATGATAAGAGTATGGATCATTTGAAGAATGATCTTGAATCTCGTCTGGATGAGTCACTGCAATATGCTGCCACACCCAAACATGCAAAAGTGAAACACTCATAGACATATACTTCCCACCTTGATACACCACCTCGTGCATATCTTGGTAAAGATGAGAAAGCAAAAAATCACCCCAAGCATATGTCCTCCCATGCTCTAGCATACTCTCAATACATGTACGGCCATATATATAAAATTGATGATCCTACCAATCAAGAACAACCAATCCTAATACCAGACCATAGAGGACAAGAACAATAGGATATGTGTTGTGAGAAAACCTAGATAAATCAACCTTTGAATCATGAACATCCAAGTGTGCAATGCCTAACAAATGTTGCGTAGTGTGGGAACCTCATTAAACCTAGTATGTTAAAAGCTCATAATGAATAGGAAGATGAAGTATCCTCCAAACATCCTCAAGATTAATAGTAGCCTCCCCTGTAGGCAAATGAAAGGAGGATGTCTTAGAGTGCCACCTCTCCACAAAAGCAATCATCATCGTCGTGTGAGTCCTAATCAGAGGCATGTAAAAAATATAGTGTAACCCCATGAAATCAAGGAAGTCCCACTCCAACACATTGAAATGGGAAATAAGATCGAACATATGGCGAGGACGTCTCTCTCTCTCATCATAAGTGGTCTGATACTCACCTACAATCATTATAAACCAAGATGTTAGGGTTTCACTCTAAACATGTAAAGAAACACAAAACAACATGAGCATGATGACAAATGACATTTAGGATGAAAAATAGACACATGCTAGGGTTTGGAATAAATACTCAAAGAAAACAACAAAAGGAGAGGTCAACTGGTAGGTTCTAGGGAAAATGCTCAACAAAAACTAGACAAAAGCTTTGTTTATAGGAAATAGCATAGATTTAGGTCAAAAGCATGAAACATGGGTGTTGTTTTCAAGCAATAGCATAGTTTCAGGTCAAGGGCACATAAATAAGGGCACAAGTTTAGTTCAATAGTGCAATTTTAGGTCAATAGCATAATTTCCAGACAATAGCACAATTTCAAGTTAAAATCATAAAACAACAATGCAGTTTTCAAGCAAGTGCATAGTTTTTATAGGGAAAAAGCACCAAAATTGATGCAAGTGCATAGGAATCTTAAAAACAACACTATTGAATAACAAATCTTCACACACACATAACAAGAACAAAAAAATGATGAAAGCGAAAAGTGAGAAGGTACATACTAGGCCATCGATGCCTGAAAGCTATCCAAACTCTTGAAAAAGCTCAGAACGATGTGGGGAAAACTTGAATCTCAACATTGTTCCTAAACAACTGACAAAATGGGAAATCTAGAGACAAGAAATAGCAAGAGGATCAAAGCGCAAATGAGCCAATTTGAAGACAAATTTCCTATATAACACCTCAAGATTGTTAGAGTAATAAGTTATTACACTTAATTAATTATATCATACTTGTTAATTAATTAAGTCACTTATTCCTTTAGTTACTTAAGCTAAACTTAGGCACATTAATAATTGATTAATTATTAAGTGTGCACACTAGGGTTTCATTTAGGGTTTCTTGATCTCCTTCATAAGGATTGATCTATTTGTAATAATTGATTCTCAATAATGCATTTTTACTTTGAGGTTTACAGAATATCTTCCTTGGTTCTGCATGTCTTTTGCATGTGAGAGGTGATTGCATGTAGGTGATCTTGGTTTCTAACATGGTATTAGAGATCCAAACCTGCAGCTGCCTATTTGTGATCTGAAGATATGGCCTTTCAGTGAGTTTCTAGTGCAAGGGTTTCCATATGCATCTTTTTTGCAAGATCTGGGGATAGCCGATTTTTTGGGACACTTTGGGCTCAAACGGACGTCACCATCGCGTTCGCAGCAGCCCAAAACCTTAGAAACACCTATCAAATCATCGATTTTGGAGCAGTTGGTTTTTGAAGCAAACTATTTTTGCCAAGGAGGCCTCCCCAACACGCTCCCCAAGGCACGATTTTCAAAAAAATGCAAAAAAATTTTAAAAAGCATGTTTTTTGAAAAATATTCTACGCTGCCAGTAGAAATGGAGGGTGCTGCCACCATGCCACTCGGTGGCCACCAGGAGCAGCGTCCTCGAACAACACCGCCCCTTCACCACTACCAGTTTGCCAATCCACCAGCCCTTGTGGGCCCTCCACCGCTTGGTCGAGGTCCTATGGGGGACCGAGAGCTCCGCGCCCGGCCCCCGGCCAACTCCAGCACCCAGCCCTTGGTCGTATCAGTGACCAGTGGCTCTGTCAAAATTTTTTTTGTAGGGGATGAATTTTTGCGGCGACGACTAGATGGCCGTCAAATTTAAGCTCGTGAACTGATGATGTCAGCAGCCGTACGGCCTCTTTGCCCCCTCTTAACCCTGATTTGCCCTAAAGGAGCAATTTTTTTTCTTTTTTGCATAACTTGGGCATATGGTATTGAAGTCGGGAAAATGAGATATCGTCGGAAAGCTGGTTCCAAGAACTTTCCTGTGGTGTAGTTTATTTTACAATATTTTTATGTTTTACTACATTGATTTCTGTTTTAAGTCGAATGTTTATTTTTCACTTCCGAGCTCATAACTTTTTGCCATGATCTCCGATTTTCACTATCTTTACGGTGTTGGAAAGGTATTGAGGAGCTCTATGTTGCTATCTATGCACTTTTTCTGTATCTATGCCAAGTTGATCACTTAGTCCAGATTTGGCCCGATGGGTTGTTTGGAGATTACTTGGATATTTTTGTAGTTAAGAGGGTGCAACTTGCATCTTTGCACTTCATTTCTATATCACACTTCATTTCAATAATCGACTGCTGCTTCATAGATTCTAGGGTTGCTCCCGTTTGGAGTTTTTGAGTGTTCTGTGGCATCGGGTCTACTGTTGCATCATTATGATTTTGATATGGTTTCTTGTAGACAAAAGTATCTTTCCTTGCTTGCCAGATTGCAGTTTCAGTGTTACTCTATATTGTTCTTCCAGTGCTTCTTTATAGCATGTCATCTCATTGTAGGGGGGTTTTTCCCACTGGGTTTTCCTTCTCTACCTCTTTCTTGCATTTGTAAATGGGTACCTGATCAGGCCTAGTTGTCGGGACCCATCTTTGCTTTCATGCATCTTCTTCTAGTGTTTTAGCTTCTTCCTAAGTTCATCTTAAGGGGGGGTGTTAGAGTAATAAGTTATTACACTTAACTAATTATATCATACTGGTTAATTAATTAAGTCACTTATTCCTTTAGTTACTTAAGCTAAACTTAGGCACATTAATAATTGATTAATTATTAAGTGTGCACACTAGGGTTTCATTTAGGGTTTCCCTTTTAGGGTTTCTTGATCTCCTTCATAAGGATTGATCTCTTTGTAATAATTGATTCTCAATAATGCATTTTTACTTTGAGGTTTACAGAACATCTTCTTTGGTTCTGCATGTCTTTTGCATGTTACAGATGATTGCATGCAAGTGATCTTGGTTTCTAACAAAGAAAACCCTAATTTCACTTAGGTAACCTTCCTACTTTCAAATTAGGAGCTTTGGAAAGCATTAGAATGAGAAATGAAGCACTTATTGATATAAAATTTCACTTGAAATCATTGAAATTGTAGTACAATAGTATCAAGAGCCTGACCTCAATGCTTGAAATTTTTAGTCAACCTCTTAAGGGGGTAGCACAGAGTTCTATCATCATTCCATTGAACTCTGAGGCATAGTGGGGCATAATTATTTTTCAAAAAATTCATCTTAAAAATAAAATCTTTGAAATAAAGCAACCAATACTTTGTATCAAAGAGAGGAAAAATGTAGACACGTGAAATTGACTTGACACCTATCACACACCCCAAACATCATCGAACAACATTGAACAACATTAAACATCATCCTGAAACATCCCGCAACATCTTGGAATGACTTGAAATTGTCCCATAACATCTCAGAATGACTCATAATTGTTCTGTAACATCTCAAAATGGCTTGGAATCATCTCATAACATCTTAGAATGATTCATATTTATCTCAAAATATCTTGTACCATCTTGAAATCATCTTGTAATGTCTTAAAACATCTTAGAATCACCCCGAAACAACTTGGAATCATCCCATAATGTTTCAGATCATTTTGGAATCACCTCGAAACAACTCGAAATCATCTTGTAATGTCCCAAATCATCTTGTATCATCTCAAAATCACCCCAAAACAGCTTGGAATCGTCCCATAATGTCTTGGCTAATCTCAAAATCATCCCTCAACACCTCACATCATACCACATTGAAACAAAATCAAATACCCTAATTCTGTTATTAATTGAATTATACAATGTTTTTTTTATTAATTCACTTTTTCATCATTTTGGACAAATTTAATAAATTTCACTTATTTAATAAAGTCCTAAAAACCCTAAATTATTCTATTGATTAAATAAAACAACATTATTTGATTAATTCAAGTTTCATCATTTCGACCAATTAAATAAATCACATTTATTTAATAAAGTCCTAATCTCAATTTATTTCATCTTGATTGGTTAAATAATGCCAATTATTTAATTATGTCACTAAATCACCTTATTCCCCTAAGTTGATTAAATTATAAAATAATAATTTAATTATGACACCTTCCCTCCAAAATTTGAATAATTAAATAAAACTATCTGAATCAATCATCAAAATCAAATCAAACTAATACAACTTTGTTTGCAAAATCCAAACTCGATTTGCATGTTCAACTCCAAAAAGGAGTTAATTAATTAAATCAATTAATTCATATTCCTCACCCACTTTTTGATTGATCAAATTATGATTGTTGAATGAGCAATCTAATTTATTAACTAATCAATCCAAATTTTTAAATGAGCAATCTAATATGTTAACTAATCAATCACATTCCTAACTAAGCCATCGAATTCCTAACTAACCCATCAAAATCCTAACTGATCAATCTAAATTTGTTAACTGATCAATCACATCCTTGACTAGCCAATCTATTTCTCAATCACCCAAATTGTGCAATCAACTTTGCACAATATTTTCATATCTAAGTCTTCTCAACACACTCTGATCGTTGATCTGGATATTCTTCAATACGATCCTAATCATCCATTTCAAATCTCATTTTCTATATAAAAACCCCTTTCTTGACAAATAAGGATGATAGAATCAACATACATTGCATAACGAAGTGCTATCAAGAACACCATTGATAGAGCTTCACCATTTCTTCGATCAATCAACCAAAATAGTCACTCATCAATCTCTTACACACGAACTTTGGAGGCTTCATGGTGATAACAACCCAACATCAGGTTAATACACTCCACTATAGGATGGTAAGACTATGTTATTCTTTTACACTCAATAGCGTAATCATAGATTCATTTATGTATGTTAGAATAACTTAGTTTCATTTCATATGTGTAGGTTTAGATCTTAGATTAATATTTGTGACCTTAGTTTAGATGCTTGGATTTGACATGTTTTGATCCATCCTATCTAATGCTCTCCCCCTCACACAATTTCTTATTCTGATAACAGGGCAGGCGCTGGGGATTCTACTGAAGCCTCCTCCCTGAAAGTGGTCCACCATTGTATAAAGGTAGTCAACTATGCTACCTGTGGCTTCAACTCTTACTTCATGGCTTGATATTTGTCAAATTGATATAGTATCGTAGTAACATACCCTTAGAATTCATCAATTTTCTAGGCTTTAGTGGTAGGACCTAGATTGGTGGTCATCACCTAATAATCCCTAGCATGTATAGTGTCTACAGTCTTATTTGCTACCAGAGTTTCCACCTGAAATATGCGAGAACCCGACACGTCTATTGTAATGAGGGACTTAACCTTCGATTTCTTCTTCTCTTGCATCTTTACCTGGGCTCCTCTAGATGAGCTTTTGGGTCAGGAAGCACATGAGCTTTACTCTTAAGTTGCTACTCCAACCAAGAGGGGATTTTTGTTTGTTGGTCAAGGAATGCACTATCCACTTCATCATTTGTATCCCCTTGATTCTTTTGAGGCTCTTCCCCCTCATGCCTGGGAGCATCTTCCATGGTCTCTTCTTCATTATCATGCCCTTCTTGCATTTTCATCTTTCTTGCATCAATAGTTTCTTCCTCCTAGGTTGGCTCATCTTTATTTTCATCATTACTTTCCTTCTCTTTATCTTTCTCTTTCTCCTAAGGCAATTCTTTATCCCGTAGGCCCTCATCTTGGTCAGTTCCTAGGAGTTTTTCATTTTTCTCCATATCTTCTTCAAGCATGATATTACTCTGTGTTATCTCTTTCTTCCTTGGAGTAGTGCTCCTCTAGACTTGCCTCTTTGTCATCATTCTCTTCATTTTTTTCATCCTCAGGCTCCTTATCAAAGGTTTACACATCATAATGTTTGTCAAACCTGCTCATATCCCCATATTTGGGCATTTTCTTCCCTTCTTCATAGAAATCCACTCATCTAAATAAAAAATCCTTAAGCCCTACTTGACATGTTCATGATAATCATCACGATCTAAATCTTTAGGCTCTTCGGTTATATCAATTTTTTTTTAAGTTGGTCTTCATTTCGCCTCTCCATTTACTCACATATTTGCATTATGGATTCCATTTTGGGTGGTTTAGTAGGAGGTAGAGGGACAAATAGTGAATCAACAAGTTGAGCCATAAATAATTTAGCCTAAGGAGTTAAAATATTTTTTGAAAATTGAGGTGGCATTCTTTACAAATAAGAGACCAAGGTTTCGAGCAAGGCAATAGGCACCATAGAGGTAGTAGGCATAAAGGGTGGTAGGGTGGAGAAAAAAGGCAATGGGATTAGAAGTGAGGAAGACGATAAAGGAGAGGATGTGGATAATGAGGAATCAACCATGACCACGATAGTGGTCGAGGAAGTAGAGGTGAGGTGGACAGAGATGTCCATAGTGAGAAGATATGATATAGGCATTGGTGGTGGAGTAGAAAGAGATGGTGTAATGGGGGTGGTTGGAAGTGGAGGTGATTGTCATTGCTCAGCTTCCCCCTAGAGGTGAGGACTCTTCTTCATGAGTAGTGGGAATATCAAGAATGAAATTTCCCATTCTCTTAGCCTTCTTAGGTAGTCTTTTCCCCTCAAATTCATTTCTATTATACACTTTCTATTTGGGCTGCCTCTCTAATGCATACTTTCTTTTCTTTGACCTAGTCACTGGTGGAGACTATAAAGCCTCTCTTAAATAACCTACATTGGCACCACTATCTATCTCACTTTTGATGTCATCCTCTAGCTCTTCAAAAGTCAACTATATGCCCTATTGTTGTAATTGAGTCACTTGATTATCCAACCATTTCTTGGTTCTTTGTTGTATTGGGCAAGTGACTGTATCTAAGTTTGTGATCTTTGGCTCTATCTAGTCAATTACCAGCAAAGGAACCTTGGAAACAACATCATATATTTCATCAAGAAAATTATCATCCTCAACCACCTGGTTAGGGATGGGAAACAAATCAATAGATTTCAAAATTTTTGCTATCATTATCATATATTGTCTTCTCCTAACCTCATGATCATCCTTACGATTTTCCCAAAAATCTTCAATATGTGTCCTGTGGGAATATTGTCTACCAACCTATTTTCTCAATTTTCCGAGAGGGTCCACGCCTCCTCATTCTGTATATAATTCCAAATTGTATTCTACAAGCTCCTTTTTTGAATTTTCTACACATGGGGGTATGAGACACAAATATACTCATTTTCCAAAAATGATGGGGTATGGAACCCCAACACAGTGCTTCTTATGCAATAATGAATGGGTTGTTTTTAATTTTTGAACCAACTCCAATAAAATAATTCCTTTCACTAAGGTACCTTGGAAGATGATATGGGAACCTTGAGAATCCCTCGACCCTTATGTAAGTAAACTTGGGGAGCTGAATGAACTAGTACTCAAAGTTCTTGACCAATTCCTTCATGTTGTGAGACATAATTTTATTGTAATCCTTTGATAGATTTTGAACAATGTGCATTATGAAAGGATTGTTGACCTGCCTATAATCTCTCTTGCAATTTTTGTATTGCAACTATGGGTAACAATTATACATGGGTTTTTTTCCCTTTCTTCATTTCTAGTTCACCAACACAATTCAATACTTTGTAGGGGAAAGTAATTGCCAGAAGATATCCAATGTAGGAGGTCATATAGAACTCCCTAGTCTTCTACACTACAACCAACTGATTGTGCAAATTATCATTGATTATCTTAGCCCAATGGAATTTTGTTTTTCCCCTGAGGATCTCCTCTATGAAGTACCACATCCACTCGAAGATTGAGGAAGTAGCAAGCCCCATTACCCTACTTACAAGTGTTATGAGGTCATTGACCTCCTCCATGAAATCACTTTGGTATAACTTTTTAGTTACTTTATTAGCACTCCCTTGTCTTCTCGAGAAGCCATATCTAGCTTATGGTTTTTTTGTAGCCGGTGGGATTGGCTTTCCACACATTTAGAGCATATTCTTTCTTAGTCTCTTCTACTTGGTCAAATAGAGGGATCCCACATGTTCTTCTGATTGACATAGGAGTCAAATCAGCTAGCACTCGTCTGTCCACAATTACTATTCTCCTATTTTTCTAATGACAACTGTATACACCTAAAAATGGTCTGGACAATCTAACTAATTAAATATGATTTATTTAATTAATCAGCCATTAATATTCTTCAAATAATATTACTTCATCTTAATTAAATAAACAAATTAATACTTTGTTTTATTTAATTATCACTATTAAATTCTATTTCACATCATCATCATCTAAATTAAATAAAAAAGTGTAATACTTCGTTTTATTTAATTATCATATTTTACTCCACATTTATTTAATAAATAGACTTCTATAGTTTATTTTATTAAATTAAATATCTCTTTTCATAAATTGAATAAATCAAAATATTCAAATTAAAATGCATTCTACAGCTATCTCCTATTTTCACTCAAAAGTTGCACAAATCAAATTAGATATTATATGTCTAATTTATGTCTAAATTAATTGACTCAAACCTTCATGGGAAAATCTGGAGACAAATTGAAGATAGATTTGTAGGCAACTCCTTCATCTTCTTCCATCAATTATTCCTATCATTTGGCTTAATGTTTCTGTGGGGAGGAACCATTCCCATAATCTTCTCAATTCCTTCATCCTTCACCATTGAAATCTTCAGATTGAATCCAAACCTTTGCTTGGCTGCTTCTTCACAAACATGCTGCCGGGAAATCTATAAATACAACCATTGTTTATAGGAAAAGGATCCCCAATTTATGCAATATTACTCTATGGAACTAGTATTAGAGAAATCAAGTAATTAGCATATCATAGCAATCATAATCATGGTTTCTTATTTAGCTACATTTGAGCTTGTTGTAGCTTTTATTTATCAATTTCATGTCAATTTAGTTTACAATAGTATTATATCATTAGGAAATTGTTATATAGGATTAGTTTCCTGTATTTTGACAACTTTGAATTCTCTAGATTGTCATTTTAACAGTCACAATGCTTACCCGATCTGAGAGCTACAGTGATTTAATAAATCTTTGGAGATAGAGATAAATATAATGCTTTCATTGGATTTATAGCCTTCAATAGCTTAATTGTTGATTAAATCATTGATATAATGCCATATTGTTATTTAGTTATTTTACTCATAGTTATTCCACACTTACATTTTGGCACCCACCGTGGGGCAGAACCCTATATTGAACTTTTACTTCTGAAAAGTGTTTTCATAGGTTACATACGTGTTTCTTTTAGCATGTGTGACAAATGTTTCGGTGCATTCACCAAATTCTCCAACGTGTTCAACAATAGTTTCAGTGCATCGACAAATTACTCCAACGCGTTCATCAACTATTCCAGTGCATCAACTTTGTGGTGTCACTAGTCAGAGGAATTTTTCCTTTTATCACGTAGACTATTGTTTTAGCATGTCCATCATTTTTTATAGTGCATAG
Organism: Sequoiadendron giganteum; assembly: GCA_007115665.2. Classification (NCBI taxonomy): domain Eukaryota; kingdom Viridiplantae; phylum Streptophyta; class Pinopsida; order Cupressales; family Cupressaceae; genus Sequoiadendron; species Sequoiadendron giganteum. Next base: position 437,803,749 of record CM021108.1, on the reverse strand, counting down.
TCTGTTTTAGTACATTTAAAGTATGTTATAGTGCTTCTAACCACTGTTGTGCTGCATCATATTTTATTTTACAAAATTTTAAATTTCTGAGGTCTAATCACTATTTTTCTATGTCTCAAGTACAAATTACGCTTGTCAAAGACAGAAGCTTGGAAAACATATGCCGGTCAAAGAAAAAACTCAAAAATTACTAATGGTGTTTGCAGGGCTTTAACTTTTTTCATTTAAATTCCTTTGGTTAAAATAGTGCATCTAGCTTAATTAAAAATTAGTTTGAACCCCATGTATTCGGTGTTTCAAAAGCAATAGGATTATGCTCTCCCCTTTACTGGGTGATCAAAATGCTAGAATTGCTACTTACGCTTTATTAAATCCTTTAGAAGGCCTGTCGTAGTGGGAAAAAGTACTCACCCTACGAGAATGACCTAAGTGGGAATAACCAAAGCCAAATTTTCCAGCCCACTCTAATCAAAAGTGAATTTTGGGGAAACCCATATTCAACGGAAGTGTGCAAGATAACCATCCCCAAAATCTTTGTTCTAAATATTGGGTGGTCTCCTGAGGGAGTTTATCTATTGCCATACTGAATGGATACCCTATCTATGAACTTTAGTGTAGAATCCAACTATGCCAGTTTTCAAACACTTCTTATATCATGGTGCAAGGGGAGGGAATAATCTACCCCCAAGACACTCACCATATAACTATAAGAGACCCTGGCAAAAAGTGAAGGATTTGAATTTGGCTAAGACTCGGGAAAGGCAAAAACACGGGTGCCCTCTAGGGGGTGACAAGGCTATGTGAGATAACATAGTTGCAAGCTATGGTATGTGATATTATAAGTGAACCATTTGAGTTAGAAAAGTGCTTGATCTGTTTGTCTTTGTGTCAAAAACTTGTAAAAAATGAAAGAATCAGACTAGATTCTAGAACACTCACTAGATATGTTTAAAGTGTAGAATCTGAAACAATTGTGTACAATCTAGCTTTATTGTGTGAAGTTATTTTTCAAAGGTATCATCCAAATAGATCATCAAAATCAGAGATTTATAAGCAAATATCCATCCATTTGTCTTAACTAGTTAGGAAATTACACCCTGGAACTAAACATCTTATAGAGAAAGATCGAAAAAAATAGACAAAATTGTGAACATTTTGATATTTCCAGATTAGTACGTCCACAATCTGTTATAGCACATTCGTTGTCTGTTCTAGCGCATCTATCATCTATTATAGTGCATTCACTTTTTGTTCTAGTGCGTTTATCCTATGTTATAGCGCATCGTCCAACCAGTCATCAAGATTCACTAGTATATTACGATGTCTGCAATCTATCTTAGCGCATTCATTGTCTGTTCTAGCACACATGCCATCTGTTATAGCGCATTCGTTGTATGTTTGAGCGCATCTTCCTTCAGTTATAGCACATACACAATCTATTTTGGTGCATTCACAGTCTGTTATAGTGCATTCGAAGAATAAGAAAACAAAGAGCTAATTAAGACTAGTACTAGACATAATACATCAAGACCAGGATCTTTGTCAAAGAAAAAATAGCTCCTCAGTCCAAATATTATCTTAAACTCAGAAAGATAGGATTTACAAGTCATAGTTTTCCAAATTGAACTGAGATCTTCCAACCTTAAAGTGTCTAAATTATCACACAGATTCTAGATTATTACATCAAGTTTCTTTATCAGGATTTTAATATCCTACAATCAAGAAATGAAACATAATAAATCATTTTTTAACTTGGTCATATCAATAGAATTTATCATTCTATTAGACTTACTTTAATACCTTGGCACTCATCCAAACAAAAAGATCAAAGTTTACTGAGAATAAAAAACACTTGTATGCCAATGTTGACGAGATCACAAAGACAAAAATTTAAAGAAAAGGGAATTGAAACACCAAACATCATGGCTGAACAAAATCCTTGGAGTAGACTTCATCAAAATGACACAAATCAAATTACCCAAGAGGATATCCAAACAATGCAGCAAGATCTGAATTTTCATAAATTTATGGAAAAATTCTTAGAACAAGATATGGAAAAATACCTCTTGATGCTAGCTAAATCAGGTGAAAAACTTCCAAAATATTTTGATGTCAATCAGTTGAAAGAAACACCAAGAACAACTAAAACCAAAACACAACACACACAACACACAGATCAAGTTGTTGCCCTAACACATCAAATGCAAAACTTGCAACAACAACTTCAAGATATGCAAAAGGGAACGACGAAAATTTATTCATTACATGACATTTTTCCATACCCTTTTGCTCCAAGTGTGGATATGATACCATTTCCTAGACATTGTGAATTCCTAAAATATGACAAGTACAACGGTGAAATTGATCCAATTGACCATGTGAGGGAATTCAGGACCATGAGTTTAGAATTTTCACAAGAAGAAACTTATCTAATGAGGTTATTTCCAAGAAGCCTAGGAGGTCAATGCATGGAATGGTTTCATAAACTACAACCAAGAATTCAAACTTTTGAAGAACTAGTCAACAGGTTTATCTCACAATATTCCTTTAATATTCAACATGATGTCACAATAAAGGACCTTTACAACATGAAACAAAATAAAGGTGAGACATTCCTTTCATTTCTACAATGATGGCAAAGGTTATTTGCTAGGTACCCTCATTCTATACCTGAAGAAGATAAAATGGAACTATTCATTGACAACATAACTGATGAAATGAGCTATAGGCTCGAACTACAATGTCCTCCCATATTTGAAAAAGTGATTGAAAATGGCCTTAAAATCGAAGAAGCTTTGGTCAAACAAGGGGTAATAAAAAATTACAATGAAAAATTAAACAATACAAACTCCTCAAATCACTATGGAAACAATGAAAAACCTAAGTTTTGGCAAAAGAATAGAAATATTGGAAACAATGATACTACAAATGACCTACAAAATGTGAAACCAGTATTTAATTTGATGACCACTACTACAAAGACAAATCTAAATAGTGACCAAAATATCAAACAAAATGTCAATCAAAATAACAATCAAACAATGGAGAATCTAAACCGCAATCATATCAAAAATCATCAAACCGATGTAGATTCACACCATTGGGCCAAACACTAGAATTAGTAATGAGAGAACTTATTGCAAATGGTCCTATCACTGCATGTGAAGCAAGATTTTGGGATCCAAAAGTAAAACCACCTTGGTGGAATGATGCAGACTATTGTAACTTCCATAAAAATAAGGGACACAAGACAAATGATTGAATGGAGTTAAAACATCTAGTCCAAGATCTGATTGATAATAAAAAGGTATACACAGAAGCACATCAAACCAACAATGATCATACTGCATTTAAAGATCATTTACCAAATTACGAAAAGGGAGAGTCTTCTTCTACAAATGGTAAAGATAAAAATGTCAACTACATTTATGATGGCACAATCTTTTGTATTTATGAAGCTGAGAGTGATACTATTAATAGTAATCAAATTGGTAATGAGGGAACCAAGGACATTATACCATTAGATCTGATCCCAAACACAGACACATCTGACAATCAAATAAATGTCTTAAAAATTCGGGAAAGACAAGAATACCAACCGGTTAACATAACAACAAGGGGGAAATCCAAGGTAATATTGAAAGGAATCTCATCCAAAACTAATACTCCCCCTTCGAATCAATACAACATAGTCGAGTAACTACAAAAAATACCAGCACAAATATCGATATTAGAACTCCTTGAAATCTCACCATCCCATAAGGAGGTTTTGGAACAAGCTCTTGTGGCCATCACGGTACCCAACAATCTGGATGTGTATCAATTTCAAGCTATGGTGGGACATTTGACCACACCTCATTGTCTATCATTCTCCAAAAAAGATGATGTATCGCTTAATCATCCACATAATACTGCCCTTCATATTGAAGTCTTGATCCACAAACATCATGTCAAAAATATCCTAATAGATGGTGGAGTTGGCTTAAACATTTGCACTTTAAAATTAATCCATGCACTAGGTTATTCTAATAATTTTATTGATGCCTGAAGGAAAATGACAATAAAAGCCTATGACGAAGAAGAGAGATCCTCCAAGGGAATGATCATGTTTCCTATTCAAGTAGGACCAATGTTGAAGAATATAGCTTTCCAAGTGCTAGGAAAAGAGCTCACATATAATATACTCTTGGGACATCCATGGATTCATGAAATGCAAGTGGTGCCTTCAACTCATCATCAGTGTTTAAAATTTCCATTCAATGGATAAGAGGTAACTATATCAGCTAACTACAACAATCCTTAAAATTGTTACACACTTAAAACATCTCAAGACACCTTTGTGCCCCATAATAGAGAAGCTAACACTTCCAATTCATTAGATGGTGAAAAGTATCCAAATATTATATCTAAGTGGGTTTAGAAAAAGGGTCAATCAAAGCATACAAGTGTTTTTGATTCCACTCTATCAGACAATAAGGGTCCACTGAATTCTCTATCATAGCAATTTCAAGAAAAGACCCACCTATCCGACAAAGACATGGGACAATATTCTATTGAGCAATCTCTATGTCTTTCACAATTGATGCCATCTCCAAGGTCATATGGACAACCATCAATGGTAACATGAAAACCATCACAACCTACCACAATTTTGGATGAAATATTTGTGAAAGCTAGTACTCTAGAAGATGAATTAGATGACAAGGACATTCTCAATTGACTATACAAAGATGAAGAAGCATCAAAATCAATAAATATCAGCATAAAGACAAATCAGTATGGCAAAGGAAAAGCTATTTTAGAGAAAATAGGTTATGAGAGACAAGGACCTATTGGAAAAAGAAAATAAAGCATCATAGAATCCATTCAACCTCTCACACTTCATCCAAAAGACAAAACAAAATTGGGTTATTCAGAGGAAGCAAAATAAGAAATGACTAAAAAGGTAGTTGAAAGAATCCTACTATTGGTGTATTTTCTTGTAAACCAGGTTTATTTCCTATTCTACCTATGGAATTGCCAAATTTCCAATCAAGGGCAGCTCGAAGGACCTGGACCAACTGATGAGGATTTTAATAATAACCTCCTACACTTTGGGCTCTGCAAGACCCGGGAGGGTGGTCCGTATAATGTATTTATGATCTTTGCACCAAAGTCATAAACATATTATTAATAGTTCACAGATAATCCCACTTAATAGCTCAACAGAATGGGCTAGGACTAAAATGAATTGGCTGTTCATTAGTAATATCAACCACTTGGAGCATGAGATGATTATAACATTATTTCGTAACTTATGATAGTAATTTTAATTGCAAGATGGCGGCAAGCCCTAATTAGAGACATACAGAAACATAGTTTTATAAATTCATAAAATTTAGATCAGTGCCATATACCATTGGGGAGTCAAGTTTACAAACATTCAAGAAATAACAACAGATTCAAATACATAACATATATGATCTCTGGCAATATTGCATTACAACATTGTCAATCCCTATCCCAACCCAATACTTCTAACCAAATCCCTCTACAAACATACCCATCTATGATTCCATCCAAGCATTTAATTAATTCTTTGAACTAAAGCCAAAACAGAAAACATACTCATCATAACAATGAGATGAACACCATAATCCTTGATTATTTTATTCAAAATTATGATATGTCTGTACACAGGAGAGACAAGAGCTCAAGATTTAACATCATAACTCAAATGCTAGTACTGTTATGAACCTCGAAATTTCATAAACATAAAACCCATTACAAGAGAACCCCAAACCTAAATTGCCTTGACATTCGAAGAAAAAATTCTTACAATATGTTCTGCAACTAGACCTAGACTCAACCTCCAAAAAAACATCTGGCTTGCCAACCCCTACTTCTGACCTTGAAATCCTTCTTATAGAAATGAAGGAGCAAACAAGCATCGGGCCAGAAGTTACACATGTCATCAATTAATAGGACCACTACGTGTCCACTCAAAACCATGATGAAAATACCAAGTCTCGGAGCATCTCCCTACTGATTCTATCCTTTACACAATAGCTGCCACATTTGTTACATCTCAAAATCTGTACCCAAAGCCGTTATGGGATCAAAACCATAATTAGTTATACTGTAACCACTAATCTATTAATTGCCGATAGTAGATACCATTTTACTCCTCTTCGGTTAAGTATTTGTCTACCCAATTCTGATATTCTTCATCCGTGGGACAATTAAAATTCACCACCTCTATCACTCTAGTATTATATGGTGTGAATTTCACCGCAACCTGGTTGGTTTCTCTTTCAAATGACTCCAAAAACATGGTAGTATTAATTATTTTATCCATGCTGCTTACTAGCAAGTCATGATCTGAGTCATCACAAATCAATTTGATTTGCACACTAATGACTTCTTCTGCTCTTTCTTGCCACTATTGTAGTGTCTTGATATCTCCTTGTGCATCTAATATATCGGGCAAAAAGGTGTCACTCCAATCATTAAAACCTTTTACCAATTCTCCAATTTTCTTACTCAAGTCATCGGGTAGGGCCTGAAATCCCTTTAATGATTTCACAAAACTTTGAGTGGGTTTTAATAATTGGGGCCTATTATTTGCATCAAACTTGGAAGCCCTAAACATAATGTCTAAGTCAGTGGCATGAGCGATCCACTTCTCAACCAGGGGTAAGACAACATCCCGATCCCTATTAATATTTTGTAATCCGGTCAAAAATAAAGAATACAAAGAATGAACAGATGGCAATCTAGAATCAACCTTTTCATTTAAATGCCTCAACATGGTGTCAACCACCTCATTTTGTTTAGCCATGGCATCATTCTCACTAGCCTTTAAGGTGGCCTATAATTCTATGATCTTACTCATCATCTGCTTTTTGGTGGGGTCCACAGAATATTCCATTTCCTCTTCAACTGACTCTGGCACATGACTAGGATCTGGTGTCTGAATTGGGGATCCAGGGATAGAAATGATCAAGCTAGTAGGGGGTAATGACCCTGAAGTAGTAGGTATTTCCCTAACAATATGAGCATTAGAAGATTCTCCCACCTGCCCATATTTTAACCTATCTACTTCAGACTGTAGCTCAACATTTCTTTGTTGCATTTTACTATATTCCCTAATTATTGCATTATATTTTTCCATCAGGCTCTTCCTTTCATCCTCTTCCCTTTCTGCTATCCTTTGGGCCAATTAGGCCACATTCAGTGTCAGGTTTGTGGCTTCTATTACTAAGGTTTCAGAAGCTCTTTGATAATGAGCTCGCCTCTTAGATTTGGGCTGATATCTGTCACATTTGGTTTTTTGCCTTGAGGTGCCAGAGTGCATATGGCCAATGTCTCATACTCTTCACTAAAAGCAGAGTCTTGTAAGGCTGCCTTGACTTCTTCTTCACTACTTTGCATAGGATGCTTGGACTGCATAATAGCATTGAATGCCACAACATCAGCTATGTCCCATTCAGGGAGGAGTAAGACACCTGCTTGAGTCACAAGTTTTTTTCCTTCCTTAGGAGTGATGTTCTTGAATTTCTCCATTAATTCAACCTTCACTTCATCGTCATTCTCCTGGTCTGACCTATCAGGTCTTGACTCCCTCCTGCTCTTGCATTTGTCTTGATATTCTTTTAATTTCATTCTCCAAATCAGTTGCAAGAATACAGGAGTTTTCACAAAAGCATCATCATCCAGGAATGCCTTGCAGGCCTCCATCTTGGCATCCTACACATACTGCCCCTTTATATCCATATCAGTGAGCACCAATTGTGCTGATCTAGGAGGAGAGGGGATACCAACCTGCATTTCTTGGTCACTAATGACTATTTCATCCATCAAAACCTCCTGTGGTTCCTCAATCCTTTGCCTCTTAGGGCTTGGCTCTGATGATAGCCCCATAGGATCATCTCTCACTGGGGAATCCAAATCCACAATATTTATCCCTCTAGGCTTCCTGACCCCATGACCCGACAGTGATGATGTTCTCATTATTTGTTTTCCCTTTTTATTTCCTGCCTCTTCATCACTGCTACTATTTTTCCTCCTCCTGTATAAAGGCCTATCCTCTGATGGCTGGTAAGTTGGCCTTGTTTCCTTAGGCCTCACCTCTGACTCCTGAATCCCCAAGTCTAATTCTAAATTAGCCTTCTTAGTCCTCAGGATGTTCATGATTTCCTTGAAATTACTCATCAAAAAATCAATTCTTTTATAAAATGGAGTAAACTCCATCAATGGATCATACCTTGGATCCAGTTTATGTACCATGGCCAGCATTTTCTCATATGCAATCCACTTTTCCTTATTCAATTCTTGCTATTTCAATTCAAATTCATTTCTGATTAAATCTTCAGGAAAGTTGAAAACATGAATAAATTTACCACCCTTAATCTTCTGCCTAAATAAGGCAAAGAATCCCTTAGGGTCATGTTGTCTTCTGGATCCATTCTTCAAATGGTATTCATCAAAATATCGGTCAAAATGGACCCATCCTCCCTTAGAGAATACAAAGTCAGAGACAACTGTATAATCAAGGAACAAAGTCCCTTTTCCTCTTCCTGTCAAATTCTCTTCATGAATGCAGCCTAATTGCCACATCACCTCTGTAAATCCCATCCATGATGGTACATTATACAGGAGAATATGAGGAGCTCCCTGGAAACCATAAATCCTCAAAACAGTACTCATAGGGTAAAGAATAATGTCACCCCAATTGTGGCATACCTTCAAATTAGGTCTCCTTACTTTGGGTCAGAGGAAATCATGCAAATCCTCAAGACTTCTTGGCACATTCACCACCAATTTAGCCCTAAGCCTAGAGGAAAAGCAATTATCAAACTGCACAAAACTAACACCTCCCTTGCTACCAGACATGTCCGCATTCCAAGCCTGTACTAGTAATCTCTCTCCATTTACCTCTCGTTTCAACTCCATTTTCTCCAAGAAGAAGTCAGGATTCTCATACAAAAAAAATATGCATTAATAAGGAGTACCAAAAGAAAGGAGTACCAAAATCTCCATTATGCAATTTCAACAAACCCTCATGTATCCTTTCAACAAGGAAAGAGGCATAGTCATAAATCATAGAAAAATTAGGGTGTTGAATCTGAGCGCCCATGAACATATAAGCAATGGGCATCATAGTGTTGGGGTTGAAACCAATGATTTGGCAAAGTGAATAGAATGTTGCCAAGAAATGATCAGAGAAACAACTCAACCTGAAAGGCCCCCTGTCAATTGGGCTGATGTGAATTGTTGAACTACCCACCCTAGCCAGATGAGGGGGAAGCAACCTTGACCTAAAAAGAGGCTGAGATCTGGCATATTCTTGCTTCATCTCCTCAAAGTCAATTCGAACCAGAAATGAGCTATACTCACTCAAATCAAAGACCTAACGAATTGTATCAGCATTCAGACTCAATAGAATGTCGCCATCATTATCCCTGATAATCTGTGTGACAGGGTCATATCGTGCAGCTACTACCCTAAGTAGGTCAACATCCAGAAACACATTCAGTACCACCAGCTTTCCCATGTCATATCTCCAACTATTTGAAAAAGGATGAGACACATTTCATTGCCCATACCATCTCCTGAACAATTCCAAACCCGTCATAGGTACTCTAGCATCTGCTATATTATAATTTTTACATCTCAGTCCCTTACCTAGGGCTGTACCATTCATTAAGGCCAAACCTTTCTTCCTGTCATTTGTTGACAAAGGGAATTGGTCCAAGAAATCATCATATAGATTCCTGTGTATGTAATCAATACGGCCAGAATGCTACTTTGGTGGTGCCATTTCAACAACTAGGGCTTCTTCAAAAATAAATTCGTAGACAAACAAAAGTTACCCAGAACGGAGTTACAGCAGAACCTTGCAATTTCCCACAATCCAGAAGAAATGGTAACCCCAAAAATTTAACCAAGAAAACCATTGATAATACAATGCAACCCTTTTCTTGAATCACGTTCAAACAGAGATAGTGGTAAGAAAATCAACTTATGGAATTTGCACTCTGCAGAAAATTCAAATCTGTGCTGAAATCACTCTGAAAAATTTCTATCTCCGGCTCTGGATTGCTTCTCAAACACTTGAATGTCTTTATGGCAATGCGATTATGAACTTAAGTACTCAGAAATGATGAAAATAGCCAAGTAGATGTCTCATCCACCATTAAAGCTTACTTGCGTGCCGCGCCAATGACTTCAATTACATCTGATGCAAGTTTAAAATCTCGCCGTCGATCTCATCTTTCTGTCAGACCATCGAATGACTATCTTCAAAAAAGCTGACAGCACTTCCATGTCATCATCAAGGGCCCACCATAAAACACAACCTTAAAAAGGTACACATGGCATTCGTCCGTGGTATCATGATCACTAAACCCCTCTTGGTTTAGGATCATGCGATAGCGGGCAACCGTTGATCTCCACCATCTACAATCTCAATGATCAAAATAGGAGGTAGCACCAATATATATCTATCGAGCAGCTTTTCCATCAAGATTAAGACATTGTTGTTGATTATAAGCACGTGCATTTCTGATGTGGTTAAGTAACCTGCTTAATAATGCCTTAAAGTTCAACGCATAAATTAAACACTTTATTTACTTACTTTAGTGCCGGCAACTTAAGACACGTGGCGCCCACCCGTGATATCGCTATCGCCCAAAAGCTAGCAATGATGTCATCGTGGGATGGTGGGCAACGGTCAAGATCAACCTCAAGAAGATCGATGGTCGGCAAAATAACCCTTGCAAAACATTAAAATACTTAGAAGAAATAAGGGGAAAGGGACACTGCCTAGGGAAACGACAGTCAATGACTTAAAGTTGTTTTTAAAAGATAAAGCATGGACCGACCTAGACTTAGGTAAATAAAAGGGTTGGGTGAAAAAAATTTCATTTTATATTAAAAGGGGCCATGCCTAGACGATTACATAGGACATAAGTTGTTTTTAAGATCCTCTCCAAAAGGTAACAATGAGAAAGACCCAACTCAACAATAGAATACCAAGGTTCCATGGAAACAAGGTAGAAATCCATCATCAGGTACCCTCTAAATAATAGGACAAACCAGTAACAAAGGAAAACTAAGGATTTAAAATGAGGCTCCATCACCTACAAATGAGAGATAGTTCTAAAATAGATTCCAATGAGTATGAATGGGATCTTTATTTTGATGTATCATACATAGACATACAAATTTACATCATAAAAGAGTATGCACCCACATGTGACAAGGGACAAATCTTTGGGACTAGACCACTTGTATTTGATTCAAAAAATATCAATGTCTCAAGTGAGGATGGACAAACATCGAGTGAGATAGATGATTTGGAGGAAAGTAATATCATAGACCTCGACATCCCTAATGGCAACCTTGACACCATAACTATTCAAACCCTTACTGTCATTGACCAAAGTCAATCTAATGAGTTTTTTCCCTTAGTACATCCTGAACTTATCGACTAGGAACCAACTGAACCAATTAATGTACCCATCTTTGTGAATGATGATGCTATCGTAAATTTAATTTGCTGTGACAAACCTGATATAATTTTTAATCATAAATCTCATAATGAGACGTTTAGATAGGAGGGTGTCAAATCTTTTAGTTGCAAAATTGAAAACATGAATAATGGATCTAATGGTGAAAATCATTCAATGGCAGCATTAGATCTTGAAAAAGTAAAAATAAAGAATGCATCGGATGGTGAAAACCTCTCTAAGGCACTGAAATATGGGAGATTTGACACTATTCTAGAGCATTATGATGAAAGGTCATCAGTACTAGTGGAGCCTACACAATCTATTAACATTGGCATAGTAGAAAAAGAAAAGATTTTTCATCTGGCAGCATTAATGACTGAACAAGAAAAGCCTGGATTTGTCAAGTTCTTTGAAGAAAGAAGCATTAGCTTTGCTTGGTCATTCTTTGATATGCTAGGTTTATATCTAAATATTTTAATGCATCATTTATCTCTACCTACTGGAATTAAACCTGTGAAACAAAAACTAAGGAAGATGCATCCACATATTGCCTTGATGGTAAAGGTTGAGTTGAAGAAGTTGTTAGATGCCGGATTCATCAGGTCTATCGATTACGCTGAGTCAATATCAAATATTGTTCTTGTATCAAAGTTAGAGAATAGTATCAGAATATGTACAGATTTCAGAAATCTGAATAAGGCATGTCCCAAGGACGATTTCCCCTTACCAAACATCGACATCATTATGGACTTAACTTTAGGTCATGCCATGTTATCAATAATGGATGGTTTCTCCGGCTACAACCAAATCAAGATAGCACTAGATGATCAGGAGAAAACTGCATTCACATGTCCATGGGGAATTTTTTGTTGGAACGTCATGCCCTTTGGGTTGAAAATGTAGGGGCAACATATCAATGTGCAATGACTACAATATTCCATGATATGATGCATAACATTATGGAGGATTATGTGGATGATATCTTAGCAAAGTCATATTCCAGAGAAGGACATCTAGATATCCTGGGCAAAATATTTGCAAAGCTAGAGAAGTTCAATGTTCGACTAAATACTAAGAAATATGTCTTTGGTGTTACATCAGCAAAACTCCTAGGATACATAGTGTCAGAGAAGGGTATCAAAGTGGATCCCACAAAGGTCAAGGTAATAATGGAAATACCAGTGCCAAATAATATTAGTCAACTAATGTCTTTACAAGGCATGCTATAATCAATCAGGAGATTTATCTCCTAGTTAGTAGAAAAAAGTCATCCATTTAATCACTTGTTGCATTAAAATGTCTTGTTCAAATGGGATCAAGGGTGTGAAATGAATTTCAACCAAATAAAACAATATTTGATGTCACCACCATTCTCATGCCACCTACAAAAGGTAGACCTTTATTACTATACATTGCAACAACAAAAATTTATTTAGGAGCACTATTGGCACAAGAAGATTATGAGGGAAGGGAACAAGCCATTTATTACATCAACAAGACTCTGAATGGCTATGAAATAAAATATACCTTCATCGAGAAATCTTATTTAGTAGTGGTATTTTCTACCCAGCAGTTGTGGCATTACATGTTGACTCACACAGTCAGATTCATAGCAAATATTGACCCGTTAAAATATCTACTCAGCAAGGCTACCGTGACAGGAAGACTGGCCAAGTGGGTCATGATTTTAAGTGAATTTGATATCCAATATGTGGAAAGGAGAGCCATTAAATTTCAAGTGATTATCGAAAAATTAGCCGAAGCTCCATTAACCGATGATCATCCTGTGACAATTGAGTTTCCTGATGGAGACATTCTTACTATGACAACACAACAATGAAGGCTTTATTTTGATGGGTCATACACACAAACGGGATCTGGCATGGGAATATTGTTTTTTACACCTCAAGGACACACCATCCCAAGGTTTGATAGACTCATGTTTCCATGTACCAATAATTTAGTTGAGTATGAGGCACTAATCATTGGTGTCAAAGTAGAAATTGAATGGAAGGTCATAGAGCTACAAGTGTATGGAGATTCACAATTAGTCATTTATCAAGTCAATGATGAATATCAGACAAAAGATGAGAAGTTGATGCCATATAAGAAGTTGATTGATGATCTCAAAAAGTACTTTGTGGATATCAAATTTGAACAAATTCCAAGGGCAAAAAACAAAGCAGCAGATGCTATGGCGAAAAGTGCTTCTCTTTTGCAATTGCCAAAAAAACATGGTCATTATGAGTTTATGGTACAACAGGTGTCTAATCCTGCTTATGATAGTCCTAAATCCCAAAGCATATGGCATTTAAATTTCATTGAATCCTCCATCTATGGAAAGACCTATGCTTACCTAAAAGATAATATCCTTCCTCCTGATATTTCTAGAAATGAGAAACACAACTTTATCCATCAATCCACCCGACATACCTTAATCACTGACATAGTTTACCATTGAGGTCTAGATGGTACTCTTCTCTGGTGTCTAGAACATAACAAATCTGAGGAAACTTTATATGAGGTTAATGAGGGTGTTTGTGGAACTCATTCAAGTGGGCTAACTTTGGAAAAGAAACTCCTCCTTTTGGGGTATTACTGGCCGAACATGGAGAAGGATTCTTATCAATTTGTTAAGAAGTGCCAAAAGTATCAGATCCATAGTAACCTAATCCATGCACCAACACAAGAATTGCAACCATTTACATCAACATGGCTCTTTTGTCAGTGGGGGATGGACCTTGTAGGAAAGATAAACCCATCTTCATCCAATGGACACAAATTCATAATCACAACAACATAATAATTTACAAAATGGATAGAAGCAGTTATGTTAACAACAATCACTGGTAAGCAAATATCTTCCTTCATATTGAATTACCTCATCTATTGGTATGGCATACCTCAGTCCATTATCACAGACAATGGAAGACCATTCAAAAACCAAGATTTTTGAGAACTATGTGAGAAGTTTCACATCCAACATCGTTTCTCAATGTCGTACTACCCTCAGGGAAATGGCCAAGATGAGGCCTCCAACAAAACAATTCTGAAAATTCTAAAGAAGATGATCAATGATGTTGGGCATGATTGGAATAGTCAACTAAACCTAGCTCTGCGAGCATATAGAACTAGCATCAGAACGCCTACAGGAGCTACACCATATGCCTTGGTATATGGATCAGAGGCCATACTACCCATTAAGGTGGAAATTTCATCACTCTATGTGTCACTAAAAGGAATTGTTTCAGATGAAGACTATAGAGTTTCTAGGCTTCAAGAACTGGAACTGTCTGATGAACATCATCAACAAGTTTTCAATCATTTGCAGGCATACCAATAGAGAATGTACAGAAGCTACAATCATAGGGTAAAGCCTAGATTCTTTTAGGTTGGTGACTTGGTTCTAAAGGAAAACCCTAAAAATCAATAGGACAAAGAAAAGAAAGGAAAATTTGAACCTAACTGGCTAGGTCCTTTTGTCATCATATCAGTCTATGGATCAGGAGTCTATCAACTTTCAACACCTGAACGAGATCTATTCGATGAACCTATCAACAACATCCATCTCAGAAAGTTCTACACCTGAATCACCTAGTGCACGGTGCGATTCCAGTGAAAATAGTTGCCTTGATGAAAACCTAGAAAAAAGGCATCTTGGTAATAGAAAAAAAAAGGATCAAAAACACAAAATGAAAAAAAATGAGAAAAGAGAAAAATACAAAAAGATCATAAAATATGAAAAAGTGCGATAAAAACATGTAAAAAACCTAGAAACAGGCACTACTTGTGATTTAAACTAGCTTTTCCATCTATTTGAGACATTTCATGGTCGTTGAATTTCCCTATCATTTCCATTTAGTATCATTAATCATTGCAACATGGTCGTGTCTCGCCCTAGCTTGAAGGAAAAATACTAAACTCATTGGAGAAATAAGCTTGAGCTTAAAAAAATAGACAAACAACAATATGAAAACATAGTAATCACAATGATCAACATGGAACTCAAACATTGGACATACATTGGACATGTAAGCATTACAAGAAACCAACCATCCAAATCAACACAACTGAAATCAAGATCAAATCAAGGCAACTGTTAGATGGATGATACTCTTTTGAATAATAGTTTTATCACAATATGCTTGAGTGTTTAACATGTTGTACTTTGATTATTGTTATCATTTCTTTGGAGCAACTCGATGATGTATTGAACTAGAGAAGCTAGGAAGGAGAATGATATTTTCATTGTCTGTTGTCTGTGAATTAATTATTTATTGTGTTAATTGTCGTGGGACATGATCTACAAAGTATCA
This sequence comes from Sequoiadendron giganteum, assembly GCA_007115665.2. NCBI lineage: Eukaryota > Viridiplantae > Streptophyta > Pinopsida > Cupressales > Cupressaceae > Sequoiadendron > Sequoiadendron giganteum. The sequence goes on along the minus strand of CM021108.1, from coordinate 437,787,938 downwards.
CTGATGACATTTTGAATTTACATGGTATAATGATTAATTCTTGTCTGTTTATGCAATAAATGCTCAGGTCATCTCGGTTTAATTATACCTAGATGCTTTTGTTCACTTGCAATATCAAAAAACATGAAAGAAGTACTCAAGTCATCATGGTCTAATTCATGCCATCGATGCTTGTACTCACTTTCAACATTCTAAAGGCTCAATGATGATAAAAAGCACATATAAAAGCACTATTAATGTGACAATTTTGCTTATAGATTTGCATAGTAGACATTAGATGACATTTATTGTTAGTTATGCATATGTAGAGTATTTTTGTACCAAAAAAAGGTAATCAAATTCCAACACAATGTTAAATTTCTTCATTAACAGATTGAGTATACTTGACATTATCAAAAACATCATCATGATCATGTAGTTACATCATAATTTTCATTTGCATACATAAGAAAGAATTTTTATTATCATTTCATCATTCATACATTTGAATCAAAGGATTTTTGCATTCATCGTATTTTCCATATCACATAAAAAGTGGCATAAGAAAATCTCAAAAATTAATTTATATCACTGCATTTTCAATCATCCACTTATTACATCATATCACATATCATACATTCATTCAACATATCATTTATCATCCACTTATTACATCATATCATTGCATTTACACTTACATCCATTCAACATATCATTTATCATACAACATTTTCATACATTTATTACATCATACATTTGTATTTACATCAAAATTAAAAAAAACATCCCATTTACATCGCATATCATAAAGTATTTAAACCATTACATCCGCATTCATGTATATAGAGACATCAACATACATCTATCGATCCATTTAAATAAATTCATACATCTATATACATACATCAACATGAGTCATTTAACACATTGAATGTCATAGATAAAACATCATAAATCATCATAGCATATCACATGATCATTAAATGCATCCATAACATGTAAATAATCATAAGCATATAAACATAAAAATTAAAATGCATCCATCATAAAATCATAGAGCACATATAGATCAATCAATCTGCTACATATCATATAGATCTCAAAAAACATAAATGTCAAGTATACAAAGATGCCTAAAATATAAAGAGATACAACATCAAAACTGGAAAAACTACAGTATACATCATGTCTCAATCAATCATGAATCATATCATGCAGCTAGGATCTACTACTACCAGAAGGTGCAGGAATCTCAGGGCTAGTACCTCCCCCACCAGACGGACTAGGACCTGATGGATCTCTGCATGGCAGTTGAGTCACACCCTCACTAACAGTCCTGGAATGGGTCTTACCTAATCATGACGGCGCATAATTGACTCTCCACTCTAAGGGGACTGCATCATGGTATCTACCTCTGTAAAAATCTACCTCTCGGCCCACATAGAGAACCTCTCTCATGTAATCACCAACAATAGTACCCTTGGTTATCCTCTATAATCTATTAGCGGTATTTTGGGCCTGCTTTGCAATCTGTCTTGCACTATCTCACTCTACTTTCAATGTGGAAATTTGTGTTTGTGCAACTGCCAACTATCCATGTACTTGCACAAGAGCCTGTGCCTAAGCTTGGGCCTAGGTTGGAATCTACGTCTGGGTCTGAGCTAATAAACCCTATGTTTGTACTAGCTACCCCTACAGATTTTGTAACTACACTTGAAGACAAGAAATCTAAGTTTGATAATGCTAGGAAGGTACCCTAATACACACATGTTGCCCAGATAGTGCTACCACTGATCGCCTCTTACGAGGAACCATAAGATCCCATACATTTACATCACCCTCATCTCCACCATTGTAATCATCATCCCCAATGTCATCCCCCTCCTCACTACTATCATCACTCTCGTCCTCATCACCACCACCTCCACCTCCACCATCATTACCACCTCTTCCACCATCACCACCGTCATCCGCCTCCTCCAAAGGTAAAGGAACTGGCTCATCCAAAATGGTAATCCATGGAAAGGGATGTAATACAAGATACGCTACATAATTAGGAGTGATAGGTGCCTCGATGATTCTAGACTAATGTCCCACTGTAAAGGCCGTAAAGCCTGAAACTCCTGAACTGTGACATCATAGGAAAGGCAAGGTCCCCAATCTACCACATCAATCTTCTGATGATCATAATGATCAACACCTTGGGGCATGCCATAAACACTGCCATATTGTCTAAGTACTCTCCTCAATAAAAATATCTCCAATAGAAACTAAGTTCGACCAATCAATATCATCGACTGATAGATATATGGCAACTGAATATCATCATCATCCCAGTGCTCGCAGTCGAGGTAAGGTCACCATGTGACAACCTCAACACCATCCAACACTCATCTCTAGTGCTCTAACTTACCCAGTCTAGGCTGAGTAAGTCGACCTGTATAAATATGCACATATGGCCTCATGGCTGGCCATTATATCACCATAACTAGATGGGTAACAATAATGTGTTCCCATACCCACACTAGTAGTAAAGTGACCCCTGCTGAAAAACTGCAACCTCAGAGGTAGAAAACTAAATGAAAATCATGATAAAGATGTGCAAGCATGCACATACCCCAAGCATATCTCATCCGATGAACTATCATACTCTCCAAACAACGACCCCAACCAATAGAAAGTCCCTTTGACTTGAAATCGGGACAAAGGAACCCTCCAATGAAACCAAAAAGTATTGAAGGTAGAGTGGCATAGGCATCCACCATCTCATGCCATAGTATCTTGTAACCACTAATATGATCATCTTGAAATACTCTGCGAAGAGCATTAGTCCCACCCTGCTCAGAAACATCATATAGCACAAGGTTACCTACTACTGGAATCCTCAAAATCTGCCATACATCCTCAGGAGTGATGGTCATCTCACCAGTAGGAATGTGGAAAGTATTGTGCTCACTATGAAATCTCTCTGCTAAAGCTATCAATAGACCCCGATTAATCCTAATCTAGGGCATATCTAAGAGAGAAGCCAGACCACAATGCACAATCACTGCTGTCTCAAGATGCACTAGCTATAGTATCAAATCAAATATCCTCGGAAACCTCTCTCAAACCTGGAGGTTCGTCAATGCCTCCTATAAAACACTAAAAGTTTGAAGTCAGTAATCTGTCAATTTCACAAACATCAATCAGTCTATCAAATCTAAAAAGATCTGGTGAGACTTTGATCAAATCTCATGAGCAACCATCAATCAACCTCGCCTATCATGAGGTCATCATCGTTTAATTATTTTCCTCACCTATCATGAGATCAGTTAAACAAAATCAACCTCACCTATCATGAGGTTTATCAATCAATAATAATTATTCCTCACCTATCATGAGGTTAATTATTGTCAATCAATCATCAAACCTCGACTATCATGAGGATACACATCATTTACTCTATGAAAATCATCAATCATATCAAAAATAAGTCTAACACGATAAAAATTTGACAACATCAAGGAAAAAATTGACAAAATTCATCATTCTGATATTGATGCGCTAAAATAGTTTGTTGATTCACTAAAATAATCTATGCGTATTTCATCGATCAAAGCGCTAAATCAGAGGGTCAAGGCGCTAAAATTTTCAATGTGCTATTTCATTCGGTCAATGTGCCATTTCAAGTAGCCAAAAGCCCTAAAACATCCCATGCACCATTTTATCTAACTTATGCACTCTTCAATTTGTCCTATGCGCTAAAATAACCTATGCACTAAACTAATCTACAGACGTGCTACACAACCTCATCCGGGTACTAAATTACTCTATGCGCTAAAATATCCTACAGACGTGCTAAAACAATCCACTTAGGTGCTAATCTATTCTATGTGCTACATTGGTCCCTCTATGTGCTAAAACAATTCAAAATTTTAAAAACTGAATAAAAGCGTAAAAATAAAAAAAAAGTACATGAAAAACGAGGAGGTAAAAGGGAACTTACCATAGGTCGGTACATAGTCGGGCGGTTGTGTCAACACACACACTCGAAATGATGAGTGTGATAAGGAATATGCATCTTGCTCCAAATTGCTAAAAATCACTCTCTCACAAATTTGGAAAACTCAAATGCACAAATGATTTCAAAATTACCTCTTTTTCACTTTTTATAGAATGATTACGAGGGATTTTTATGGGATTTATATAATTTATTTACTCGAGATTAATTCAACTTCTTCAGAGGGGCATTTTCACAACTTTTTGTTGGGAGATAAATTATTTCATCATCAAATCATTATTAATTCAACAAAAAATCATAAAAATTTAGAAAAATTGAAAACTTCCAAAAAAATAAAAAATTCTCAATTTATCTCCCATGGGGGCATATATCCATCATCGCAGCAAAATCAACGTCTAGGGCATACTGAAAAAATTTCATCAATACTAGCAGCAACAACAAAAAATTCTTTGAAGCAATGTGTAAACACGTCACTTCAAAGAGGGGAAAAATCTATACACCTAAAAATGGTCTGGACAATCTAATTAATTAAATATGAAATATTTAATTAATCAACCATTAATTCTTCTACTATTAAATAAATAGAAATATTTATTTACATAGCTTACCTTTAATTCTTCAAATTGCATTACTTCATCTTAATTAAATAAACAAATTTAATACTTTGTTTTATTTAATTATCACTATTAAATTCTATTTCACATATCATCATCATCTAGATTAAATAAGCAAGTTTAATACTTTGTTTTATTTAATTATCATATTTTCTTCCACATTTATTTAATAAATAGACTTATATAGTTTCTTTTATTAAATTAAATATATTTCTGCATAAATTGAATAAATCAAAATATTCAAATTAAAATGCATTCTAAAGCTATCTCCTATTTTCACTCAAAAGTTGCACAAATAAATTAGATATTATATGTCTAATTTATGTCTAAATTAATTGACTCAAACCTTCATGGGAAAATTTGGAGACAAATTGAAGACAGATTTGCAGGCAACTCCTTCATCTTCTTCCATCAATTCTTCCTATCATCTGGCTTAATGTTTCTGTGGGGAGGAACCATTCCCATAATCTACTCAATTCCTTCATCCTTCACCATTGAAATCTTCAGATTGAATCTAGACCTTTGCTTGGTTGCTTCTTCACAAATATGCTACTAGGAAATCTATAAATACAACCATTGTTTACAAGAAAAGGATCCCTAGTTTATGCAATCTTACTCTATAGAAATAGTATTAGAGCAATCAAGCAATTACAATATCATAGCAATCATAATCATGGTTTCTTATTTAGCTGCATTTTAGCTTGTTGTAGCTTTTATTTATCAATTTCATGTCAATTTAGTTTATAGTAGTATCATATCATTAGGAAATTGTTATATAGGATTAGTTTCCTGCATTTTGACAACTTCTCATTCTCTAGATTGTCATTTTAACAGTCACAGTGCTTACTCGATTTGAGAGCCACGGTGATTTAATAAATCATTGGAGATAGAGAGCACTATGACACTTTCAATGGATTTTTGGCCTTCAATAGCTTAATTGTTGATTAAATCGTCGATATAATGTCGTATTAAGAAGTGTTATTTAGGTTTTTTACTCATACTTATTCCACACTTACGATAACATTCTATGCATGCAAAAATTAACTCTAGGTTGATTAGAGCTGGAGGGAAACCTAACGCTTTTTCAATCCTACTTTTCTTTACCTTTCAAGCCTCCTCAATTTTCAGGTTAACTAAGACCCACTATTTGAATTCATCTATGTTTATGTCACCCAAATCTGTATCCATCAACTTATCCCATTGCAAGACAATCTTTGAGGTGGACTCGACCCCATGGAATTTATACTTCATCTTAGCCTTTTCCTTTTCTCCCTTTGTAGCTTTTGTGCTCTTCTTGTCCTTGTCAGTTTTCTCAGCCAGTTCCATAAATCCCACACAAAGTACGCATAGTAAATGTCTCGATAAATCAAGAAAGAGTGAAATGATAGTTAAATCACGCTAAAATTTCACCAAATGCATCCACATACCTCAAAGAGATCATTAAATTTATTAAATTCCATCATTTTATGCTTGTTTGCAAAATTTATAGCTTTACGAGTTTGATGGTGTGGGTTTCCATCCCATAGATTCCTTCAGTGTTAAGGATGTTGGAAATGTCTTAGGGAGCACTACAACCTGCAAACAAATTTTTAAGGGGATATTTCCATGCTATCAAAATTCCAAGCTATTTCGATGTCGTCTCATTAGGTCATGTGCAAATATAGATTAAAGTACCTGGGATGAACTTAGTTATGTCAATCTCTTAGGCTCATGTAGAAAATCATGGTGTGGAAGCTGCCACTCGAAGAGCCATTTAAGAGTTTGTCACTAACAATGGCCTTGGGGCTATGGTGTTCCATAGATTGAGTTTTTCCTTTGAATCTCCGTAGCGGTTTTATACTTGGAAAATTTTGGTTGTTAATTTAGCATGTGGAGAATAGGATCACTAGTAGAATTTGGAAAATAAATGACTACGTGACTAAAAATTTTAGTCACATGACTAACACTAGTAGTATTTTGAAAATAAATGACTAATTTGGTAATTGGGTAAAATCAAAACTAAATGACTAAATAAATGACTAATATCAGACAAATAAAAATGACTAAATATATGGCTAAATTAATGTCTAAATAAATGATTATTATTCTATTATTTTTCCTTTCGAATTTGATCATAATCCACAGAGCTAATTAAGCCCTCCTCATGGGACCCCTACCTAAGCGGGTTGTTTGGCTGCCTAGGTTGTTTGGTGCACCAAAAATACCTATTGCGTGGAAGGCATTGCCTCTCGGTGTAGTCTTAAGGCCTTCACATATTTTATAAAAAAAATTATAAACATTTACATTCTTTAACTTTTATTACTCATTATGTTAATGAATCATTATTTTTTTAAACTATGATTTGAAGCTAGTTTGATTTTCCTATTGTGTTAGCATGTCAAATGTATCAATTTTTTATTTAAAAATAAAATAATCTCTTATGATGAAGAGTTGATCCAAATCAAAATGTATACTCTAATTGACCTTATATGAATGGATTGGTACCACAATAAAAATGAACCTCCTATTAAAAAAATGACCAATTAATTGTAGATTAATATACTTGCTACACTCCCTCTCTTTTTGTGTGACTTAAAAAATCTACTAAAAAGTTTAAATTGTGCCTCTACTCATGTGGAGCCTCACTCTATAATATTTTTGTTTGTTTAAAACCTTCTAATATCGGGAAAGAAATTCTTGCCTTCATCATGTGCTCTACAATTTTGAGTGACCTCTGAAGCTTACACATAGAGAACCCCATGACACAGCCAAGCTTCGAGCATATACGAAACCCTGATACATTTATAGTTTATTTAACGAAAAGGAATGACTACAAGGGCTTAGGTTTTAGAAGAAAAATTAATAATGGCAAGCGAAGCAGACATGACGAGCTGGATGGATTTATTGAATAACACCACCAAGCTTTTGCAACAAGCAGCTCCTTCTACGCAATTTTCTCCCATACAGGTTGATTTTTTATTTTTTTTGGTTTAAATAGAGAAATGAATAGGGTATGTGCAGGATCATGATGGGCCAAAAAGTGGAAATATGATGGGTATGTGGTTGACAACCTTTTTTTTACCCAAAATTGATGAAATGAAAAGGGGTTTTAAAGGAGATTCTCAACTTTCCACCAATATAAATTATGCTTTAGTTGGAATTTAGTAAATAATTATTATTCATTTTCTATTGAATTATGACTAAAGTCTTGATTAATAGGTTGATTGAAAAACATCTATAGCTTTCAAATGGTATCACATTTTTTGAATCTGAAACATGTGTCACATTCTATGATTCACATAATATAAGATTAAAGAAGAAAAAAATTAATTTCATGAAGTTTTGACCAAGTTAAGGTGGTCACACATACGAGTCTTTATATTTTTTAAAAGTTGTAATAAAATTTTTATAATTAATTATTTACTTGTAAAAAAGTTACAAAAAAATATGCATCACATCGGGACATGAGTCCTCTACTTATATCTAGAATCTTATAAAAAAATATTATCATTTTAATGTTGTTAGGGTGGCCAGATAGACACCTACTTCTTATTTTTTCCTTGAAATTTAAGTACTACTGTATTGAAATTTCAAATTTTCACCTTGAATAGATTTTATTTTTTTGTAAATAAACCTAGTAGTTTAGAAACTAAATTCAATTTTCTACAAATTCTATTCTTACATATTTTTGAAATAATATAGATAACTTATTCAAATTTTTATGTCAAGTTGCCTAACTCTGTTTTTTTTTAAAAATTTTTGGCACTTAAGGACCTGTTTTTTCCATGATGATCCTACACATACCCAATACTTATATCTATGTGTTTTTTTGGACCTTGGGAGACATGCATATGTAAAAATTTTCATCAAAAAACCAAAAGCACAAGCATCTTTTAACATGGGTTCATTCCAAGACATATCATATTATTGGTATATTGGTCAATCTTCATTTGGCATCAACAAATTTCTAGGCCTCAAAACATTTCGAGATCTTCTCAAATTATTTTCTATCCTCAGCTTATTGCACTGACTTTCTGATTTATATTATTATAAGATTGAATACTATTAGTTTTTAATATCCACTTTTAGATATTCAACTAAAAGATAATTTAAAGATCAGTGGTACTAACTCCATTTGTGTATATCGTTATATGGCTTTATTTACTTTTAATTTAGATTTGCAAGAGATTGGTTGATTACTATGTATATGTTTGTATATATCCTAGATTAATGCTCTTTGCTTAAATTCTTACTAGTTATAACTAGATTTTGATATACTATAGATAGTTTTGAGTGTGAATGTTAAAATTCTTCCTTCATCTATTTCATACTATATTATTTTCATGTTGTATATGTTCTATATTTTTTGTTACATACCACCTTTGACATGCACACAAGGTGAAGAGTCAACTCCTATGTATTGTGATCAAGCAATGTGTGGCCATCCTCCAACAGTTTGTTGAGAAAAATCAACTTTTGGTGGTTTGGGGGAAAGCTCTCCTTATTGTGGACCTTGGCCTTAACATTTGCAATATTGCTAGATTTCTCAACTTCTAGGGTAATACTTTTGCTGGTGAGGGCTTTGACAAAGATCTGCATATCTCCCCTTAAATAGAGCGCAAGGTGGAGTGTGGAATCTTTTTGAATTTTGTATTTGGATAAACTATGGATGTCTTGAAGTTTTTTTCCGATAAAGATGATCCAATTATTGTGTGGGAATGCCTTGCACTTGCAATCGTTATAGAACAAACTCATGAAAACTAAACCGTATAACTATCTAGAATAGAGTGTGGAGGTTTGGTTGCATGATTTCTCCTTATAACTATAGCCTATTTTTTCCTTTACTCGCCTTGCATTGCAACATTCACACAATCATATACACACTCATTGGCCTTTAACTCCTTTCCAATTCGAAGTGTGCTATGTCTTAACTCCAAATCTCTCTAGTGTAGTCAGGTTCAACTATTTCAGTCATGTGCTCTTGCTTCAAATTTGTTGTTGGGACATCATATAAATTTACAAAGAACCAATCCAATTTTGTTATGATTATTTTTTGAACTAGGTGTACCATTCCCTTGGATTAATATTCTTGTCTCCATATATTGTAACACTAACAATTCTTGTCTTGTCATTTTTAGACCTACCTTTCCTCATATAAAAGAGTCATTTCACACCCTCCGACAGAGTTATCATCCTACTTAATCATGATGTAATCCCCTCATATTTTAAATTCTTTTATAATGTAATCTAATTGAATATTTTGAAGTTTATATAAGGAAAGCTATCTTACAGCTTGTCAATCTATGTGGAATTTTCATAATCTTACTTGAAATGGTATTTCAATCTATTTGAACAATCAATCTAGGAAATCAGTACTGAGCTATTAAAAATACCTGTTCAACTGCTAAATGCCTTGGACACATTATTCCCAGAAGGCACCCAATACAAAACAAGTGAATTTTTTATATTACAATCTCACAGTATCCCTTCGAACCTAGCTATACTGTGTGAGGATCTATCAACACTGAGTCTACCTAAGCCCACATCACAAAATCTGCAATTATGGGTATTGCTTCATGCCTAAGTCATTAAGTGGTTACACTATTACACCCATCATTGAAACATAGAGTAGTGTTAAACTCTAGAAAATAAGCCTGTGTACCTACCTCTGCATTGTTAATTTATTTGTGATTGAACATCTTTGATTCATGAAAGCACATTTTGACAACCAATTACACAAATACTTTGTTAGATGCATGAGAGGTCTTTCTCTACTTAGAAAAACTTGACTTATTCCATTCAAGGTCGATAGACCACAATATAAACTAGGATAAATTGATTGAATAAACTCTACAAAGAGTTATCAAAATGAACATTGCAACCATAGATTATGTGTTTCCAATATAATCTTCTAAATATTCTATGTCGTCCCATAATAATTGTCCAATTATGCCATAGTTTTTGTGTAAACGAAAAATCTCATAATATAATTGCTATGTCTCCTCATTTGCCTTATATATTTTCCATTTGAGGATAAACTCTTTGTTGTAATATTTAAACTATTTTTTTTAGTCCTAATTAGTTGTGTTACCTGACATCTATAGAAAATTAGAAAACATATAATACATTACACATTTCATAACCCAATATATTGCACTGAAAAGAACTGAATTATGTAGACTGAAGCCAAATTGAATGAAATTTTGGATGTGCATGCCATCGATTCATACTCTATGAACACAAACAAAATTATTTTGAAATTTCATCTCGTTGCTCTCTGAACAAGTAAATATTTCACTTTTGCAAATGGTTTAAGTCATAACACAAACCTAGTTTAGGAAAGACTATAATGATTGAGAAAATGGAAAAACTACTAGATTGTTCTTCTAAGGTCTTAAGAAAACTAATTCCATGTTAGATATTTGTAGAAACTGATATGCATGCCTTACAATTCACCTTTTTTTGTGTATTCACCATACAAGAGGCAAATATTACAAAAAAAACTATAGCCTCCACATAAATAAGTGTAGGAGAACTAACAAGATAACAATGTAATCAAGAAGAATGTTGGCCAAAAATTGGGAGTTACTATTGGTGTAAAGAATGGAAGTGACAAGCCCTTCTTGAATAAAATAAAGCATACATGAAAAAATGTAACATAGAATACAAACTAAAAGTTTTCAGGGAAAAGAACAATTCTCTACTCTAGAGAGTAAGTTCTCTAGACCCTCAAATTTTGTGGGTCATGGCTGGTTTTGTATCATTTCTTGTATATGAGATTATGGCTTTAAATGTTGCATGAAAGGGCTCCTTGCAATTTTTCAATCAGGTCAAAAGTCCCTATGCTTCAAACTCCAAGAAGAACATAATATACCAGAGTAATCGACAAGACAATCAACATGCCAAATATAACACTACAAACAAACCACACAATTGTCAGCCCCATGTCTTGTAGTAGGTAGCTTTAGAATTTATGGAACAATGGACTCATGTTATACAGTGGTTAATATAGACTACAACGTAAAAATGAATGTTTGGTCTATTGGCGTGTTTTCCTATTTACAAGCAACATGGCACTGGTTTGTTGATTCTTGTCAAATTTCAGCATTCTTTTCTGATCAGAAATAGTTAGGAAAATGGCCTAATACCAATTACTTATGTTGTGCTTAGTATATCTGGATGTACATTTTACTCCTTAGCAAACACAAAGGGAACAATTCCTTGAGGGAGTGCTTCCTGTGCCATGCCAATAAAACATGTCAGCAGACCTGAGAATTCAACTTTACCTTACAAAAACCATGAAAATAAATAAGATGCTACTAAATAACTTGTGGATGATAACATCAAATTCAATCAGAATAAATTGAGAAGTTGGTTGGAAATATTTTTCTGGTAGAGATGGGTGTTGCATCACACAAGCACCGGGTTCTAACCCTGGTTGTTTAAGAGTTCCAAATTGTCTAGAAAAAGGAAGATTTTCCCTTCAAAATAGTTGTTGAAAGTCACCTAGGGTCTCATAATTCCCTAAGTGAAATAAATAAGGAGGTTTACCCATGACCAAAAAAGAAAACAAAAAAGAATCAAAGAGATTAATTTTAAATGACAATATGAAGATTACTCCAATTGCACCAAAAACAACTAAAAAAATTTAGTAAGAGACTAATTTTCAAAGACAATAAGATGGCTAGTCCAATTACCCAAAGAATAAAGCAAAAAATAAAATGAAGAAAAAAAAATGACTTGAAAGAGAATAAGGAAACTAATCCAATTGCAATACGGTGGTATTTAGAACAGAGAGATTTTCACAAACATTAAAGAAGGAAAAAGAAGATGAAAATATTGAATAATAAAAATCAAGAGAGCCTAGAGGTCTCCAAATGGTTGATAGATAAGAGTACAAAATAAGAACATCTCTGCTACCGCCCCTTAAATTTTAAGGAAAAAATTCTAACATCTGGGCATAGATGATTATTGAGAAAATAACAACAATATATTTGCAGAAAAAGGAAGGTTTCTAATTTAGGCTGGTTTTGGCAATAGGTACTAATCACAATGTTTGATACATACCTAGACAATGGAAACATGTAGTAAGACTCCCATTAAGCTAACAATAGAAGCTATTTCCATTATAGTTGGCTCAGTAAGAAACCTAACTTCCAGTGAAAATGTTGCAATTGAATTCCCACAGGCTATGATTATGGGTTGCAAAGCCATGAATAGTCCTATAACCAAAACAACAAATTAGAAGCATAAGAATAGTGAATCCATTATTATAACTTAGAAGATATTTGTATGTGATAAACTCATTGAAATATTAATCCAGCCTGAGATGTTTACATGACTAAGCCCCCTATGCCATACTCTAGGGATATGCAAAACAACTCCTCAAAAAGAGGGATAGAGAAGGATTCAAAACATACCCAAACTGAACATGGCCATACCAAGACCAGCATTAGACAATATTCTTATTGATTGCTCTAAGAATGTTGGCATTTCAACTTTCCATTTGAAAAAATGATTATAAAAACATGAAAATATATTAGAGATGTTTGATATTGATACAAAACAGCATAGGTTCATTTCTTCTTAAACCTGTATTACATAAAAAATTGTGCACACTTTGAAAACTTATATTCCTTTTACTTTAATCAAAAGTAATTTTCATAAAGCAGTCATTTGATTAACATGGATCCTAATCTCTGTAATTAATCTCTCTTGGTAAAGGACCCATATTCACAAGTACAAGCTCATATGCTCCATCTTAGAAGCCTATAAATTTACACCTGTTGTCTAAAATAATTCAATGTTCAATTTATGATCCACAAAAATAATACTTTCCCAAGTCTACTTAATCCTGCACAAAAGGATGTATAGCAATATAAATAGAACTATATAACAAAAATCATTCAAACAATTGTAACCTTGCAACAACAAGAAATTGTTGCAAAAATTTTACGGGGCAATAGGTGAAGGCTAGAATATTTTTTAATCAACAACATGAAACACGTAACTTTGATCTATTCATGGATCACTTCAAAAAAAATAGATACAACACTATAGCAGTTGCAGCAGGAAACAAACGTGAAGGTGATGAGAGACCAAGTGAGGCCTATAAGACTGGAATAAGTATTATGATTATGAATGGTATGGAATTGAGTCTACTTTGAAATGACTCAAGTTGGATTGAAAACCATTAATCTAGGCATTAAATATCTCTATTTTACTGAAACTGCTATGTTTTGGTGCAAGTTGGTGGTATGAGAGTATACAAATGAGTTTTTAGGGAATTCCACCTACTATAGCCATCTTAACTCAGTGGAATGACCCCATTTGATGTACTATAGGTTTTCAAATGTTGTGGAGGTTTGAGGGGGTGTGTATATGGGTTTTGGGTGTTGCCCTAGGTTGAATTTGAGTGATTTTCCTTATGAAAGTGAGTTACTAAATGGTGGTTCATGAATTTTGTGGAGGGAATAAACTATGTAATAAAATTTTAAGCTTTTTCAATCATAATTAAGAGTGTTTGAAAAAGTGGCAAGGTCTGGGGAGGCCTGGAGGTATGATTTGCAATAAACCCTCCTTTTGAGGGCCTAAAATCAAGGGTCTCATAGTTTGCTACGTTAGAAAAGTCATCTTTGGAAACTAATTGTGGATTTAGTGGTTTGAGGGCATGGGAAACACTGCCCCAAAGTTTTAGTTGTCTTTGATAAGTCTAAAGATGGGTTGCTTTATAATTTAGGCCTAATCAACCTAATTAGGATAGCATAGGAGTGGGAGTTTCAGGAGTTTGGTCCAAAGGAATTTTGTCTAATCTTGAGATATGTTGTGTAACTTCCAAGAGGATGTCTAAATCAATGATTTTTTTATAGTCATTTGGCAGGTTTGGGAGTTATGGCCTAAAAATAGGATTTGCATGGCTACTAGAGTTGAGGGTGTGCACAAGGGAAAGGATCCCTGAGTTAGTTTCAGACTTTGTGAGTGAGTTGGATTGGACAAATTGGCCATCTTAATCTTGTTAGATGCCTCTTGAAGGAATGTTGACAATTTGAGTTGTTTTGAGTTCCCTGTGTCTGCATCACCTAGTTTCTCTAATGCAACGATAAAAGGCAAGAGTAACACTATCGACAATAGTTTGAAATGTCAAATCGATAGTTCAAGTCACCCTGACATGTCCATCAGAAAAAATCTCCCTGATAATCTCCTTTGGCCAGACATCTACCATTGAAATGAGTTAGAAATCTCACTTCGACAATTCTGGTCACACCGACGATTCTTATCAGCAAGAAATTCATAGGTCACACTGACATCGACTAGACTTCTACTGTCGGAATGAGTTTGGAATCTCACTTTGACAATTCAAGTGATATCGATGACCTCCATTGGCAAGAAAAGTCCTAAGTCACACCAATCTGATCCCTTCAAGACTTTAGAACATATCTACTTATCAAGAAGACATTCCAAGGGTCTCACCGATTCTACTCTTTCAGGAGTTCCATGTTAGTAAGTTTGAGGCACTTTTTCCAATTAAACAATTTGAGGTTTTGATCAAGACATTCATGTGGCAGCCTCAATCAGATTCCCTACAAATATCTACATAGAGGCCACATCTCTCACTACTTGCACACATTCTCTATCCCAACCTCCTCGAAGCATCTCTAAGGATTTGGAATTGATAATCTGTATCCTTGCAATGCCATGAATAATCAACTACTCTAAAGAAGTAAAGGCCCTCTATACATGTGACCATTATGTTGATGAAATTGTATTCCTTCTATTTTATCCAGTGAAAGCTCTCAATTTTTGGTGAGTTTACCTTTTATAGTATCCATTCTCATATTTCAAAGGTTATAGATCAAGAGGATGAGTTTAGTGTGGTGAATATTCACTGCCCTAGTCTGAAAATAACGTTTTATGAGTAAAGATGGAGGTTAGAGTCTAGGTTTTATAAAAATACCTTTAGAAGTAGAATTTTCATGGAATAATAAGCTTTTGCAAACCAAATAAAGAGTGATCCAAGTATTGGTTGTGAGAGTTTGGGTTTGCAGATAGAAGAAACTAAAGACCCCTGTGGTAGCCAAGGCCTAAAGAGGCATAAATTTTATTGGATAGTTAGTTTTGAATCATTTGGTCCAAAGGACCTATACCCCACTTTGGCATATGTTTTAACTAAGCCAAAAAGGTATCTAAAGGTGTGGTTAGTTTTGGGTAAATGTGTTTATCCTGGGAGAAAATCTTTGACAGACTATTTTGCAGACCTACAAGCTTTGCATTCAATTTATGAAGGAACTATGACCAAATGAGGAAACCAATGTTCTTTTGGTTTGTGATAAGTTGAATTATGTTGATTTAACCCTAATGGAGAGGTCTCAGGTTTAGAGTTGGTGGCTTGTGCCTTTTATTCTAAAGTTTGTATTTGTAAAAGCTATTATAGCTCATTAAGGATAGTTTGGTGATTAGATGGTCTTGCACTGATATTTGAAGGAACCTAGTTTGTTTTAGTCAATCATTTTCAAGTTGTTAAAGATTGTTTGAAGGCTTGAAAAAATATTGGAACTCTGATTGTTGTGTGGATGTTTGATGGCTTAAGGAATTTTATGTTTTGAGGAATGAATAATGAGTGAAAGATGAGCAAACAAACAAGGATGGTTTGCTGAAGATTGAGTTTGGTCAAACTAAGATTGTAGAAGGTATTTGTTTCTTCCTCTACTTGCATCAAAATAATCCTAAGCCTATATTCATATGCAACCTACAAGCAACAAGAAAACACATCCACACAACCACGATAGGTTTAACTGGCATCTTAATGATATAGTTTAGAGTGTCCTTGAGATAGCCAGGACGGGAAAGAAGGTCAACCATACATACATAATGATCAACTGTAGGTGTAATGAAATACTGCTTACTCATGTGATTGAAGTATGTACAACCCTTGTTCACTAAAACTCCATGGTTGCATGCACAAAGAATACAAACAAAGCTTACAATGTTAGGATATGTTTCAAAGTGCTTCATTAATTCAAATATTTTGAGAGAATCCTTGCAAAATCCATTTTGTGCATATCCTACAATTATTGCATTCCGTGAGATGACATCTCTTTGAGGCATTCCATCAAAGAGTTCACATGCCTTGTGTATGTTTCCACATTTTGCATACATGTCTAACAAAGCATTTCCAACCATAATATCTGATAAAAATCCCCCATCCATTATTCTTTGATGGATGTTCATACCCTACTCCAAAGCTCCCATTTTCACACAGGCAGGGAGGATGCTAGCATAGGTTGTGGAATTTGGATTTATACCTACTAATTTAATTTTCTTGAAAGTTTCTAAATCCTTTTCAGAAAATCCATTTTGTGCATATCCCGCAATCATCATATTCCATGAGATGGCATCTCTTTCAGGAATTCTATCAAATAGTTCACACACCTTGTCTATGCTTCCACATTTTGCATACATGTCTACTAGGGCAGTTGCAACTACAACATCTGACACAATTCCTCTATTATTTATGATTTGATGGATGTTCATACCCTGTTCCAAAGCCCCCATTTTGGCACAAGCAAGAAAGATGCTGGAAAAGGTTGTGGAATTTGGCTTTATACCTGCCAATTGCATTTTTGCTTGAAATTTTCTAGAGGATTTTCAACAAATCCATTTTGTGCATATCCAAAAATAATTGCAATCCAAGAGATGGAATGCCTTGTCTATGTTTCCACATTTTGCATACATGTCTACAAGGGTTGTTTCCACTACAACATCTGACAAAATTTCTCCATCCTTTATGCTTTGATGGATGTCCATACCCTATTCCAAAGCTTCCATTTTGGAATAAGAAAAGAGGATGTTGGAAAAGGTTGTGGAGTCTAAATTTAAACCTGCAAATTACATTTCCTTGAAATTTTCTAAAGCCTTTTCAATAGATCTAATTTGTGTATATCCTACAATTATTGCATTCCATGAGATGAAATCTCTTTGAGGCATTCCATCAAAGAGTTCATGTTCCTTGTATACGTTTCCACATTTTGCATACATGTCTAACAGAGCATTTCCAACCATAATACCTGACAAAAATCCCCCATCCATTATGCTCTGATGGATGTTCATACCCTACTCCAAAGCTCCCATTTTGGCACAGGCAGGGGGGATGTTGGCATAGGTTGTATAATTTGGCTTCACACTTGCTAATTGCATTTTCTTGAAATTTTCTAAAGCCTTTTCAGAAAATCCATTTTGTGCATATCCCACAATCATCATATTCCATGAGATGGCATCTCTTTTAGACATTTTTTCAAACAATTCACATGCCTTGTCTATGCTTCCACATTTTGGATACATGTCTACTAGGGTAGTTGCAACTACAACATCTAAAAAAATTCATCTATTATTTATGCTTTGATGGATGTTCATACCCTATTCCAAAGCCCCCATTTTGGAACAGGCAGGAAAGATCTTGGCAAAGGTTATGGAATTTGTCTTTATACCTGCCAATTGCATTTTTTCTTGAAAGTTTCTAAAGCATTTTCAACAAATCCATTTTGTGCATATCCAACAATAATTGTAGTCCAAGAGATGGCATGCCTTGTCTATGTTTCAACATTTTGCATACATTTCTATAGGGGTTGTTTCCACTACAACATCTGACAAAATTTCTCTATCCTTTATGCTTTGATGGATGTCAATACCCTATTCCAAATCTCCCATTTTGGTACAGATAGGGAGGATGCTGGCTAAGGTTGTGGAATTTGGCTTTACACCTACCAACTGCATTTTCTTGAAATATTTTAAATCCTTTTCAAAAAATCCATTTTGTGCATATCCTGCAATCATTGTATTCCATGAGATGACATCTCTTTTAGGCATTCTATCAAACACTTCGCATTCCTTGTGTATGATTTCACACTTTGCATACATTTCCACCAGAGCATTTCCTACTACAATATCGGGGAAAAATCCCCCTTCCATTATGCTTTGATGTATATCCATATTGTGTTCCAAAGTTCCCATTTTGGCACAGGCAGGGAGGATGCTGAAAAAGGTTGTAGAGTCTGGTTTGACACCTGCCATTTGCATTTCCTTGAATTTTTTTTTAAAATTTTCAACAAATCCATTGTATGCATATCCTATAGCCATTGCATTCCATGAGACAACACTTCTTTCAAAGTTTTCCCTATTTAAAATGTTGGAAATGACTCACATATATCAGAACAATTTATCTTGCAACAATCTTGGAGATGAATTTAGATGCAGTGTGGAAATCAGAACATACTTGAAGGTTCTTAACAACTCTAATAGTTGTACCAAGGGCCATATTTAACAAACCGAATGCAATTGCTAACTTTTCACTATGGTGGTAGATACATGATTCTTTATACCCTGCTACCTTCATTTGCCAAGCCAATTCCTCCTACTTTGCATAGATCTACCATGTTACTAAAAAAGAAAGCAAGTTACTGCAAATCAAATTTTTCAGGAAAACAAAATTACTGAAACGCTTTGTAAATATCATACTAAGTCCATCACCATTTTCACCCCACAATTCCAGTGAAGGGATAACAAATGACAAAATGTCAGCCTTGATAGGGTGTATTGGACAAAAAAATTCAATTAATGAACAGTCCATGCAATTTTCAAATGCTCACTAATCTGCATGATCCAAATATCCCTGTTAGTGAATTAAAACAAAGCAGTAGAATTCCAATGACTTGATTTACCATAGGATTCTAGATTTGGGCCTTACAACCTTGAACAGTTCACCTAATCAACACATCATATTTTGAATGACAACAATCATGGATAACTGAATTTCTTCCTGAACCAATTCTTGCAAGTAAAGATAAAATAATAATGTTGACTCCATGGTATGGCCACCCCACAAGACCACATATCCATCAAATGCAATAGAAAGACCTTAAATGATTAGAAATGCTCTCATATGCAACAATGCCATCTCAATTATTGGCTCCATCACCTCAAGAAAAATAAAATCCATAGTTGTTGATTAAGTTGATTGATATACCCCTTGGAAATGGGAGTCTCATGTCTCAAATCAATATCAACCAACATGGTGGAGCTAAAATCTAGATCTTTTTCCTCTGAACACTTAAAATGACGCAGCATCATCTAACACAGCCTCATCAATACTTGAAAGATCCTAAAAAGTCATGTCTAAAGGAGAGCCTCCAAAATAGAACTAGGTGTCTTATCTTCATTTGCACCAAATAATTGGAAAATAATGGGAGTTACAATGCATGTAATACCCCTCCATTTTGCTTCTTGTTCATTTTGTTTATGCTATGTTTGGGTTGTAGCTACTATGATACTGGACACACCTTGTTATTTGTGCTTTGATCGCTACTATTGAGCGACAACTATTATTGTGTGATGTGTTGATCTGATTATTGTTTCATATGCTTTAATGGTTTAATGATGTTGTAGAGATAGCATGAGATGTTATTATGAGATTATTGATTACGATGTTAATGTCAATCTTTGATGAGTGGATTGGTGAAGAGGACGGTTTCGCATCACTCGCTTGCGAGTGCCCTGTGAATCCGTGATTTTTTCTTCACCGTGTGTATTATATGCTGGATATACTATATTATGTTGTTTACTTGGTTTCAAGTTGCAGGTACATGGCATTGACTCCACCTGGTTTCACAGGTTTGAGCGTGTCAATCTAATGGTTAAGTTGAAAGGGAGATAGTAGCTAGGTAACATGTGTCAGATCTACACCCTAACCTTAGTGTGTCATCAGTTCTGGTTATTAAGTCATGTTTACCTTATTTAATGATTATTTGATTTTGTTAGATGCATTATTATTAAATCCATGTCTAGAATAATTGCATTGGGAAAAGTAGTGATTATGTTGTATTAAATTAATGATTATGCTTGGATGTTACATTTAAAGTTGATAATGAAATTTAATTTAGTTAAATTTTAATTTATTTAATTAATCATATTTTAATCTCAAAAGGGTTGAATTTAGTTATTAAATAATTAAAATTAATTAATTAAGTTTATTAGATTAAATTAAATTAAATTAAATCATAAGAAATTGAAAGGAAATTGAAATTGTATTTGAAAGTCAATTTGTGTTTTCAAAAATGGAAAATGAAATAAATATCTAATTTTCAACTTTGCATGCAATGTGAAATTAGGGTTGTATTAATAATTTTGATTTATGTGGAATGCATGTTTTCAATTTTGGAGAGAGAAGTTTTGGGGAAGAATTCATCTTTCAGAGCAGTGAAGGATTTTTGGAAAATTTGCACAAGAAGGGTTTGGATCAGTTTTTGGTTTTGGATTGGATTCGTTGCACGTTTGAGGAAATTCTTGGTGAAGGCTTGCATCAAAAATTCATCTTCTTCTGTAGCTTTAGATTCCAAGTTTTGTTCTTGATTTGTTCAATGCAATTTATTTTGTTTATGAATCTGATTGTTGAAATTCATTGTTTGAATTAAACCTTAGAAATTTGTGCTTCAAACATTTAGGTCTTAGTATGAAGATTTTACCCTTTGAAAATATTCACATCTGTTCTTCGAAAACACAAACCCTCTATAGAAAACTTTATTTAAAAAAATAAATAAATCAAGATCTATTTATTTTCCTATTTTAAATTATTTGAAAAGTGAAGGAATGGGTTTAAAGAAATTAAATTTAAACCTCTTGAATTTATGAGGATATTCTGGAAATTTTTTATTAAATTCTGTTACTCGTTATTTTAAAATTATTTTCTCGATATTACCAGTAATATTATCTATGTAAATATAATATATATTTACAAATATATTTATGTTTAAAAATCTAAGATTATCTATATAATACTGTTATTTGTCTTTCCGAAAAAACGTTGTCCATACGTCAATTTTGGGAAACGACTTTCAAAGAAATTCATTGATTTCTTTTATAAATTTATCTTTTTGGTTTTTGAAATGTCATTAAAGTTCGTTTTATTTTTTTTTAAATAGAAAAAAAAAAAACAAACGGAACTTTTGATTTAATGGCAGGTGGGGAGGTCAAATCCCCACTGCCCACTCTTCCCAAGGGAAGGACGTACCTGCCATGGCAATGCACCCACCACTTGGGGGACGCACTCCCCATGGGAGGTGTAGCCTCCCCATCAATCGCCGGCAACAACGAGGGTACGCCGGCGGAATACTGTGCAAGGGTAACGGCGGTACCATCCGTCCGGCCCCTGTCACATTTTTACATATTAATTGTTATATCTTTTCTTTTTAATTTTTTTTTTTTTTTTTTGTATAGAGTATTTTACTAGATTAGGATGAATAATACTTGTATTAAATATTAATATTTAATATTTAATATAAGGATGAGTTTATTTGTTTATTTGGAAAATTGTTCCTGTGTATGAGCTTTTTACAAAATTTAACTGATTTTGTGGACTGGTAATTTTAATAAAACAGAAAGTTAAAATTATTGCATAGTGAAAATGTTACTTTCTTTTTATTTTGTTTTATTTGTTTTATATATAGATTTGTATATCTATATATTTAATACTCTGATTTAGACATAAGAGAATATGCAATTATTTTAATAAGTAATTTTAACTGAAACTAATAATGTGCATGGTTAGTTAGATAGAGAAAAGTATTTAATCTTAATGAAGGAATTTATTTGTTTTAATGAAAATATACAAAGATAGTGTTTTAATTTCTGCGAGATGCATTAGATAAGAATAGGATTTAATATATCCAAATATAGCGTGTTTCCTTGCTAGTGTAATTTTGATATTAAAATTCTCTTATATTGATTGCTTTGGGAACGGGTGATTAAAATTTAAATTGTAAAGTCTTCCAGTGAATGTGGGTCATTCCCTTGTTAAGTTAATGTTCGTTTTTCTCTCGGGTAGTGTTTTAAGTGTTTTGTTTCCTCCTAGTGTTGGAGTGGATTTCTTTATTGTCACCTCCTAGAATAGGAGAGATTGTGTTGTTAAGTTCTATAGCACTTGAGTTACCCTTGGAGTTTAGATTTGAGTAGCGTGTTATCCATTAGAAGAGTGGCTTTTGTTAGGGGCCGGAGCCCAAAGAGGTAAACCGGGTAACCTTAAGAAGTGTTTTTAATAAGTGATAATTAAAGTAATGTACTTAGATGATTAGGATGCATTCACATTAATCAAGATAAATTAACCTCACTCACAAACACAAGGGCTTGTTTAGACTTGGGGTGAGTGAGAAGGCTTGGAATGGCAAGATCAACCATCTTGTCCTTATGAGAGGTAGTTGATTCCGCTTGAGTGAGTATGAGGGCCGGGATTCGGTGGAGGTCACCAGGATTACCGAAACCTATGAAGAATGCCCAAAGGAGATCTCATGATGAACCTTGCGATGACACTCTGTCTAGGATAACATTGAGTTTATGTTGTGTGTATGAATTCTTTAGCACACTTGATTATAATATGTCTGGAAGCAATGTAACCATGTTAGTGTTAGACTTATATTGTGCATGTGTTTGGTTGAGTCAGTATGTGTTTGCCTTTGGTTAGAGGTAGTAGATTTCTTGTCCATGTTGCATTGTTACTATCTCCTAGCATGAGGGGTGGGCCTTCGGGTACCACTAGGTTGGGTGAAACATGCACCATAAACCGTTGGGTCCCCATTGTTCTTCAGTTCATAGAGGCGAGACATCCAGTTGGACAACTTGCGGATCTTGTTATTCTTTTCTAGCACTTTTGTAATTCAAATTGTAATAAATTGTTTTTACCCCTCTTGTAACTATGAGGTGGATTTATGTAATTGTAACTCTTATGTATTTATGACTCATTCTGGGAATGAGTGTTGTAATCAGTTAATCATATAATGGATATTTGTTGTGGATATTATATTCTTATCTTGTTATTTATTTATGATTGAATGAATAATTACTACTTGAGTTATTAATTGCAATGTAATTTAAATGATGTATGTTAATGGGGATTTAAGTAATCCTGGTTACATAGCCTTAGGGGATGTTGTCAATCATAGGTGAACTTGTATGTATAATTCACTTTATAAAAAAAAATTAGTATACTTTTGTAGTGAATTGAAACTTCCTCTAGGGTTGCGTGGCGGGGAATTACACATGGTATCAGAGCCTAGGTTAAAACATTGGGTGCTCTCAGATTATGATGTACCCATTAAGCTTAGTTGCGTAGGTTTTTAAGAGTACCTTGTCTAATACCCTTTTGTGTTTGTGTAGGAGTATGCCTCCTAGATGTGGATGAGGGATAGGACATGGACATGGCTGGGTAGACGATCGAGAGGAGAGTCAGCATGACTCGTAACCTCATGTCATACCTATACCTAAGCAGGAGGAGCATCAGGCTTCACAGAATGATGCAAGAGGTGGTGGTGGACAACTAGATCCTGCTAGGGTCGAAGCTGCATGTAGAGCCTTCGAGGAGGCGTTGGCATTATTGGGTCCATGGCAGGAAGTACTAGAGGATAACCCTATGGTGAGGACTGTTACAGCTCAGTCTGATATGTTAGCAATGAACTATATGAGGGATTTGATACGATTGCAGCCACCTCAATTTGATGGATTAGGTACCAGTCTAGAGGCCAAAACTTGATTGATAGGTCTTGACCGATGTTTTTTCATGCACCCGTTTGATAGTAACACCAAAGCGCAGTGCACTGTTATTCACCTTCAGGGATTTGCAGCCACTTGGTGGAAACTAGAGGAGTAGAATCTCCATATAGACATGAGTACGGTGTCTTGGGAGATCTTTCTTGAGTGGTTCAGAGCCCGCTTTCTCTCTGATCATTTGCATTAGCGTAGGGGTGATGAGTTCCATGCCATACGACAGTTAGTCATGATGGTAGATCAGTATGAGAGGCGATTCTACGAACTTAAACAGTTCATAGGAATAGGGGATGATGAGGGAATGCTTGTGCAACATTTCATCAGGGGCTTAAATGCCCGTATCAGTGGTGGTGTACGGGTCTTTGCACCCAAGTCTATAGAGATAGCTGTGGAGAAGGTACGGCTGGTGGAGGAGAACCTCACTATGGCGCTAGGAGGTCATACAGGTGTTAGTATTGGTAGTGGTACAGGAGCTGGGACTAGTGCTCGAGGGGGATAGACACAGGGAGCTATGCCTCCTAAGACTTAGCAGGTATCAGCATAGGGCAGTCAGCAACAGTTATTTTAGGGGAAACGAAAAGGTTTCCAGCAGGGATAGGGTAGCAGGAACTGGAGGCGCATGAAGCATTTCAACTCTGAGCAACCCACTCAGAGCGCCCAGTCCACTTTTGGAGGTAGTGTACAATAGTCTAGTGCACCAGCAGGAGGCAAAGGTTATGGTAGAGGCACAGGTTGCTTCTCTCGTGGTCAGTAGGGCCATATTGCTAGGATGTGTCCCAATAAGGGCACGTCGGGATTTACGCAAAGACCAACGACGTTAGAGCCGACAGTGGGAGATGCTGGCAGAGGCCATCGTGTGTTCGAAACAGTTGATAACCGCCAATCAGAGCACCAGAGTATTGTAGTAGAGACTTATGATATGTTATTGGGTAACCCTGTTACTATTCTATTTGATTCAGGAGCATCCGACTCCTTTATTTCTTCATCTGTAGTGTCATGTTGCAGTCTGGGAGCCATAAGGCAAGCCGATAGGTGGTAGGTAGAGTTAGCGTCCGGTGTGAAGGTTGCATCGCATTCTGTAGTACCTGACTGTAGGTTGGAGATTGGACCACTTCTTACTACCTTAGATCTTCGAGTTATACCATTGGGATCCTATGATGTTGTCATAGGTATGGATTGGTTAGAGGCTCACCGAGCAGTTATTGATTGTCGACGTAAGTCGATTCGGTGCATTAATGCATCGGGTGGTGAGGTGGATATTATAGGAGTTCAGAGGCCGATATCTTTGAGGAACATCTCAACTATGCAGTTGAGGAGATGTGTTCGGCAAGGATGTCAGTTGTTTGGAGTTACAGTTGAGGATTTGGGTTTAGGAGACGGAGAGGAGAAGGTAACTCTTGATAGTCATCCTGTTCTTCAAGATTTCATAGATGTCTTTCCTGATGACATTCCAGGGATGCCACTGAGGAGATATATAGATTTTAAGATTGACTTAGTACTTGGATCAGAGCCTATTTCACGAGCTCCTTACCGTATGACTACTCAAGAGCTGAAAGAGCTTCGCTTGCAGTTGGAGGAATTATTAGAGAAGGGATTTATTCATCCTAGTGTTTCTCCTTAGGGAGCACCTGTCATCTTCATGAAGAAGAAGGATGGTTCACTTCGATTGTGCATTGATTACTGACAGTTGAACAAGGTAACGATCAAGAATCGTTATCGACTTCCCAGAATTGATGACTTGTTTGACCAAGTCAAAGGTGCTACCATCTTTTCGAAGATAGACCTTAAGATGGGATACCATCAGCTCTATATATTTGATGCAGATATCCATAAGATGACATTTCAGATGTGGTATGGTCACTACAAGTTTACTATGGTACCATTCGGGTTGACGAATGTGCCATCTGTGTTCATGAGTTTGATGAATGGAGTATTCCACACATACCTTGATAGGTTTTTTCTTGTGTTTCTTGATGATATACTAATATATTCCAAGACAGTAGAGGAACATGAGGAGCATTTGCGACAGGTTCTGCAGTGTTTGTGAGAAAACCAACCTTATGCCAACTTGTCGAAATGCGAATTCTTCAAGACTGAGATCAAGTATCTTGGTCATGTGATCTCAGGGGAGGGTATATCTATGGATCCTTCAAAGATCCAAGCTATTCTTGATTGGCCTGTGCCCATGAATGTGGCAGAGATCTATAGTTTTATGGGGCTTGTAGGATATTACAAGAGGTTTGTGCAGAGTTTTTCCAGGATAGGTCATCCTATCACTTCTCTTCAGAGGAAAGGGAAGAGGTTTGGATAGTCAGAGCAGTGTGAGTCATCTTTTTAGGTCCTTAAGGACAAGTTGACTAGTGCACCGATTTTAGTGATACCTAATCCCACAGGAGATTTTGTGGTTTGTACAGACGCATCCTTAGAGGGCTTAGGTGCAGTCCTGATGTAGGAGGGACAAGTGATAGCTTATGAGTCACAGAAGCTTAAAGATCATGAACTAAATTATCCCACACATGACCTTGAGTTAGCAGCAATAGTCCATGCATTGACCAAATGGAGACACTTTTTACTCGGACACAAATTTGAGCTACATAGTGATCACAGGAGCCTATAGTACATTTTCACTCAGCCAAACCTTAACGTTAGACAGAGGCATTGGATGGAGTTTCTCTATGATTATGACTTCGAGGTGAAGTGTATTCAGGGGAAAGAGAACGTCGTAGCTAATGCACTCAGTAGACGTAGGCATGTGATATCTGAGATGACTCTTATGGTAGATTTATGGAGTCATATTCTTGCTACTCTTCCAGCAGATTGTTGGTACCGGGATGTGAGAGCAGAGATTGAGTCAGGCAGACCTCTTGAGAGCAGATTCTTAGGTTATTCACTTGAGGCAGATGGGTTACTTAGGCATTCAGAGCATATTTACCTTCCTTCAGTAGGTGACCTTCATACTTTGGTTTTGACCGAGGCTCATCGTGCACCATATTCAGCCCATCCTGGGGTAAAGAAGATGCATGTAGATCTATGCCAGTTGTATTTCTAGCCAGGGATGAAACAGGATATTGCAGACTTTGTAGCAAGATGTTTGGAGTGTCAGCAGGTGAAGGTTGAACACTAGCATCTAGCAGGACTTCTACAGCCACACCTTGTACCTGAGTGGAAGTGGGATATTATCTCATTGGACTTCATTGTTGGTTTACCCAACTCCTCGTGATGACATGATGCTATTATGGTGATAGTCGATAGGTTGACGAAGGTAGCACACTTCTCGCCTATGCGTGCTTCCTATAATGCGTCATCAGTTGCTAGAGTGTTCATGGAGGATATTGTGAGGTTGCACGGTATTCCATGTAGGATTATTTTTGACAGGGATCCAGTGTTTACTTCATCTTTATGGACATTATTATAGCATGCGATGGGGACACAGTTGAACTTCAGTTCAACATATCACCCTGAGATAGATGGACAGACTGAGAGGGTTAATCAAATCCTCAAAGACATGTTACGCATGTATGTCATGGATCAACAGACACGATGGGAGGATTATCTTTATCTAGTGGAGTTTTTTTATAACAATAGTTACCAGAGTTCCATTGGCATGGCACCTTTTTAGGCTTTGTATGGGCATCCTTGTCATACTCCTCTTAGTTGGGATCGATTAGAGGACAAAGTGTTATTAGGACTAGAGATGTTGCAGGATATGGAGCAGCAGGTGGATCGGATTAGAGAGCACCTGGTAGCAACACAGGATAGGCAGAAGAAGTATGTGAATGCGCATAGAGTGGATCGTCAGTTTTCTGTCGACGACAGAGTATTCTTGTGGGTGCGTCCATAAAAGATTCCTTTCTGATATGGAAAGCATTCTAAGTTGGCGCCTCACTTTGTTGGACCTTTCGAGATACTCAAAAATATTGGTCTAGTTGCTTACTGACTTGCTTTACCACCCAGTCTAGCATGTATTCATGACATTTTCCATGTTTCAGTTCTTCGACCATATCATCTAGATGTTACTCACATCCTTGATTGGAATTCTTTACAAGTAGAGGATGGGTAGCTAGCTTTGGAGCCCGTGGTCGTAACGGAGTGCGAAATGCTCACTCTTTGAGGGTGAGATATTGATTAGGTCAGAATTTAGTGGGATCCGAGTTAAGTTAATGTTCATTTTTCCCTTGGGTACTATTTTAAGTGTTTTGTTTCCTCCTAGTGTTGGAGTGGATTTCTTTATTGTCGCCTCCTAGAATAGGAGAGATTGTGTTGTTCAGTTCTATAGCACTTGAGTTACTCTTGGAGTTTAGATTTGAGTAGTGTGTTATCCATTTGAAGAGTGGCTTTTGTCAAGGGGCCAGAGCCCAAAGAGGTAAACTGGGTAACCTTAAGAAGTGTTTTTAATAAGTGATAATTAAAGTAATGTACTTAGATGATTAGGATGCATTCACATTAATCAAGATAAATTAACCTCACTCATAGACACAAGGGCTTGTTTAGACTTGGGGTGAGTGAGAAGGCTTGGAATGGCAAGATCAACCATCTTGTCCTTACCAAAGGTAGTTGATTCTGCTTGAGTGAGTATGAGGGTCGGGATTCGGTTGAGGTCACCAAGATTACCAGAACCTATGAAGAATGCCCAGAGGAGATCTCATGACGAACCTTGCGATGACACTCTATCTAGGATAACATTGAGTTTATGTTGTGTGTATGGATTCTTTAGCACACTTGATTATAATATGTCTAGAAGTAATGTAACCATGTTAGTGTTAGACTTATATTGTGCATATGTTTGGTTGAGTCAGTATGTGTTTGCCTTTGGTTAGAGGTAGTAGATTTCTTGTCTATTTTGTGTTGTTACTATCTTCTAGCATGGGGGTGGGCCTTCGGGTACCACTAGGTTGGGTAGAAGATGCACCATAAACCGTTGGGTCCCCATTGTTCTTCAGTTCATAGAGGCGAGACATCCAGTTGGACAACTCATGGATCTTGTTATTCTTTTCTAGCACTTTTGTAATTCAAATTGTAATAAATTGTTTTTACCCCTCTTGTAACTATGAGGCGGATTTATGTAATTGTAACTCTTATGTATTTATGACTCATTCTGGGAATGAGTGTTGTAATTAGTTAATCATATAATGGATATATGTTGTGGATATCATATTCTTATCTTGTTATTTATTTATGATTGAATGAATGCTTACTACTTGAGTTATTAATTGCAATGTAATTTAAATGATGTATGTTAATGGGGATTTAAGTAATCTTGGCTACATAGCCTTAGGGGATGTTGTCAATCATAGGTGAACTTGTATGTATAATTCACTTTATAAAAAAAAAAATAGTACGTTTTTGTAGTGAATTGAAACTTCCTCTAGGGTTGAGTGGCGGGGCATTACAATACATGTTGATGCATCCTAAAATGAAGCCATCTCATCAAATATGACATCTCTTTGAATGATGATTTGTCTTTCACTAGGATCCCATGATTGTCAAGCCTTGGTTTCCTTTGCATAGATTTCCATTGTGCACTTTTGGTTCTTAGAATCAATATTTTTCCTCATTTCATATGGAATATGGACCCAAGCCACAATCAAACATTTTATAGTGAAGAAAACTTGGATTCCTACCACACCATTTCAATTATACTACCACGTCACAAAAAAATTCCATAAGAACCTTGTTATGATAGTAAATATAATAAAAGACAACTTTACACAATGAACTTGCTATCTCGAACCATGCAGATCCATGATGGTGAGCTCCTCTTATTCCACAACCAACAAGGATGGTGCAGGAGCACCAACTAATTGGCACCTGAATTTTCTTGAGTTTGTTTTGATATAGGTTTTATAGGAGTTTAGGGTCATGAAGAGTGTCAATAAGGTCTAATAGACCCTTTAAATGTGTCAAGATGTTCATTTTTGTAAAGCAAATGTAAAGTTGTCAATAAATGCATAAAAGATGCAAGATATGTAATTAAGGGATTTGAAGGGTTTTAGTGTGTGAGTCTTAGGTTATGGAAAATAATATCATCTTAGGTCATAAAATAGTGTATTAGGTCATTTTTGAGGTATTTTAGAATGTTTTGGAGGTGAATAATGCAAAATGTGTAAAATTGTCAAAATTGACAAAATTGTCAATAATGTAATTGCAAGATTTGGGGAACTCAAGAGTCGAATGGAATATGGAAGGTAGGTAGATGGTTTTGGAGGAAATATTTATGAGATAAATTTACAAAAATGTGTAATCTTTCATTGTAGAAGGTTGTTGAACCAATTGAGAAGAAAATGCAATAAAGAAGACCCCGGGTTTGATTGAATTTATGTATTTTACACTGTAATCTGAACTTTCAGTCACTTGTACATGACCGTACAATAGGATTTTGTTCACAAAAATTTGGGAATAGTTGAATATCTATCTTAAAATGGTTTTGAATCAGTTTTGAGGGCAGATTATTGAATTAGTGTTTTTTTCAAAGCAATCTTTTGTTGACTGGCCTGTAGGAGTAATTCACTAGTTTTGAAGCCTTAAACATGGAATGAGCCCATTCCACATAATGTCACACCTATAAATCCATGGAATGGGCATAGGGCGGTAGGTTAGGATGGTAGTAAGTAGGAAATATCCTTTTTGATGAGTTTTATGGGGAATTTTTGACTATCCTAGGAGCTCTATACTGTAATTGTGAATGAAAAGTGAGGTTTTGAGTGAGAGTATTTTGAGATAGTGTGTGTGGAGGATGAGAGTTGAATTTTCAAGTGTGGGTAGGCTATTTTGAGAGAGTTGGAAGTGGTTTTAGGCTTGTATGAGCTTAGTAATGCAAAGAACCTATAAGCCCTACCTTTAAAGGTGGAAATTGAGAGTTACTTGGAGCAGTGGGTAAAAGAGAGTTTGGATCCCTAAAACCTATTAATTTTGGCTATTTGATACTTGTTTAAGAGGTCTAAGTGGTTATTTTAGGTTGTTAGTGAGACTCAAAGATAATTTCCTTGTATAATAGACCTAATTGGTCTTCTATGACAACGTTGTCTTAGGTTTTTGAGTGAATTGATCCAAAGGAGTTGAGGTTGGTTTTGGTGTATGTTTAAGTTTCCCTAAAAAGTGTTCAAAAACATCAAGAGACACTCGGTTGGTGAGTGGATTGTGAGTAAAGTAACCAAATATAGGTCTGCAGACCTATTAGAATAAGGACATGGTGATATTGAAAAAGGGTGCATTGAAGAGGTTTTTTGATCTAATTGTTGTTTGTTTGATTTGAATTGAGTTGTTATAGGTGAAAACCAACCACCCTTGCATCAAAGGAGCTCAATCAAATAAAATAAAGAGTCTTACCTTCTTCTCTTATCAAAGTTCAATTAGAGAAAAGTTTGGAGAGAAATGAATCATATTGTAGCTTCAAGTTCTCAAGGATAATCTTAATGATTGGTGTGTACAATGTTGCAAACACCTTTTTATTCTATGTTTTTTGTACCTAAGATGTAATTGAATTTTTTTTTCACTGGAGATTTATTTTAGTAGCATCCTATTTTGTCATTCTTCCAATTTTAATATGGTTTATAAAATTTATGTTGTTATGTTCACTTTGCTATAGGTTTTAATACAACATCTGCATGAGAAACTTAATCTTAGTGAGGTATGATAAATTTTTTCGATGTATTATTATTCAAATTAAAGAAAGGAAATTGATTCTTTTGATTTTTTTTATGAGATATAAGATCCAATAGTGAGCTGGATTGGAATTCAAAGGAATATGAATATGGCCATAATTTAATTATCTATTGTGTTGTGTTGACCAACTAAAAAAGCAGCATTGCTGGAAATACTCAGCCTATATTCATATATGATCCACATGTACCACAAATTTAACTAGCATCTTAGTAATAATGGTTAGGGTGTCCTCAATATAGCCAGCATGGGTACAAAGGTCAACCATGCACACCTAATGATCAATTATATATGTAAATTTTAATGTAATAAGGGTTACTGACATGTGAAGTATGTGCAGCCCTCATCCACTAAACCTGCATGACTTCATGCACCTAGAACCCAAGAAAATCTTACAATGTTAGGATGTGTTCTAGAGTGCTTCATTAATTCAAATATTTTGAGAGGTTCCTTGCAAAATCCATTTTATGCACATTCTACAATCAATAATTTCATTCCATGAGATGACATCTCTTTGAGGCATTTTGTCAAATAATTTAGGTGTTTTGTCTATGATTCCACATCTTGCATATATGTCTACCTATCATAGCTGCAACACTTGAATATAATAGAGTGCAAAGGTTTAAATAAGCTCCCTGATTCCATTGGCAAGCTGTCACAACTACAACACTTGAGAATAGAAGGGTGTAAAAGTTTAAATAACCTTCCTTATTCCACTGGCAACCTATCATGTCTGCAGTACTTGAAAATAGTAAGTTGTAGAGGTTTAAATAACCTCCCTAATTCCATTGTCAACCTATCACAAATGTAGCACTTGAATATAATAGGAAGTTTCAAAGGTTTAAATAACCTCCTTGATTATATTGACAATCTATTACAGCTGCAACATTTGAAACTAAAATATTGTCATGGTTTAAATAACCTCCTTGATTCCATTGGCAACCTGTCACAACTGCAACCTTGAACATAGAAGGGTGTGAACATTTAAATAATTTTCCTAATTCAATTAGAAACCTATCACAACTGAAACATTTGAACATGGTAGGGTGAATAGATTTAAATAACCTCCCTCATTCCATTGGCAAAGTATTATAGTTGTAGCACTTGAACATAGAAATCTGTAAAATTTTAAATAACCCTCTAATTCTATTGGAAACCTGTCATAGCTACAACACTTGAACATAGAAGACTATAGAGGTTTAAATAACCTTCCTGATTCCATTGGAAACCTATCACATCTGCAACACTTGAAAATAGAAAGTTGCAGAGGTTTAAATACCCTCCCCAATTCCATTGTCAACCTCTCACAGCTGCAACACTTGAATATAATAGGAAATTTTAAAGGTTTAAATATTCTCCTTGATTCTATTGATAATCTATCACAACTACAACACTTACAAATAAAATATTGTCATAGTTTAAATAACCTCCTTGATTTCATTAGCAACTTGTCATAGCTGCAACACAACCAAATGCAATTGCTAACAATTTTCTGTAAAACCTACAATCATTGCATTCCATGAGATGACATCTCTTTGAGGAATTCTGTCAAATAGTTCATGTGCCTTGCCTATGCTTCCAAATTTTTCATGCATATCTACCAAAGCATTTCCAACCATAATATCTGACAGAAATCCACCTTTTGTTATGATTTTATTGATGTACATACCCTATCCAAAGCTCCCATTTTATTACAGGCAGGGAGTATGCTAGCAAAGGATATGGAATCTGGCTTTACACCTGCCAATTGCATTTGCTTGAAAGTTTCTAAAGCCTTTTCAACAAATCCATTTTGTGCATATCCTACAATATTGCAATCCATAGACCACATTTCTTATAGGGGTACTACCATGTATTGTCTATGCATTGATGGATATTAATATCTTGTTTCAAAGCTCCCATTTCAGAACAGGTCGGGAGGATTTTGGCAAAGGTTGTGGAATTTGGCTTTACACCTGCGAATTGTATTTGCTTGAAAGTTTTCAAAGCCTTTCCACCAAATTCATTTTGTGCATATCTATTGTAGATGTCCTTAAGCTATATGAAAAAGGTGTATATACAATTTGAGATCAATTGATAAGCTGAGACATGTAATGTTGATTTGATTTACATTTTACTTAAGATATAATTTTGTTGCATTGTTGAATTTCATAGTTCAATAATTGGGATTCTTAATGATCTTGTATACCCAAAGTGTATGTGATAGAAATAAATTAGGTAGTCATGTCAATTAGTTTGACAATATGAATGACCTTGAGTTCATAAGCACATAGTGATAAGTTTTGATAAATAATATAATTTCTTGTTGCATTTATCATAAAAACAAAGGCCTCTTTTGATTGTAGTAGAGGATGTAGAGAGAAGCATTGGCTACTTTGATCTTTGAAATTGATGATTTTTTTACTAAATTGATAATGTTTGAAGTTTCTTTTTCTTTCTTAGATGTTGAGTCTAATTAATAAGTTTAATTTTGTGTTGCAACTTGCAGGTGAGTATGTTGATATGATAAAGGCTAGCATTGTCAATCCTCTAAAAGTTATCAGAATTGCATTAGTTGATGTAGAAAGGTAAAATTATTTATCTTTATTATAAATAGTGAAACTTGCAGCTACAATATCTGATAAAAATCTACTTCCAAATATGCTTTTGATGGTTGTTATGTCTAATTATGATACATTCAATATATATAGTGCCTAAGTTTAGGGTGCCATAGCTAGAAAAGGAAAATAAAATGTTTGAATTTTATCCTTTGTATTATTTGACTTTTTGGAGTTTTTGATGTGCAAATTTTGAAACCTTATTTTCAGGTTGCAGCTCCAAATTGGAGAAGTGAAAAGTGAATACCAGCAAGGAAGAGTTTGGAGGATCTAAAACCAATAGTGGCTGGAAAGCTATGGATTTGTAAGGGGATTAAATGGATCGAGCCCCTATAGAAGGTCGCTACCCTTCCAAAAGGACTGTAATTAAGGAAGGGGAAAACAATATAAGTATATGAAAATAGGAGTATTTTGTTTATATAGTGTATGTAAGTTGAATAGTGTCACCGAGACATTGAATGTAACTAGTGAGATTTTGATTTTCCAATGAGGCTTAATGAAATAAATTTTCAGAGTGGTTTTTTCTCCACTCATAAATATTGTTTTACGGCTCCTCTTGATTTGTAATTTGTTTGTGTTTGTATCTGATCAATCATATTTGTTCAAGCATTTTAGTCTTCATTTCATGATGCTTCTTCAACATTTGAATATCTATGATACTTGAAGTTTATATGCATAAATTTGTGAGGATTAATTAAGTTAGATTTGATTTAGAATGACTAAATATATGACTAAAGTAGTGAATAAATTAATGACTAAATTGATGACTAAATATATGACTAAAGTAACAACTAAATATATGACTAA
The DNA here is from genome assembly GCA_007115665.2 of Sequoiadendron giganteum. Classification (NCBI taxonomy): domain Eukaryota; kingdom Viridiplantae; phylum Streptophyta; class Pinopsida; order Cupressales; family Cupressaceae; genus Sequoiadendron; species Sequoiadendron giganteum. The sequence continues at coordinate 437,752,716 of CM021108.1, read as the reverse complement.
AGTAATGACTAAATATATGACTAAAGTAATGACTAAATATATGACTAAAGTAATGACTACAATGACTAAATAAATGACCAGTTAACAACAATCAATGACTAAATTAATGACTAAATTAGTGACTAAATAAATGACTAAATCAATGACCAAATCAATGACCAAATTAATTACTAAAATCAATGACTAAATAAATGACTAAAATTGTTTAGTCATAAATTTAGTTATAAATGACTACAAATAAACCACTAATAGGCATATATTTCTATTTGTGTACTAGTGGATGAAGAATCATGCTTGACCACCTCACTTGAAAATTTAATCACTTTGCAAATTGCAGAAACTCAGTATGTGGGTGTCACTCATGCAGATGTTGTCAAGTGTTGGGTGGTTAGGAGACGACTTTGGGCCCATGGAGATTTGCAAGTGTCCTTCTACATGGGAAAAATTGCAAAGGTGTAAGGCTTCAATACTCTAAATTTGATTAGTGGAATAACTCATTTGGAATGTGGGGAAACAAAGTTGTGGTTGACTTTGTGGTTTGGAAAACCTTTGGATGATGCAGGAAAGTCTAAGGAGAAAGTCATTGAGGTGGGTGCTGTCAAGTGTTAAGCAGTTGGGGAATGACTTTGATAGGATGGTGCCCCACAAATGAAGTTCTGCATGGAGAGATTTGCATCATGTTTCGACATAGAGTTCTTTCTTTTCATTCAAAAGAGTAAATGTGGCAAGGTTAGGATTGATGCCCATGTCATGAAGGTCAGGATTGAGCCCACACAGAAAATGCAAGGGCAGAAGCTCTGGTGGATTTCCATTTTTTATTTTCTGTTAAACAATAGCCTAGGTTGGATGGCCTTCCACCAATAGCAACTTGATGGGATGGACTCGTAAAGGCTTTAGGACTTAGTGACTTTTAGGACTTTGGTTTGATGGTTGCAAAAATGGAAGGGGTGTAGGTGGGAAAGTCATCATGATTTCACCATTAACAATGGCATTGGTTCTATGGCACCCCACCAATAGTGTTGCACAAGGGAAACCCCGCACAAGTATGGGTATTTAGTCACTTTTGATAGGCTTTACCTTTAACTTGTGGACATCAAAGACATGGTGACCGCTTATCAGAATGCAATTAGTATTTTATCATAAAATGGCTCGATTTCCATGACCCCTTGCCCATGACATCCTGTAAGGAAGAATATACAAAGGCTTATGGAATTGGTAATTTCATTATTTTTAAGGCTCTAACAGTTTTAGTAGTCCAAGGAATTGATCATGGGGATGAGGTAAGTGGGGACCATTAACATTCAGGCCATTAGAATGGATTCTCAAGGATGACCACCCACACATGCAAACCCACAATGTTTGATGCTTGGAAGTTCTCTTAAGCCTAGGGTTTGCCAACTGTTGTACAAACAAGGTTTTGAATTTAAGATGCAATGGCATTTATTTCAACTAAAAATCTTATTAGAATTCCATCACAATTCCATTTGATTTATTTTGATCATATTTAGCTAAAATCCTACTGCATATTGAAATAATCCTTGGCTCTATAGTTTTAAAAACCTAGGAATCCCTCTTGAGTTACTCTTGAAATTTTTTGACAACACAGTGGCGAGAAGGGGATTCAAGCTCATACCTTCTATCATGTGAATGGAGGATGAAAATAGCACTTCAATCTTCAAATCATCCCACACATGTATTAGTCTCCTTAGCTCCTCAAATTTCTTAATGCTCGAGTGGAAAATGATAGATCGGTGCCCATATTTATAACTTAAACTAGCATTAATGTAGGCATTTTGAAAAACATGTGCAAGTAAGGGTGTGGAAAAGCGAAGGATAGAATCTGGTGGGTGAAACATCATGTAGAAAGATGAGGAGTGGATGTTGTAAGGAGTGGCATAGTGGAAATGAAACCCTGCAGGTAGCAACCCGTGGATGGAGACTCATTACAAGATTCTTGCAGATGGTGAAAGGAGGTGTGGCTTCTACGCAATGGAAACCCACATCAAAACTTATGCAAACTCCCAAGACTTCCTACAATTTTGGTAAATGACTTGGGCATAGTGAGACTTTTTAGTTTGAAGGTATTTGATCAATTAGGTCCAAAACAAGGGGCACAAAAAATGAAGCAAGTGCAAGCCGACCTAACAAAAGATTAAAAAAAAAAAAGAAAGAGGCAATCCCCGATCCAAGTGGGGCATGTGTGTAGGAGTCATGGTGAATTTTCTAGGGAATTCTATTGAGCATTCCATAGATAAGGATTCATCTAAAACCTAGAATTTCTGGTTTCGCAGACCAAAGGCCAGACATCATCAGGTGAACTCAAAGCTCAAAGGAGAATAAAATCTTTAACTGAATCAAGCCAAAGGAACCTAAAAAATGTGTGTGCATGGTGATTTAATTCCCCTCCCTCATAAACTATAGAGGAAAGTGACCAATCAGCCAAGACAAGACACATAAGTAATCTAACTCCAAAGTAACTTGGACATTGCACCGCGGCTAGTCAGATGTCCATAGCCCCAATAGAGTTGTCATTGCAATCCCCACAAACATTTATCTAATGCCAACTAGGTGTCCATTGCCTCGATAGAGTTGTTCGCACACCCATATAGGTTATTGTTTTCAATTTTTTTCTTTCCTTTTCTCTTTTCTTTTGTGATTTATTGCTCAAATGAATAAGTTGTGAAGCTTATAGCGAGATTTGGAGATTGCAATGGTCACTAAAGTAGATTTAGGATTTTTCACATATCAAGGCCTCATGATAACTACCATATAGCTCATTGGGAGCATTAAAGATGTGTGTTGCATGAGAGATGAGATAAATGAGAAAGGATTCAAAAAAGGGTTTCCTTCTAGGTCAAGCAATATTTTAGCTAAGGAGACCTGATTCATGGAGAAAAATAGAAAATCCATGATAATTGATGAATGTTTATCCATGGAAAAAATGCGAACGCATAACAAAGAGGACCACTTAACCATGGAAAGCATGGACACCACATTAAGACCAAACAACACCCACAACAAAATCCAAAAGCTAGCAAAACAAGTGAAAGAAAAGAAAAACACCTTCTCTAACTATGTACAAGAGTGAACTAAAACAACTCAGGAAAGGAAATAATGCTTCAATTATTGCCCATTGACTAGTAATGGGTCATCTTCTTCTGTAAGGGTCTTTAGGTGAAAGGAATTATCTCATAAGATTTTAGAAATCTGAAAGCGGCCAAGCCAAAGCTTGTCAAATTTATCATTTCCCCCTTTCTTCTCATGGGCCTTATCACAAAATAAAACTAGATCAAAAATTATAAAGGCCTTAACCCTAGCTCTATGATCAAACCATCATTTGACTACACCCTAATGTTTGGAAAAAAATTCTACAGCTTAATCTCATTTTTCTTCTAAGTCGAGTAGTTCAACCAAATAGGCTTCGAGATGTTCTCCCTCCCCATAATAGGTGTTGATAAATTATAACGTGGGAATCTTGAGGTGAATTAGGAAAATAGGTTCTAGACCATAAATGAGGTGATATGGGGAATTCCCTAAGGCTACCTTATTTCAGGTGTGGTTTGCCCATAGAACAAAGTGTAACTACGTGTGCTAATCCTTTGGTTTCTTATCTAGCAGCTTGCAGATGATAGTTAACAATTTTTTGTTAGTGGATTCAATTAACCCATTACCCTAGGGATAGTAGTTTGATGAGAATTTTAGCATAATTCCATAATCAAAATCCCAAATTGAAAATTTGAGAGAAGTAAAGCCTAGACCATTATCACATACTAATGCAAATGGGCATCTAAAATAATTGATAATGTAACTTTCAAGAAAATTTATTACTACCTCCGGTGTACATTGTCTACAAGAAATATCCTTAGTCTACCTAGTACAATAATTGGTTGTGGTTAGAATGTACTTGCGTCCCACAGAGGATGGTGGGTTGACCAAACCAATGAAGTCTAGTTCCCACCAGGCGAATGGCCTTACCTCAAAATATGGTTGTAATGGAACAACATACCTCTCTTCAGTGGCAGTAGCTAGAAAACATGACATTACCAAATGTGGTTGTGAGCATCTTTGAACAATGTTGACTAGTAGCACCCGACTCATAAAATCTTGTGAGAGGTTGAAGGACCTAGCCCATGCCCTGATCCAAATTTATCATGAAATTCCTCGAGCACTTTGGTTGCTTCAGCTTTCCCAAAGCATCAAAGGTAGATAACTTCATGGTTCTTCTTGTACAACATGGCACCTTTCAACATATAACTATTAATTTTTAGTCGTAGAGCTCATTTTTCAACTCCTTGTAAGCATGGCAGGCACTTATGGTTCAACAAATAATACACAATTTCATCATACCATGCATCTAGAGAGACATCCTCCAAGTGGTACTGTAGGTAAGTGAGCTCTGGTTCCATTTCTGCCATCATGTATGTGAAATCCTGACCTCAAACTAGCTTCATAGATTGTATCTCCATATCATACTCCTACAGTAATGTAACCCACTTTTCTCACCTTTCCCCTGGCTCATTTTTCATCAATAGTATCTTAACAGCTGGGTTTGGGACAATAGTAAACACTTTGTTCCTTAGGATATAGTGCCTAAACTTCTTGACTCCATGAACTAGAGCATAAGCCTGCTTTTCAACACTAGGGTAGCATAATTCAACATCCTTCAATGGAGCACTCATGAAGGCAATAGAGTGTTCACTTCCTTTGTCATATTTTTGCGTCAACATACTGGCACACAAGTGATTTGAGGAAAATGAGTATACATAGAATGGCTTTGAATAATCAGGGCTCAATAAGATGGGAGCATTTGTGATGGATTTCTTTATTTCCACAAAATCCTTCTTGGCCTCTAATGTCCATTTGATCTTAGTGTCCTTCTTGATCATAGCATTCAATTCTTTCGTGATCTCAACAAACCTTGTATAAAAATACCTGACAAATTTAATTTTCCCGAAGAAGGACTTCATTTATTTCTTGCTTCCTATGAGCTAAATCTTTAAGATAGCTTGAATGCATTTTGGGTCAACTGATATTCCATTCTCTAAGATTATGTTCCCCAACAATTTTCCCTTAGTTACTCTAAAGATACACTCCTTTGGATTTAGTGATATGCCAAATTATCTGCACTTCTAAAACACCTTGCATAAATTAGAGACATGATCTCCTCTCTTCTTTGAAAACACCATGAGATCATCCATGTAGATGATGATACATTTACCTATCATATCCTTGAAGACAATATCCATAGTGCATTGGAATTTCATGCTAGCGTTGATTAAGCCAAATGACATCCTTCTGTATGCAAATGTACCATATTTGGTAGTGAAGTAAATATTGTTTCTATCTTCATATTGCACCATCACTTGATTGTAGCCTGAGTAGCCATTGAGAAAGGAAATCATCTACAAGCCATTGAAAATCTGCAATACTTCATCTAGTGATGGTACTACATAGTTATCCTTTTCTGAGGCTTGGTTTAAATTTCTAAAATCCACACACAACCTAATTTTTCCATTCTTCTTTTGAACTAGAACCAAATTTTATACCCAAGTGGAATTTTAGATAGGGAAAATTATAGGTGTAGACAACATCTTCTTCATGTCTTTGAAAATAGTGTGTTCCAATAGTGCATTGATTGGATGTTGTCGCTGCCTAAATGGCTTTGCATCTAAATTAAGGGGAATGGTGTGAGTAATGATTGAAGTATCATATTTCTTGAGGTACTCATAGCCCCAATCTATCACATCATGGTGTGTATGCAATGCATAAATTATCCCTTTCCTTTCTTTCAAAGTGTATACTTTTCCAATGAAAATGTTCTTTACATTTTCTACAGTACCCAGTTTATGCACTTCACATTGACTATCTATGGAGTCCTTCTTGGTCTGCTGGTCTTGATCCCTTATATGGTCAAGGTCAAAGATCCTTTCTAATTGAGCCATACCTCTAGATGTTGTGTTGGTCTTCAAGTTAATGACCCCTTCTATATCAAGCTCTACTTCCTCAGGCTTGAATTCATCTATAATCTGAGAAGAAAACACATTCAAGTTGATAATGAAGACTAAGATATGTTTGTCATCCTCAAAAACTTGAAAACTGGTCACATTATTTAGCACTAACGGGGTGGGGTGAGTTCTACTATGAATTTCTTCAGGCTAGTTAATGAAAAAGGCTACAAGGTGTTGGTTTCTTGTGCTAATGCATCAACAATTTAGTTTTTAGCTCAAGGAATTAATTGGATATTAAATGCATCAAACCCCTCTAGTAGGTCCCACACCCTATGCCTATAGTTAGCTAACCTTCAGTCATGGCATGAGTATAATTTTATGACCTATTTGATGACTAGCTTTGAATCCCCAAATACTTGCAACATTTTAACCCTTTTTCATAATGCCATAAGTGACCCGTGCACTAGTTCCTCATACTCCACTACATTATTGGTACAATAAAATTACAATCTATGTGCAACAAAGAAAGTCTTACCCGATAGATTGATCAACTCAAAGCCTAGTCCCACTCCCTACTTGGATTTAGATCTATTGAAGTGCAGCGTCCAAAACTTGGAAGGGTGTCCTCCTTTGGAGTTGATGGAGCATACCTTGTTTTTGAGCAGCACATCCAGTTCTTCACCCTTGGGTTGTTTGCATTCAAATTAGTTTTGATCTCGCTACCCCTTCAAATATTCTATCGGAGTGATCTACCTCTTAATGTGATCTACCACTATTTGGCATATAAAACACTCAAACTTAGAGTGAGATGCATCCTATATTCTACACTAGCTAGGCAACAATAGCTCCTTGAAATCCATTTGAGCTCCTAGTTTGAGCTGATCTTATACGCACTTCTACATGAACTCTTGGAATCCATCAAACAAGCCCAAGTTACCATCCTCCTAAAAATATTCACTATCAGATTCAATTAGTGCTTCCATGCTATTAGGAAGGGTAGTTAGATTGGGAGAGGTGTGACACAACACAAGAACTTTGTCTACCTCCTCTTCTTTGCCTTTGTATGTGAGTGGGAGGTAATTCCCTAATTTTGTTTCTGCAAATAATACTTCATTTGTCTTGTTGTACTCAATTATCATAAATCCAATATTGGGCTCCCATTCAATCTAGATATGATTAGGAAACCCCTTCCAAGGTAGCCACATATGTGAATAATCAATTGAAATATAACCATTGAGAGCCCAAATGAAGTCTCTTCCTAATATGATACCATAAGTATCAGGGATGTCTTCTACTTAGATATTAATGACCTTTTGCACCCTTGGGTCTACTAGCACCTATATTGGGATTCAGTTTAACTCCCCCACTACATTTACCTTGATCTTATCTAGTTGAGTCACCTTGTGTTTTGATGGTGTAGGCGTTTTACCCAATTCGTTGGAAACTACAAATGGCATGTTGTTTGTAGAGGCCCTGAAATCTAGTAGGAAATTGTACAATTTTTTTCCAAACACACAAATGGTTAGAAAGAAAGGAGGGGTCTCCAACCTTCCTTGGAAAAAACCTATAGTGGCATCAGCTTGAGCTATATGAGCCTTATCCTTTTCATTGCATTTATCCTTTTTTTGCATCAGATTTTGTTCCTTGGTTGGTTGCTTATCCAATTTTTGATGCTTACTAGGTTGCTAATCAAGCTTCTTCCCCACGATTTCTCTTATTACTAGCTCATTGTTAGAGGTTTCAAATGTGACTCTCTTTTTTGATGTATCTTGGGATGGATTTTATGGTGTGGTCTCATTTAGTGATCGAAAGAACAAATTCCTAATGGTAGGTACTCCTAGTAGTTCAAAGGCTGATAGACTCACTTTTACCTTCTTTAATTCTTCAATCACATACTCTCCCATCTATACAACATCTACCTCAAATGGATTAACTTTGGCAAGATCAGTGTGTAGTTCTTTGGTAGGATTAGGTTGCCTATTCCTGCTGAAGTATTGAGTAGGCACCTTGGGATAAAGCAGGTTATTGCTAGTATTTAGATCAAGTGGCATGCTAAAATTATTTGGTGGTATGGAAGTGGTAAATGGACCACTAAATAGTCTTTTCCTGAAGTTCTAAGGGGTTGGGCGTTGATGGAACATGTGAACCTCTTCCTCTTGTTGTTCTTCCATATCTTTCAGACCATTATCAATTGAATCAAACATCTAAGATAAAGTTCCTTCATTACATACCTTGTTTGCTTTGCCTCCCTTTTTTGTAGACTCCTTCTCAAGTTCATTCTTATCACCTTGAGGGAAGGGTGACTTGTTGACCGCCAAGACTGAATCATATGGCTTTGAGGGCACTATTTCTCTACAACCTAAACTATAAACAACATTTTTCACCTCCACTTCAAATATTGCAGTAGTAGTTTGAAATTTCGAACATTCGAGCTCAGAATTCCTGTTGATCTAGTGGATTCTACACCATCTAAATAATGTTGCCTTAGCCAAATATACTCCATTTTTTGACTTTTCCACACCATCGGGTGGGTCGAGTGGTGTAGGAACCCCTCCATTTTTTGTTCTGGTATTCCATGTTCTATTCTATCTTTGGGGCTACCTTCTTTTAAAACTTTTCCCTAAATTTAGACCTCATTCATAAGTTTACCCCAAAGTTGGGCCTAAGTCATGATTATCTCTATGGTAGCTGGCTTGAATGCTTCTTTGAGATGCTTATAGCTAATTATTCTGGTTTCTCAAGTGAGTAACATCGATGATCATAAATTTTGGAGAAAAAAAGGGTTTGTTGTGGAAAGATTTTGTTAAGCATCTGGAACTTTAGAGTTTTGTAAATATGAAGGTATGTTGGGTTGTTGTAGATAAGTTTTTTGATTTGAATTTTGCAAATAACTTGGTATTGATGGAGCTTGATTCAACGGAGGTCTTGGATGTGGCATGATGGACAATTGAGGAACCTAATTCATTAATGGAGTTTGATTGGCTAAGGCATGAAAAATCCCATGTATTTGTCTAGGATTGGTTGTAGGTCCCAATGAAGGTAGTGGACCAGCCAAATGTTGTCCCAAATCCATGTTTGCCTTTACTAATTCTACATAGGCATTTACCAAACATGCAGTAGGCTGATGCATTCGTTTGACAAAACCTAAGGTGAGATTATACAAGGCAACATAATATACTGCTCTTGTTGAAGCATCATCAACCACGTATGGCGGTTTTAATCTCATATATGCTTGATGAAATATGTTATTGAAGGAGTTGATTGGTTCATTAACTTTCCTTCTAATAGGAATGAACTACTGGTATAAGTTTGTGGGGTAAGTAAAACTTTAAATTTCTACAAAAATGTATTTTCATGAGGTCCCAAGAGGTGATGGATCCTGTAGGCAAGTGAATATACTTGTAAAATACTTCCTCTCCTAATGAATATGGGGACAGTCTGCAAGGAGCATTCTCATGTTCAATTTTTCTATCCTTGAGGGCAGTTTGGAAGATTTCAATGTGCTCTTCAGTTGTTCTCTGAGGATTGTTGAGGATTTTTTAGCATATCATGATAGTCATTGAAGGAAAATGGTGAGGGATTGTTTCCCAACTAAGCCATTTGTGGAGATGGTGGTGGTAATGGTTGAGTTGCAGCAACTTGTGGCTGAGATATGGTGGTTGTAATGTTTTGGATGTGTCTATTAAATTAAGAAGAAGCCGATTGGAGTGAAAGAGAAGATGGAGATGGAGGGGATGGAGGAGATGGAGGTTGAATGAGTGGTACTGATGTTGAATCTTCCCCTTTCTTGGTTCTCCTAGCCCTAGTAGGGGTCTTTAATTCTTAAAAATCTCCTTAATCTGGGGTGGATTTGGTTACCCTATAGAATCTTTGTGGAGAGATTGACCCTATTTGATCCAGCTTTGTCCAACTAGCCTCCTTTTAGCACTAGTTCCGTTGATGGGTTCTTTTGCACTTCTCAACATAGAAATAACACAAGTGTAATGTCTCTCTTGTAAAGTAAAAATCTGCAACTAAGTTTTAGAAAATCACCCCAAGGTCTCTCAAATGTCAGGTCATGACTATGCATAAAACAACTCAATTGATGATGTGTAATCTACTGGTAATCACAAGGGGCCTTTATGGTTCAAAAATCATGGGACTTATGGATCTATAACTAAGTTTCAAAATTTTGGTAATGATGAACAATAATAAAAAATTTATAACAGCAACCTGAAACTCATCTTGTACATCAGATTTAACATTATAAGAGTTCATCACTCTCAACAAAGTGGGAAACAACACGGGCACAAATATCATCCAATTCAATCATAGATTTCTCTAGAACCCCTTTTTCTAAATTCATAATTAAATAACCAAGCTTTGGGTAGCCAATGATCTTCCTTCGATAGAGCCAACTCTTGCTCCCAAACTTATGCAAATAGCTTCAAGATGCTCTTCAGTTTGGGGCATGTCCTATTGTAAAGAGCAAGAAAAAATTTACATGCCTCCACCTCATTCTCAATCTCCTTTCGCAAGATCAAAAAATAGTTGTGCATGTTGAATGCATAGTGAATAACCTTATTGCTTATTTTTGTTACCCTCTTGAACCACCTCGATATGGAATTGGTCCAATTTCTCATTCTTTCCATTTTATTGATTTCTTCTCTGGATAATAGGGTAGGCATTGTGGATTCTACCAGAGCTTTCTCCCTGAATGTGGTCCATTGTAGTATAAAGATAGTCAGCTCCACTACCTAAGTCTTCAACTCTTCCTTCATGTATTGATCTTTGTCCAATTTTTGTAGGATTGTATTAATAGGCCCTTGGAATTCATCGATTTTTTGGACTCTGGAGGTAGGACCTAGATTTATGGTCATCTCTTGATAATCCTTTGCTTGTATAGTGTCCACATCCTTATTTGCTTTCGGATTTTCCACCTACAATATGCAAGAGCTTGATGCATATGTTGTAATGTGGGACCTAACCCTTGATTTCTTCTGCTCTCGTGTCTTTACTTGGGCTTGAGCCAATATGGCCTCTAGGAAAGCTTTAGGGTTAGGAAGCACATGAGCTTTACTCTTCAGTTGTTGTTCCAGCCAAGAGGGGATTTTTGTTTGTTGATCAATGGATGTAGTGTCCACTTCATCATTCCTATCCCCTTGATTCTTTTGAGGATATTCCCACTCATTCTTGGGAGCATCTTCCATGTTCTCTTCTTCATTATCCTACCCTTCTTCTTGAAATGTTATCTTTCCCTCATCAAGCCCGATGAATTCTACATTTCTTTCATCAATATTTTCTTCCTCCTAGGTTGGCTCATCTTTATTTTCATCATTACTTTCCTTCTCTTTATCTTGATCTTTCTCTTGAGGCACTTCTTTATCTTGTAGGCCCTCATCTTGGACGAATCCTAGGAGTTCATCATTTTTCTCCACATCTTTTTCAAGCATGATATTAATCTCAGTGTTATCTCTTTCTTCCTCAAAGTGGTGCTCTTTTGGACTTGCCTCTTTTTCATCATTCTCTTCATGTTGTTCATCCTTAGGTTCCTGAAAATAGGTTTCCACATCATAATGTGTGTCAAACCTACTCATATCCCTATATTTGGGCATTTTCTACCCTTCTTCATTGGAAATGACTTCATCTAAATCAACAATCCTTAATCCCTCCTTGACATGTTCATTATAATCATCATGATCTGAATCTTCAAGCTCTTTGGCGATATCCATTATTTCTTGAAGCTCCTCTTCGCTTCACCTCTCCATTTCCTTGCATATTTACATTGTGGCTTCCATTTTGGGTGGTTCAGTAGGAGGTAGAGGGATAGGTAGTGAAGCGATGAGTTGAGCCATAAGTAATTTAGCCTAATGAGTTAAAATAACTTCTAAAAGTTGAGGTGGCATGTTTTGCAAATAAGAGTCAAAGGTTTTGGGAAAGTAAATAGGTTCCATATATTTGGTGGGAATAAAGGGTGATAGGGTGGAGAAAGTAGGAAATGGAGGAGGAAGTGAGAAATACTATAGAGGAGAGGTGGTGGATGATGAGGAATCAACCATGACCATGGGAGCGATCGGGGAAGAAAAGGTGAGGTGGACAAATATGGCCACACTAGGTGAAGATGATATAGACAATGGTGGTGGATTAGAAGGAGATGGTGTAATAGGGGCGGTTGGAAGTGGAGGTGATTGTGGTTGCTCAACTTCCCCATGAAGGCAAGGACTCTTCTTCTTGGATAGTGGGCATATCGGGAACAAAAGTTCCCATTCTCTTGGCCTTCTTAGGAGTTCTTTTTCCCTCAAATACCTTTCTAGTATACACTTTCTATTTTGGTTGTCTCTATCATGCATCCTTTCTTTTCTTCAACCTAGTCATTTGTGGAGACTTTCAAGCCTCACCTAAAGAACCTACACCTCCACCACTATTTGTCTCACTTTCGATGTCATCCTCCAGCTCTCTGAATGTCAACTTTATGCCATGTTTCTATAATTGAGTCACTTGATTTTCCAACCATTTATTGGTTCGCTACTCTATTGGGTAGGTGACTGTATCTAAGTATGTGACCTCCATCTTTGTCTAGTCAATTACCAAAAAAGGCACCTTGGCAACAACATTGTATCTTTCAACAAGAACATTAGCATCCTCAACCACCTGGTCAGGGATGGGAAACAAATCAATAGATTTCAAAAATATTTCTATCATTCTCACATAATTTCTTCTCCTAATCTCATGGTCATCATCACAATTTTCCCAAAAATCTTCAATATGTGGCCTGTGGGCATATTGTTTGCTAACCTATTTTCTCAATTTTTTGATAGGGTCAGATAAAGGATTCACTACCCTACTAAAGTGAGTTGAAATCTATTTTTTGGACAAATCTAGTTTTTGGACAAGGAGCATATTCATTCCCCACTGCCCCATGTGTAGAAAATTCAAAAAAGAAGCTTGCAGAATACAACCTAGAAAATTCAATTTTTAGAAGGTTGTATTCTGCAAGCTTCTTTTTTGAATTTTCTACACATGGGGCAGTGGGGAATGAATATGCTCCTTGTCCAAAAACTATGGGGAATGGAACCCCAACACAGTTCTTCTCATGTAGTAATGAATGGGACATTTTCAATTGTCGAGTCAACTCCAATAAAATCATTCTATCACTAGGGTACCTTGGCATATGATATGGGAACCCTGAGAATCCCTCAACCCTTATGTAAGTAAACTTGGGGAACTAAATGAACAGTACTCAAAGTTCTTAACCAATACCTTCACGTTGTGAGACATCATTTTATGGTAATCCTTTGATAGAGTTTGAACATTGTGCATTATGAAGGCATCATTGACCTGCCTATAATCTCTCTTGTAATTTTTGTATTGTAGTTGTGGGTAACAATTATAGATGGGATTTTGCACATTCTTCATTCCTAGTTCACCAACATAATTCAATCCTTTGTAGGGGAAATTAATTTCCAAAATATATACAATGTAGGTCATATAGAACTCCCTAGTTTTCTTCACTGCAACAAATTGATTGTGCAAATTATCACTGATTATCTTAGCCCAATGGAATTTTGTTTCACCCCCGAGGATATCCTTTATGAAGTACCACATCCAATCTTCGAAGATTGAGGAAGTAGGTAGCCCCATTACCCTACTTAGTAGTGTTATGAGGTCATTGACCTCCTCCATGAAGTCACTCCGATATAGATTTTAAGGTACTTTATTAGCACTGCCTCTCTTCTCGAGCAACCATATCTAGTTTATGGTTCTTTTGCAGCTAGTGGGGTCATCTTTCCACATATTTAGAGCATATTATTTCTCAATCTCTTCCATCTGGTCAAATAGAGGGATCCCAAATGTTCTTCTGATTGAAATAGGAGTCAAATCAACTAGCACTCATTTGTCCATAGTAACTATTCTCCTAGTTTTTTGATGATAAAATTCGTGGCATGTGAAGATCAACTCTAGGATGATTAGAGATGGAGGAAAACCTACCACTTTTTCAGTCCCACTATTCTTTACCTTCCAAACCTCCACAATTTTTGGGTTGACTAAGACTTGTTGTCTAAATTCATCTATTTTTATGTGACCCGAATCTATATCCATGACCTTATCCCATTGTGAGACAATCTTCAAGGAAAAATCAACCTCGTGGAATTTGTACTTCATCTTAGCCTTTTCCTGTTCTCCCTTTGTAGCTTTTGTTCTCTTCTTGCCCTTGCCAGTTTTCTTAGTTGATTCCATAAATCTTGCACAAAGAACGCATAGTAAATACCTCAATGAATCAGGAAAGAGTGAAACGCTAGTTAAATCACATTAAAATATCATTAAATTCATCCACATATCTTGAAGAGATCACTACATTTATTAAATTCCATCATTTTATGATCATTTACAAAATTTGCAGCTTCGTAGGTTTCATGGTGCAAGTTTTTGTCGCATGAATGGCTTCAGTGTTAAGGACATTGGAAACGGCTCAAGGAGAATGACAACCCACAAATGCATTTTTGCAAGGATATTTCCACGCTGTCAAAATTCTAAGCTATTTTGATTTGGTCTCATTAGTTCATGTGCAAATATAGATTAAAGTACCTTGGATGAACTTACTTAGTTATATCAGTCTACTAGGCTCATGTGGAAAATCACATTGTGGAAGCTGCCACTTAAAGAGCCATTTATGTTCTACTGCTAACAATCGTCTTGGGGCTACAATGTTCCATAAACGAAGTTCCACCTCTAAATATCCATAGTGGTTTTATACTTGGAAAATTTTGGTTAAGTCAATTTAGCACATGGAGAATAAGATGAAGAATCATGTTTGATCACCTCACTTAAAAATTTAACCACTTTGTGAATTGAAGAAAATTAGTAAGTGGGTGTCACTCATGCAGATGTTGTCAAGTGTTGGGTGGTTATGTGATGGATTTCAACCCATGAAAATCTGCAAGCATCCTTCCACGTGAGAAAATCCACAAAGGCCTAAGGCTTCAATACTCTAAATTTTATTAGCAGAATAACTCATTTGGAACATGGGGAAATAAATTTGGAGTTGACTTTGTGATTTGGGAAACTATTGGATGATGTGGGAAAGGTCAAGGTAGAAGCCACTAAGGTAGGTGCTATCAAGTGTTAAGCAGTTGGGTAACAACTTTGATAGGACGGTGCCCCACGAACAGAGTTCTGCATGGAGAGATATGCATCACGTTTCAACATAGAGTTCTTGCTTTTCATTCAAAAGAGTCAATATGGTAAGGTTAAGATTGATGCCCACGTCATGAAGGTTGAGATTGAGTCCATGTGGGAAATGCAAGGGTGGAAGCTTCTTGAAAGATTTTCATCCTTGATTTTCCATTAAACAACAACCTAGGTTGGACGACCTTCCACCAATAGCAAACCGAGGGGATGGACTCACTAAGGCTTTAGGACTTCGTGACTTTTATGAATTTGGTTTGACACTTGCAAAAATGGAAGGGGTGGAAGCTATAGGTGGGAAAGTTGTCATGGTTCTACCATTAACAACGGTGTCAGTTCTACAGCTCCCTACCAATGGTGTCCCACAAGGGAATCCTCACACAAGTATGGGGACTTAGTTGCTTTTTATAGGCTTTACCTTCAACTTGCAAACATCAAATATGTGAGGGCCATTTATCAAAATGCGCTCAATATTTTTTTGTAAAATGGATCAGTTTCCATGACCCCGCACCCATGGTATCTCAGGGGGGGAGAATCCATAAAGGGTTTTGGACTTGGTAATTTTATCATTTTTAAGGCTCTAAAATTTTTAGTAGGCTAAGGACTTGATCATGGGCATGAGGGAAGTGGGGAGTGTTAACATTTAGGCCATTAGAATAGAGTCTCAAGGATGGCTACTTGTGCATGAAAACCCACAATATTTGATGCTTGGAATTTCTCTTAAGCCTAGGGTTTGCCAACTGTTATAAAACCAAGGTTTTGAATTTAAGATGTAATGGAATTTATTTCAACTATTAATATTATTAGAATTACATTACAATGTTGTTTGATTTATTTTCATCACATTTAGCTAAAATCCTATTGCATAGTGAAATAATCCTTGGTTATATAGTTATAATAACCTAGGAAACCCTAGCGAGTGACTCTTGACAAATTTTGACAACACAGAGGTGAGAAGGGGATTCAAGCTCATACCTTTTGTCACATTAATGGAGGAGGTAACTAAAAATTTAGTCTTCAAATCCTCCCGTGCATTTAGTAATTTCCTTAGCTCCTCAAATTTCAAATGCTTGGGTGAAAAATGATAGGCCAGTGCCCATTTTTATAACCCAAACTACCATTAATGTGAGCCATTAATGCAGGTATTTCAAAAAGCATGCACGAGTATGGGTGTAGAAAAGTAAAGTGCAGAAGCCAGTGGATGAAAGGTCACATGGATAGATGAGGAGCGGATGTCATAAGGAGTGGCGCAGTGGAAATGGACGCCCAGATGCAACATCTCGTAGATGAAGACCCACAATAGGATTCCCGTGTATGATGAAAGGAGGTGTAGCTTCCACATGACGAAAAACCGCATTGAAACTTCCAAAAAATCCCAGGACTTCCTAAAATTTTGGCAAATGACTTAGGCATAGTGAGACTTTGTAGTTTGAAGTTATTCGATCAATTAGGTCCAAAATTAGGGGAAAAAAAAAGAAGTGAGCACAAGCAAACCCAACAAAATAGGCAAAAAGAAAGAAAAGAGGGGGTCCCCAATCCAAGTGAGGTATGTGTGTAGGAGGCACAACATGACACTCCTATATCATCATCTTCTTGGTCTAAAGTTACTTCTTGTTGACCCATATGAACATTGTATTTTTTATTATCCACGTCATACTTAAAAGCCATCCTCTTTTGAAAATGAATATTCTTTATATGTTCCATGAGGCCTAGCATCCAACATGTTTATAGTATGATCATTTATTTCTTGGTCATATTTCCCTTCATCTTCTTTGATCAATTGAGCCACTATGCAATATTCAAGAGAGTAAGGGAGATTGCAGGGTATACACCATGGAGTGTTTTCTACCACATTCCTCCAATGCCTCTTTAGTGGATCGAGAGTGTCTTTACTCATATTTTTCCTCTGATCATTACTGATTGGCTTTCCATCCTTCTAATTTTTTCTATAGGGCATATCATGCAACCTTGGTTTATCATTTCTATGACTTTTTGTCTACTTATGTTGATGAGGGTTAGGTTTTTGTAGTACTCTAGCTCCATCCCTTCTTCCTATCTTCCTTGAATCTTTTCTATTATTCTTTATGTTCAATGCAGTTCTAAATTCTTTAGTGAGGATAAGAGGATTCCTTGTCCTAAGCTCATAACTAGTTTTTGGATCAAAATCATTCAAATAGAAGACTAGGCACGTAGGACCAGATGGCTTTAGATGAGGTGGAATCTTATTGAATAGCTTCATGAATTTTGTATTAAATTCTACAACTGATTCATTATAGCTTTTCTCAATATTTATTAGTTCATGCAAGGAAAAATTTGGATCAAAATGGTCTCCATGTTTCTCCTTAAAGATTCTTTTGAATTCGGCCCAAGAGCTTATTGAGGTGTTAGGTAGGTTTTTATTACAATCCCTGACATCTTTAATTAGTGATTTCATAAAAAATATCATGTATACATCTTCATGTTGTACATCAAAACCATCCATTACTATTTCAAACACCCTAATGTGATCCTCTCTTGATATAGTGTGGTTCTCAAAGAACTTTGGGATTGCATTTCTCACATCATTATCTATTGGATTTGGATACCCTTGAATTCCACAAAAAGTAAGTTTCCTAAATCTGTCTATGTTCATGGGTCCCCTTACAAACTGGTTTTGGTTAAGATGATAATGTTGATGTTGATGTCCTTGTTGGTGTTGATAATTATGCATGTCTTGTTAGACATTTTTCGCAGGACCTCCATGAGGGTGTACATTTCCTTGTATATTTTGGTAGGACCTCCATGAGGGTGTACATTTCCTTGTATATTATTCTCTGGACAACTGGAACTAGATAAGCATTACTTGTGGAAGTATTTGGTGGGTTTTAAATATGTATTGTAGGAACCTTATGTTTCCCATGAGTAGCATTTCTTGCATTCCCTAAGTTTTTTACTATGTTGTGAGATGCTTTTGGGATCTTAGGACCACCTAGATGTTCTTATTGTAGGCAGGTCTATTCTATATCACACTGGGAGTGATTTGGTTGTTCAATTCAAGAAGTGTTGGAGCCAATGTTTTCTCTTGTTTTATCAATTCAATCCTTCTAGCTTGTTCTAACATTTGTTCAACCTTTTATTCTAGCTCTTGACAAGTTCTTTGGTTGTAGTAGGACCACCATAGGTGTATGTGAAGTGTACCATATGTGGAACCTCTTCCATGGATCTAAGTTAGGAGTTTTCATCATATTGTTGAGCCTTTTTATCCTCATAATCCCTCTTTGCTTCAACCCACCTTCCTTCTTCATCTGCACAAGCTTGGAATTCTTCCATTTTTTAAGGATCGGGTCTAAAAGAGAATAGATTTGTATAATCTATTTTTTTCAGGAAGATTGTGGGGGTCCCTTGGTGGGAATTTTTTATTTTTATGAAATTATGATCTATACAAAGGACTACTATATATTGTGAAGGGTTTTTATGATGTATCCCTTGATTATTGTGTGTATTTCTTTGTGATTTTGTAATTTCAGGTGGGTTTGATGTGATTACCCCTTTATTAGTGGTGGTTCTTGAAGTGGGAGAGGACCTTGAATTGTTCTTTTTGTTGGTAAAATATGTATCAACCTTGCAAATACATAAGGTACTATTGATATGTCAGTGCGGGGGGATTGCAAGGGTAACCCCTACGAGGTTTCCACATTTTATGTATATTTTATTATTGTAAATCTAGACCATTCTTCATTAGGTTTCATATCTAACGGTCCATATTTCGTTGGCTTGACTTTCTCTAGAAGTCAACCCTATTTTATGAGGGCATTGTATTATGACTATGCATTGCGATGTATTCTGATAGTTTGGTAGCAGTTGTGTTGCCTCTAGATCTCTGAGTGGTGATACTCTTATGAGAAGCTTTCTCTGCAAGTACATTATAATCTTTGTGATTTTTGAATAATATATTGGGCAACATTTGGAGTGTGGATTTTTTCTCCCGAAAGGGTTTTCCCGATGTAAATCATTATGTTGTGGTATGCATGATATTTGTGTTTATTTTTGTTTAAGTTTCTATAATTGTTAAAGATTTGTAATTTTTTTGCATTATTCTCCTCTCAACATTAGTGCAGGAAGTTATTTCTCTACCTTAGCTTCCTTGAAAATGTTATTAGAGCTTGATCACCTTTGGTTTTAGTTGTGGGTTGTTGGGTTTTTTGAACTAATCCATATTTGAGTGGGAGCTTGTGTAAATAACACTTTATGATCTTGTTGTGGGAATTTCTAGATGGAAAGTTCATTAGGGAGAATACAGGTGGATAAGTTTTTTTGGAAATAATTTTGAAATATGGAAGTTGAAGATGGAGGATCTATTGAGATTGAGATATGTGGGATGTTGTTGATGAGAATTTTTCAAGGCCTGCAAATCCTACTTAGGATACTTAGTATGATGTTATGGACTATAAAGCCAAGGATCTAATCAAATTGTTCTTGGAAGATTTTTTTTAATCAATGTCCATGAAGAGACCTCTACACATAAACTATGGAGGAATATCGGTGAGATGTATCAAGCCAAATCTTTATTGAACAAGATTTTCTTGAGGAAAAAAATTTATTCCTTGAGAATGAAAGAGGGTGGATGGATTACAAACCACCTAGAAGCATTCAATATGCTAGTGTCTCATTTGGAATTAGTTGGTGTCAAAATGGATGAGGAGGAAAAATTCCAGATATTTCTTTATTCTTTGCCTGATTCGTGAGATTCTCTTGTTATGGCTATTGGGAGTACTTTCGTTAAATTAAAGACTGAAGATGTGGTGGGTTCTTTTCTTTTTGAAGAGATTAGGAGGAAGGTATCCATCAATTCCAAGGGGCCCCTAAGTGTTCATGGAAGAACTAAGGAAAAAGGAAAGAAGAATGAGAAGCATGATAAATCCAAGTCAAAGGGGAGATCTAAATCTCTTGGAAATTCCAAAGTTACTTGCTAGAATTGTGGTAATCCTGGACATGTTTGTAAGGAATGCAAAGAAGAAAAGAAGAAGAAAAAGAAGAAATTAGATTCTAATTCTGAGTTTTAGAAGGAAGATGGTGACACACTCATTACAGCTTTGGCAACTTGTGTAGGTAATGATGCATGGTTAATTGACTTAAGTGCATCTTTCCATATAACCTTTAATAGATATTGGTTTTTTGAATATGAAGAATTTTATGGAGGTAAGGTGTACTTGGGTGATGATTTGTATTTAGAAATTGTTAGCCATGGTAAAGTTAAAATCAGGTTTCCTAATGGTAGAATAAAAATGATTAATGGTGTATTGCATATCCCTGGATTAGCACAAAATCTTTTATCTGTGATAAAACTAATAGATGTGGGTGTGCAGGTAGTATTTTTTGATGCAAGATGCAAGATGGTTAGAGGTGTCAGATATGGCACATTGTATAAGCTTGATGCATGCACTACTGATTGCAATAGTACATATGTGAAAAGAAATTCTATGGAAGAAGTGAGGGTTTCACCTTTAGCAAATGGTCATGGCTTTTGGGTATCCAAAGGTGCTCTTTCTTCTAAATAAAAGTTACCTGCAAAGAAAAATATGTTATGACACCAGAAAATTGGCCACATTAGAGAAAAGGGTCTAAGGACCTTGAAAAATAAAAACCTCATTAAAGGTTTGTTTGATTGTAATCTTGAATTTGATTTCTGTGAGCATTGCATTTATGGAAAAAAATCACATTCAGTTTTTCTCGAGTTCTCATAAATCTTATGGTGTATTGGATCTTATTCATTCTGATGTGTTTGGTCTTGTAGATTTTCCCTTGACTGGTAAATCCACATATTATGTTTCATTTATTGATGATTATAGTAGGACATGGGTATATTTCTAAAGAGTAAATCTAAATTTTTTAGTTGATTTAAAGAATTTAATGCAATGGTTGAGTTAAAAACTAGAAAGAAAATAAAATGTTTGAGAACTGATAATGGTGGTGAATTTTTTTCTAAATATTTTGATATATTTTGTAAAGATTGTGGTATTCATAGACAAAAGACAACTCCATATTCTTGAGAACAGAATGGAGTTATAGAAAGAATGAACAAGACACTGATGGAGAAGGCTAAGAGTATGTTGAGTGGTGCTAGTCTAGAACAAAGGTTTTGGGATGAAGATATTACCACTACTTGTTACCTGATTAACAGGTCTCCTACATCAGATCTTGTTGATAAGAAACCTATAGAAGCATGCGTGAGTCGTAAGCCTTCATTAAGATATATTTGAGTTTTTTTTTGTGAGGCATATGCACATGTGCCAAAGGAGAAGCGAACAAAGTCAGAGAAAAAGGTTTTGAAATGTATCTTCATTGGATATAGTTATGGTGTGAAAGGATAAAATCTTTGGGATTTAGTTGTACAAACATTCATACATAGTAAAAGTGTTATTTTTAGAGAAAATAAGCCTTATTCTGTTACATTGCAGCCAAACCAAAGTAAACAGGAAGATGTGATTCAATTTCCTTCTACACATGAGAAAGTTGAATCAAGGACCAAGAATAGACAAGAAGTTGAGGAGAACTCATCTATATTTGAATCTTTAGAAGAGGAGGAAGAACCTCCAACTTAACTTGTTCGTAGGTCTACAAGGTATAAACAACCACCTAAAAGTTATTCACCTGATGATTGGAGATGTATTTTTTCTTTGACTACTAACATGGATGAACCCAAATTAGTAGAAGAGGCATTAGGTATGAATGATGCAAAATCTTGGAAGATTGTTATGGATAAAAAAATGACAGCTTTGAAAAAGAACGATACATGGGATCTTGTACCATTTCCCAAAGGAAGAAAACCTATTGGTTGAAAATTGGTATTCAAGAAAAATATTGGTTCAGATGGAGGTATTGAGAATTACAAAGCAAGGTTGGTTACAAAAGTTTACTCTTAAATTGAAGGTGTTGATTATGGTGATATATTTTCTCCTATTACAAAAATGACATCCATTTTTGCTTTATATTATTGTTGCTTATAATTTAGAGGTTGAGAAAATGGATGTGAAAACTACTTTCCTTCATGGTGACTTGGAGGAGGATATTTATATGACATATCTAGAGAGCTACGTGTTGAAAGGTAAAGTAAATTGGTTTGGAAATTGAATAAATCTTTGTATAGCATAAAAAAGAGTCCTAGGATGTGGTACCAAAAATTTGATACATATTTTTTGAGTTTGGAATTTGAGTGTTCTAAATTAGATCATTGTGTTTATTACAAACTCATGGTGATTTTTTCTTGTTTATTGCATTATATGTTGATGATATGTTATTTATTGGTAAAGGGAAGGGTATGATTTTAGAACTGAAAGCTCAAATTTCTACTAAATTTGAAATGAAAGATCTTGGTGTAGATAAACACATTCTTGGGATGAAAATAAAAAGGGATAAAGTGAACAAAAATCTATGGCTTGTCCAAAGTTAGTATGTCAATTCAATTTTATAGAGGTTTGATATGCAAGATTGTAGACCATTGTGTGTTCCTATTTCAGTTGGAACAAAGTTATCTATTTAATATTTTCCAACATCTTCATCAGAGATGGAAGACATGAGGAGAGTGCCTTACCATAGTGCAATTAGAAGTTTGATTAATGATATGGTTTGTCCTAGACCATACATTTCTTAAGAAATGGGAGTTCTTTCTAGATATATGTCTAATCTTGGTAGACTTCATTGGGATGAAATTAAAAGAGTCTTCAAATATCTATGTGATACCTCAAATTATTCCTTGTGTTATCATAGCAATATGACTAAAGATGATATTTCCCTTGATATTCATGGATATGTGGATTTAGACTAGTAGGTGATATTGATAGCAGAAGATCCACTAGTGCTTGTGTGTTTACATTATTTGGTGGTGCAATTCATTGGATGAGTGAGCGACATGTTGTGGTTGCTTTGTCCACTACTGAAGTAGAGTATATGGTAGCTACTCGTGCTTGTAAAGAATCCATTTGGCTTAAGAGACTATGTTCAAATATTAGAGTTAAACAGGGTGTAGTGACAATTTATTGTGATAGTCAAAGTGCGATATGTCTAGCCAAGAACCCAAAATTTCATGCCAAGACCAAGCACATTGATGTACAGTATCATTTTCTTAGAGATATGGTCAAAGAGGGCAGAGTGAAGCTAGTTAAGGTAGAGACACTAATGAATGTTGTTGATTCTCCAGCTAAGCTTGTGAGCACAAATAAGTTTAGATGGTATTTAGAGACTATGGGACTCTTGTCCCCTAGAAATTAAGAGATGATGTTTATACACTCTCCCATTTCTCTTGCAAGGTGTTTGACAAGTGCGAGATTTGTTGGGAAAATATGTATCAACCTTTAAAATACATAAGATAATATTGATACGTTAGTGTAGGGGGGTTGTAGGGGGTACCCCCTATGGGGGTTTGGAGGGCTCATCCCCTTGGATAGAGGTCTAGGGGAAGTGCACCTCAATGGGGGTTTAGGGATAGTACCCTTGAAAGCTATATTTTATGTATATTTTAATAATATAAATTTGGATTTTTCATCATTAGGTTTCATATCTAATAATCAATATTTTTTTGGCTTGACTTTCCCTAGAAGGAAACCCTATTTTATGAGGGAATTGTATTATGGTTGTGCATTGTGATGTATTTTGACAGTCTAATAGTGGTCATGCTCCCTCTAGATCTCTAAGTGGTGATACTCCTATGAGAATCTTTCTCTACAAGTATATTGTAATCTTTGTGATTTTTGAATAATATATTGGGCAGCTTTTGGAGTGTGGGGTTTTTCTCTCAAAAGGGTTTTGCCCACATAAATCATTGTGTTGTGGTATGCATGATATTTGTGTTTAATTTTCTATAACTGTTAAAGATTTGTAAAAGTCTTTGTATTATTATCCTTTCAAGAATAGTGTAGAAAGTTGTTCTGCTATCTTAGCTTCCTTACACTTTTCTATCCATTTATATTATTATCTTTCTTTGGGCTTCCCTCATGCAAGGACCTCCTACCTTCCATCTTGGGTGACACTATAATGCCTTGATGTCTGAAGTCTAATATTTTTGATTTGATGTTCAACTGATCACTCATACACAACTTCTCAAATATTTTTGACTAGAGTCACCACCTCCCTTAGGGAGGACTAAGTTTTTACTTTCTAGGCTATATTCACCAACAAAGTTGTACCCTTTTACCACCACAACAAAAAAATGTTTTTTTGAATAATTCCCAACCTGCAACTCTTTCCAATGGTAGAAGAGTCACTGATCGATTCGTTGTGTGATTCAGATGCAAAATACACAATTACTAATCACTATTTGCAAATCAACCTCAAAAATTTACTGACTCTTTTACTAGATAAGCTAGAACCAATTTTTCTATTATTTTGTCCCCAAAAAAGTTTCCAATCTATTGATTCCCAAATATGCAGATTGCTAAACTCTAAAAGTATGCCAAGGTATGTCTTCAAGTTTAACAAGGATCTCACCAATGAATAAAATCAGCCAAAGTGGTTAGAATTCCCTTCTCTTCAAGCTCTGCATCACCTAGGTAGGTATACCTTGATCATCAATAAGTATAAACTCTCCAAGATTAGATGGTGATATTTAGCATATTATAACCTTTAAACGATTGTTGTGATAAATTTTTTCAATTAAATCATCCTCAATTCCCTTAATTAGATCATCCACGTTTGATCACAACTTCTTCAATTAAATGATTTCTTCTCAATTTATTTCAATATGGCCTAATGGTTTTGAAATAAATGATTTAAATGTGAAACTAAATTCTACTTCTACTACTGCTATAGAAAATTAAAGTGTATAAATATTTTTTTATGATTTTTTGTATTTTTGGAATAAGTATGATCAATGCCTTTTATCTATTGGGCAATTGAGTCAAGATGTGAATGATATGTATCATCCCTTTTGGCTATAACTCAAGTTTTTTTGCACTTTTAAATGTTTGTGCCTTACATAAACATGCAATGAAGTGATTATGGGACTCTTCTTATCGATCCAAATAATCCTCCTAGATTACTATGTTTACTTAAAATAATTTAATTCTTCCTTGAAGAAACTAGTTAAATGAACCACACAAAAACAACAAATGTGCTCTGATAAATCAAATATATTCTTGATATATTGATTTAAATAATAAGTAAATATCACGTTGGAGACAACCATACAATTATACACAATAATAACAACAAACAACTGAAAAAAAAAGTTAGGCCACCAAATTATAAACTCTTCTCCATTAATTTTCTTCAAATGATATTATAGTATGTATCAAAAGTCTTCTCTTTTCAAAATGATATTATATTTTTTCCTTCTATTATTTTTCCATATCTATCTATATATTTTTCTTTGTTTTTGGTTTCCTTCTTATACAAAATGAAGGAAGCATACAAGCTACAAACCGTTACATTCAAAAAGACATAATTGTTCATTAATGCCATTTACCTTTAACATGAGATTAAACATGATTAAAAGCTTGTAAACATAAATATTTGGAAATCTTCATCTTCACGAACATATATTCTTGGATTGAATAAGCTCTCTATCTCTACACCACTTGTGCAATATACAAATTAACATGGGAAATATGTTCAACGTATTTTCATTGGTGCATCTACCAGTGATGGTAATCAAATTCCTCATAGTGAACTCCAAAGAAAACATCCCTTCTTGTTGCAAGTGTGTGTTTTCCACCACCATCAATTCATCATTTAGCAAGTTGAGGGATTGAGGCATTAACTGAGCCAATTCAACATTCCATACACTTTTTTCCTTGAGATCACCTATATCATCGAAGAAATTAGGAGAAGGGATATCCAATGGTTGATCAAAGTCACCAAGATCTTTTGCAAGCATAGTATGAAATTGATTGTACATATCAACCAGTTTGTCCCACGTCTTAAGTATTTGACCATCAATATATCATTTAGCCAGTATCTCTTATATTTTCTCCATCATTTTGTGTTGAAATACATTGTGTTCTTGGAGAAAAGCATATGTTTTAGTGTAAATTACCCAAAATTTGTCAACCTTTCCGAGTACCTTTTCGAACCTTTTTCTTATCAGTTTTGAAATGATCTTAAAGTTAATAGACTTCATTTCTTCATCCAATTTGTCACATTTCTTTTGAGTCTTTTCAACTTTATGTTTCCAATATGCATTCTTAGTCATGGCTTCTAATAGGTTAACATCACGATCCAATTCTTATGGATAAGAGCCTGAAGAATATGGAATTTTTTTCTTATACCTAGCTATTTAATGCCTTAGACTTTCATTTTCAGAAGCATATTTTATATTATCCTTCATTAACTTCTCAATTTGGGATTTAGTAAATTTGACCACATTAATGTTTAGGTCAATAATCTCAATTGGATCAGTATATCCCACTCTATGCACAAGAAGATGACCAAAGACCTTGTTTGGGTTATCAATAATTGTTGGCCTCTTCTCTAGTGGATACAGAGCCTAAATCTAAAGAGTTGCATTATTAGGATTTTATCTTGACCTTGTGTAGATTTTATCCACTCCTTTAGTGCTTAGTTTCAAGTTTTTAATAAAATACATCACATAACTTATATCCCATCCTAAGAGGAGCATAACACTAGCTTCTTGTAGTAATTCACATCCTTTCTTTGGAGCAATGTATTCCATTTTCTTATCTACTTCCTCTTGCAACTCCTTTAAGGCTTCTGTGTCTTTCTCAGAAGTGATTTCCTTGATCTTTTATCTTATCATTTTTCCTTTATATTCATAAAAAAATGATCTAAACTTTGTAGATTTAACAAAATAATCATTAGAAATCAATTTTTGGCTTTCAATATGCCTAACACCATCATAAAGCTGATTTGAAGATTCTAGCGTAACTACATTCCTTTCTGGTGGGGGGTCATACTTTTCAATAATAGGTTTAATTACTTGTACACATTCAACTTCACCTTCAACTTCTTCTTCACTTCCCATAGATGTATCAATAGAGAAACTAACATCTAGAGTGGGATGTGGAGAGACATGGCATAATGGAACTACATTCTCATCTTATGTCCCTATAACATCTTCTATCAGAGGAGCATTTTTCCTTCTTTTGAATACAAAAGGTGGCACATCCCTAGTAAGTTCAGCCTCATGTAAAAGTAATTTATCCAATTTTTTGAACATCCAGAATACTGAGATGGGGGTGAATTAGTATTCCATTAAACCATTCACATAAAATCCATCCAAGCAATATCATAGTTCTAACTAAAATAAAAAGATAAAGCATGGAATCAATACAATGCACCAACACACATGAATAGCAATATTTTTACATGGAAAACCAAAAATGGGAAAAACCATGGTGAGGGTTAGCTCAAAATATAATATATCCATATATAGAATATTACAATGACTTGTTGCTAGGAAGCATTGTCCTTAAAGGCTCATAGCCTGAAGTAATTTACAAAATGGAGAATGGATCATTGCCAAAAGATAGAATGAACCTTTCTTGTCCTGGAATTCAATTCCAATGAAGCACAATACATGAATAACACATTTGTATTCTCATCCATACAATTTTGCACATATGCAACACACACGCTCTCTTCTCTATCCTCATATATCTCTATCATACCATCTCCTCTCTTCAAAAGTGTATACATATATACATATACATTCATGTTCATTCATGTTCAGTAATTAGGTTGGCCTAATTAGAGAAACCCTATTCCAAATAAAAAACCAACTTTGTTGTCATTCTCCTCAAAAAATATCCATCTTCACATATAAATAGTCGGTGTGGACCTAAGATAGATTCCTTTATCATTTGTAACACGTATTAAAACTTCTTAACATTAATACATAATTAGGTTGGACAAAGTTAGACCTAATATATTAAAAATCCAAAAATATATGCAATCCATCATGTGTGTAACAAAAAAATCGTTAACACAATGAATTCTCCTTTACATAGCATCTAACTACTCATCTTCAATACTACACGGTATGATAATCAAATATGAGAAAATGTGGAATCTCCCACATTAGTGTATTGTATAGAAACTCACTGTAGTCTTTAGATTAGAATAATTTCATTCATATCTTCCAAATGCCTTTGTATATATCATTATGAAACTTCAATCTATAATGCATCTTGTAGTCTCAAATCTATTTACAAAGTCCTGTAGTGGTATCTTTTTTTTGAGATAGAATCTGGACCAAAAAATCAACTTACAAAGCTAATGCATAATTAGAACATTGTTTACCAAGCTACTAGTAATTGTACCTTTCCAACCATATAACCCAATCAACTAAAAAATTGTTAGTGGATGCAATTTATTTCAAGTTAGAACATATTATCATCTTCTAAGTGAATCTTACAAAATAAGATATTCAGATCAAAATACTAGATCAACAAACTTCTTGTACCATTGTGATCATAACTAGTGAATGATGTGCATCAATGATAATCTTCCAAATTCCACTATTGGAATCAATGAAACCTTTCATTTCCAAAAATCTCCCCCTTTTTTATTATGTCAACACATGATGTGAAAACCATCAAAAAAATACTTCTTCCCATCTTTTTAATTTTCTCCCCCAAAAACTATTCACAAGACTTTTCATATGTTATCTTCTCACAAGATACATTCTCTATGTTTTCACATACTAAATTCTCTTTGTTTTCACATGATACATTCTCTCTATTTTCACATGATACCTTCTCTCCCCCTTTGACATCAATGGCAAAGGGAAAAAATTAATGCTTAAACAATTCTCTTTACATACCTGAATACTACCCCTAAGTACATTCAGATCAATCGAAGGTTTTTTTTTCCTTTAAGTTTGATAAGGATACCTATCTATGAGGATCTACCTTCATCCCAAAAGCCTTTTTTCCTTTGAAAATTCTTTTCATAGATAGTTGAGGTCAATTAAGATATCTTTTCCTTCAACCGTAGTTCTAAGAGTAACATTTGATTTTAGAGTTTTATCAGCCATAAAAAAAACATAGTATATTGAAGTGCATTTAACCTTTATTAAATCTCTGAGCTACCAATATAGTTCAATAATTTCTCCTTTCTCTTTATATGATGAAAGGTATTCTTCATGCATATTTTTCAAACTATACCAAGTCTGATCATCTAAATCAAGAGAAAGATTAAAATTAGTAGATGCAAACTTGATCTGTGTTTCAATTGTGTTCTCAATATCCTTGAGTCTTTGAATTGCATCAAGCCATGTCCAATAGAATATGAATAAAATCTTGACCTATTTCTCACACTCTTGAACTTATTTGAGTCTTTCAAGTACAATTTTGTGAGTATACTTGCACTTCTCTACAATTTCCAATTGTATAGGAGTGAATTTGCACCCCTTACACAAATTCCTCTTTTACACTCTCTCACCTTAGAAAACCAAATCTGAAAGTGAAATTCCATAGAAGCGTGTTTCCTTTGTTCCCCTTAGCATTTTTTTTTTACATTGATAGAAGAATAACTATCAAGGATGTCTGCATGGCATGAATACATGCACGTGTTGCACTTACGTCCCTCATGGATTCCTATATTTGAAGCTAGTAGAGGCATTACACTTCCTGTTGGGGTCAATTTGTAATGCCCCTCTTTGACCAACCAACCCAAATATGGCCATTTTTCTCATTCTCCCATCAAAAATACTCTTCATTCCTTCATTTCAAGCTCTCAAAGCATTCAATTCATCCTCTAGCAATCTTCTAGCATTCACTTCTTGCACTCTCAGCCTTCAAGCAACACTTTGGCACTCGATAGAAGCAACAACAACACTCCATCAACTTCGTAGAGAAAGTGTGGAACAACACCATTGTAGCAAGGGCTTGATTCCTCTCATTTTCTCCCCCATTAGCTAGTGATCTCTTGGTGGAGGTGGTAAGAATTTTCACTCCTCTCCTCTATGATTTGGTTGTGTAGCACAATACTATTTTGTAGTGTTATTGTGTTCTTTATTTTCATTCTTCCTTTATCATACTTTTATCTATAGTTGCTATCTTGGTTGTCTGTGGAGGTGGAAACACCAAAACAGGGGGTCTGATTGACGTAGACCCCTATATAGCCCCCCAAAAATTTCTTCTTTCTTGTGTGTAGGTGGATGTGCATTTGGAGCTAGTTGGCGAACAAACTCTTTTGTGAGATCATTTCTATCACCTTAGCTTTAATATATTTCTTTTATCATATTCGATTGTATATCTCTAATTTCATAGTGTTGTTTTGTTCCCCTAAAAACCATTAGCTAGGTTTTTAGCTCATCTTTTGGAAGTTCTCATTGTAATTTTGGTCCTCTGGTCATATGGATGCCAACACACCTGAGATATGCTAGCATGTCGCACTATCATCCCAAAACCGCACTTCCATCCTTAGGTAGACAACTACCTAAGGCATAGTGTTGAACTTGAAAACTAGCTCGCCTAGCCCCAAAATTGGTTGAGTCTGTAGAGTGGTTGAAGGACTTTATAGTCCTCATCATTCTTATCCTTCATTTGAAATATCACTTTTGATTAAGGGAAGTTAGGGTATCCTTCCGCTCTTTGCCCTCCATGACCTAGGGCCTTGAACGTGGTTGGTTCCCCTCTCTTACACCAATCATCCTTTATCTTCAACCCAAGTGACCATGTCACTTACTGATTTACTCTTTAATTCATTGAATCTATCAGTTAATGAACTTGTTCTTTCCATATTGAATTGTGAGGAACTAGTGACTGCACTAGGGACTACCTAAAAATATGTCCTCCTAGCTAGCCGCTTAAGTCTTCTTGGAACAAGTTAAACCTAAGAAACTAATGCATGAACCTCCATGAATTTTCTCTTTTCTCTAGTGGAAGACATTGATTTACTAGAGATTAACTCAGACTTTTCAAGAGTTTTTTTTATTTCAATGTAATTTCCAAACCTAGGTTTGATGGGGTCTCAAGGGCTATTAATCAATATTTCAATGCAACCAACAACATAGTCCTCCTCAATCTCATATCATAACTTAGGAATCCATGAACTTCTTGGTTCAACTACCTTGATAATGTGGCTATTAGTGGTTACCAAATTTTTTATATCATTCTTATACTTTGTAACCAATTCTCTTGGAATCTCCTTCTTCTATTCATTCCCCTCTTGAATTTTCCAAAGAATGTAGCAAGGTCATCTCCTTGTGCATCCAAATATCCAATGTTTCTCATTAGTTCCTTAATTTGATGAGTGACCGGTATGGTATTTATCCAACTAACTTCACCTATTCCAGGAATATCCTTCATAAAATAGAAGGTTAGACTATTGGAAATGTGTCTTAGGTTGTAATTGATGTCACCATGTTGGATTGACACCTTGTACTAGTGTGCAGAACCAATTTATCCCATTTGGTATTTGATTCGATAATTCTGGTATTTGGTATGATCTAAGGTTTTGGGAAAAGGTTAATAATGGTTGGAAGTGTGTATGTATGCATTCTCAGATCTTTGGGGGATGCGCTAGCACCAATTTTTGTATTTGCATTTCGGTATTAAGTTTTGGCCCACCTAATATCTAGTTGATTGGATTGAAAATTATATGTGAAGACCTAGCCTTGGTCCCAACCGACTTCATGATGGTTTGACATGATTGAATTATTTTTTGATGCCAACCTATTTATTGCATATGGGTATATATACAAGATGTTTAGATGATCTAAAAACAAAGAAGAAGGGAAGAGATAGAGATGTGCAAGGTTTTATGATGTTTGATGTGAATGAAAAAAAAGAGAAGAAGTATAAGTGTGTGAATTGGAGATTAGTCTGCGAGTGAACACTCTGAGCATATAGGGAACTGAATCAAAACTTGAGGTGTATCTTCATTAGTTCAACTTTGGTGGTTAGCCAAATTTTATTTATACATTTATGTAGGCAGTGAGCCTCCTTTTTGGATAGCAAATCCTCTGTAAGAAGTGAGATTTTGTATCTGGAAATGAGCTAGTCCTTTTGATATAACTATATATTGTGAGCTAATCCTCACCATGGTTTTTCCCTCATTGGATTTTCTACATCAAATCTAGTGTTTCAATTTTATGAATTTCATGATGTGTTATTGCTCTTTTCTATTCTATAATGAAATAAATTAATGGTGATTATTCAATAAGAGTTAGTGGATATTGATTAACCCCCCCCCTGCTCTTAGTATCTGGTTTATTCAACAATTTGTATTAGAGCTTTTTGGTTCCTCTGAAGAAGTTTAACAGCTTGAGGAAGATCCTTCAGATTGAACAATGGATAAAGAAGAGCTCTGAATTGCCCTTGAAGATCTTGACAAGGTTGAAATTGAGAATAGAGATCTGAAGGAGAATCTTGATGAAGCTAATGACTATGTCCATAAATTGAAAGAGAAGTTAAAGAAATTTAAAGAAAGATACAAAGAAGTGAGTGAAGAATTGAAGCTATCAAATGATGAGAATATTAGACTAAAGGTGAAGATATATGAAAAGGTGAAAGTTGAAGAATGTTTGAAGATAGTGATACAAAACAAGGCTGATGTTTTCTCTACACTTGAACAGGAAGTGATGAATTTGAAAGTAGATCTTGAGAAAGAAAAACTCTGTGAAGATGAGTTTAAGATAGGATCCACTAAGCTTGATGAATTAATAGCTAGACAAAAACCCTCTAAGGCCAAAAGTGGCCTAGGAAATGAAGCTGATGGGAAAATGCAAAACTCAAATCGAGTAGATAATCAAAAGACTTGGGATAAAGGAAAGAAGAAAATAAATTCTAGAAGGAAACCACCTATCAGACAACCGAATGCACAAAGGTACTCATCTTTCAATGGTGTATTTTTTTCATGTAATAAATTTGGACATAAGGCAACTGAGTGTAGGAGTTGGTCGAATAAGTTTTCTGGTCCCTTCTCCGAACAATGCTATACATTCAAGAAGATAGGACATAAAGATATAGAATGCAAATTAGAAGTAAGGATGGTGAATAGATTTGATAGAGGAAGGATAAATCAATATTTTGATGGCTATTGTTAAACCTATAACATGTTTGGACATAAATCCAATGAATGTAGAATAGAGATGAATGGAAATCAAACTGGACAGAGAAACATTGTTTGTTATCACTGCAGGAAACTGAGACATATTTCCAAAGATTGCAGAAGTAAAATGGAAAAGCAGTCTGATCTAGTGAATAATGTTAAACCAATCGAAAATATTGACAAGAGGTTAAGCAAGAAATGAGCAAGATATGGAAAAATAAATAAGAATTAGATACTACTAATGCATGTGTAGCTTCATCTGGTGTAGATGATTCCTCTGGGAACTAGACCTAGCTTGGTCTTAGGGGGAGCATTATCAGAAAATCAATTAAACCCCTGGAACTAAGGTGTGTCAGGTGTTAACACATGGATATGGTATGAATTTTGTTAGGACTAAGATGTTGCAAAAGGAACTAGTAGAAAACATGCAAGCATGTTATTTTGTGGAGTGAATTTCAGAACTTGCAAACCCTAGGTTTGGACATATGGGGATAATTCCCTTGGTTTGTCGATAAAGAATTTATTTTGTTTCTCTTGGGAAAATTCAAGGACAACAACATTATATTGGACAAATCTTATCTTCTCTCAAAGGATGTGATCAAAGTAGTTACTAGACTATGCAGTGTTGGAGAGCTTCCTAGATGGAAGATGATTAAATACAATGAAGTAGAGGAATTGACGAGAGTCAACAAGGATCCCCATGCACTGGTGATTGATACTATTGCCAATTCTTCAGCTAGGTATGCTGCATATGGTATTTTGTATAAAATCATTTTGAGGAATAGAGAAATTTGTACTTCAACTATTATAGTATATTTGGCATATAAGATGGTTAAGGAGAACATAAAATTTGATTTATGTAAGCTAATTCTTGAGAATTTGGTCGAGAACATTCAATTGTCATTGAAATAAGGATATCCATTTCATTTTGGATCGTTGCTTACATGTTTGGTTCTTTATTTTCTGAAATCCCTATCGGGAAAGAAGGATGTTGTGTGGGAATCTGGGATTCCCATTGCAAAAGAAATTCACATACATTTGGAGAGTCTTGAGGATAAAGAGAGTGCATGCAAGAACTTTTTCTTATCATTTCAGAATGTAGTGACCTCCGGTGAAGTTATGCCTAGTTGATTTGAGGAAGCTTCCTCCTCTGGAACAAAAGAATTGGGATTTGTTGCTAGTGATTCCCCTCCGAAATTGAGGAAAAGGAATTTTTTTGCTGAAGATATTGTTGTTATTCCTGAAGAGTTGGAAGAAGAAGAATCTCTGCCTAGATCTGAATCTTCTGATCCAGATGACATCAAGTCTATGTTAATTAAAGGAAAAATGAAGAAATTTGGTGAATTTTGGAGTATAGCCTCTTCAGTTGACAAGCTTAAAGTTGATGATGCTCTGACCGAGTATCTCTTTCGCAAAAATATTGGTGTTTCTATTTTTTTTTATTCGCTACCTGAGAATCTAGTTGAAGTGATTGAAGAAAGAATGTTGCTTGAAGGTCCGAAAGGATGCAAGATGGAAGCTCTGTTTGAAAAGAGATGTACTAAATAAAAACAAAGGTTAGATGAGTTGATTGTGGAAATGAAGGAGTGCATGAAATAAATGACTATTATTTACAAGTATTGCCTCCAGTGGCTTGCAACAGTTGATAATTTTTGAAGAAGAATTGAAGCAATAGAATCTAAGGTAAACAATATTGGGAAGAACTTTGACATCTTTGTGGACAAATATGGGAAACAAAGATTGAGAATTGGTGAGTTGCAAGCTAAAATGATTATTATGCAGAGAAAGAGGGATGATGTTGTGAAGACCTTCTGGCTTCTAAAGGAGATTGTTGAGGTCTGGCTAGACCATCTTGCCAGAATACTTTTTGATGCTGAAGACTGTGGAAAAAAAATTCATCCTCAAATTGGTCTTCCTCCTTCACACTATTGGTTGTGTTGGAAAGTGTGTCTACAAGAATGGATTATGTTGTTCTAGAATGGAATAAATTTCTTCCGATGATCAAAGAAAGGTACAAAAAGGTATTTGAAGTAAAAATAGTTTTTTTGGTTTGAAGAATTGGATGTTTTGAAGTTTTTAGAATTTTTAATGTCACCATGTCTTTTTTCTCTTTTTTTTGGTGCCCTTTTCCATTTATGTCAAAGGGGGAGAGATATGGACAAATATGGACTTTTGAGGAGAGATATGGATAAGGGGAGATGAAGTTTTTTTTGGGAGAGATGAATTTTTGAATTGAATTTTTTTTATGTTTCAATCAATGAAAAAGGGGGAGATTTTTGGGAATGTGTCTTAGGTTGTCATTGATGTCACCATGTTGGTATGGCACCCTGTACCAGTGGGCAGAACCAATTTATCCCATTCGATATTTGATTCGATAATTCTAGTATTTTTGGTCCACATATGCTCTCCAATATCCAGTATGATCTAAGGTTTTGGGAAAAGGTTAATAACAGTTGGAAGCATGTATGTATGCATTCCTAGATGTTTGGGGGATGCGTTGGCATCATTTTTTGTATTTTCATTTCGGTATTAAGTTTTGGCCGACCTAATATCTAGTTGATTGGGTTGTGAATTATATGTGAAGACCTAGCCTTGGTCCCACTCGACTTCATGATGGTTTGACATGATTTAATTATCTTTTGATGTCAACCTAACTATTGCATATGGTTATATATACAAGATGTTTAGAAGATCCAAAAATAAAGAAGAAGAGAAGAGATAGAGATTTGCAAGGTTTTATGATGTGTGATGCGAATGCAAAAAAGAGAAGTATAAGTGTGTGAATCGGAGATCAGTCTACGAGTGAACACTCTGAGCATATAGGAAACTAAATCAACACTTGAGGTGTATCTTCATCAGTTCAACTTTGGCGGTTAGCCAAATTTTGTGTATACATTTTTGTAGGCAGTGAGCCTCTTTTTTGGACAGCAACTCCTCTATAAGTAGTGAGCTTTTGTATCTGGTAGTGAGCCAGTCCTTTTGATATAACTATATATTGTGAGCTAATCCTCACCATGGTTTTTCCTTCATTATGTTTTCCACGTAAAATTTAGTGTTTTAGTGTTATGAATGTCATGATGTGTTATTTCTCTTTTCTATTCTATAATGAAATAAATTAAAGGTGTTTGTTCAATAAGAGTTAGTGGATACTGATTCACTCCCCCTCTTAGTATTCGGTTTACTTAGCATAGACATAATACCAATGTACCATACCTGAATGTATAATTCTTCTTCTTGATATCTCTCAGATTCTCCAAAAGCTGCTACTGGAGAAACTCATGTTATCAACCATATCCAATGCTAGATCAATTTTAGTGGTGGATACATTGTTGTCACCAAAAATCAACTATGAAATAACAAGACTAGCATACTGAACTATCGGGTTATTGATTCCAACACGTGTCTTCTTCATTAAACCTTTTCCTTTGTCAAAATTTTATTCAAGCGTTGATCCAAAGGATGATAAGCCAATAACATATCTAATTACTTCTCTAGATATCATATATGAGTTTTCAAGACACACACATTCACCATGAAATCTACTAAGAGATAGTCTGATACACCTTTCTTGATTACTAAAGTTTGAAAAATGATTTCATACATCTAATTTCATCTCGATGAGTATGTTGTATTTCAATTTTAGGATAAGATCATTTCTAGTTAATTCTTCAAGCCACAACATGTGAGCCTTTCCATAGGTAGATTCTTCCAATTTTCTATAAATGTATATCACAACATCTTCAATCGGTATAACACCAAAAGGGATATCTGAAAAAGCACCCAAAGGGTTGAGTTCTAAGGTTTTAATAGGGTACATTTTAAGCTATGGTTCTAGTCTCACTGAACTGATGATGATTTGAGGTATATCCATTGTATTCAACAAAATTTGACAAGTAATTCAGATGAAATAGTGTATAGCAATAGCGAATTACCCCTTTCTAGTGCACCAAAACCAAATTCTGAATTTTTGTTGTATGGAACCACTTTGGTTTCTTCAATCTTTCCCTGCACGCTTCTTTTCCTTCAAAAATTCCTTTCATCAAATAAATTTTCCTTAACATATTTGAATTTATTTTTTGATCCCAAATGCTTCAGCAATAAATGCTTTAGACCACAAGTAGATGACCTAAAAATTAGTGTATACTTCCATCAATTTCAAACTCTGTGGAATTAATTCTTCACACATGTGTGTCTAAAAATTCCTTTCACATGAAATCTGAATTCATTACCTTAATAAATGCATTTATGTCATGATATGACATCATATATCAATAAAGGGGTCATTAAATGTTCTGATTATTGCTCCCCCTTAGCCATTTCCTAGATTAATTTTTGATAGGAGTATCTGCACCTGAGGATGACAAAAATGAAATTGACATTTATGATTTTCCTTGCTTCTCAAATTATTCTTCCTTTTTCCAAATCATTTCCATTTATTTCTTAACTTCTTTCGGATCAATCTTAATGATTGGTTCATATCTCTTTACCGGATTGTTACTTTTCATATTTCTACTTCTACAGTCTCTAGCAAAGTATCCTAGATTGCTGCAATTATAACAAACTACATTCTTCCATCTCAATTTTCCTTTGTTCAATCTATATTTTCACTAATTAGCCTTCTGTCCAAATGAATTACAGTGATAAAAATACCCATTAAATGGATAAATCCTCTTGTTCAACTTCTTATTTTTGCATTCTTTAGTTTTATGTTCAATCCTCTTGCATTCAAAACAATGAATGAAGAATGATAAAGTATTTTCATTCATTCATCATTTTGTTTCCTTTTATCTTCACAATATTTTACCCTATGTCCAAACTTATTCCAAAAATAACAAACACTATTAAAAGATAAGTACCTTTGAGCATTAGGTTGTCTAATAGGAATCCTTTCGATATTTCTTCTTAGATGCTTGAATTGTCCACCATTTCTTTGAGTCTTCATGTCAAGGGGTTGATGCACCTTTGAAAATTTTCCTTCAAATCCCAAACCACTTTTATCCATAGAGGAATTTTGTCCTACAATTAGCTTATCCAACATTGTAGAACTTGTCACAAGTTTATCCTCATGTCTTCTTGCCTTTTCTAGATCTGATTTCAGAATTACCACTTCTTTCTCAATATTTTCACATTTATCTCTGAATTTTAGTTTTCTTACAACCTTTAATTTTTCTCTTCTCTTCTAGTTGTTATTTTAGTTAGGTGATGTCCTCATTTTCTTTCTTTAATTGTTCGTTTCTTTCTCCATATTTTTCCTTCAACTTCTTAATGCACTCATTTGCTTCCTTCAATTTATTCTTTAAATATTCATTTTCTTTTGTGTGTTTAGTAGAAATCTCTTCCAGAGGAATAATAATTTTTTTATCTTCCATGTATTCAAATTTTAGGAACTTCCCCAAGTTGTTAGACTTCTTCAAAGGAACCAAGCTCTGATACCAATTCTTGAACATCTAGAATACTAAGAGGGGGGGTGAATTATTATTCCATTAAACCATTCACATAAAATCCATCCAATTAATATCACAGTTCTAACTAAAATAACGAGAGAAAGCATGGAATCATAACAATGCACCAACACACATGAAGACCAAAAATTTTACTTGGAAAACCCAAAATGGGAAAAACCACGATGAGGGTAAGCTCACAATATAATATATCCAGATATAGAATATTAAAATGGATCACTACTATATTGCATTGTCCTTAAAGTCTTACAACTTGAAGTAATTTACAAAATGGAGAATGGCTCACTACCAAGTGATGAACTAAGATATAATGCACCTTCCTTGTGTTGGGGTTTAGTTTTGATGAAGCACAATACATGAATAACACATATGCCTGCTTATCCATAAAATTTCACACATATGAAATGCACACACCCTCTCTCTTCTTTATCCTCACGTATCTCTATATCACCATCTCCTCTCTTCAAAATTGTCTTACATAAATACA
Source organism: Sequoiadendron giganteum (assembly GCA_007115665.2). Classification (NCBI taxonomy): domain Eukaryota; kingdom Viridiplantae; phylum Streptophyta; class Pinopsida; order Cupressales; family Cupressaceae; genus Sequoiadendron; species Sequoiadendron giganteum. The sequence goes on along the minus strand of CM021108.1, from coordinate 437,713,666 downwards.
TATACATTCATGTTCACTGATTAGGTCGACCTAATTAGAGAAACCCTATTTCAAATAAAAAACCAACTCTTTTAGAATTCTACTCAAAACATATTCATCTTCACATATAAATAGTCAACATGGACCTAAGATAGATCCCTTTATCATTCGTAACAAATATTAAAAATTATTAGCATTAATACATAACTAGGTTGGCCATAGTTAGACCTAATATATCAAAACTCCAAACATATATGCAATACATCACATGTGAAACACAATAATTTTCTAACACAATGAATTCTCCTTTACATGACATCGAACTACTTATCTTCAACACTACATAGTATGATAACCAAATATGAGAAAATACGGAATCTCCTACACCAATGTACTGTATAGAAACTCATTGTAGTCTTTAGAGAAAAATACTATCATTCATATCTTCCAAATGCCTTCATATATCATTATGAAACTTCAGTCATGTCTAATGCATCTTGTAGTCTCAAATCTATGTATAAAGTCCTATAGCGATATCTTTTTCTGAGATAGAATTCATACCAAAAAACTGATGTACAAAGCCAATGTATAATCAGAACACTATTTCCCAAGCTACTAGTAATTTTACCTTTCCAACCATATAACCCAATCAACTAAAACCTTGTGAGTGGATGCAACTAATGTCAAGTTATGACATATTATCAGCTTTTGAGTGAATCTTCCAAAATAAGATAATCCGGATCAAAATACTGGATCAAAAGACTTCTTGTACCGGCATGATCATAACTACTAGATGATGTGCATCAATGACCATCTTCCAAATTCCATTGTTGACATCAATGAAAGACTTTCAATTTCCAACACATTTTTTCTAAAGGATCCTCAATCTCAAGGAAAGCACTTGTGTATAATAAATTATTATTCATTCTCCAAGCCTCAATTGTCATCACTTTATTGTACAGATCTCTTCTTCTGATTGCATGGTGTTCATCAACGTTCCTAATTAGGTAATCCTCTATAAGGATAACAAGTTGATATACTTTTAAATTTTGTTTCATTTTGACACTATTGATAAAATGTTCACAATCAAAATCATTTCTCTCATTTCCCTTTGTCAAATTATAATGTTCTAATTTATTATCAATAATTTCATATCATTTATCAGAAACAACAACAAAATCACCAAAGAAAAGTCTACTAGGCATTATTGATGATTTGTTATAGCATTTTGAGATGCATAAAATATGAATAAGTCATCTACCTAACAATTTCCAATTATGCTATCCTATTTGGAATTTTTTTTGGTAAGAGAAATGAGGTTCCTTTAAAACCATACACCTAGATCTTAGTGAAATAATCATATGCATACTAGTCTCCCCAATTATGGTCGACCTTTCCTCTTTGATCCTTGTTCTTAGGTTGGAGAAACCTCTAAATTTTTGGTGACAAATTATAGTCACATGGATGACCAAGGAGCTTGTAACGTGGTCTTACAAAATACTCTTCAACGTATAAATAATGTGATCTAACACATCTGTTGTCCCACATCGCACTCCACATTTGTAAAGGCATAATGTTTCCATCATCATCCATATATTGTTTATCCTCAAATGGTTACTCCATATTCCCCTAGTTTTCCCCTCATGTAGGATGATATGCATAAACAATGAATAATGTGCAAAATAGATGCATCCATTATTATTTTTGATAGAGGTGACGTAATTATTTAGATCATTTTCCGAATATACAAAATAATCAAATGGTCTAGCATCTTGGTTTTATATATCAATTATCAAAACCATTGTAGCTATGGACATCAGTGCAGGAGCATCCAAACCTAGAACTTGACAAGCAGAGTAGTAAGTATACTAAAAATACTCTTCAAATAAGCTCATAGGGAACAAAAGGCATTCATTATTTGAGAATACTTTGAGTCTATTTTCTTCAGCTCTTGGTTTATGCAAAGGAAAACTCCATCTCTTATAACTAGTATCCATATTATGATATTCTTCTAAAAGGTCTCTAATCTTGAAATTCATATTTGTGCTTGTGTCCAATTGAAAATTTGTACAAATGTAATTCTTTGTAATAGGAACAAAGGAAGACTCATCTACAAAATAAATCATACATGTATGTAGGTCATACTTTTCTACAAGTACCCTAATCAATTCCACATTAATAAACACATTGGGTACTACTAATCTTTCCAAATTCAATCTCCACGGGTTGGATATAGGTTGGTGCCTATGCATTTTTTTGTAGTAATATATGAACATATAATAGCTCCTCATTGGATTCCATGTGTCACCCATACCCTTCTATTTATCTTCTAATGTTTCAATCCCAAGGTTCAATTGTGCACTAATTTTGGACCTTGGTCTAGAGCTAGGGCATTGATCAATCAAATCTTGATTTAAATATTGAGTTTCTATTTTTCATCTTTTACTTTATGTGTTTCAAATGTGCTTTCCATAGTATCAAGTTGCACAATAAACCAAACCCTAATTTTTACTTGCAACTTTAACATGTTTGGATACAAGAAAACTTGATTCAAGTTCAAGTACTTACTTGAACCAACAATTTCTTCTCGGGTTCCTTTGTTGCAAAACCACTGTTATGTTTTCTATCTCTTCTTTTTTGAGATGCTCAAGGATTTTCAAGACCAAATGAACCCAGAATTTGGCTTATAATTCATTTGGCTCTGGTTCATAAATTTCATCTGATGCCAACTTTCCTATCATCATAAGTAACATTAATACCTTTGAACATCAACTACTAATTAATCTATCATCAATGTCAATTATCTCCTCAAGATATTATTGTCATATCAATAAGGCAGGGAGGTGCCTTTGTTGTGTCGAAGGGACCAATATTTTTTTCCACTGATATTCATCTTTCTCCTTGATGAATTCCTTAAGTCACTTGTATGCCCCTTTTTTTTACATCAAAGGGACTTAAAACTACTCAATCTAATATCAAGAAGTCCCTTCGATATTTCCGTCAGAGAAGTGTCGAAACCGTCTCTTTGAATTTTCATTGTTACTTCGATGTATCCACAAGCCCACCTTATATTAGATTATATCTTTTTGATTTCATCCAATGTAATATGTACCCTTTGTATTATTAGATCCAAGGACTTCCATAATTTCCTTTCGATATAATTTAGTCTCTTTGATGAATTTTATGTTTTTTAATGTGGCTCATTCATCGAAGGGACTCTAAAACATCTCCACCTGATATGTTGTAGTTTCTTCGATTATGTTTATGCAAATCATTTTATCAGAGGGACTTTAAAGTAACTCACAACAATATGGTGTGGTCTCCCCAATATAATTTATTTCACATTAGGACCCAATAACGATTGTGATTTTTATAAGAAGATGACTATGAGGGGAAAATGGGACACTTAAAGTGGAAAATTTATATGACAAAATTGAGTGATAGGGTGCATATACAGTTTTTCATTGGCTCAAGGCTGGGTTTTTTTTTAATTAAGCTTATGTGAATTTTTTTTAGCACTAACACTATTATAATTAGTTGAAGCTTGAATAAGGTCCCAAAAATAAATATTAGCATGAGTGTTTCTAAGTTGTTCCACAAGATCATACTCGTTTCCATTGTGCAAAGGAAAATGAGGAGCACTAGGCAAGATAGGTTGAGGTAATGGTAATGAAGTAGGTATGGTTTATGGTTGTATATTGTTCTTTGTATTGTACATGTGAGAAATGGTATTATAACTTGGTTGTTGTATAACACTATTACTATAATGTTTCTTTGAAAAATTTAAGATAGTGCTTGAAGGTTTTGGAGGTATTATAATGAGAATTGGCTCAAGAGGTGACTTAGGACGTCCAATAATTAAAGGACTCCGAGGAGGTCCAAGAGGAGGTTTTGGATATCTAATAGCCAATTGTGTGGTCAAAATCTCAGTGGATGTGACTTCTTATTGATTATTTTATAGCGAAAGGGAATATAATGTGGCCTAAGTATCATATTCATCTAATCAAGCCTTCTTTTCATCTTTATGTCCAACAATATCCTCCCAAATAGGAGACATTTTAGGAGATGAGCAAGAAATATTCTCATGATTCTCAATGGTTGAATATTCTACCACCAAGACACCTTCATCACAAGTAGGAGAGGTGTTGGGAGAGGAATACCTATGTTTTTCATGATTATCCATGATTGCACTCTCTTTCACTAAAGCATTCTCACAAGTGGGAGAGATGTTGGGAGATGAATAGAGACTAGGCAAGGTGATGTTAAGAAATGTGTCAATGATCTCATCATCTTATGCCATAATGTCCTCCCAAGTGGGTGGGGTAGGGGAAGAGGTACAAACAAGATTTTCATTATGCTCAATGTAGGAGAGATATCAAAAGAATAACAACTAGGATACTCATGATTGTCTATGATTGCATCCTCTTGCACCAAAGATTTAGTGGATGATCTAGGTGAGATGAAGTCCTCAAGTGATTCATCTAACATGTCAAATTCAGCACAACCAAAGGTCTTGGTAAGTATACAAGGTTTTTGAAGGAGATCTAACATGACTAGATTACTATGCGTTCTCCAAGTTTTATCATTTAGTGTGTAGTTTCTTGTTTAATGTTTTGAGATAGTTTATGGTTTTCAATGTTTTCAAAATGAAGACCAATCTATCTAAAAAATGCAATGATGTAAAAATTAAAGAAAGTGACCACAAACATAAAATAATATAATAATAAAATAGAAAATAACTTTTTCAATTTTCCTCAATATTGCACCCACAAGAAAAACTTTCTTTAACATTCAAATTAGATAGTTTCAAAATTAGAATACAAAAATAGACACAGAATGCAGTTGTAACAATAGAAGTAGAATGCAAAAATAGAAACAAAAAGGCACCTAGAAACTTTCCAAGACACATGTACATGGTCAAATTCAGCCAAGGGAGAATGAGTCCATGTATAGAGGTTTCAAAAATTGAAATCTAAGTTTGATTTTCACTATTTAGGTTCCCTATTTTAGGTTGCAAACTATGGTTTTTGTGAAGTTTTTTTCTAGATTTTGGTGTCTAAATATAAATTCAATAAAGGACAAAAAGTGAATAAAGATGACAAATTTTTGAGTACAATTTTGACTAAAGTTTTTTATGTGAATGCCTGAAAATACACTAATATGAAACTACTATGCAACATTAATGTAATATGTATACAATTTTTTTATATTTTTGAAGTTTTAATCAATGCAAAATATAATTTTAAAACCCTAAATGAAATGAAAACTAATTTAATTTTGACAACCCGAAATGAAATTCAAAATAATCGAATGCAATACAAACTAATTCAAAACCTAGACCTAGGGTTTGAATGATCTCCAATTTTTAGAAAGTGTATAGTGTAAGAATGTCGGGTTCACCAAAATGAAACATAGAAAAATGTAAGTAGGGTGATCAATGTGGAAAAAGGTATGTGATATATACACTTACACTTTCCTAATTTCATTATAAAAAGAGATCTCCCAAGGATAGGGTTGACTTTCAACCTTGAGGTGAGTTAACCATATTAGGAGATCTGATGTTTTCTCTAATGACAAAATGGTAAAATATGCTTGAAATGCACTTTGGGGGGATAAACTAATTTTTTTGAATGAAATTAATTATGCAATGTAAAACTTGAAATGAAGATTTTAAGAATAATACTAATAGAAACAACAATATTATGATAGATCTAAGAAGGTTAAAATACTATGCACCTATCACCAAAAATAGGTGTTGAGTGTCCTACAAGGACTCATTCACTAGGGTGAATGGGTCTTTGTACAAGGTTTTTCCTTAGCTTTGGGGGTCCTCTAGATATGGATATAAGATTTTGTTTGCCCCAAGTTTCATTGCCAAAAAATTGGAAATAAATTTGGGATCAGAGTTTTTGTGGCTTGACAACAATGTTGACAACTTTGACAACTTTGCAAAATTGCACTTTTGATTAACTTTTAATCCTTCTTCACCTGCAAATCTAAGCATACAAAGAGAGGATTTTTTATTTTTTCTAGTGGATAAGGGTTTACATTTTTCAAACCCTATTTTGGTAAATAAATGTTGATGATAAAATAATGACAAAATGAAGGAATTGATGAATGAAAAAGGCTTGTTACAACTCACCAAACCCTTTTATGGTTGCCCTTAAAGGACTGAAGTCTATCATATCTCTCTAAGGATTATATCTTGCATGAAATGGTTTGATTTCTTGATAGATCTTGATACTTGAATGCTTTCTTAAAACTTGAAACCTACATCATAATGCTAGCTCCAAAAACATGCATGAACACACATAAATATTCACATCATGATAGGATCTTGATAAATATATTCTCTAATTCTCTTGAAAATAATATTTGGTCTTGTGAAATTTTCCTTCATGCTAGATGTTTTGAATTGATAAAGTAACTATGTATTCATAGGTATTTCCTTAATTACCTGACAATTAAACACCACAAGCTGACCTTTGCAATTTGAATTTAGATCATTAAAATTCCACCAAAAAAATATTAAAATTGGGTCCTCAGACTTAAGCTGGACCCATTTTCCCTTGGGCAGATGGGTCCTAGGAAAAATATTTTCCAATATGTGTAATTAAGTGTATGCATTGATTAAATGTGGGTTTCCCTTTCACAAAATGAAATTAATTAGGCTTGTGAATGCATATTTGGGCCAATTAAAGGCTTAATTAAGTCCAATTAATTAAGGGGATACAAATATAGTGTGAAAATGTAAAGGTGTGCATTTTTCTACACTACATATCCAAAAATAATTTTTTCATTTTACTTGTAAAAGGATGTGATAATGTAATAAAATAAGCATATTTAGTAAGGTACTCCACTACTTCCAATATGAAATTCTTACTATTAGTTATTGGAAGCCCTATGATTAAGTCCATGGATACATCTTCCCAATGTTGGCTAGGAATAACCAAGGTTTGAAAGAGAATAGGTGTCTTAATTATCTCCCCTTTATTTCTTTGAAATACCAAGTATTTTGCCATAAAATTTTGATTATCCCCTTTTAGCCCTTCCAAAAAGAAGTCTCTCTTGACCTGATGATTGTCTTTAAAAATCTTAAATGAACAATTAGAGACTCATGAAGCTCTTTTGAGAATATTTTTTTGAGAGAGGAATTCTTGAAAAGATACAATTTCTCTTTATACCACAAAAATCTCCCTTCCAATAGAACTTATCAAAACTACTAGGACCACTCTATAATTGTTGAATGAGATTACTTGTAGCAAAATCATTCTTCCATTCATATTTGGCTTCTACTACCCAATCTTCTTGAAATATTGAAATGGGACACAATAAAGCTTCATCCTTCTCATCATTTCTAGATAGTACATCTACCACAACATTCTCCTTCCCTTTCTTGTATACAATATCAAAGTCATATCCCAACACCTTAGTGACCCATTTTTTCCCTTCAAAAGATAATCTTTGTTCTAGAAATATTTTAGGCTATCATGATCTATCTTAACGTTGAAGTGCCTACCTATTAGATAATGTCTCCCTTGCTTTACTTCATGAGGAATAACTAATATTTCCTTCTCATGAATAGGTTTGAGTTGATTCTTACCATTTAATTGATGACTCTCAAAATCAATTTAAATATTTCTTGTCAGTGTGTCGATTGTCCATTTTGCATAGAGTTTTCATCGTATTTTTTGTGATTTGAAGGTCCAGCACATGGTTCTGTGTTAAATTTGTTCATATCTTCTGTTAGTCAAAGCGTTTTGAGTCATTGGTAAAATACATTGTAGGTTGTCAATACAAAGTTCCAAAGGTATTTTGAAATCCACCAAGTATTTATGGATATTTAGTATTTCCAAGATAATTGGTTGGCATCTCTGAAGTCTCTGCACTAGTGTGCATCTTATTTTGAAGATTTAATATAAGTTGAAGTATCTTTTGGAAAAGTACAAAAAATGAAGAACACCAAGTCGTTCATGAAACATCATCCAGAATAGAGATTGGAGAGTGAAATTCCTAAAACAAAGAAGAAGGATTGGATAAAGAAAAGACCAGAATCTAGTCATGTTGCTCCCGCATCACAAAACCCTATACATCAAGGTACAATTAAGTCTTTACATCCTATCCATGAGAATTTTGAAGAAGTGTCTAAAAGTTCAGAATCAGATAGCTGTGGATTTTTTGATGCATTATTTAATACACCAAACCAAGAGGATGTAACATGTCAAAATAAAGGACCTGTTAGTATTCAATATTCTAAAAAGAGAAGAAGCCAAAGTAGAAGTCAAAGCCATCACAAAGAAAGAACTAGTGATGTGCCTCCTCCTTTTGCTAAGGATGATGGAACTCCTTTATTGTCTGGACATGTACATGAAGAATTGAACCTTATAGATTTAAGTGATACGTCGAGTTCTCAAATGACCTTGCCTGACCCTGAAGATGTTTTTGGAGACATTGACTCCTTAAAGTGAGAGATCCAAAAAAAAGTCGAGCTTAGGAGGAAAAGAGAAAAGGAGAGAGAAAAAAAACTAATACATGTTGTGATTGAAAGAGATAGGTTGATTAGATAGTTGGAAACAATGAAAGCCTTGAACCAAGAAAAACGTAATCCAAGTGTTGAGGTTCCTATTGTATGTGAAATATTTGATAAGGAGATAAGTCTCGCATCTAAGGTAGGTCTTGTAGGTCAATTTGATACCCAGCCAAAACCCTTAGACCCAAAACCATTAGACCTTGTTAAGCCTCAACCAAGTGATCCAAATCCTAAACCCATTTTAGACAAGGGAAAACAAAAAGCTGAGGGGATTAAAATAAGTGATAAGGTGATTTCCCACCCTCCAAAATGAGACCTGCCACCACATGTACCATTACAAGTTGAGACTCCCTTAGAAAAGGTTAGAAGGGAGGGTGAGGCTCTTGTAGAGGAGTTGGAGAGGACAAAAATTAAAGATGCAAATGCAGAAATGAAAAGAAAAATAAGTTTCCTAAAGATGTCAAGCATGGATGAGGCTACACAAGCTGCAACCTCATCAAATCACCAAGATGCCTTGAAATTTGGTCCTAAAACAAATTTGGATACCAACACAAACAATTTTGGCCTGAAAACCCATGCTACTAAGTTTGTAAATTTAAATCAGGATGTCCCTAGGGTAAATAATATAGGATCTAGTGTTGACTCTCAAAAGATTGAGGGATTATTTCAAAGAAGACCTATACAACTAGAAAGATATAGGAAATTGTACTTTGATGGTATTCTAGGTTATCCAAATCCCATCCTAGATGATTTCAGAGAAACGATTAGTAAATTTGTTGGCAATAATGTTGTGATAGCAGATGAACATTTAAAAGCCTTTATGGATATGCTAAATGATTATGAGGTGTAGCATGAAGATGTTGTAATGAAATTGTTTTTACAATCCTTGGTAGAAGATGTGAGGGATTGGTATAGAGGTCTACCTAATGCTAGTATTGGTTCATGGGATGAATTTGAAAAGTGTTTCAAGGAATAGTACGGTGATAAAACCAATGCTAGTTTCATGTTGAATGAGTTCAACAATATCAAGAAGTCACTAAACAAGCCTATAACAGAGTTTAATTTAAGGTTTCAAAAATCAATGTATAAATTGTTCTAGGTTTTGAGGCTTGATAATAATGTCTGTCTAACAACATATTTCAATGCTTTTGATGCTAAAATGGCATACCTCCTTAGAGATAAAGACCCTCAGACTATGAGGGATGCTTTCAGGGTGGCTATAAACATTGAGAGTAATAGGCAAGCTTCTGGGAAATATGGTAGGAGAGAAGATCCCACACTCTTAAAAAATCCCAAGGATAAGGTTGAGAAGGTTTCTGGTTCAAAGCCTAAGGATGATGAGAAGTGGGATAAGGTCTTGAGCACTTTGAAAGACATAAAATGTACTATTTCCAAGAAAGAAAAGGGTATAGGAAATGAAAATAAACAATATAATAAGAATGGAAGACCACCTAGGTTGCAAAATCACCTTTATAATACAAATTAGAAAGATGGGAAGCCAATCTTGCCCATCCAGAACCCTAAACATGATCAACATACACCAAACCCCCTGTAGAAGCATTCAGTAAATTTGGTACAAGATAGACCATTGTGTGAGGTTTGTGAACATCCAAATGATCAGAATGATTGTGGTATTGCTCAGTTGCTTGTTGCTAAGGGAACAGAGCAGGAAACTCATGAGAAAAATCCTAAAATTGAGTAGGGTGATGTGGATATTTGTATGGCCAGATCATCCATTAATGAGGTAGAATGTTCCTCTGGTGATGAATCATAGGGTGTTGATGTGGATAATCAGAGACATAGAAGTGAGATATACCATCAACATGATTTCTCTGATGAGGAAGGTGATTTTGACCATAATAGTTGTAATATGGAATAGGATGAAGATGTAGTGTCCCTAAGGAGACCATCAAAGGAAGAGATTGCAAGGTTGACTACCAAAATGGATGCTCAAATGAGAAGCTCACTTTAGCTGAGGAACATAACTATTGGTGGTGAACAGGGTAAACTTGCTAGCTTATTTATTAAAGAACAAAAGGAAAAAAATAAGGGTGTTAAAGTTGATAACAAGAAAGATGTTGTCAAAGTTAAAGAGGTTAAAAATGATAAGATTTGGGTGAAAAGAAATGAAACTCGAAAGCCTCAAGAAGATAGAGCTTCATCATTGGTAAAGACTAAAGTGATTACAAAGTATACTGAACCTACTTCAAAGGATAGGAGGCAGAAGAAACTTGAGGGAAGCAAGCAAAAAGAGAAAAAATAAAATGATGAAGGTATGGTGTCTAATTTGCCAAAATATATCCCCATAGATATGTTTCAGTTGCTTTCTCAAGTTAAATTTTCTATACCTTTGCTAGAAATGATGAGAATAGATGAACATAAGGAAAAGGTAGTAGCCTTGATCACATGTGTTGTTTTTACTAGGGTTGAACAAGGTAGTTGTAAAGAAGAAAAGGATGAAGGAGAAAGAAAGGAGAAAGAAGTGGAGGGAATTGTGTCACAAATTCCCCTTGTATATTTAGGGAATTCTATTAATGTGTGCCTTGAAAACATAAAACCCTTTTTGCTTGAGTGTTATTATAAATGGGAAGACTTTAAGGAATTGTATGATAGATTCAGGGGCATCAAACAATGTTATGGTAGTCAAGATCTTGGAGGCAATGGGCCTGACAGTGGATACTACTCAAGGTAAATGCTATGCAATGGATTCAAGGGAAGTGTCGGTTATTGGTATTATCAGAGCATTAACTTATAAATTGACTCAGTATCCTGAGAAGGACTTAGCCATGACTGTACTAGTTCCAGACATCCCACCACATTTTGGGATGCTATTGTCAAGAAAGTGGAGTGCATCAATGGGGGGTAACATGCCGTGTGACCTATCATTTGCTACTTTCTACATTGATGGAAATAATTTCAAGATTGAGAGAGAATCGAAAGTGTCCCATATGATTGAGCATGATCCAACTGACAATATGACATGTTTTATTGAATTTGGTATAAGTGAGTTCAGAGTTGAGGAATTCCCTAGCAATTGTGATAAGCCCACTACACTGATCGACATAGAAGTAAAATGATTGTCAAAGTGTGATGAATTGTGGACTATGTACTTTGATGGTGCAAGTTCAAAAGAAGGATCAGGTGCAGGTGTTTTGTTATGATCACCGAGTGAAAAGACATTTAGGTTCTCTTTCACTCTATCATTTGATTTCACCAATAATGTGTTGGAATATGAGGCATTGTTATTGGGGTTGAGATTAGCTGAAAAGCATGGGATTAAGAAGCTCAAGGTAATTGGAGATTCTGAGCTTGTGACTTCCCAAGTTAGAGCCAGGTGTGTATCAAAGAATAAGAGGTTGTAACAGTATAGGAATGTTGTTTGGGATGAGTTGGAAAACTTTGATGCATTTGGCATAGATTGGATGGAGAGAGGCCACAATAGAGTGGAAGATTTATTATTGAACATCACATTAAGACCAGATGATATAACCTTTGTTGAGATCTCAAAGGTTGAAGTGCAAACTAGGCCATCAGTTCCTGATAATATCAAAAACTAGCAAGTTTTTGATAATGATGATGACATTAAGATTCTTGAATTGTGTGGATGAATATGAAAGTCAAGAAATCGACTTTGGAGATTTTGTAGAAACAATTGATGGTAAAGTTATTGTGTTTGGGAATGAGGTAATTCAATTGAAAACAAATACAATTCCTAAGGTTTTAGTTGTATTAGAAAGAGTATTTGACAATCAGGATAAGACAAAGGCTAATCATATTGCTTTGCATCATGATGACTTGGAAGAGATAAATCTTGGAACAGAAGCATCACAAAAAAAGGTATACATTGGAAAGAAATTGTCACCAAAGGTGAGAAGAATGCTTGTTGTCTTATTGAGGAAGTTTAGACATGTGTTTGCATGGTCCTATGATGAACTTAAGGCATATAGGGAGGATCTATTCCAACATGAGATTGCTTTGAGTGATGGTGCCAAGCCATTTAGGAAAAAACAAAGACCTATTAATCCTACCTTAGCCCCCAAAATGAAAGAAGAGTTAATGAAGATAAGGGAACCAGGGATCATTAAGCCAATCAGACATTCATCCTAGGTGTCAAACTTGGTACCGGTAAGAAATAAAAATGGAGACATCAGATTATGTGTAGACTTCAGGAATTTGAATGTGTCTTCATTAAAAGACAACTATCCATTACTAAACATGGAAGCCATGTTACAGAGGGTGACAGGCTGTGAATTGATGTCTATGATGGAAGGGTTCTCTGGTTACAACTAGCTCATGTTCAAGGAGTCTAAGCAATATAAGACACCATTCACTACACCCTAGGGAACATATGTTTATGTGAGAATTCCTTTTGGTCTAAAAAATGCAGGGGATACTTTTCAAAGAGCCATGGATGTGGCATTTTTAGATTTCATTAACATATTTTTGGTGATATACCAAGATGACTTGACAACATACTCCAAAAAGGAAGAGGATCATTGTGAGAATTTGGAGAAGATATTTAGTAGAGCATTGGGTATGGTATTTCTTTGAATCCAAAGAAATGTGCATTTGGGGTAAGAGAGGGAAAATTGTTGGGACATATTGTTTCCAAGGATGGAGTCAGATTTGATCTAGAGAGAGTAGTTGCAATAGAAAAAATCCCACAACCCTGCAATGTCAAAGGTATACAATCTTTCTTTGGGAAAATAAAATTCCTAAGGAGGTTTGTGACAAATTTTGTTGAGACAGTTCACCCAATTTCCAAGATGCTTAAGAAGGGAGCTAAGGTTGAATGGGGAGAGGAGTCTATATAGGACTTTCAGACCATCAAGCAAGCAATAAAGGAGGCTCTTGTATAGAAAACCCCTAATTTTTCTAAGCCCTTACAAATATTTTCATTTGCTTCTTTCCACACAATTGCAGTTGTGCTATTGCAAAAGAATGTAGAAGGTTTTGAACAACCTATAGCCTTTTTCAGTAAATCTTTACAAGTTGCGGAACTCAAGTATGATATCAATGAGAACTAGGCATATGCATTGGTAAAGGCAGTAAAATCCTTTAGGCCTTATTTGATGGGAGCTACTATGGTTGCATATGTACCTAGTGTTATTATCAAAGATATCTTCACACAGTAGGAAGTATTAGGAAGATGGTGTAGATGGATCAATAGGATCCAATAATTCAATATTGAGGTCCAGATTACTAAACTGGTAAGAGGACAAGAATTGGCCAAGCTTATGGCCCAAAGTAATTTAGAAGCAAATCAGATAAATTTGCAAGAAGAGGAGAATAGATCACACATATGTGATATGGAACATTCTGAATGGTATAAAGGTGTGATTTATTATTTGTAAAAGATGAAATGTCCTAAAAACTTAAGTGAAAATGAGAAAAGGACATTGAAATTACATGCTATCAAGTATGTTATTATAGCTGGTAAGCTTTGGTGGAGGAATGGCGAAGATGTCATGATAAAGTGTGTAAATCAAAATCAAGCAAAAAAACTTATGATTGAGATGCACAATGGAGTTTGTGGAGGGCACTACATGGCAAAAACAACTGCACATAAGATACTGATGGCTAGATTTGGGTGGCCTACTATTTTTAAAGATGCAACCAATTGGTAAAGACATGTGATGCTTATCAATGTTTCTCTAGTAAATTGCCTCTAAAACTAGTTATAGTGCAATCTCCATTTCAACAACGAGGTATTGATTTTATGGGAGAGATAGCATTTAAAACTAGTGGAGGCCACTCATGGATACTAGTGGCCATCGATTATTTTACCAAGTGGGTGGAAGCAATTCCAACAAAGAAGGCAACCAATAAAGTGGTAATTGAATTTTTTATGAGTAACATACTAACTAGATTTGGATGTCCAGAAAGGATTGTTTCAGATAATACAATGTGTTTCAGATTCGAGGAATACAAAAACTTTTGTGAGAAGCATGGGATCCAAATTTCCTACTCATCACCATATCACCCATAGGGAAATGGACAAGCAAAATCAAGCAATAAAAGCTTGATGAAAATCATTAAGAGAATCCTGGATAAAAATAAGAAGGCATGAGATTCTAAGTTTAGATTAGCAATCTGGGCAGATAGGGTGACTGTGAAGAAAGTAATAGGTTGTGCCCCATTTGACTTGGTCTATGGGATAAATTCAAGGTTGCTCCAAAATAATCTGATGGAGATGTATAAGTTTGTCCAAACATATGACAATGAAATTGATGATGAAATGCAATTGAGTGTAGAAGCTCTCATAGAATTGGATGAAACTAGGAGGGAGGCTAAAATGAAAAATTACAATTGCAAGTAAAGAACTTGTATGAAAAAATGGCAACTGCAAGGAGCTTCCAAGATGGAGATCTGGTCCTAATGTGGAGTTCCAAATTAGAAGATAAGGGAAAACATGGAAAATTTGATGCAATTTAGTTGGGTCCATTTCTGATCAATAGTAAGTGGGGTGAAGATTCATATTTCCTCCAAGAGATGACAAGGGATACACTTGAACTTCCAATTCATGGACAGTTCTTGAAGTTATACTTCACTTGAAGTATGTTTTTCCATGAACAGTAGTTTAGGTTTGTATATATGTTAGTGGTAGGTGTCTTTCCTATTGGGTTGTTTGGTTTGGACAACTCCTTTTGGTCATCTCTACAATTGGTCTGCTCAACCTAAGTTTCTAAGATCTCGCTTCATTCTAGTGGAATGAACATCCCCAATTGGAGCCACTGATGGAACTTTATTTTATGTTCTACACGTTCTATTTGATCTTGCATATGTCTCTAGTTCTGCATGGTGTTTTTGATATAAAGTGGTTTGAGAAAGTATAGGTTTGGTATTTTACATTTGTTTCTAAGTATTTGTGTAAAACATTACTTTCATATCTTATACCTTGGCTTGGATCTATTTGGTCGTTACTTTTTGAGGGGGGGTTTTAAAACAACTTGAGTCCCATTGTTCCATCTAGGTTTGGTCCCCTTCTGATCCGTTGTTATATTTTCCTTTGCTAGACTTTAATTCTTCCTAAGTCTAGGATGGCCTCATGCTCACCTTTTAAAAAATAATTTCATGTCATGGTTTTTTGTCGACCTAGTTATGTCCCCTCTTGTCTTAATACATGTTTTATATTTTGTAGAGGGATGATTTTTCGTGACCATTGATGAGTGGCCATTTGATCTCGGTCATTCCCTGCCATCCCATGATGACCCCACCACATGGTTTTGACTGATCGCAATATCACAGGCGGATGCCACTTGTCACATCTGGTGAAGCTGGAGGAATATTGGGAACACTTTAATATATTAAGCCAACTTTAATACATTAGTTGGTGGGTTACTAAAGTAGGTATAAAACCCACATGCTTCAAATGGATGGAGATGTTTTAATCTCAACAAAAAAGGTGCTCAATGTTTAAGGTCAGAGTTGGAAACTATTTTGAATGAGCAGGATTGTTGATGATTGAGATTTATGGTTGCCTGCCATCGTGTGATCAAAAGTTGCAGGGTGGTTAGTGATTGCGATATCAAGGGAAATACATGTGGATTTCCTTGGCGATGCAAAAGGTGGTGAGCCATTCGCCACGGTGGAAGTCAGTGTCAGATTGATTAAAATGCAATAGTTAGATGATCCAACCAAAATGAAGGATCAACGGATAATATTCAAAATTGCATCAAATATGATTGGAGTCGTTGGTGCAGCGCGCAAGTGAGTTTTAATGGTGGATGGGACATTTTTTAGCATGGTTTGATCGAATAAAATGAATATTTTCCTATTTTATTGTCTCACAAAGCATTCAAGGAATTTCACAGAGTAGTCTTAAAGCCGAGGAAGAATTCGTGAGCTGTTGTAGTGAATAATTAGGGTCTTTGTGAGTACAAAGTCTTAAGTTAAATTATTCATCTCCTGGTAAAATTTTAGTCCAATTTTGGGGGAATTTGTTGTGTGATTGTTGGGAGAATTTTTAAAAATCATTTTAGGGTTATAAGTGAGTTAAATTTTTTTGAAATTACAAATTACTTGTTTTTTAATTTTGCATTCTCGAGAAACCCTAGTTTGTTTAAGGTTTGTAATGCAAGAAAGCCCTAGTTTTCTCAAGATGACACCATTAAAGCATCATTTCGGCTAGATTGATTACTTGAACAGAAATCTGTATGACGATTTCCTAGATCAATTGTCGTTGTTGATAAATGATAGAAAAATGGGGTTAGTCCTAATGCGAGGAAAAACCCTTGGGGAGGGGTTAGTGTATAATTGTTTTAACATAGTTGATGCTAGGGTGCCACTTAAGGGTTTGGAAATGTTCATATTATGGTTTGGACAAAGAAATATGCCTCATCCTTTCTCAAATGGCTGGATTTATGACATGGGGAAATTGGTAGTTCCAAATGCATTTCCTGATACGGATTTTCTCAGGGTAGTGGCCGCAAGGTATGATCCTATCACATGGGTGGTTAGGGATAATGATGGAAGGGTTCTGCTCAATATTAATAGAGAGGAATTTTGACAAGTCTTTGATTTGAGTGAGCCCAGTGAATTCTTAGTCCCTATCAAGCTTGAAGGAATGAAGCAAGAATATGGGAAGATTAAGCCCCTTTTTAGAGCTAAGATGCTCTCACCCCATTTGGCTAGGGCAGGAGGTTCAAGAGTTCATATCAACCCTAGTGATCAGGAGCCTTTCAAATTGGATTGTTTTTCCAAACACTTCTTGGCTACCTTCTATTCATTATGCCAAATTTTTGGGTTTTAGCCCTAATACTGTGATGCCAATAGCGTTTATATTCATGGGGGTGTAGATACAATACCCAAATTTCTCTGTAGTCTATGATTTTTCTTCTTTCCTAGCTGAGAAGATACATGAAGGGTTATTGAAACTATAACAAAATGATACTAGCATCCCTTTTTACTGGTATTCTATGCTTATGCACATGTTTTTGTTCAAGAATGATAAGTTTTTCTTCGAGAAAATGAGATTGAATCAATTTGTCAATGAAGAAAAGTTGTCAGTACAAGTTTGGCCTACTGACCTTTTATATAATAGAGAGAATGCCAACTATGTACAGTTCAACAATTGCTTTGCATCAAGACTAAGAGCCAGATTGATGGTGAATTTACCGAGGGTTCCTATGGAATTGCATGATTTTCCTAGGCCCAAGGGGAGGAGGCCTGATTTATATATTTGCCACAATTGGGGTGATATTATCCCATATCTAGTTAGCATTGTTTTGAGAGTGTATGGATTTCAGGGGACCCCACATATCTTGCCTTATAATGTGCCACTAAGGATCGGATTTGCTAAGGTCATGTGCTAGATTGGTTGCATTCATGAGGATAACCTCACTAGAAAGGGTAAAGGGACTTTCTACCCTGATTACAAAGTGGTCTTTTATTTTTTATTGCAAAAGGAGGTTGGGTACATTTTAGAAACTTCTTTGATTTGTACCATTTAAGTTTGGGTCCTAGGAGGTAGTGTGATCCTAAGGGTTTCTTTTCTCTATTTAGATAAAGAATAAAAGGTGCTAAATTTATTCATGAATTCAATTTTCCTAAGGACTTGATTAGAAATGAGTTTGATTTGAATAAGCAAGAATTGAATAAAGAAAAATGGGTAGCTTATGATAAGTTTTTGGCTATTGTACACAAGATGGATCCAAACTATGATCCATTGATGGAATTCAATCCTTTCCATAAGAAGATTGATTTTTTGATGGAGAATTTCAAGGAAATATTGGGCATTCTAATGACAAAGAAATTCAATCTAGAGTTGGATTTGGGTATACAGGAATGAGTTGCAGGGCCATTCGAAGAAAGGCCAACTTACCAACCTCTAGATGGCAAGCCCATTTACAAGAGAAGAAGGAATGACAATAGTGATGAAGAAGAGAGAGATAGAAAAGGAAAATAGGTAATAGAACTACATGAACTACCAATCTCACATCTCAAAACACCCGGGGCTATAAAAATAATTGATCTTGAATCCTCACTAGAAAGGAGTCCCTCACCACCACCATCATTGCCAAGCCCCAAGAGGCAAAGGATTGACTAGTCCCAGGAGGACTTGGTGGATGAAATTATTGTTATTGGGCATGCCTTCCCCTCCAAGACTAGTTGAATTAATCTTATCAAATCTGGACATGAAAGGAAAATGTGTACAAGATACAGTAATGGAACCTTGCAATGAATTCTTGGATGATTATGCTTTTTTGAAAACACCAGCCTTCTTGCAACTGGTATGGAGGATGAAGTTGGAGGAATACTAGGAAAAGTGAAAGAAAAGAAGAGAACAGAGGCCTGACAGGTCAGATCAGGAAAATGATGATGAAGTGAAGGCTGAAGTGATGGATGAATTCAAGAACATCACTCCAGAAGAAGGGAGAAAGTTGGTCAATCAAGATGGTGTCTTGATTTTACCTAAGTGGGATATTGCTGATGCAGTGGATTTTAATGTTGTTTTAAAGTCCAAACATCCCCTCCATAATTCAGAAGAAGTCAAGGCAACAATGCAAGACTCTACTTTTAGTGAGGAATATGAAACCTTGCAATATGGGCTTTGGCCCCAAAAGGAAGAAAGCCAAGTACAACTGATATTAGCCCAAATTTGAGGGGATGGTTAATAATAAAAAGAGCTTCAGAGACTTCAACCACAGAGGCTACAATTTTAATTGTGAATGTGGTCAAATTGGTGCAAAAGACCGCAGAGAGAGAGGAAGCTGAAAAAAGGAGTCTTATGGGAAAATATAACTTTATGATTGGGGAGTATAATAAGGTGCAGCAAAGGAATATTGAGCTGTAAACAAAAGTGGAAAGGTTAAAGTACAGATAGATTGGGGAAGCATCAATTGCTCCTATGATTAAATCATTTCCTTCCACATCAGGATCACCGCTTCCTATTTCCCCCATTGTTTCCACACCGGGATCTCCTAGTCAGACTCCTTCCCATAGTCCCACATTCAAACCAATTAAGGAGGATTTATAGTGCTTTGTTGATCCAAAAAGGTAGTTAATGCAGAAAATTGCAAAGCTAAAGGACTCTTTGAAGGTAAATGAGGAGAGGGCAGTTTTAAGACAAAGGGAAATTGTTACCACTGTTTTGTGGCAATTGAATGAAAATGTTGATGATAGGTTGTTAAGTGTATATTCTTCTTATTCTTCATTAGTAGGTGCAATAAAGAATATTGACAGGGATCAAGAAGTAGCAATACCATTGATTGAGAAGTGGATCCCTAGGGCCAATTACTTGGATGTAATGTATAAGGCCTCAAGGTTTGATGTCAATAATAGACCACATTCATTGAGACCTACTCAAGTGTCGGTTAAATCATTGCAAGGTTTTCAAGCCTTACCAGATGATTTGAGTAGGAAGATCAAGGAATTGGTTAAGAGTTTTGATGATTGGAGAAACACACTACTACCTGATATAATTGATGAGCAAGGTAATATCAGGTCACTTCAACAATGGAAGGATCAGGCTAATAGGGTCATCAATTCTCAAATTGCTTTAATTTGTGATAACTCAGATTTTGATCTATTAGTAAGTTGCATGGTTAAAATCATCAGCACCGGTTCATTTCTTAAGTCTTTTGAATGTGAGGCAAACCAAGTGGTAGTTAAATATACACCTTATAGTGTCAAATTAAATGAGGTAATCAGTTTTAATTGGCCAAGTGATGAACAATACTAGTGATGGGTGGACACATATTTAACTAAGGAGGAGTAAAAGTGGGAGGTTACTACTAATAGTTAATCAATCAACTGTTGCAATTATAAAAATTTCTAGTTTTTTTTTGTTGGTAGTTTAAGTGCGAAGTTCTTGAAGATTTGTTTCTACATCAAAACATGCTTAACGGGCAAGATAGGAATGAACAAGAAGATTCTCTAGGGGAGGTATCTGTTGTAACCAATTTTTGAAATGTCACAAAAGTGGTCCAAGTGGCTGGTGACATGTGTGCTTTCTGGCCCGATGCTTTTTTTCTCCTTGATTTTCTATAAGAAGGATTTCAAGGCCAGAAGTAGGGGTTAGCAAGTTAGAAAGTTTTGGTCGAGTCTAGGTGAAATTGCAGAGCAATTGTAAAGTCTGATAGTTATAGAGAAAATGAAAGTTAGGTTTTGAGTCATTTTGTTGTAGGTTTTGAATTCATGGAGATATAATGTTTTATAACAATATTAGCATTTGAATTAGACTGATAAATTTGAGCGCATGTCTCTCATGTGTACAAGCATATTTGAATTTTGAATAAAGTGATCAAGGGTTATTTTGTTCATCTCACTATTGTGGTGTGTGCAATTCTTATTTTAGCTTTAATTCAAGGAATTAATTAAAATGCTTAAATGAGATTGTAGGTTGATATGTTTTGTACAAGGATTTGATAAGTAGTATTGAGTTAGGGTACATATTGGTGATATTGTAAGGCAATGTTATCAAATATCTTGTATGCTATGAGTTGAATCTATTATAAACCCTTAGGTGTTTGTGAATTTGACTCCTCCAATGGAAATAAGGCACTAATCTAAGCTGCATATGTTTGTGAGATTTAGTATTTGTTTGTGTTCACTTGGAGCTTGCTACAAATTAAATATTAATGACTATCTTTTACTGTGAAGTATTGTTGTAATTATCTCACGCTCAAAGTGCTTGATATTATTGATCAACAACCAATTCTATTCAGTATTATCCCATTTTTTTGAGCTATTGAGTGAAATTATCTATTGTTGTTAATGTTGTTTATGATAATGGTGCAAAGGCTGTAAACACATTAAGGGATCACCCTCCTAGGTCTTGTAGAGCCCAAAGTGTAGGAGGTATTTAAAATCCTAGTCAGTTGGTCTAGGTTCTTCAAGCTTCCCTTGATTGGAATTGGAAATTCCATAGGTAGATTAGAAGATCAACCTAGTTATAGTAAAACAAACCAATAGGGCCAACCCTCCTACATGATAATTTATCCTCTACCATTTCCTGAAGCATCACATTCCACAAGAAAATCCTTGGAGAAGTCTAGGGTGGAAATAATTGGGGTTGTACACATAGCCTCCTTAAATCTCTCAAATGTTATATTAGAAAACTCATTCCAATGAAAATAATCCTTCTTCAATAAAACTATGAGGATTACTACTATATGGATATAATTCTTGACAAATATTCTATAGTATCTAGTCAATCCCAAGAAACCCCTTAATTTCTTAATGGTTTTGGGAATAGGCAATTCCATGATAGTCTTAATTTTGTCACCTGATCCACCTTTACTCCTTCATGTGAAACTATGTTCCCCAATTACTCCACCTCATTGAGACAAAAAGAACACTTGGATGGCTTAACATAGAGTTTATGATCTTTGATAACTTTTAATACTTGATCTACATGTTGTGAGTGGTCTTCCCATGCCTTTTTATAAATCAATATATCATTAAAGAACAATATACAAAACTCATCAAGAATTTCTTAAATATGGAATGAATGAAACTTTGAAATGTATATGGTGCATTGGTAAGAAAAAATGGCATAAAAAAAAACACATAATGACCCTCATGAGTCCTAAATATTGTCTTACAAATGTATTCTTCCTTAATTCAAATTTGGTGACAACCCTTGGTCTAAGATCTAACTATGTAAAATACATAGCTACATTTAATTCATCTAGAAAAATATCAATTATTGGAATAGGAAACTTATCTTTGATGGTGTACATGTTGAGAACTCTATAGTCTAGGAGCATGTTCCAAGTTTCATCCTTATTATACACCATCACCATGGGTGAGGAATAAGCACTTTAGACATGCCTAATAATTCCTACCTCTGGTATCTCTTCAATAATCTTTTCGATCTCACATTTTTGTATATGTGGGTACCTATAAGGCCTAATGTTGGGTGACCAACTCCCTGGAACTAGTTATATGGCATGATTATGATCCCTCTTAGGATGAATTCCTTTAGGAATCTCTCTGAAAACTACTATTTTTTAACAATGAATTCTTATAAATTTGGATGGGTGGGAGCATTATATTGAAAGACTTCTAATGAAACTAATTAAGCCACAAATCCATCAACTCCTTTTTTAAGAAACTTCTACATTTGATAAGAGCTTACTATTTGTGGTGATTTTTCCTTCAACCCTCTTAGCTCTATTGTATTTCCTTCTTATTGAAATTGTTTCAATTATGAAGGTGTTGTCATTGATTTCAACAAGTTGATGTTGTCATTGATGTCAACTATGTGTTGATGAAGTTTGTTGTAGGTTGTACATGTGTAGTTGAGATATTGAGGAATTTTTTTTAGTACATGGAGCTATCTTTGTGTTGCAATGTCTAGAGATGAGTTTGAAGGATGTAATGTGCTAAGATTGTGTCCCTAGTACTTGGTTTCCAAGTGCTTTCGAGAAAATTTGATAAATAGAGAAAAAAATGTTGTGCAAGTGTTCAGAATGTGCTCCAAGATTTTCTTTGTGTTTCTTCTATGTTGATGCTATGTTTGTGTGGATTTGATATGTTGTTCAAGGTTTTCAATAGTTTCTATATCCAGAGTTTGGGTTTTTGGATCACTGTGCAAAGTGAGATGTGTTCACAAGTGTGTGAACTAAGTGTTCAATATTGTTTGTTGTGGTCTTAGAGAAATGTATTTGCTCCACATTTCTCTGTAGTTTTACTTTAGGTTGTAAAAATTTGGGAAGTTTCTTATAGTTTTTATATATTTTAGAATTCAAGGTTTCACTTGATCTACTATAGTACATTGTGTGTTTCATGCGCCAGTGTGTGTATAAGGTTAACTGGATGTTCCAGGTTGAAGTATTTCCTTGATGCAATTTTGGATGAATTATTTGTTGGATCTCAAGTGGTTTGTGGATTGTTCTAGATCATGTAAAAGATATTTGTGTGGTCCACATGTCATCTTGTTCCAATGGGAAGCATGTACTTAATTATTTTATGGTGTTTATCACAAGTAATGGTCGACTTGGTGTTAACACTACATGTAACGCTTGTAGAAGTGTATTGAGATGTGTTAGGATTAATTTGGGTCCTAATTAAGGATTTATATGGGTCTCCTTCATTCCTATCCACTGTGGGAATGTTTAGGTGCTGACCTAATTTGAAATTGTAAGTGTAAAGATATGTTTCCAACCTTGGAGAATGTTTTCAAGGTTGAGGATGATATAAATAAGAGTGGTGTTGTTTTAAGATGTAAGAGAGAAGTAAGATGTGAGATATATTCAAGTGATGAATGTGATGCAAATCGTAGAAGTATAGATGCAAATTTGAGTAGAGTAGTGTGAATTTCAAAGTGTTTGACTTCTTAAGGTAGTGAGCTAAAGGTATCAACAATATTTCATATAAGGCTGGGAAAGTGTTGGAGCAATTGTGGTGGATTCCTTGTCACACTGATAATTTTTTCTTTGTGTAACATCTCTCTTGTACCTTCTTTATCTTTATGTGGTAGTGAGCCCTGGCTATGAGCCTTTTTGGATAGTGTGTCCTATTTTGGAAATGATCCCTTGTAGTAGTTTTGCAATTACTTATATTGTGAGCTAGTCCTCATAGTGTTTTTTCCACATAAATCTAGTGTTCTCTTGTGTATTCTATTATTATTTCAGTTTCTATTATCTACATTGCATGTCTAATCACTTTAACAGAATAAGGGTTTAATGAATGCATGTGGATTTGATTACCGTTAACGGTTTTATGTTTTAGTTTGCTACAATTGATTCACCCCCCTCTCAATTGTCTTTTTCATTCAACAATTGGTATCAGAGCAAGGTCCCTTGGAGAAGAGATTAACTGCTTGAGGTAGATATGGGATGGCGAACAAGTTGGATTACCCTAGACTTGATGACACAGACTATGGATTTTGGAAGACAAAGATGGAAGGATATCTGCCATCACATGTGTATAAGATTGAAAAATAAATAAACAATCAATATACTACAACTCTGAATGGTCTAAGCACAAGTGATGAGATCAAGGCACATGAGGTAAATTCTAAGGTAAGATTTATTCTTGCGAATAGTCTTTCAAATTTTGAATTGGTAAAAGTCATGAATCTTAAGACTGCTAAAGAAGTTTGGGATAAGATTGAGAGAATTTATGAAGGATATGATAAGGTTAAGCAACTAAAGTTGTAGAATATGAAGGCACAATTTGAGACCCCATGAATTTTTGAATATGAAACAAATAAAACCTACATGCAAAGAGTTGATGAGCTAGTAAGTGATATGAGAGGTCTTGGTGCACAAGTCAAAGAACCTAGGGTGGTAAAGAAATTTCTAAGATATCTTCCTAATTATTATAGTGAAAAGGTATCTTCAATTGAGGAATTTATAAATTTTAATACTTATTCTAGAGATAAGTTGATTGGTACACTAACTTCATTTGAAATGAGAAAACCTAGTTTGAGAAATAGTACAAAAGTGGAGACTACTTTCAAGGCAAGAAAATCAGAAAAGATTGAAGATTAATATGGAGAAGATCTTGATGATGTGGAAGCTAACTTTGTAAGAAGGATGAAAAATGGCATCGGTAAGTACAAAGGTAAACTAACTTCCAAATGTTTTAGTTGTGGAAATGTAGGTTATTATGCTTCAAGATGTCTAAACAGAGCTATGAACAGTAAAAGTAAGGAGAACAAAGGAAAGATGATTATAAGAAGTTACCATGTTAGAGAAGTTGCTAGTATTTCTAATGATGAATCTGATTATGGAGATGCTAATAAAAATTAATGTGTGTTCTTCACTTTAAAATATGAATCTACTTCTGCTAACTCTGAAAGTTATGTGAAGGAAAGTGTTCCAGAGAAGAAGGATAAGTTTGAAGGTACTTTGGTTTCTTCTTTCCATGTTACACATGATAAGAACTACTGGGTTTTTGATAGTAGTTTCTCTAATCACATGACTAGAGACAGAAGTAAGTTTTTAAACTTGAAAAGTATGATGGAGGATTAGTTAAATTTGGAGATGATTTAGGAGCTAAGATTTGTGGAATAGGTTCAATCAGTTTTGATGGCAAGCATAATACTAAAGATGTTTACTATGTTAAAGGTTTAAGGAATAATATTTTAAGTGTTTGAAAAATGTGTAGAAAAGGATATAATATTTTGTTTAAGGATGAAATATGTGATATTATAAAAAGGGTCCAAAATTGTGATTACTACTCATAAGAGGATAGATGGAAACATCTATCAGCTCAAGGGCGTTGATGGTCATTGCTTTATGTCTCAAATTAATGATAACTAGTTATGACACTAGAGGATGTGAACTTTTATAATTTGGTTAGAATTAGCTTAGTTCATATAGTGAGATACCTACCAAGAATTACAAATCCTATCAATGTCATTTGAAAAAATTGTCAATTTGGAAAGAAAATAAGCAGTTTCAAGGGAAAGGAACAATCTCCTATCGGACTACTAGATTTAACACATACAAATCTCTGTGGTCCTACAAGGGTGAGAGATCTTCAAGGTGACATGTATTTAATTCTTTTTTTTGATGATTACTCTAGAATGACATGGGTTACTTTTCTTAGAGAGAAATCTGATGCTCTAGATAGATTCAAATCATTTAAAGCTATGGTTGAGAATGAAATGGATTTGAAATTCAAATTTTTGAGTTTTGATAGAGGTGGAGAATTCATGTCCAATTAGCTTAACATGTTTTTTGAAGTTCATGGAATAAAGAGGCACTTGTATTCCCATAGAACTCCTCATTAGAATGGAGTGGTTGAAAGGAAAATAAAACTATTCAAGAAGTGCTAGGACTACAATGAAAGAAGCTAAGCTACTATAAGTCTATTGGAGAGAAGAAATTCATACTATTGTTTACATACTTAATAGAGTTCAAGCCAAAGCTAACAACATAAAGACTCCATATGAGTTACGGTATGGAAGGATTTCTACTATCAAGTACTTTAGAGTATTTGGAAGCAAATCGTATATCAAAAGAGATGAATAAAACTTAGGAAAGTTTGATACAAGGTCTGATGAAGGTATTTTCCTTGGATATTCTACTAAAATCAAATCTTACAAATGTTACAACAAAAGGATAAGAAAGATTGTTGAAAGTGAAAATGTTAAGGTTGATGAGGATTTGTAGAATTCAATTGCTATAGATGGATATATGTTAGATGAGCCTACTTGCAAAGAAGAAGAAGAAGAGGCTAAGGAAATAGTAGTACAAAATGAAGATGAAGCTATGAAAAAGACCCCTAAGACCCCTAAGTATGTGAAAAATAATAATTATGAAGAATATATCATTGGAGATAAGAGGAAAGGAGTATTGACAAGAAGTAGAGTTGTTGAAGCTGAGGTAAATTTGTGTTTAATTTATAAAGTTGAACTGAAAAAAATGAGTGATGCATGCAAAGATGAACACTAGATGAAGGAAATGGAAGAACTTATGTATATTGAGAAAAATCAGACTGGGAATTGGTCCCTAGACTAAAATACAAGAACATAATTGGATCTAAGTTGGTTTTCATAAACAAACTGAATGAGAATGGAGAAGTGGTAAGGAATTTAGCAAGGCTTATGTGCAAGGGCTACTCCCAAGTGGACGGAATAGACTTTGAGGAAATATTTGCTTTGGTGTCTAGGATGGAAGCTATTAGAATGTTTTTAGAATTTTAAGCATACAAGGACTTTAAAGTTTATCAGATGGATGTGAAGTCTACTTTTCTAAATGGTGAGTTGGAAGAAGAGATTTACATGGAACAATTGAAAGGATTTAAGTTATCAAATCAGATAGATATGGTTTATAGATTGAAAAAGGCATTGTATTGATTGAAGCAAGATCCCAAAGCTTGGTATGCAAGATTGGACAAATATTTGATACACCAAGGATTCAATTAAGGCACCATAGATAGTAATCTTTACTTCAAAATTGAGGAAGAAAAAATCTTGATAGTGGTTGTGTATGTGGATGACATTATCTTTGGAGGTAATGAACCTATGTGTAAGAAATTTGCAAAAGAGATGCAGAAAGAATTTGAAATGTCAATGTTTGGGGAGATGAATTTCTTCCTTGGTCTATAGATCAATTGAATAGATAAAGGAATTTTCATTTCACACTCAAATTACGTCAAAGAGATGTTGAAGAAGTTTGGGATGAAAGACTTCATAGTAGTATGCACTCCTATGGTGACTAGTTGCAAATTGAGCAAGGATGATGAATCACCTAAGGTTGATCAAATAAATATAGATCTATGATTGGTGGACTATTATATATAATTGCTACTAGACTAGATATCATGCATGTAGTTTATCTTATGGCTAGATTTAGAGAATATCCTAGAGAGACACATTTTGTAGTAGTGAAGAGGATATTAAGATATTTAAAAGACACTCTGGATTATGGTGTATAGTATCCTTTGATATTGATTCCATATTAAGTGCTTACACAGATGTAGATTGGGTTGGTTGTGTTAATGATACGAAAAGTACAAGTGGTGGTGCATTCTTTCTTAAATGTAGATTAGTGGAATGGCTAAGTAAGAAACAAGATTTAGTTTCTTTATCCATTGTAGAGGTTGAGTATATTGTAGTAGCATCTTTCCGCACACAAGTATTGTGGATGAGATAGACATTGAAGGATATCAAACTAATACATAATGAGCCTATATCTATCTTTTGTGATAATACAAGTGCAATTAACATTTCAAAAAATCCAGTGATGCACTCAAGGACAAAGCATATATCAATCAAGTATTACTTTCTGAGAGAAAATTTTATGGAGAATGAGGTGAAGCTTGAATATGTACCTACAAAGGATCAGATTGTTGACATATTCACTAAGGCTCTTTCAAAAGATACTTTTGAGTATCTTCAAGAGAATTTGGGGGTTATTTCCTCTCCTTCTATGAACTAGATGCATATGGAGATGCGTAAGTCTAGTGGATCTATGGATTCACCTCTTTGTTGGATTGATGTTGGTGGCTACCTCTCAGGGGGAGTAGATAGTGTCATTGTAGTAGTAAAGAATGTTGTCATTATGTAGAGTTGTTAATTTGATTGGGTGTACTCCTAAGGGGGAGTATTCAGAGAAAGTATCTTGGTTCAGTTTCAAAGGGTGAGAATAATGCAAAACACTCTATCCTTTTTCATTGATGTCAAAGGGGGAGAAAGAATCATGTGAAAAAGTTTATCTACTCAGGGGGAGAGAAAAGTAAATATTGAGAGAGTTTATTTAGAGTTATTTTTTATTTGATGGTTTTTCACATCATGTGTTGCCATCAATGAAAAAGGGGGATATTTTTGAAAGTATGAAGGTGTTGTCATTGATGTCAAAAAGTTGATGTTGTCAGTGATGTCAACTATGTGTTGAGGAAGTTTGTTGTAGGTTGTGCATGTGTAGTTGAGATATTGAGGAAGTGTTGTGAGTATATGGAGCTATCTTTGTGTTGAAGTGTCTAGAGATGTGTTGGAATAATGTAATGTGCTAAGATGTTGTCCCTGATACTTGTTTTCCAAGTGATTTTGATAAATTTTGATAAATAGAGAAAACGGTGTTGTGCAATCAGAACGTGCTCTAAGATGTGCTCTCCATTTATTCTGTGTTGATCCTATGCATGCAAAAATTTGATATGTTGTTCAAGGTCTTTAGTAGTTGTTATATCCAAAGTTTATGTTTTGGATTGCTATGCAGAGTGAGATGTGTGAACTAGTGTGTAAACTACGTGTCTAGTGTTGTTTATTGTGGTCTTAGAGAAATGGATTTTCTCTGTGTTTCTTCGTAGTTTGACTTCAGGTTGTGCGGATCTAGGAATTTTCTTATAGTGTTTGTATCTTTTAGAATTCAAGTTTTCACTTGATTTAGTGCAATACAATGTGTGTTTCATGCGTTAGTGTGTGTGTGAGGTTAACCGAATGTTCTGGTTGAATTATTTCCTTGATGTGAGTTTGGATGAATTATTTGTTGGATCTCAAGTGGTTTATGTATTATTCTAGATCATCTAAAAGATATTTGTGTGGTTTGTGTGTTCTCTTGTTCAAATGGGAAGTGTGTACTTAATTAGTTTATGGTGTTTAGCACAGGTAACAACCGACCTAGTGTTTACACTACATGTGAATCTTATGGAAGCATATTGAGATGTGTTAGGATTAATTTGGGTCCTAATTAAGGATTTATATGGGTCGCCTTCATTCCTATCCATTGTGGAAATGTTTAGGTGTCGACCTAATTTGAAATTGTAAGTGTAAAGGTATGTTTCCGACCTTGGAGAAGTTTTTCAAGGTTGAGGATGATATAAATAAGAGTGGTGTTGTTTTAAGATGTAAGAGAGGAGTAAGATAGATGTGAGTTATGAATGTGATATGGATTGTAGAAGTATAGATACGAATTTGAGTAGAGCACTGTGAATTTCAAAGTCTTAGCATTTTGAAGGTAGTGATTTGAAGGTGTCTACAATATTTTATACTAGGTTGCGAATGTGTTGGATAAATTGTGGTGGTTTCCTTGTTACATTGAGAATTTTTTCTCTATGTAACATTTATCTTCTATCTTCTCTTTTTGTGGCAATGAGTCATAGTTGTGAGCCTTTTTGGATAGTGTGTCCTATTCTGGCAGTGATCCCTTGTACCAGTTTTGCAATTACTTATATTGTGAGCTAATACCCATTGTGATTTTTCCCTCATTGGGTTTTCCATGTAAATATGGTGTTCTCTTATGTATGGTGTTTTTATTTTAGTTTTTGTTATCTCCATTTCATGTCTAATCACTTTAACAAAATAAGGGTTTAATGAATGCATGTGGATCTATTTACTATTGAGGGTTTTGATGTTTTAATTTACTACAATTGATTCACCTCACCTCTCAATTGTCTTGTTCATTCAACAAAAATCTCATGAATAATTATTAGAAGCTCATCTCAATTGTTCCCAAAGTAGTAAGCCATTGCACTCCCAAAACAATATTTGTTACACCCATAGAGATAACATACATTGGGATATCAAGGTGATAATATCACATGGATAATTTAATGCTATGAGATTTTCCAAAAAAATAACAATAACACCATCCACAATCAAGACCTAAAACTTTGGAACTCGATATATAAAACAATTTAGATGGGTAGCCAATTTTCTTTGATGAAAATATGAGTACTACTCAAGTCAATCAACATTGTTACTTTATGCTTCTTTAAGAAACCCACTACCTCATGAGTTAGTGGGGAACTAAAACATAAGAATGCATGAAAAAAATTTATTGGTTTGTAATCATGTGATTCCTCATTTGACTCCCTATAACCCTCTAATATTGGTTCCTCCTCTTCTTCCTCACTTGGACCTTCAATATATAACAATTTATTTTTACTATATTTATGTCCTAGACTATATTTGTTGTCACAGTTGAAACACAGCCATTTTTCTATTTTCTCCTAAATTTTTTATGGAGTCAATATAGTAGGTTGAGGTAATGCATGTGTAGGAGATGGGCATGTGCAAGATCATCATGGAAAAAATAGGCCCTTAAGTGGCAATAAAATTCAGAAAATCAGAGTTAGGCAACTTGACGTAAAAATTTGAATAAGTTATCTATATTATTTCAAAAATATGTAAGAATAGAATCTGTATAAAATTGAATGTAGTTTCTAAACTACTAGGTTTATTTAAAAAAAACAAATCTATTTGGTGAAAATTTGAAATTTCAATGCAGTAGTACTTAAATTTCAAGGAAAAAATAAGAAGTAGGTGTCTATCTAACCACCCTAACCACAATAAAATGATAATATTATTTTATAATATTTTATATATAAGTAGGGGACTCATGTCCTGATGTGATGCATATTTTTTTGTAATTTGTTTCCAAGTAAATAATTAATTATGAATTTTTTATTACAAATTTTAAAAAATATAAAAAATCATATGTCTAACCATCTTAACTTGATCAAAACTTCATGAAATTCATTCTTTTTTAAAAATCCTGTAATATGTGAAGCATAGAATTTGATGCATATTTCAGATTCAAAAAATGTGATACTGTTTGAAAACTATAGATTTTTTTCAATCAGCCTATCAATCAGGACTTTAGTCCTAATTCAAATAGAAAATGAATAATAATTATTTATTAAATTCAAAGTAAAGCATAATTTATATTGGTGGAAAGATGAGAATATCTTTAAAAAACCCTTTTTGTTTCATCAATTTTGGGTATAAAAAAGTCGTCAGCCACATGGGCCATCATATCACTTAGATATCGCCACTTTTTGGCCCATCATGATCATGCACATACCCAGATATTTCAATTACATTTACATTCCCTTGTCGTTATTACCCAAAAACTTCTCCTCAAGTTTTATTTCCATTAATATTACTTGCAATAAGGAATGTGGTTGGAATAATTGTACACCATATTTTATGTGATCCTTTAAATCACATAGAAATAGTTCCTTAAAATTTTATTCTATCACATTCTCTACTCTTAGAGAAAGTGTTTGAAATTGTTAAATATAGTCCTTGACTGTACCTTTCTTCAATTTAGTGATTTGGAATAAGTAGCTATCCATAAATTTATCTAGATAATGGATAGCAATTTTCTCTTGAAAAATTGACCATGTGATCACACAACCCTTTTTCCTCTTCTCATCACATAACCAATAATACCAAATAAAGTGATCTGGTTCCAATTATAATGATGCCATAGCCACTTTTTTTTACTAATAACTTGATGAAGTTCAAAGAAATAATCCATTTAGCAAAGCCAATTGGTGGGATCCTTGCCATCAAAATTTCTCATATCAAACTTGGGTATAAATTTCCCAGGCATGGGACTATTAAAGAGATGATCCTTCTTGAAATATGAGTCAATCCCAAATAATTCATGTCCAATAAAAGCATTATCTTCCTTCTTAATAGGTGAATCTTCTTCCTTATACTTCATACCTTGAATAACTTCTATTCTTTTGCATGTCCCTTTTTATTGAAAAAAATTATTTAGTCATATTCTTCTCCAACGATGAAATATCACCCTTGATTTTTTTGATTTCATCATTAGGGTTAATATCCTCAATTTTTAGCCCTCCTTATCTGAAGATTTCCTAGGTGTGGTAGTATTATTTTTGCCTCTTGTTGCAGACACCATCATGATGGTAGAAATAATTTTGAAATAAATAAAAATAAATAAACTCAAAATAATGTTAAAGTTTTATTGTAACGTACTAGGGCCTAGGTCATACTTTCCTAGAAAAATATCCCAAAATTTGCATTTTGCAACCTTGAGAGAAATTTTTTTGGAAACCCTAATCATGTAATAAATAACTTATTTATGCTTCAATGTGTCTACAATTTTCACTATAGGCTCTCCTATTATTTCTTCAAAAATTCACTAAAAATCAAGAACCACTTTGACATGATTTAAGAGATGTGTACTTTCTAAACAAATTGGGTAAAAACTCTAAGTCTACAATAACTCACTCAATTTTTCTCCAATTCCTCTAAAATATAGATAGCTTCTTAAATATGCTATTCCAAAAGCCTTTAAAGTTAGAGTAAAATTCACCTAAATAAGAGAGATATTATTCTCTTCCCAAAATGGCCTCCAATATGAAGAAAACACCTTGCCTCTACAATGCTAAGATCATGCCCTGATACCACTTGTAATGAAATAACTTGTATAGAAGAATATGATAGGAAATATAATGTAAATACTTGACAATAATTGAGAATAACAAGCCACTTCAAGGGGAAAAACATCCAAATATCTCCAATGAGAATATAATTTACAATATGATGGTGAAATAAAATCCACTGCCTCCTATATATAACTATTTATGCCTAGGATATCACCTAGACCTACTTAGATAACCCTATATAAGCCCTAGGCTAGCTTAATTAACTAAATAGCAATATGATAATGATAATATGACTTAATTAAGAGTTAAGATATCCACAAACAAACTATTCATAATCCGATGTATTATAATATTAAGGATGTAGCAACAAGACTTACTCTCCCTGAGTGACTTATCTTCCTCAGTCATCCTTAGCTTGTAGAAGCACTCAAGGCATGAGAGGGGTATCCATTATATTGGTTAATTAATTACGTATGTTTCATTAGTTTTATTTGTTAAAAAAAATCCCCACACCATGATTTTTTATGTGCCGCTTTGGGTTGGGTTGATGTTGGGAGATTATCCCATAACTCCCTCTAATACTTACACCCTAAGATCATCACATCCTCCAATGAATGTGGATGGAAAATAATGCACAAAATTTAATTTCAGAAAAAAATTCTAACAAATTTTCACAAACACTATTTCAATAATTCACTAAGGAAACTTTCATTAAAACATTCAAATTCATCATTTTTCATGAAAAAATAATATTTTTTCTTAATATTTCTACAAGCCAAAAACCAAAAAAATCCTAAAAACTCTATTAAAATTTTCTTCAAAATTTATTTTTCCAATTCCAAAATTTTTGAAGTACCCTAAATTTCTCTAAATATGCTCAACAACATACTTTTCATATCAAATTTCACATTTCACACATCTCCCAAAAAATTGGGCATTATACCCCATCTTTTGGAAAATTTCTAAAATAAACGTAAGACAATAAAATGAACATGATAATTTCTAAATTGAATTACATTGGAAGGTGTCTACACTCCCCCAATCCTATTCCAACTTCTTGAATTAAAAGAAAAATAAATGAAATACCTCAAACTTGATCAAATCTTGGAATGAAGAGCACATTGTGCATTCCAGTTGAGATCTCACAAGGAATTTCAAACACACTCCCCTCCTAGTTCCTAACCCAATGAATTTGACCTCATCAAATTACTCCTTTGATTGCACTCCCAATCAAAAAAATAAATTTTCACCCGAAAGAGGGTTTTTATCACATATTTATTCACAATTAAAAACATAAATGAAAACGAAAAGCCTTTTCTCTATTTACCTTTTTTCCAATTTCAAATTAAAATAATTTTTAATTTCCTTAACTCTCATTTTCCTCAAAATCCAACTAGACTGATCTAGGTGGATACTTTTCACCAAAATTTGAAGTGTTCCCATATGCTCTAGAATTCATTGCCATGTCAAAGCTCTGAAAAACCAAACCCAATGCAACTTTAACAAATTCAAAAGGAGCTCGTACACTCAAGATATTTTCAGTCAAAGTTGGGTCAAATAGGGTACCAAAGGCCGATGAGAAGAGCAAAAAAATTGATCTTTTCAGAATTGAATGAAATCAACATCAAAATGAAGAGCTCATCACCATGAATCCAATGCTACTCATTTCACCTAAAATAGATCTCATACATGAAAGACACATCCAATCAAGGATCATAGGTAACAAGTTTGACCAGGGTTGTATGGATGTTGACATCAACATGGCGTTAGCAGACTATACACTGAAATGGCAAGCTTGGCTAATGACATGTGGCAATACGGTAGGACACATGGTAGATGCAGGAGATGACACTTGGCAGTGATGTTTCACTGACTATTCTTCGATGGCAAATGAAATGGTGCCACGTGGCCTAATGAGGTGGTGCCACACAATTAATTGGTTTCAACTGTGACCAAAATTTTTGGATTGGATTCGATTGCACAACCTCTTCCTCACTAATTCTCTCAGTGATCATTACGCCAAACTTTTAGATGCACATATATATGGTGCCCAGTTTATCTTAAAGAACAATATTCTCTATTTTGGGGGCCGAGAGGTTCAAACCCCTGACCAAATCCATAGCATTGAGCACCCCCACTGCTGCACCACAAGGAGGAGGACTTTGAAACCCTTGTAAACCAAGAGACTCGACACTGTATTCTGTTGAAGCCTTGTAACTAGTTTTGGAGCATAATCAAGGATCGGTCACTCTATTGGAGAGGGACCCGGAGACAGCCATATTGGCGAACTCCATTATTAGCTTTTGTTTTATCTTCTCTATCATATCTCTCTTTTATTTTTTTCATCACTTTATTACTACTAGGTTCATTTCAACATTTCATTTACATTATTTCATTTCAAGACCTTCAATTTAATCATCATAACCATTAAGCATACACATGCAATTGTCATAGATCCTAACATCATATCATAGACACATCAATTAATTTTTAAATAACAAATATCATTTAAATTCATAATTTAAATAGATATAAGCATATATTCATTTCAATTTATAGAATTCAGGATTCAAACATGACATTAAAATAATAACCTACAATTCTCAACCCAAGGAATTATTACAATTTAATTAAACAATATCTTAACCTCATTTCTATTGTCATTATATTTTCTCCTTTCCCAAAAAAAATCAATAACCAATATAAGAATCATTTAAATTTCTAATCTCATTTGTGGAAAACATAGAACTTAAACCATTAATTAGATCAAATATTCCCTAGTCATTCATGACATAGGGATTTGAGAGTCATTCCTAGCTCGAATCCAAGGTCACATAGGGTCAAATATGACACATACCATACTTAATCTGAGTATCATTGGGGAATAGATAGGGAGGACCAATGTGACATCTCCAAATTAATGATTATTGGGGAATAACTCAAATCTATGTATCCAAGTGGACAAATATCCCTATACCTATAACCATTTAATGCACATCAAGGGTAATTTCTTAATGTATATAAATCAAAAGAAAAACATAATCATCCAAAGGGGTTCAATGGCATAAATCATAAAATAACATCTATGTATCTGTAATATAAATTATTTCTTGAATCATCAATACTCAAGATCATATTTAATCACATCATGTATATAATACACATCACTAACCTAAAGCATAATGATAAACCAATCATGTAAATGCAAAATTCCAACAATTGACATGTTGAGAGGAATCACATATCAAACATGTGGTGGTTCATACACACCATTTAGAGCCATAATACAATCACCACAAAAGTCATGAGAAAATGGTGAAGATGAAATTTTGATCTCACATTAACAAGATGCAAACAATAGGGACACTACATCATCCCCCACTAAAATTAGTCTTACTCTTCGAAGCCTACACAAAGCAAGGATATGTACACCTAATACATAATCCTTAAAACACATTATGCTCACAAGATCAACCCTCTAGACTCTCACCAAGTCTAGGCATCAAAAACACATCACCCATGTCTAGAGGTGCACAAGATAAGTGACCACCTTCCACTAGATGCATAACCACCTCAAAGATCACCACCCTACCTTCACCAACCACCATTGTAATTGATAGAAATAACTAGCTACAAGGTCCAACAAACACACAAGGCTAGAGGCAACACTATCTCACCTCCATGCACACCAAGAACATACCTCACTTCCAACTATAGAACTCTTTATGAGGTTATACCTTAGGTAATGTGTAGATATAAAGTGGAGTAGAAATTACCAAAGTAAAAACATACACACACCAATGAAATGTCTTACATAAAAGGAATTGAAACAACAAACTAAGTTGTTATGGCTATCCTTTCAAATTGTCTCATTGTTCTCTAATCTTAAGGATCCTCAAATTCATGCTATCAAATTTGTATGTTGCGCATGAATTCACAAGATGACAACCTAAGAAATGAGAAGATTTGTGAAATGTAGAGCTACATGCCTACATTAACATATTTTTATATTTTTGATATGAAGGCTGAATGAAATATGAAATTTCTGCTATGTAAATGATACTAAGATTATTGTTATTGATGTAATGAAAATCTAAATGCAATTCTATGATAAACACAATAAAAACTAATGCAACACTAAAATACTACAAATTCAAATTGCCATGATAAAAATGATAAATGCTATGTGTGGATATTTAAAATAACCCATGCTCCCTTCAGGTTATCTTGATGTTTTACCTGCCTTCCGACCTCGCATGACAATGCAAATGGCATCCAGCTTCACCTTTCGGTATTCTCACACAAAGCCGCCACGTGTCACTAAATCTCTTACCAAAAGAATGAATCCCTTCTCTTCTCTCTCTGACCTTGACTTCCTGCCACGTATCCTTAGCCTTTGAAAACTCTGTTGGGCCCCACAAACCATGCTGATAATAAAGAAGCTTCCACATGTCTCTTCATCACAAACTCTCTGCAAGGGACGAGGAAGATGATTTTTGGTTTGCGAAGAGTTGCCATGTACCCTTAGAATGGTTAAATAAAAATAAAAGAGTGATGCAAATACATGGCTACCATATTGCACTGCGTGTTATACCAGTTTTCACTCTAGGCGACATTTGTTTACATAGTTCAAAGTGGGACCACTAGCATCATTTGCAAAGAATGCACCTGACCGACGAGAAACTAGGTTCATGATCAAGAATCTTTCTGTTACAACAGCTGTGATGAATCATTGCTACAAGCATTATGATTCATGATGAGGAATTGTTTTTGTTACAGGCTTCCAAGGTGGTGGATGTTCTTGGCTATATATACTACTTATACCGAAGGAGAAGGGATCTCGGTCTGAAGAAGGAGTTCTTTAGGCTAGGAAAGAAAAATGCTATGAGCTAATTCAAAATAATTTGTAGAAGAATTTAGGAGACACCAAGCCTCTATTTTTTTAGATAGCTATAAAGACTCATAGATTGTGCCCTTGTAATTTGGAATTTCTATTTCTTAACTATTGATAACATTATACTATGTTATTTCTGAATAGTTTATTTGCAAATTCAATGATTTGAATAGAATGCTGATTTGGGAACATGTCTTTGACTCTTTCTGATCAGCAAAACTTTGTGTAAATGATTTTATGTTATGAGAAAAATAATTCAAGTCTTTTTATTTGATAGTTTTCATTTTGAACATAATAGATTGCTTAGCAGGCCCTTACACCATATCTATGAGATAGGTCTATCATTCCTTAAATCTAAATCTTGGTGTATCGCCCTAGTTAGATCTTTTATTTTTTATCTGCTTCCTTTTCCCATTCAAAACCCCAGTTACAAAAGAAGCCAGCTTCTTTAAAATTTGGATGTCACTTAGTTTGGCGCAATAGGTCCCCCCCTAAAACTAAGTTTCCCATAGAACGTTGTTACATTGCCTTTTTTTGGCATCAACAACTTTTTCTTTTCTAGCACGCTCGGTGGGACAACTATGAAGGATATGCTTAAACTTTAAGCAAAGTACATGAACCATTGACCTATCACAAGATCCCAAACATTGAACAACCATGGTTTGTTGGTATCTCCATTAGGTTCAATACCAACTAGAACCCATTACAGAAACATCCTGAATCCTTCACCAACTATGTTGCCTATCGCCAATCGAAATTACATGGCTTGGGATGCCAAAAGTCCTCTTGTTGCCCCAGTAGCACCTACCATTTGGCCCTCCATCCCGGTCTTTGTCCTCAAGTCTATTCCTAAGTTTATCAGAGATGGATTGAGAAC
This sequence comes from Sequoiadendron giganteum, assembly GCA_007115665.2. NCBI lineage: Eukaryota > Viridiplantae > Streptophyta > Pinopsida > Cupressales > Cupressaceae > Sequoiadendron > Sequoiadendron giganteum. The sequence goes on along the minus strand of CM021108.1, from coordinate 437,674,843 downwards.
ACCATCCGAACATCTCCAAGATGTCGCGGATGTGTGTTTGGTCCATGGAGTAACAGATGAAAACATAGCGCTAAGGTTTCTCGCAACCTCTTTTGGAGGGAAAGCATCAGATTGGTACCGCACTCTATCCGCTAACTCTATCAATACATTGAATCAGCTTGGAGACTCTTTCTTTGAAATATTCTCGAATGATGGAGATATATCTTCTTAGTATCACAAGCTAGAGACCACCAAGCGGGCCCTATATAGGGCCTTGATGGACTTCAACACATGGCTCCACATAACTTGGAAAAGAGTTCATGTCTGCAATTCATCTGTCACCTAACTTAGCATTCATGTTTTATCTGAAGTCCATCAATGCCGAAATTTCCATGATTATCCAATCACTCGACAGAACCATGCTACTAGATGCATACAGTATTACAATTAAAGCATAAAACAATCTAATCGATGTTGGGAAGTTTCCTCCTCTGCCCAATATTCCTATACTCCTCGAGATGCCAGCTTCTTCCTAGGCAATGCTACCTACCGTACCAACTACTTCCCCACAATCTATGTACATGTAGGCAAGCACACCTCAGAGTGCCTTACCTAGTCCTTCGAAGAATGAAACAAGTGACATAAATTAAATGTTATGAGCTATGGCCAACGAGATAACTATCATCAAGCACAACCAAGCTGCTCCTCCAAAGCTAGCCTATTAGAATTATCAATGTGGAAGGTCCTCTTACCAACAAAATTAGTTCCAAGGAAGCACTTGCACAAGTCCTTAGGCATCAACGGCAAGTCAAATAGTGTTGGTACCTACTCCGTTACCAAATACCAACCTAGGCTCAAATAGAGAATTGACTGCGGGACAAAACATTTTGATTGATGACAAAAACCCTTGGTGTTTTCCTTGCAGGGATTCACATATGCCCCAAAATTACCCACGCGACAATCTACAATAAAAGGTAGCAGCCCAGCGTAGCCAAGGTGCAGCGTTGGAGCATGGAGACTATGTATACACCTCCCCGCAAATGGAAAATGTGGTACTCACTACTTAGATGCAAGGAATGTCCCTAGAATAGGAAAACAATATAACTCTTGACCATGCCATTTTCTCATGGATGGAAGGAGAAGAGTGTTAGAGTAATAAGTTATTACACTTAATTAATTAAATCATATTGGTTAATATATTAAGTCTCTTATTCCTTTAGTTACGTAAGCTAAACTTAGGCACATTAATAATTGATTAATTATTAAGTGTGCACACTAGGGTTTCCCTTTTAGGTCAACATTAGGGTTGCATACATTGCTTTTATAAAGCCAATAATCTCTTGTAATTTCTTAATTCTGAATATATCGATTTGCACATCTTCATGCAAAGCTCTTTCTTTTTATTGTTTTTCTCTTATGTGGAAGGCCTTTTGGTTTGCATGTCTAATCTTGATTTCTAACATGGTATCAAAGCCTTGACATGCAACCCCTTCTCAGATTTTGGAGAAAATCATTGCAGAGTTCGTTCGGGGCTCCTCAAGGGTATCATGCCTTGAGTTCATCTATGTGGCATTTTGGATCAGATCGGGCTTCAACATTGGATTCAAAGCACTGGAAAAAGTTAGGGTTGGCTTTTATTTTATAGATTTTGGTCATCGTTTGCCAGATCTGTGAGGGTTTCAAGTTCGGTGATTTACTGGAAGCTTTGGAGGTAGCCATTTTTTTGGAGCATTTTGAGCACAAACGGAGGTCACCATCACGTTCATAGCAGCCAAAAACCCTAAGATCACCCTTCGTTTCGTCGATTTTGGAGAAGTTGATCTAGAAGGCAAAAAAAAATTGCTAGGGAGGTCATACGACCTCCCCAGCATGCTCCCCAAGGCATGAAAATCAAAAATAAAATAGAAAAGGGTGGTTTTTTAGTTTCTATGCCAGTGCCTCTAGTTCAAAGGGCTTTTGCTACCAAGCAACCACCAGGCGGCCACTGGTCCGCCGCCGCCACCGGTGGCTCCCCCACCTTGCTCCACCGGCTCTAGGCCAGCCCCCGCGAGCTCCTTTCAGCTCTGTCCCGATCATATGGAGGACCAGGGGCTCTCCGCCAGCCCTTGAGGGCTTCCTCTCTATAGCCTAAGGTCCTATGGGGGACCGAGAGCTCTATGCCCAGCCCCCGGCCAACTCCAGCCCCCACTCAGGTCACATGGGTGACCAGGTCCAAAATTTTTTTTGAAGGAGGGCCGATTTTTTGCAACGACGACCAAATGGCCATCAAATTTATTCCCTTGAAGTGCTGACGTCATCGGTCAAACGGCCCCTCTTTGCCCCCTCCTAGCCCTGATTTGCCTTCAAGGAGCAATTTTGTTTCTTTTTGGCATAACTTGGGCATACGGTATCAAAATCGGGCAAACAAGATATCGCCGGAAAGCTGGTTCCAAGAACTATCTAGTGGTGTAGTTTATTTTTCAGTACTTTTCTATTTTACTAAATTTATTTTTGTTTTAAGTCAGATGTTCATTTATCGCTTTTAAGCTCATAACTTTTTGCCACGATCTCCGATTTTCGCTATCTTTGTGGCATTGGAAAGATATTGAGGAGCTCTATGTTGCTGTCCATGCACTTTTTTCTATATTTGTCCTAGAGTTTATCGTTATTCCATATTTGGCCCGATGGGTTTTTTGGATATTACTTGGATATTTTGGTAGTTGGGAGGGTGCAAATTGCATCTTTGCACTTCATTTCAGTATCACATCATTCATTTTATCTACTGTTGCTTCATAGATTCCATGTTTGTTCCCATTTGGAGTTTTCTAGTGTTCTGTGGCATCGAGTCTATTTTTGCATTATTATGATTCCGATATGGTTTCTTGTAAACAAAAGTATCTTTCCTTGCTTGCCGGATTCAGGTTCCAGTGTTACTCCACACTGTTCTTCCAGTGTTTCTTTGCAGCAGGTTATCTATTGAGGGGGGGGGGGGTTGTCCCATTTGGTTTTCTCCTCTTTCTCTTACTCATTCTTGCATTTGTAAATGGGTACCTGATCAAGCCTAGTTTCTGGGACCCATCTTTGCTTTCATGCATATTTTTTCTAGTGTTTTAGCTACTTCCTAAGTTCATCTTAAGGGGGGGTGTTAGAGTAATAATTTATTACACTTAATTAATTATATCATATTGGTTAATTAATTAAGTCACTTATTCCTTTAGTTACTTAAGCTAAACTTAGGCACATTAATAATTGATTAATTATTAAGTGTGCACACTAGGGTTTCCCTTTTAGGTCAACATTAGGGTTGGATACATTGCTTTTATAAAGAAAATAATCTCTTATAATTTCTTAATTCTAAATATATCAATTTGCACATCTTCATGCAAAGCTCTTGCTTTTTATTGTTTTTCTCTTCTGTGGAAGGCCTTTTGGTTTGCATGTCTGATCTTGGTTTCTAACAAAGAGGCAGTGTTCACATTTGAATCAACCACTTCTAAAGCTCTACATATACCACTTGACAAAAACATTCACTCCAAAGGAGACTCCACAGACGAAGCATTCGTCCCACAATTGGTCAATCCACAGCCGAAAAACACCCCTGACAATGAATCTAGTACTTCTACAGTGGCACCATTATATCCACCAACAAAGGAAATTATAACAAGAAGGGCCAAAAGGAAAGAACTTCCAAGGCCACCATAGTTTGATGTAGTGGAATAATTGAAAAATTCATCCACTAATGTTTCCCTATGGAAAATATTAGCCATTCCAGAGCAAAAGATATTGCTACAAAAGGCTCTCCAAGAAGAGTCGATTACAAAACAAAGAGACCAACCATTGCAGGAGGAAGCTATTAGTCAATCACCTCTGACCAAAGTTATCATGAATACCATAGAAGAAGCGTCTACTGAAGATCAAGAAGAGAAGTCGGCATTCAAAATTGAAAAAGGCAAACCAAAGTCGAAGCTGTTTTACTTGACCCTTGTTTTAGGTAAGAAATTACTACACAACTCCATGATCGACTCCAGCGCCAACACCACGGTCATGCCCAGGCAGATAGCTGAAGCCCTAGGACTGACCTACGAACCATTAAAGAAAGGAGTCATGCAGTTAGATGGGAATATGGTTGATACTGTGGGAGTGATGAGAAACCTCCTATTAACCCTGTTTTCTTACCCAACTATCACAGTCAAGCAGGATACAGTGATCACTAATATTCCCCCACTATTCGATCTATGCCTATCTAGGGAATTCAATGCTAAATTAGGTGCATACCTTTCTCTAGATTGGTCACACTTGATTATAAGGACCAAACATGGGGCTAAAACAAAGCTAGTATCCAAACCTCTGCATTTGGAACATGTTGTAGATGAAGCTATGACAATATTTGAGCCTGCCCACACTTCTATTACCAAGGATGAAATGTACTCCACCAAACTTCTTGAGGATGAAGAAATTATAGGAGATCGAACTGATCAAGAGGAGGTGCTCTTGAGCGAATTCATTGATAAAGACCCTTTCGCCAATTATCATGCCACTGGATTGGAAAATTTTGTCATTAATGATGAAGATCAAGCTATCCCAAAGGTGGTACAAAAACCCGAACGAAGTTTGAAAATCAAGCTACATTCACCACACTTCAAGGATATAGAATGCAAGAGCAGTGTGTAAACTAGAGAAGACCCGACCTCCCTGAACAACAAGGAGATAATCAAGCCTTTTTGATCCTAATTGTCTTGTTCTAGTGACAGGATGGAAAATAAAGGCTTCATAACAAGTTTGGACTTAGTAAAGCAACAAGGCCTAGATTTTTTCGGAGTTCCCAAACTAATTGAGAATCAAGCCTTGGATATCGAGGTTGCAAGGGATGTTCGTGTGGGATCATCTGGAGAAAAGGTCTGGGACCTAGTTGAGAGCTTTAGAACCTACAATATCCATGTCCCTCAGGAACAAAATGATGACATGAAAGATATGGCCGAAGTTGGATCCCAATCTAAATGAGCACCCGACCCGATGTAAAGCCAATGCTCTAGGGACTTAACATTTCAGCTCATAGATAAGAATGATGGGAAATACTGGCAAGTACTCAACAACAATGGACCTATCACCCAGATTAGTTTGCAGTCGAAAGAGGCTACCGACCAAAGGAGGGCAAGAGTCACCACAAGTGACAACAAGCAAGGCATCCTGCAAGGATTCTGTGAACTTCAAAGGGATTCAACCACTCCAGAGGGTTCCCCTTTTAACAATACTACAAATAATAAGAGAAAGAACTTAGCAAGAAAAGATAATTGTACGAATGGTCAAAATAGAAAGGAAAACAATTTATGAGTCCGAAAAAGAATTCTATGTCAAGAAAAAAGGAGGCGCATATATCTCTTAAGGTAAATTGATTGGTTGTCTACCTGGTCATATGATAAGCTCAAAGGACATGATCTTGAAATCATCCAACCCACAATAACAACAAAGAAAGGGACCAAATCAACATGCCAAATAAAAAGGCTAGTAGGTCCAAATGTTGAGGCACTGATAAAATGAAAAAGGTCAGCGAGGTTAATACTGATGCAAGATACCTTCTTCACTGAACCTAATGCAGTTATTAGTCGCTTTCCAGGATAAAGGAAAAATGAAGGAATTTACCTATTTCCCAATCTCTGCAAATGGAAGCAAGTGCCAACAAAGAATTATCACTCACCACCCTCTGTGGAACTAATCTCACATAACATAGTAGGTATCAACATGTTGTCCCAATTCAATGGTCCTTCTAACTAGCAGCTAGAGGATAAAATTCTGGTATTAATATCCAGCAAGCATAAATCAAGAACTGATAAGCATAAGGAATCCATTCACAATGATCCAAAACAAGTGAGACAAGGCTTTCAAATTAGGAAGTAGGGAAGGAAAGTCATCAAGGGTTCCCCATTAAGGGAATTCACTTTAAAATTCTAAGGGCTTGTGTAGATAGTCATACCATGTAAATATGTAATTATGCGTGTTTTTTTTTCTTTTTGTTCGACCAGTTTTCCTAATCAGTAACACAACAATTGAAATTCCATAATGCAACACAAAGAATAACACAAAATTTCCAAAGTAATAAAATCATGCAGCAAGTTAGAGATATTAAATATAAGCTTAGCCTTCATTATATTTATATACTTCAACAAAATTACAACAGAAAAATGGCTCAAAATCCACATGTTCAGAGGAGTATATATTTATATATATATGATATGAAGCCTTTCTTAGGCTATATACAAAAAGATTAAACAACTTTTGGTCTTAAGGGAACAAGAAAGAGAAGAGTTTCAGTCTTCAACGAGAGAAATGGCATCAAAATCACCAGGTACCGCCTCATCCTCGGCCACATCAACAACTTTGTCCAAATAAGTATTGATAGGTGGTGTCAGGAACACCAGGCTCCTAAATTCAGTATACCAGTCAATGTTGGAAAACGACACCACATTGTAAATTCGAAGCAGAAAATAACAGGCACGAGTGGCTTTCTGATGATGAACTTCTTGCGAATGAAGGTAAAAACCACTTAGAATTGGTAACCATGGGATGATCGCATCCTCTTCAATGAATTGGCGAAGGTCTCTTATGGCTAGTATCCAACCAAACACAGCATGCACCAACACCTCTTTGAGGCCATTCAAGTACTTATTTGGGAACACTGTTGTCACCAACCAAATGATAAGAAACATAGGAACTTGGATGTCGAATAGTGATGCCACGAAGTGAGAACTCATGTCAGTATTCACCCTATAATTGTCATCATATTCAAGATAGTCATGACCAAGGATCCATTTCATGCTATGATGGCCAAAGAGTGTTTATTCTTCATCATCCATTTTAAATGCCTAGTTGAAACCTCCCCCAGATAATCCATTTGAGGTTTGTGGGAGGTGATCCTAATAGGGGTGTCCATGGCATCATAAGTTATACAACTATTCTCGGAGCAAGATGCCTAAATTCAAACTCTATGCAAATACTACACGGACTCCAATTACTACTTCCTAAGCTAATTACCTAATGTTGATTTTGCTAAAGTTGCTAAGTTAATCTCTCGACTGACTAGACACCTATTTATAGAAGCAGCAGGGATGAGCGCGGTATTTTACATACCATAAGCATGAGATTAGGCAAGTACTACATCAAAAATTGCACCAAGGCTCACTTGAAGTTTGCACCAAGTTGCAATCGCAAGTATGATTTGATGTAGGTAAGCTAATTAATTAGCACAAGCTACTTGTAGCATTCGGCGATAGCCCTTTACGACGGACAGTGAGGTGTTGTCCTTCTAGGTGCTACTCAAAGCCTGAGAAAAGATATAGATCTAAGTGATGGTTATCGCATACTTTGGCATAATCATTGTGTCCAGAGTATTAATTTTCAAAATATACAATGCCTGGCATGCTTTCAAATCGCCGACCCAATTTCCAACGGAAAATTGCATAAAAATTTGCAAGTACTTCGAGTCATCATAAAGTCTTATCATTTAAAAAATCAAGACTTTCCTTCCACAAACTCAAAGTTCAGTGGTACATGTCAAATTTAATGCAAGAAAAAGAAATCATCTATCACAAAGAGGAGGAAGAAAATTTAAAATGTTGCATGTAACTATTTAAAAGCGAAGAAGGATTTTTTAAGGAAAACTACAAGAGCTTTGCAGGTTCTTTTTTAAGGTACAAAATCGTTAATAAATGCTAACCAAATTTTCAAAAACTTTAGAGGAAAAATGGCCGCCCTTGAAGCAACCCAGAACCCATAGATGAAAAAACCAGGCAAAGCACCTCAGAGCTTGGTCGATGAAATAATTGACACACCTATGGTCAATATATTCAAGCAACAGCAGTCCTATGCTACGCTGAGAATCCTCAAAAACTAGAATGGCCCCACACACAGCCGACTAGGAAGGGTGCACTCAAAGATGCTAATTTGATAAAGGAGGAATGAGATAATATCTATGATCTCATCCTCAAGACTAACCCTAAGGGTTTAAAGGAGGCCACTTTTGCAAGGATGAATAAATCCCAACACCATTTATCATTCAAATAATGGAAAAGTGGGCTTCCCCAATATATGGTTCCCTATGTACCCCGCTGCCCAAAATGATTCAGGAAAGTGTTTGATGCTTCAATTTGGTGACTAGCGCCATTGAAGGTCGCAAATTGAGGGTAGTGCTAACTGTAGATTCCCTTAGGAACATGTTATGCATTCCCAAGGTTGGCACCAGAGGGTGGGTGATGGAGCATTTTAGCCAAAGGAAAGGTGTCGAATACTAGGGAGGTTAGAATCAAGCCGAGGATTTTTACAATGTCGAGACCAGAAGACCCTAGGAGAGCAAGCAACCACTAAGGAATCTGAATCATTATGGTGATTATAGGAAACCAGATATGAAGGATGCCTTCTCTATGATATATTTTGTCTGTGGTTTTGATAACGATGAGATTGTGTCTAAAGTTCATTTGGGCCTTGGTTTCCAACTCAAGAGATAGAAGAAACCTTTTTGGTATGACTTCACAAAAATGATTATCAGGGACATGAAGAAACAGATTGGTGAATTCGAGACTATGGGTAAATTTAGATATCCATCTCTCCTTGCCTATATGTTTCTATATAAAAACCTTGATTTCTTCGGGGAAAAAATAGAATTGTCAATATTTGATAAGAAGAAGCATCGAAAACCAGCTTCGGCATGGACTCCTGTCCTTTGTTCCACTTACATTATGCATTTTCGAAAAAAATCTTGGATCCGATTTTGCATGACCTAGGTGAGGATGGTGATTATTATTGCCTATCGGGCGATCAAACCAGTTGGATGAGGTCCCTATTCCCAAAGTGCGACTAGTTCCTCGGTGAAGATTTCACATGTGTCTGAGTGCACAGATTTTGCAAAGATCTGATCCGACTTCCCGCATCCCCCACTGATTGGGTACTGGCCCTTGAAGTCTTCCAATAGATGACTGCTATGGACTAGAATTTTTTCTCCGACGCAAAGAAGAAAAATAAAACATTCTTCGATTGCCCAATGAGCTTCAAAATGGTGATCATGGTAAAAAGGAGGTCGACAGAGTTGTAGGAGGCTAAGTTGGAACACCTCGGGTTGGTTTTTATCTATGAAAAATAGGACTACAACCTTGAGAATGACCTAGGCGACACATCTATTAAGGTAAAGCATAGTCCTCAGCCATACTAGGAGGCACGAAGAAATCTGGTTGAAGATGATAGAAAATTCTGGGTGGACTTGGCACTCATGTCGATGGATAATCAGAGGTCACCATGGCTCCACTTCTACCTCATCAAAGGGAAGGTTGATGAAAATAGTCATATAGGTATTACCCTCTGAGGTCGCTTGGTAAAAGAGAATTGGAATCCGGAAAAGATAAATAATTTATGGATCTACCAACAGGAGACTAGGAACCCCGACGTCCCCTTCTAGGATCCATCAATTTTTTATGCCGATGACCAATTTGATTCCCTCTGGGATGAGAATCATCCATGCTCTAATGCAAGTGATGCAAAGGAACCCGACCCTGAAGATGCCCCACCACACTCTAATAAAGGAAATCTCAAATGAAAGGCGGTGGTGCAGTCTAGTACCATGATTAGGAGTGTGAAGATGAAAAATTCATGATCAGGGTCCTCACAATCTTGACCGATAGCAGCAATGGCTAACATTGGTGCAACACAATAATCGACAAAGGTGGTAGATGTGGATAAATCTCCACTGAACAAAGGATAGCGTGTTGATGTTGATATTGCTAGTAGTTTGCAATAGGCCACGGTCGACAAAGGGATGGAAATAGATTCAGCCTCTCAAGTATCATTCTCTTCCCCTCTCCTTGGCTCATGGTATTTTGCCTCTCCTTCATTCCCTACAACACCTATCAGTCTTGGTATAGGACTATCATTCTTTTCCCCCTCTGCAATAGCTGCAAGAGGTCCTCTCTAGTTCTCTCATATCGGACAAATGACTTTCACTCCCCCTGGGCTGCCCCATCACTAGTCAGAACCCCTTTTCACTCCCCAATTGTCTCCTCATCTACACCCATATCAATGAGCCCAATGGTCTTCAAAGCTATCATCCCTATTGCATCATTAGAGTCAGCTCCAACCCAGCCTTCACAAACATCAGAGCCTGAAGTATCTCCCTCATCCCCACCACTATCCATGAGACCCTCCATGATGGTATCACCTAGGATGTGGAATATTCCTCCTTTCTCTCCACAAAAGGTAGCCCTTCCAAAAAAGAAAACATTTGAGGTCACCCATCTCTCTTTTCCTTTTGTTGTCCCTCCTAGTGTTCCCTTTGTAGGTGAATGAATCAAATCACTGGCTTAATTCTTGTCCCAGAGTGATATAATGAGGCATGCTCGATCTCTCTGACTTCAGAAGCGATTAGCAAAAGATGCAAAGAGACCAACGGAGCCCAGGGTCCATACAACTTATAACGAGGCTTAGCAATCATTGCATTTTGCAACCCTGCATCTAAATTTTGTTAAACCACAGGGAGAAATGCAACTCGATGACTATAACATTCATGCCATCAAACTGGACTTGTGTGTCACCTAACCACAACATAAAGTCAAACTCCTGGAGGAGACATAACAAGTAGTGACTATTGACTTCCTTAAGTCTGGTCACAAATTAAAAAAGGTGGAGGATGAGATCAAGGATGTCAAGGCAAGACTAGATGTTGCGTTGACTAAAGAAAAGGCATAGGATGCCAAAAGGGTGCACATCGCACAAAATACATAGGCTAAATAGGCTAGCCTTCAAAGAGAGCTTGAGAAGTTCCAAGCCTAAGAATCGGGTCAGATAGTTGAGCTACAATAAAAGAGCCAGGAATTATCCGATCAATTGGCTCAGTTGGAAGAGGAAGTGCAGTGAAATATCAGAGAGTTACAGTAGCTAACTGACCATCTTGAGTAGACAGTATAGGAAAAGGAGGCAAATCATGCGAGCACATAGGCTCAACTCCAAGAAGATATCAGGAAGTTCAAGCTTACCTTGGATCAGGAGTTCACAATCCAGGATCAAGCTCAAGAAAGGTGGTTGGCCATACAAAATGACCTAAAGAAGAAGCTCACCTCTTCCATGGAACAAATTGAGGGGTTAACATAGTAAATTGGGACGAAGGATGCTGAGATTAACTAGTTGAAGAAAATCGCCCAAACCCCTTCTCCACAATCACACCTCTGTTCAGTATCCCTATAGTTGTATGCTTCCTGCTGGGAAAGGGTCAAAGCCTTGTGCCCTACCCTACAACCCACACTCTGATTCATGGAAGAAGCTACATATTTATGCAAATAAGTTCATAGCACGATGGAGAAATTCCCACAATTCATAGAGGAAAAGGTTCCCAAAGGAAAGAGGCTACTGGACAAGCTATATACAATGCCGAGCGAAGATTTGGAATGAGCAAGGATCAAGGATCAGAGGACAGTTGTTGAGGTCACGAGAAGATTTATCTGCTGCTAGGAGGCCACTCTCCATGCTCAAATATGTTTGAGTACATTGGGGCAGACTATGGACGGTGTTCAGGAAAGGCTTTCCCAACTAGCACAAATGGGTTTTCCCTCTCCTTTTCTTCCAAATGAATCTGTGGCTACTACAGAATAGATTTCAGCCAAAATTGAGATAAGGAAGTAGGACTTGTTAGTTTTTCAGAGTTTCAGCCAGCCTCCTACTACTGAGAAAATTGAAGGTGTGATCAATCGAATTGTGCGGCTACTTTTCCAGCTTGAGGATGAGTTGGGAAAATTTTTGGTCATTTCCTACAAGGAGGTGATTGACATACACAAAGCCCATGGGATCTTATGCACCATATCAACACCTTCTAAGGCTGATTGGTTGCCCTTGCAGGATGCCTTTTTTGAACTATGACTCCAACACATGAATGAATAAAACTCTGGTCTTTGAAACCAGAAATTTTTGGATTCACCGATCTGTAGGCGAAATGCCCTTGGTAGTCACCAAAAGCTACGGATATTTAAAATACCCCATGCTCCCTTCGGGTTATCTTGATGTTTTTCCTGCCTTTTGACCTCGCCCAACAATGCAAATGGCATCCATATTCACCTTTCGGTATTCTTGTAGACACATAAAAATGACCAAAGCCTGCAAGCAATATTTTACCACCTTTCCTCTTAGCATAATTATGACATTTTAATTATGTTGCTAACCCACCTTCAACTATTAATTGAATAATGCATAATTATTGAATTAATTCATGATTTTCTATTCTTCATGATTATTAAATAAATAAATCTTATTTATTTATTTAATGTGTCATTAATTATCAAAGTCGTCTCATAATTAAATAAAGTCTCATTTATTTAATTGGTCATTATCATTAATGTCCTCTTGATTATTAAATAAATATATTTTAATATATTTATTCAATATGTCACTTTTCCCTAAATCCTCTTTTAATTAAATAGATTTGTTAATTTATTTAATTAATTAACTACCTCTTCTAAATTAAATAATTACTCCTAATTATTTAATTGCTTGATGTGACACTTCTCTATTTTTAAATAAAACAATTAATTTAAAAATGTCTCACATAGTTAACTGATTCTTCTTTTAGTAATTAATTTCAAAAATCAATTACTTATTATCTCACAAAATTCATATTTTGAATTAATTTAATTCAAAATAGAAATATCCTTCTACAAATCAAGTAATTTCTAAAATTACTGATTTTCTAAAATCTCATCTTCTTATCTTCTGATTTTTGCTAATTTCATCTCAATGTCACATTTATTCTCCATCATTGATTTAATTTCCTAAATTAAATCTTGTCCACACATTTGGGGATTTTACCCTAACCCTAATTGAGAGTTGTCATTTTGAATCTTGACAATTGATTCTAGGGCATTTCTCAATCTCCCATCTCGTTTGTCCGTTCAAGATTGCATTTTCTATAAAATGACAATCTTGTTCTCATTTTTGACATCTCTTATTAATATCTTAGATCTCATATTAGAATCTCTTAAATTATCTTTCATTATCATTGCTTAATATCTTTACATTTGTCATTTTATCTACTTGCATGCTAGAATTAATTTCTATTTGCACTTAGTTTATACAAATCTTTCAAAGTTTTGTCTAGGACTAGTCAAATATAGAGTTTTCTCACAAAACCTCAGGGCATATTCTTCAACACAGCAAAACCAAGGAGGTGCAATGGAAATTAGCCATGGAGGAGAGAAGAATGGGTGAGCTTGTTCCAGTTTTCCTTTCCTTTTCTCATTTTGTCCTTTGCATTCTATTGTGTTGTTTGGATTTATAATTAATATTGCATGCATTATACGACTAACCAATCTATCTTGTAGAAATCCATCATTACATTGGTGAACCCGACCCCTTAACACATTTTTTGCAAGTTCTCGTACGGCCTCGGTTTTTGTTTTGCAGGTATAGGAGTACGAAACAATGCAACTGCAAGCCTCTGCAACACAAACACTCTATTGTGCCGCATTTGAGCTTGCGAACAATGCATTTGAACTGTCGCAACTCATTTGAGCTCACAAGTGACACATTCAACTTGTTGCAATGCACTTGATCTCCCAAGCGACGCAATCGGTCTGTTGCGCCGCATTTGGCATCCTGCGATGCAACCAACTCGTAATTTTTTTTTCTTCGGTCTTCTTTCGGTTTCTGTTATTTTCTCTTTTTTGTTTCTAGATTAGTGATTTCTAGTGTTACTAATTTTTTTTGTGACAGCATGTGTCTAGCTAGATTTAATTAGTTGTGTTGTTTTTCTTTTCCTTTCTATGAAACAACTTGCATTTTAAACGCATTAGCTAAAAAGAATAGACATGAAAGTGCATTGGTTAAAAAGAACAACAAACTTTGTTTTTCATTGGGTTTAAAATTAACTCTTAGATAAAAAATACTAAAAATGGTTAAAATAAACCCCTTGTCTGAAAATCACTACAAATGGATAAAATGAACCTTGTGCATTCTCTATTTGTTCACATTTCAATTTTGGTTTTAAAATAACACCATGCGAGTGTGATCCAAAATATTCATGTGCTCTCTCTTTCTTTTTAAACAAAGATCGATCAAACTATGAATATTTTTGGTCGCTTTTGTTGAACTTTAGAAAATTGGGCCTGCTTTGGTCAGAAAAAGTACTCACCCCAAAGCAACTCAAAATAGCAACGAAGCTCTTTAGCTGAGCTACTTTCGACCAGTATATAAATGTGAATCCTAAGGGAAAGCCTAGGATTATGAGTGCAGATATGTCGTATGGACCAAGTAGTACTCCCCAAAACCCTGTTGAGCTAACCTCTTCAGGATATAGTGCCTCCTTAATGGAGCTTAATCTTGGCCCCATGTATGACCACTTGAATGAATGTCCGAATTAAATCCTTTGTTATAGAAAACCAAAAACCTTCTATTCTTTGGTGTAGCAATGGTCGTTGCCAAGGTACCCGCACCTGCGTAGTTCTTAGTAGAAATGATCAATCTGCCATGGGAGTTTCATGAAGGTTGGAAGCTTGGTTTCCCTGAGAAGTGAGTGCACTATAAGGGGGAAGCCCGTGGGGCCAAGCTTCTGAATTTATTCGCTAAGGATATGCGGTTAGTGGGATCCAAAAGAATATTGTCTTTACAGCCTTAGGATTTTTGTCAATGTCTTCCATGTGATTGATTTTCAAATATTTTTACAACACCAAGTGTTTGCCAAACTATTTTCAGAAAACTTCAATGCACTAAACATCAAAAATTTGAGACAAAACTGGTAAATCTATAAACTATTTTTTTCCAAAAAATTGATTCCCGCGACGCAAACGCTCTGTCAAAATGCATTCACTCTATTTTGAGCCACAATCGCTCTGATGAGCTACATTTGAAGAATTCAGAGTCGTAATCGCTCTGATGCACCACATTTGAAACATCCAGCATCACATTCACCATTCTGAGCCGCATTCATAGTTTCAAACCGCATTCACTATTTTGAGTCACATTCGCAAGTTCCAGAACTGCATTCGCAAAACTGAACCGCATTTTCCCTATCGTACCACATTCACTACGACGCATTTGCAAAAACTTCATAACCATCTTCTCACTGTCAAAAACGAAACCCAAAACTTGTCTTTTCTAGAATTACATCAAGTCTTCCTTCACTGTTACTATTTAAACCAGACACTAAAATGCTCAACTCCCCTTAAACATTGGATTATAGGTACCATTTTAGGATCACAATAGGGTTCCATTTCCATTCCATTATTTGCATTGTTAACTCTACCATCTCCTTAGACACTTACTTTTGTAGATTTTAGGAGTAGACTCTTACCATCCATTGTCCAAACTTTGCATTCAATAGTAGGTTATCATTGGACCCAATTACCCTTTGTCATTTAGTCACAGCTTTTGTGAATTATTTCCCACTCAATAGTCTAGTGTGGAAACTTCACTTTGTCCTCTTTTAGCCCTTTTATGGTCCATTGGTATTCCAAACTTGAATCATTGCCAAAAATTTGTTTGCTCAAGTAGTCATCTTCTTAGATTTCTCAATAGTGAGTACATCTTACGCTCCTTTGTAGTTGCATACCATTTAGAGTCTCCATTTTTAGTGTCACACCATTTGCATTCACAAACCTTTGTTCTCCTTTAGCTCTCATTTACATCTCATAAACTTTCCTAAAATTCCAAAAAACCCAAAAACATAGTGTCATATTTAGATCATTTTCCCACATCATCCCAAAGTTGAGCAAAACTTTTATGGTTGAAACTAGATTACAGAAAAAGAAAAGAATAATGGATTCCTTTGGACAAGACACCAACTTTCTTGGTTTCAAAACTGGCATGAATTCTTTCCCTAATTACATGAACAATCCTTCTTATAACATGGGAAATTCCAATATCAATCCTTTTAGTGAGATGAACATCTCACCCTCCCCACAAGATATTTTTGAACAATTCATCTACAGTGACTCAAATGGGGAAGTCTTTGAAGAAGATATATTAGCTGCTGCCCAACACCCAGAAGTTGTTGCTTTTGTGGAAGAAGTAGTCTTACATGACTCTTCCAGATTCCTATCTATGCTCCTTGACCAAGGGGCTAAGTTACCAAAGGGATTTGATCTTAACACTCTTAGAGAAACATCTCCCAATTCCCCATCACACAATCCTTCCATGGGAGCTTCTTCACAAAATGTCATCAACACCATCAATGCTACCTCCCTTGGTCATGCTACCACCACAACCAACACAACATCTATCGAGGGATCATCTACCCAAAACAAAACCACATCTCAATCCATCCCCCAACAAACATCCACCATCCCTTTACAAACAATGGGTGCAACCATCTCAAATCTCTTTGGAACTTCATCTAGCTCCATAGGTGCATCAGCAAACCTGTTATTAGGTTCTTCAAATGCTATGGCAGCCAACTCATCAACCCTTTTGGGAGAAATAAAAGAAGAGTTGTCATTCAAGGAACCCAACCTACTTCCTCACAGGTTAATACCAACATTCCTCATGGCCACAATTTCTTATTTGGGCAAGGTAATCAAGGCACCCAATCTTTCACTCCATTTGGGCATCAACAAGCTCAAAATCAAAAAGGTCATCAATCCTTCACTCCATTTGGGAATCAACAAGGCCCTCAAATTCAATCCAATATGGAAGGATCTCACATCCCACTTATGCCTCTCAAGTTCATACACAATAGCACATCCCTCATCAAAACATTCATTTCCAACAACCGCATGATCAGAACACTCATTTTGCTCACTGACAACCAATTACAAATCAACACATCTCATCACAACAGGTGGGAACTCAAGCCATCCCTATCACCAACATGTGTGATGCTACCAACAACCCAATTGTGGAAGCACTCACACTCCAACTCGCTGCTCTTCAAATGCAAGCGGAGACCTTGCAACAATCTAATACAAATTCTTACATGTCACATGACTTGTGTCCATATCCATTCGAAACAACCTTGTATATGCCACCCTTTCCTCATGGATATGTGGTACCTCATTTTCCTAAATACAAAGTCAAAATGAACCCTATTGAACATATAAGAGAGTTCACCACTAGTTGCATGGACATTGCATATGATCAAACATATCTCATGAGACTTTTTTCTAGAAGTCTCGCAGGTCATTCACTGGAATGGTTTTCTCTATTGGCTAAAGGAATTAAAACATGGGATGAATTGGCAAATAAGTTTATTGAAAACTATGCCTATAACATTGACATAGATATTGACATTGCCTCCTTATGCAGA
This sequence comes from Sequoiadendron giganteum, assembly GCA_007115665.2. Taxonomy (NCBI): domain Eukaryota; kingdom Viridiplantae; phylum Streptophyta; class Pinopsida; order Cupressales; family Cupressaceae; genus Sequoiadendron; species Sequoiadendron giganteum. Next base: position 437,657,625 of record CM021108.1, on the reverse strand, counting down.
CTTACCCAAGAGGATGCAGGAGAGAAATTTATCCCATTTTTTCAAAGATGAAGAACCTTAGCAAGCAGATGTGCGGTAGAAATACCTGAAAAGGAGAAAGTCACCATGTTTGTACAAACTCTCCTAGGACTGCTAAGGTATGTATTACAAGTCCATTGTTGCACCACCTTTGTTGACCTTGTTGAAAATGGTGTTCAACTTGAGAAAGCCTTGATCGCCAAAGGTGAATTAAAATATTGTGGCAAGACCATCGACACCACCACAAATAATAACCCAAGTAGCTCCAATGACAAAACCAAATATTGGGTTAAGAACAAACACATCACCAGTGATGGTGTGGTCAATGCAAAAACCATCAATGCAACAGGTCATGTACTCACCATCAAAGGAGTAAAACATCAAAACTCACCTATAACTACACCAACACCAACTGCCAATGCTATTCAAAGTAATCCTGCTCAAGCTAATCAAAGGTAGTTGCGTCAACCCCAAAAATTCCAAAAATGGATATACACCCCTTTGGGTGAACCTATCGAAATTATCTTGAAGAAAATCATTCAAAACATCATCATAATGCTGGAAGAACCTAAACCATATGACCTTGGTCAGTTCAAGCCATCATGGTGGGATGACAATGCATTTTGTGATTACCATCATGCCAAAGGGCACAAAACCTCCTCTTGTCGTCAGTTGTGAAATTTGGTACAAGACCTCATTGAAAATCACACCATTGAGTTGGGTGGTCAATCATTCACGTCTAATATAGATCATACTATTCACAAGAACCTACTGTGGGATCATGGTAAACCTTCTTCATCTGACATGAAGAATACCAATAATCAAGCCAATCACGTCTGTCCTTCCTACAATAACATCTGCCTTGCTTACAATTATCCTAGTGGTACCATTATTAACAATCTTCGTATTGCTGATGAAGATGAGTGTGTTAATACTATTACCATTAAAAAGGCCCTAGAACGCAATGTCACCACACATAAAGGAAAGGTCACTATCCTAGGTCCTTCTACACATCAACCTAAAATGACCATACCTGGTCCATCTACCAAATAGTCAAACCCTAAACTAGAGTTCAACCTTATTGAGCAATTGAATGAAACACCCGCTCAAATATCCATTCTTGAATTGCTTGTATCTCACCTGCACATAAGGCCATCTTGGATAAAGTCCTACAAGAGTCGTCTATCCCAACCAACATTGATGTCAACCACTTTGAGACTATGGTTAGATATCTGAATTCGCCTCATCACATTACCTTTTCGGATAGTGAATACTCCTCGCCCAAACCATCTCATAATGATTCCCTTCATATTGAGGTTTTTGTCCACAAACATAAGGTTAGATGAGTCTTAGTAGATGGCAAAGCAGGATTGAACATCTGCTCTTTAAAATTGGTTAAATATCTTAGTTTCTCTAATGCATGTGTAGATTCTACCAAGAGCATTGTCATCAAGGCATACGATGATGAAGAACGCACTTCTAAAGGCATCATTACAATTCCACTCCAGGTGGGACCAGTTATCATAGATACAACATGCCAAGTCTTGGATCATGACATACATTACAATATCTTACTTGGTAGCTCCTGGATTCATGCTCTAAAGGCCATTCCATCCACATACCACCAATACCTAAAATCACTATCTCAGGAGATCCCGATCCATTTCAATTCTATACCAATCTGTGAGCCACTACTGAGCACCAGGTAGCCATCAATTGAGAAGCCTCAGCTCCCACCTTGTCCAAATATATTGACCCATCTGCACTCACCAAATCATCCATTCCATCAACTTCTGCCACACCATCTTCCTCGGCCTCCATACCAGGTAAAGACCTTCAGATCTAGGACCTTGGCTGTGGAGAATTCAAATTGAATATGGCTTACTGTATCACCACAATACCTAAGCTGCGTAAAGTCTATGGTAGACCATGTTTCGCAGTCGAGCCTAAACAACTTTCAAGGTTCCACCAAAAAGTGTTTTCACATTGTGGGGCGATATGGGTAATGAAATCATTATCAACATAGATAGCTAGATCTACAAATACCCAGAAGAGTTACCTCCACTACCAGTGCATCTCTATGGAAAAGGCTATGATATATTCAAAGCCCTAGGTTTTGATGGCACAAGCGATCTTGGAAAGGACAACAATGGAAGGAAGGAACCTATTATCATTTTTGCAAGACCAAGGTACATAGGGCTAGGGTTCGACCAACTTGGAACTGACGATCGACGTACCTATGAACTTTCAAGTGAGGGTGTAATGGCTACAAAAAGTGTCAAGAGATGCGAAAAGTGTCAAGACATGCAAGGAATCCCTTACCAAAACTGACTCAAGTGAATGGGAATGGGGATCTGAGAAAACCCTAAGTGATTATGATATTGATGAACTATTCCTGGATCTTGGTCAACTCCCCTTTGAAGAACGATTTCAACAAGAATATAACATTGACCCTATTGACCGATGTTCCAAAAATAAGGAATGGGTAAGCATTCCTTGGAATCCAGAAGAACATAAAGTGTCACCAGCAACACCTGAAATATCCCACCCCATTCCTAAGCCCACCCCTGAGCCTAACTTATCTGAGCCCACCATCCATACCTTTGAAATTCCATCCAATAATCATGATACTAATACTTTTGTGCCCTATTATGACTTTGAATTCAACTCATCAGACTCTGAGTTTGGTCCATCCATTGCATCTGACACGGAAGTTGAAATTGACAACTTTTCCTTCACACTTGAGGCATCAATTTGCACACTTTCCCATCTTCCCCATCTTTTACCAACACTAATGATGGGATCCCCCTTTTTTACCCACAAATGATTAACTAGGACCAACAAGATCCACTAGTGATGGACATCTTTCAGAATGATGAGGCAATTGCAGAATTCATGGGGCTCCGAGAAGGTATTTTGTGGGGTGATCACAAAACAGGGTTTTCCATTGATCTAGATTGTGTAGCTTATTTTGGAGAGACTGTGCTATCCTCTAGTCGCAAAAATACAAAGAATAAAACAAAAAAAGAAATGTCTTTAGGTGAAAACTACAAGGCACCTTCTAATAGAAAAATAGTAAAAACAAAGGACGTATCTGAAGGTGAAAACCTCTCTGAGGCACCTAAGGATGGAGGATTGGAATTTCTTCCCATGACATAGGAAAAATAGGCTATGCTCATTGAAGACACAATGGAAGTTAACATAGCCACACCAGAGAATCCCAAAATGATTCTCTTGGCCGCATCATTGTCAGAGGAAGAAAAACCCGAATTTCAACAATTCTTCATAGATAGGAAAGTTAACTTCGCATGGTCATATGCTGACATGCCAGGCCTTGATCCAGAATTGGTTTTACATCATCTTCCTCTAATACCAAGAATCAAGCTAGACAAAAAAAAGTTGTGCAAAATGCATCCACAGATTGCACTACTTCTAAAAGATAAACTGAAAAATTTACTGGATGTTGGGCTCATAAGGTCAATAGATTATGCTGATTGGATATCCAACATTGTCCTGGTCACAAAGCCAAATGGAAAAATTCGTATCTGCATGGATTTCAGAGATTTGAATAAGGCTTGCCCAAAGGATGATTTCCCATTACCAAATATAGACATGATTTTTGATCTCATGGCAGGGTATGAGATGCTATCTCTCATGGATGGTTTCTTGGGCTATAACCAAATACAAATTACAATAGAGGATCAGCACAAAATGGTATTCACCTGCCCATGGGGAATATACTATTGGAATGTCATGCCTTTTGGCTTAAAGAATGCAGGCGCCACATACCAAAGAGCTATGACAACAATCTTTCATGAAATGATGCATATCCTAATGGAAGATTATGTGGATGACCTATTGGAAAAATCTTTGACATAGAAAAATCATCTCAAAGTCCTGGACAAAATTTTTAGACGGCTTGAGGATTACAAGGTTCATTTGAACCCAAAGAAATGTGTCTTTGGAGGCACTTCAGGTAAGCTATTGGGATACATAGTTTCGAGACAAGGCATTGAGGTTGATCTAGAAAAATTAAAAGAAATCCTAGACATGCCTCCACCAAAAGGAATTAGCGAGTTGTGAACACTTCAGGGTAGGCTGCAGTCTATCCGCCACTTCATTGCATAGTTGGCAGACAAGTGTCAACCATTTCAATATCTGTTACGCAAAAGCATTCCTTTTGTATGGACGGATAAATGCCACACAAATTTTAAACAAATTAAGGAATATCTATTGACACCACCCATCCTAATGCTGCCTATTGAAGGCAAACCATTGATCCTGTATGTCTCCACAACTACAAATGCACTGGGGGCATTGTTGGCACAAAATGACAATGAGGAAAAAGAAAGAGCCATATACTACATCAGTATCACACTGATAGGATATGAATTGAACTATACAACCATTGAATGTGCATTCCTTGCAGTGGTCTTTGCGGCGAAGAAACTAAGACACTACATATTGAGCCACCAAACACACTTGGTAGCCAAGATTGACCCACTAAAATATCTTCTAAGTTGGGCGGCATTGACAGGGCATTTGGTGAAGTGGTTCATGATATTGAGCGAGTATGAAATACAATATGTTGAGCACAAAGAAATCAAAGGTCAAGTAATAGCAGATCAACTTGTTGATGCACCGATCCAAGCCACTCATCCACTGATAACTGATTTTCCTAATGAGACTATCTTTCACACGGAACCAACCTTACCATGGAAACTATACTTTGATGGGTCCCACACCGGTCACGACTCAGGAGCTGGCATCTTATTTACCACACCACAAGGAGATTCAATTCCTAAATCATTTTGGATAGCCTTCCCTTGTACAAATAACATTGCAGAATACGAAGCATTGGTCATAGGTCTCAAGATAGCAATTAAATAGAAAATTTAGACATTGCTCATATTCGGGGATTCTCAATTAGTTATCAACCAATTGAATGATGATTATGACACAAAGGATGAAAATTTTATTCCTTACAAATGAATGGTGGATAGTTTCCTAACATATTTCAAAATGATTTCTTTTGAACAAATCCCAAGGACACAAAATAAGGCAGCCGATGCAATGGCTACCATTGGATCTCTCTTAGACATCCCTAAGAATGTGTCACAATTTGAGTTCTTAGTGGAACAACTGTTGATGCTTGCATATGATATTCCAGAGTCAGAAATGGTGTGTGAGATTTTTGGTCCCAGTTCGCCTTGGTACCAGGACATCTATGACTATCTTAAGTCCCAAACCCTCCCACCCAACCTTTCCAACAACCAAAGAAAGTCCTTTATCTGAAAAGTGGCTAGACACACCATCATTAGTGACACCCTATACTGTCATGGCTTTGATAACACCCTTCTTCATTGTCTCGACACTGATGAAGCCCAAACAACTTTATGAGAAGTGCATGAGGGTATATACATATCTCATTCGAGTGGTCCAATGTTAGCTCGAAAAGTCACCAGACTGGGATACTATTGGCCGACATTAGAGAAAGATGCTCTTCAATTTTTCAGAACATGTCAGAAATGCCAGGTGCATAGTGACCTAATTCACGTACTTGCACAGGAGCTAAGACCAATCACTTTTCCATGGCCTTTCGCACAATGGGGACTCGACCTCATGGGCAAGATCCACCCATCCTCTTCTAACGACCATAAATTCATAATCACCGCCACTGAGTACTTTACGATGTGGATTGAAGCCATCCCTCTCACTTACATCACCGATAAGAAAATATCCAAGTTTATCCTAAATTACATTATCTACCAGTATGGTGTCCCACAATCCATCATCACAGATAATGGCAGTCCATTCAAAAATCGGGACGTTCATGAACTCTGTGAGTGATTCCACATCCAACATCATTTCTCCACCTCATATTACCCACAAGGTAACGGCCAAGCAAAGGCGTCAAATAAAACAATTCTTTGCATACTCAAGAAGACTGTCAATGACGCTGGCCAAGATTGGCACCTACAACTTAATCCTACTTTATGGGCCTATTGTACTAGCATTCATACCCCCATTGGAGCCACTCCATTTTCCTTGGTCTATGGATCTGAGGCCATATTGCCCATCGTGGTCAAAATTCCTTCTCTCCGAGTCTCCTTGAAAGGAATGATTGACGATGAAGATTATAGACAGTCTCACCTACATGAGGTAGAAATGTTACAAGAAAGATGACAAAATGCCTTAAATCATTTGTAGGCATATCAAAATCATCTCTGCCTAAGCTATAAAAAGAGAGTAATGGTGAGAAAATTTGAAATCGGTGACAAGGTCCTCATGCAGAACCCAAGAAATCAGGTGGACCGTGAAAAACCTGGAAAGTTTGAGGCTAATTGGCTCGGTCCCTATATTATTACTGCAACATTCGGTTCTAGAGCTTATCAGTTGGCCACACCTGATGGAGAATAGTTGACAGAACCCATCAACAACTTACATTCATAAAATTTCTACACATAGCATCAAAGAGCTTGGCTAAAAAACCTAAAAATACAAAAAAAAATATTGAAAAATAGAAAAATCATCCCTTGATGAAAACCTAGCAAATAGGCATCTTGGTGACACCAAAAAAAAATCAAAAAATGGAAAAAATAGTAAAAATAAATGAATTCATCCAATAGTGAAAACCTGGTAAACAAGCGCTTTGGATAGGTACCATGGTGAAAACCTAGCAAATAGGCGCCATGTGTAGTCGATCGTTGCTTTTCCATCTACTGTTACTCAAATCAATCTTTATCCACTTTTCATAATCACAAAGGCCTAGCACATTCACGGCATCTATCTTAAGTCATGTCGATTCTGACCATGGTTAGCATTTGGTTGACGTTATCCCTTGCATATCCTTTCCTTTTTCCCTACGTTTGCCTATCTCCATATCATTGGCCTTGGGTAATCCCCAATCTATCTAGGGGCAAGAACTTCATTGTGTAACTACAGTGGGTGTCGCACATGATCCCGTATTCTGAAAAAGTCTTGAAAAAAGTCCTAAAATTTTGAAAAAGTCCTGAAAACATCCTAAAAATCTGAAAAAGGCCTAACAAAAGATCTAAAAATTTGAGAATGTCCTCAAAAAATCCAAAAATAAAGTCAAATTCAATGTGTGTCTGATCAATTCAATCAATCATATCAATCAATATTTTGTCCACGTCTGAACTACGTTGTCTCTGTGCATTTGCTATGTAGGAAAGATTCATCTTTGAATCCCCAGGACATTTAGGTCAATCTTTCTAGGTTTGTCAAAATAAAATCATGATTCAAACTTTTGTCCTTTGGACAAGGTCATTGGTCATGTTGAACTACGAGGTCTCTGAGTGCATGACGTAGGTAAGGCCATCAATCGATGAGCCCCCGAGGCCGCACTAGTTCAGTCCATTAGGGTTCATGTCACTACACGTTCACACACATCAAACTATCTTCAAATCAAGAAAACCTTCTATCGAATCTCAAGCAGGCATTCTATCAACAATCTATGTCATCAACATTTTCAATCAATTCAACATTTCAATAATGACATGTAAGAAAATTCTATCAAGACAATTCCCCTTGGCAAAATTTTGGGTTCTTCTTCAGATGCGTCCTTCTGAAAAGCAACTCTCATCATTTCTTTATACTTTTGGATGTGTCCTTCCTAAGCATCGGCATCATCATCTAGCACTTTGATGGATTCTCCTAACTCTGAGAATTGGTCTCCTAGATATCAACATCATTCAAGATGTGTTCTTCTTGAATTTGATATCACTTGACATTTGACAACACTTGACATTAAAACACTTGGCAAAATTTTTTTGTCTTTTTTATGGTTATCATGATATTAGTTCCTTATGTCTTAGGAACCATGACATATCATGATGATTATCCTTGTCTTCTGGTAATCACCTTGCTAATAGTTTCTGAAGGATGTCTTGATTTCAGGATTTAGACAAACAACCACTTAGCACGATGATTTTCATGTCTATTTTTTACTATCATGTGGCTAGTTTCTCAATGATGTCCTGACATCAAGATTTAGAGAAGCAGCGATGTCTCATGATTGGTTTGGTTTTTTTGATAGTTGGTCCTGACAAAATCACTAGGGGCAATTATGTTCCTCGTATGAGTCATGATCATCCTTGTTTACAACTGTTGATCTACGTGATGGTTCGATGCTACACACTATTGATATACTTCATATCATAGTGTTTGTCGGCCATCATGACATTTTCTCCCAATGATGATTAAAGAGAAACAATTAGAATAGCACTATAGAAAAGCTTTGAAGGATTTTGTTTTCGCACTAACATGCATGTCTTTATTTGTACTAACATCCATCCTCATCTTCTCTTCTCTCATTCTCTAATGATATCCTGTGACATATGCAAAAACAAAGTTGCATACATAATCATACAAGCATTTCATATTCACATTTCACATCGACATAAATCAAATATCATATTCACAATGCATTTACATCCATCCATAAAACCATCACATACATCAACATATAGGCATCATAAATAGCATTTGCATTAACATATAAGCATCACATCATCATCACATTACACAATGCATACATACATAATCACATCCATAATTGCATTCATAAACATCAACATTAACATCCATACATCTCATAGTATCATAAAAGCATCACATAGAATCTAGTAAAGCATAAACCACCATAACACATAGAATCATATAGGTTGTATCAAAAACTGCATTGCATGTATATAATCTCAAAAATGTAATGTCACAGGATAGAGTCATATGGTATCCCAAAAATGGAGCTCGCAGGCTCGAACATCAAAACATACAAGTGTTTAATACAAATGTGAGAATAAAAAAGTCCTAAGAGGTGCCTCCTTTGTCATGTGGAGGTGAACTATGAGGTAGTTGTGGATGAATCATCAAGTGAAAGGTGACCTGGATGGGAGTGGTGTCCTGAGTGTGACTCTGAGATCCCGAGGGATCAGTTGCATGAGGTTGACTCTGCTTTGCCTATTGTCCTGATGACACTAATCAGTACCCATGATCTGACCTATGGCTATGGCTTGATGAATGTCTATGTGAGCTATGTGACCTATGGCCTGATGACTGTCCTGATGATGTGGACCCCCCAACACTAGTGTGACTACCACTGTATGACTTGTTTCCACTGTGTGTCTAAGTGCCACTACCTATCCTACTGTAGGATCGAGACAAACCTAGGTCCCATCTCTGTGGGGTAACAACCTTCTCATATAGCAACCTATATTGGCCCCCACTCTCTGCCATCCTAGCTAGTTCCCATGCCATATCCCCTATCGGCCCAACGCACAACTCTACGAATTCAGTAACCCACCAATCTGACTCTTGTCATTGGATGAAGGCCTGATCCCTCTCAACCCTAGTGACCTCTAACTCTATTGCCAAGGCCTTGTTCTGAGACAAGGCCGCATCTAATCTGCTCTGAAGATCTATGATCCTCTGATCAATAGTGGCATCTATAGGAAAAATGGGTGACCTGTCACCCTCCTCGTCTTCGGCGATCATCCGCTCTCACAACCTCTGGTCTATCTCATCCTCCCCCTCATCCTCCTCATCCTCCTCATCCCTCTCCTCCTCTCCTCATACCTCCTCTACATCTATATCAAGAGGTTGTCCCCTAAAAAATGGATCCTCCTCTGCCCTCACCTCCACCTCCTCCTCTCACCCCTGACCACATCCTCTGCCCTCACCTCTGCCTCCTCCTCACCCCCTCTCATCTCCTCCCTCACCTCCTACTCAACTAGAATCTCTCTCTCCTCACCCTCCTCATGACTGGGTGACAATGGTGAACCACCCAACCTCTATGTAACTCTCCTGGGCTATCTTCGCCCTCTTTCATCCCTCCTCCTCCTAACACCTCTCACATCCCCTCCTCCCCCACCACCCCCATCATCCCCATCTCCTTTGACTCCATCCCCCTTGCCTTAATCTCTGCCTATATCCCCCCTGTCCCCATCTTTGCCTCTGTCACCCTTGCCGCCATCTCTCCCTCTGGAACCTCTACCATCTCTACCTCCATTCGTACCACCTCGACCTCTCCTCTGTACTCATGGGATAACTAATCTTCGATCTATGGGTGATGGACCATCCGGATCTGCCAATGGGATAGGCCGGTGAATCTGCCACCAGGCATCGAACTCAGTAGATGTCCTTGGATTTTTTTCACCTCCCCTCCACATCCACTGAACGGTAACAAGACCATCTACCTATCTCTCAGCCACTATCACTGCTATAGGTGGCCCCCATATGGTCTCCCTGGAAGATCATGTATACTCTATAGTGCCTACTAGCACATCTTGTTGCTCCTCAAACTGTTGTAGTACTCGTTGGGGCAGGTACATCTCTATGATACACTGACTCTACACTGTATTTCCAATCAGGTATCTGAACTGTCTGCACATGATAAGTGACCATCCTCATCTGGCCATTGACCATAATCTCTATAAGGCCTCCATACAAAACTAATCATGGTGTCAATCCTATCACGCCACTAACCATTATCCCCAATGTGAGTCTAACTGACTGAGCCCACATACAGATAGACATAGGTCATCCCATCTCCTAGTTGCTACATCTGTACTAGTGGCCAAAAAATGGGAATATGCTCCCATGCCCAGATCATGAGGAGAGTAGTCTCACAACTAATACTTTGGCCCTGATGGTAGACGACCTCATGTAGCTAATGATATAGCATGGCCAACAAACAAGGCCCCCAAGCAAAAACGGTCATCTATCCTCACATATGCACTAATACATCCCCCCATCCAATAGGAGATCCATGACCACAATGATCTGGAATCAGTAACCTAGCAATCAGGGCCATAAGCATAGCATCCCACCTAGGAAACTAGTCGGCCATGACATCCCAACCAATCTCGTAACCAATGATACCCATCTGGGCACCACTGGCATCCTCATACATCTCTAATAAGGCCTGTTGCCCTCGGTGCGGGTCATATACAACCCTCTCTCCGCTGATCGATATGTGAAAAATATGGTACACATCCTCTAAGGTGACCGTGGCCTCTCTTGTAGGCAGATGAAACGAGCAAGTCTTTGAGTGTCACCTCTTGCACAAGGCTATCAAAAAACCCCTATTTGCCTAAATAATGGGCATGTATGTGATATAGTATAAACCCAGTGACATTAGGCGTTGCCTCTCCCTATCACTCAAATGGTCTCTAAAGGCGTACGTCGCCGACCTGAACTCTCGTGTGTAAATCGGCACAAGTCATCTCTGCATAGGCAAGGACAAGAATTAGCACACATGGGACAACATTGTTGACAAATTATTACTATTGGAAAGTCAAAGGAGAATCTAAAGCTAATATTTGCACAAAGTCAACATAAGTCAACTCTGGCCAATTGCAATTACATCGTGTTGACCACAAATGCATCATGATTCATCACTTGTGGCTCTGCACATGGCAGTTGTGTCGCAATATGACAAGTGTGTCACCCTATCTAGCAATTGTGTCATTCGATATGGAAATTGTGTTGTGATTTCTCAAATGTGTCATTTGACCTGAAAATTGCACTGCAACATTGCAAATGTGTTGCGGGATGACTCACTTGCGTTGCAATCTTACGATTGTGTTGTTTCCCCTGTCAAATGTGGACTTTTAGACTTTGACCTATCTACCCCGTGCACTTGCGTCGCAATGCAAAAAAATGCGTTGAACGCAAAGGAATTTGCAGCTTACGCGATGGCATTTGTGTTGTTCCACATTCATTTATTCCCCCACAAAGCCTCATAAATGCATCAAAATTAAAAATTTACAAGGGGGATAGGGTACTTACTGGTGCCTCTATGCCCTCGGGTCATCGGAAGGTCCACACGTGGTAGCCACAGTGGTCTATCATAGGAATCACCATCATCTCCTTACGCTCTGATCTCTGGAAATTCTATATAACAAATGAGCAAATGACACATGGTTTTGCTTTTTCACCCTATTTATAGGCTGAAAATTAGGGTTTTGACCTAGTAAGTTTGTATTGGAAGCTCCTTTGACCATCTTTGTCTGGAATTTCTCCTAGCTAAGCGTCCTTCATCTCTGAATCTGATCACGCCACTATTCTTCTGGCCACTAATGGAATTAATCAAGACACTTTCAAAAAAATTCTCACCCCGGGTCGAAATTCAAATTTGTTTCCAAGGGGGCATAGGCACTCCGTACCTTCGTTGGGGCATATTCTGGACTTTTTTTCTTTTCCATAATGTGATAAATTGTATTATGACAAAGAGGGGAAAATTTAGACACATAAAAATGACCAAAGCCTGCAAGCAATATTTTACCACCTTTCCTCCTAGTATAATTATGGCATTTTAATTATGTTACTAACCCACCTTCAACTATTAATTGAATAATGCATAATTATTGAATTAATTCATGATTATTAAATAAATAAATTTTATTTATTTATTTAATGTGTCACTAACTATCAAATTCGTCTCATAATTAAATAAAGTCTCATTTATTTAATTGGTCATTATCATTAATGTCCTCTTGATTATTAAATAAATATATTTTAATATATTTATTCAATATGTTACTAATCCCTAAATCCTCTTTTAATTAAATAGATTTGTTAATTTATTTAATTAATTAACTACCTCTTATAAATTAAATAATTACTCCTAATTATTTAATTGCTTTATGTGACACTTCTCTATTTTTAAATAAAATAATTTATTTAAAAATGTCTCACATAGTTAACTGATTCTTCTTTTAGCAATTAATTTCAAAAATCAATTACTTATTATCTCATAAAATCCATATTTTGAATTAATTTAATTCAAAATGGAAATATTCTTCTACAAATCAAATAATTTCTAAAATTACTGATTTTCTAAAATCTCATCTTCTTATCTTCTGATTTTTGCTAATTTCATCTCAATGTCACATTTATTCTCATTGATTTAATCTCCTAAATTAAATCTTGTCCACACATTTGGGGATTTTACCCTAACCCTAATTGAGAGTTGTCATTTTGAATCTCGACCATTGATTCTAGGGCGTTTCTCAATCTCTCATCTCATCCATCCGTTCAAGATTGCATTTTCTATAAAATGACAATCTTGTTCTCATTTTTGACATCTCTTAGTAATATCTTAGATCTCATATTAGAATCTCTTAAATTATCTTTCATTATCATTGCTTAATATCTTTGTATTTGTCATTTATACTACTTGCATGCTAGAATTAATTTCCATTTGCACTTAGTTTATACAAATCCTTCAAAATTTTGCCTAAGACTAGTCAAATATAGAGTTTGCTCATAAAACCTGAGGGCACATTCTTCAACACAGCAAAACCAAGGAGGTGCAATGGAAATCAGCCATGGAGGAGAGAAGAATGGGTGAGCTTGTTCCAGTTTTCCTTTCCTTTCCTTTTCTCATTTTCTCCTTTGCATTATATTGTGTTGTTTGGATTTATAATTAATATTGCATGCATTATATGACTAGCCAATCTATCTTGCAGAAATCCATCATTACAATTCTCGTACAAAGCTTCCACATGTCAATAAATCACTTACCGAAAGAATGCCTCCCTTCTCTTCTCTCTCTGACTCCAACTACCTGCCACATGTCCTTCACCTTCAAATACTCTATTGGTCCCCACAAACCATGCCGACAAGATAGAAGCTTCCACATGTCTCTTCGTCACAAACTCTTAGCAAGGGATGAGGAAGATTATTTTCGGTTTGCAAAGAGCCGCCACATACCTCTCAACATGGTTAAATAAAAATAAAAGAGTGATGCAAATGCCTAGTTGCCATATTGCACTGCGTGATATACTAATTTCCACTCTAGGTGACACTTTTTTACACAATTCAAAGCGGGACCACTACCATCATTTGCAGAGAATGCACCTGACCGGTGAGTGACTAGGTTCATGATCGAGAATCTTTCTGTTATAATGGCCACAATGAATCATTGCAAAAAGAATTATGATTAATGATGAGGAATAGTTTATGTTATAGGCTTCCAAGGTGGTGGATGTTCTTGGCTATATATACTACTTCTCCTGAAGGAGTTCTTTAGGCTAGGAAAGAAAAATGCTATGTGCTAATTCAGAATAAGTTGTAGAAGAATTTAGGAGACACCAGGCCTCTAATTTTTTAGATAGTTGTAAAGACTCATAGATTGTGCCCTTGTAATTTGGCCTTTATATTTCTTAACTATTGATAACATTATACTGTGATGTTTCTGAATAGTTTATTTGCAACTTCAATGATTTGAATAGAATGTTGATTTGGGACCATGTCTTCGACTCTTTCTAATCAAAAAAACTCTATGTAAATGATTTTATGTTATGAAATAAATCATTCAGGTCTTTTTATTTGATAGTTGTCATTTCAAACATAACAAATTGTTTAGTAGGCCCTTAAACCATATCTATGAGATAGGTCTATCATGCCTTAAATCTAAATCTTGGCGTACCGCCCTAGTTAGATCTTTTATTTTTTATTTGCTTCCTTTTCCCATTCAAAACCCCAATTATAGAAGAAGCCTTCTTTAAAATCCGAAGGTCACTCAGTTTGGCATAATAGGTCCTCCCCTAAAACTAAGTTTCCCATAGAAGGTTGTTACCTTGCCATTTTTTGGCATCAATAGTTTTTCTCTTTTCTGGCACGCCCAGTGGGACAACTATTAAGAATATGCTTAAAATTTAAGAAAATTATGTGATCCATCGACCTGTCACAAGATCCAAAACAACAAACAACCATGGTTTGTTTGTATCTCCATTAGGTTCAATACCAACTAGAACCCGTTAAAGAAACATCCTGAATCCTCCACTAGCTATGTTTCCTATCACCAACTGAAATTACGTGGCTTGGGACACTGGAAGTCCTCTTGTTGCCCCAGTAGCACCTGTCATTTGGGTCCCCATCTCGATCTCTACCCTCAATTATATTCCTAAGTTTACGAGAGATGGCTCGAGAACACCATCTGAACATCTCCAAGATGTCACAGACGTGTGTTTGGTCCATGGAGTAACAAATGAAAACATAGCACTAAGGTTGCTCACAACCTCTTTTAGAGGGAAAGCATCAGATTGGTACCACACTTTTCTAGCTAACTCTATCAATACATGGGATTAGCTTGGAGACCCTTTGTTTGAAAGATTCTCAAATGATGGTGATAGATCTTCTCAGTATCACTAGCTAGATACCACCAAGCAGGCCTCGTGTGAGGCTTTGAAGGACTTTAACGCATGGTTCCACATAACTTGGCAAAGATTTCAGGCTACAATTCATCCACCGCCCGACTTAGCATTCATGTTTTATCTAAAGTCCATCAATGCTGACATTTCCATGATGATCCAATCACTCGATGAAACCACCCTACCAGATGCATATAGTATTGCAACTAAAGTAGAAAATAATCTAATTGACATTGGGAAGTTGCCACCTCAGCCCACTATGCCTATATTCTTTGAGATTCCAGTGTCCACTCTGGAAACACTACCTACCGCACTAGTTGCTTCCCTGCAATCTATGTACATGTATGCAAGCACACCTCAGAGCGCCTTACCTAGTCCTTCAAAGAATGAAGCAAGCGACATAAAGGAAATTTTATGAGATATGGCCAATGAGATAACTATCATCAAGCACAACAAGTTCTCTCATCCAAAGCCAACCTATCAGAATTATCAAGATGGAAGGTCTTCTTACCAAAAAAATTAGTTCCAAGGAAGCACTCACACAAGTCCTCAAGCATCAACAACAAGTCAAATAGTGTTGGTGGATGACCTCGATACTATGACATGGTGGCCCTACCTAGACCATGAGTAGTGGGCAGAGGATCAGCTAGAGATGACATACATGTGCATAGCCAGGTTTTTGATTAGGCGGACAGGGTTTATTATTGAGAGGTTTCATCTAGGTCAGGTGCATCGATAGTATGGTAGAGTGCAGGGTATGCCCCAAGGAGTGGCCACATATGCTCGACGCACCAGTATATACCAAAGTGGGGGGCCCTTTTTTCATATGATGTAGCATATCAGGAGTATTACGGGTTACATACCATGATGTGGGCCTATCATCTAAAGGTTACAGAGGTTGCGATGTTAGGGGATTATGCTAAGTACTTTGTCACACATCCTTTTCCCAGGATATTTATCCCCGATGAGCCAATGCCTGTTAGATGCTAAAGTTGTATTACTGATATGTGGTTGTCATTGATATCAACACTATTAGCATTGGTGATTCTGAAGGCTGTATATGTCGAGGAGATTGAGAAAATTGTAACAAAATATTGCAGGCAGCCAACAAAGCTGAGAAGGTCAGAGTGTCGGAAAGTGTTGTAAGTTGATAATCAGAAGGTGCGCATTAAAGGGTTTTTTGTTGAGTCTATCTAGTACGTTGTTTGAAAGTTTTAGTGGTACACATCAAGATTTGAGAAATTTATGAATTTTTATGTTCCTACAATTATTCAGTTTCTATAGCAAGTGTTTCTGGAAGATGTGATTGCAATTCCAGTGAATTTGGTTGTTGTGTATGTTTTTGAGATGTTCAGTAATGTTTCTAGATCGTGCTCTATTAGTTCAGTATGTCTGCATTGATCGGAGTGCTCGTGATTAAATATCTTTCCTTGTGTAATCAATTTTTTCATGTTCTTGGCCGACATGATGGTCGTAGCGTGTTGTAGATCCATGAGGATTAAAATTTTATTGTTTAGTGTGCTCGAGGATGTTGATTTAGGTCTTTTCTATGTTGTGAATAAATTAGGTTGGTGCACATTAATAATTGTTCATGTATTGAGGCTGACAGTTGTAACTTATTCTTTATTTGTAGCCGATAGAGTAGTTGATGTAAATTTGTGTAGTGGATATATAAGAGTGGTTATTTTTCTCATTTTGGTGTATGCTCGGTGTGTGTAAGTGAAGTACATGTGCGAATAAAGAGAAAATCATTCAAGATTAGAGCAGAGTGTGAAAGAGATTGTGCAGAGTGTGTAGAATTTTTTCTATGCCTAACCAAAATTGTCATCAGGCATTTGTAGGATCTAATTTCTCAATTCAACCTCATCAGATGGACTTAATCTAAATTTTATATGTAAGGTAGTGAGCATTCTTCTAAGAAGTGAGCTCTAGGTAGTGTGCCTGAATGCATGTGCATTCCCTATTTACTCTTCATTATACTTTTAATAGGGTATAATCTTGTGGACTAACATCCACCATGGTTTTTCCCCTAACAGGGTTTCCACATATAAAATATTGGTGTTCATGTGTCTCTGATGTGTTATTGATTTATTCTTGCACTGTTAATTATCAGATCTGAGATTAAAGGTTGATTAATTTTGAATAAGTTTGATTTTGGTAATGACTAATTCACCCCCCCCTCTCAGTTGTCTATCCTTGTTTTTCCAACAATTGGTATCAGAGCAAGTTCCTCTGAAGAATCTTAACAACTTGAGGTGATCTGAGATGGCATCATACAAGAAGGGCAATCCTAGATTTGATGGTACAAAGTACTCTTTGGAAATTTAGAATGGATTGACATTTGAAGTGCATTGTTGAGTCTTTCTATAAGATCACATAGAGTGCATACACTATTCCTCATAATGGTCCCTCCTCTAAAGATGAGATTAAGCAAGCAGAAGTTAATACCAAGGCTATAGAAGAATTATTGAGTGCTTTGATAGATTCAAAGATGACAAATGTGATAGGATTGAAGATTGCACATGAGATATGGAAAAAGTTGGAGACATTGTATGAAGGAGATGTACTAGTGAAAAGTGATAAGCTACAAAGTCTGAAAGGCAAGTGGGAGAACATGAAGATGAGTGAAGATGAAAACATATTTTCTTTCTCGCAAAAGATAAATGAATTAGTGATGGACATTAGATATGTTGGTGGAACCTTGGATGAAGAAGAGATTGTGGCTAAGATACTTAGAACTGTGCCTCCCTCCTACAAAACAAAAGCTCATGCTATTGATTAACTCAGACAGTGACAAATGTGAGAAGATACATGCTGATAGGAAAAATTGTTGCCTTTGAGTTAAGTGAATTTTGTGAATCTATTCCTGACAGAGTCTGTATTCAGAGCTACTGTGTCTAGAAAAGGCCAATAAAGATACAATCCGGGAGAGAGTTCCAAGAAGACATTCAAGTATGAAGAAGAAATTTAACTGATTGAAGATGAAGAAAGAGAAATAGAAGAACTAGAAGCACTGATTGTGAAAAGAGAAGCTAGAGGACAAGGTTAGTACAAAGGAAATCTATCTATTAAATGTTTTTCTTGTAGTAAGATAGGTCATTTTGCATCAAGATGTCCTGAAAGTGTTTATAAGTACAAACTTGAGAAGACTAGATTTCAAAAGAAATGTTATTATGATGAAGAAGGTGTAACTGATGATGAATCTGATAAAGAAACTAGAAATAAGGATGAATGGGTATTCATTGCTATCAAGGAAAATAGTTTGGTGTCCACTAAATCTACTAGTAATGTGAATGTTGAGAAAGCTCTTGCAGAAAAAATCGAAGAAAAGGATGAGTGGGTAATTGATAGCAGATGTTCACATCATATGACCGGTGACAAAATCAAGTTTGGAAGCTTGGAAAACTATGATGGTGGTGTTGTAAGATTTGGAGACAACACTTCTGGTGTAATTCATGGTAGAGGCACTATTTCTTTTGGTGGTAAGCATAATACTGATGATGTTCTTTATGTAGAAGGTTTAAAGCATAAATTTTTGAGTTTTGGATAGATGGTAGACAAGGGTTATAATATTCAGTTCAAGGATGGTAAGTGTAGAATAAGGGGAAGTTCTAGAAATGTGATTGCCTTACATACAAAAATAAGAGGTAATATTTTTCACTCAAGTGTTGCTATTGAAATTTGTTTAATTGCTCAAGTTGATGTGATCTAGTTATGGCATAGGAGGTTGTGTCATGTGAAATTTGATAATATTATCAAGAGAATCTCTACTCAAGTAGTCAGAGATCTTCCTAAGTTAGTGAATCCTACTAACACTATGTGCAAGGAATGTCAAATGGGAAAGAAGACTAGAAATTATTTCCAAAGAAAATAGTATAACTCTAATGGAGTACTGGACTTGATACATACTAAATTATGTGGTCCATCCAGAATCAAAAGTCTTCAAGGTGAAAGGTACTTTATGCTTCTTATCGATGATTACTCTAGAATGATATGGGTTGCTTTCTTAAGAGAAAAACATGAAGCATTAGAAAAGTTCAAAAGCTTCAAAGCTATGGCAGAGAATGAGACAGGCCAAAAGATCAAATGCTTAAGGTCAGATAGAGGTGGTGAATTCACTTCCTAGGAATTAATTTCTTTCTATGAAGATCATGGAATACAAAGATAGCTATCTACTCCCCGGACCCCTCAACAAAATGGAGTTGTTGAAAGAAAGAACATAACTATTCTAGACACTGCTAGAACCATGATTTTGGAATCAAATGTTCCTCATTTCTACTGGAGAGAAGTTTTAATTATTGTTGTGTATACCATTAATCGAGTAAGTGTCAACACTAATTCTGGTAAGACTCCTTTTGATCTATGGTTTTTTTATAAGCCTATTATCAAGTATTTCAAAAAAATTGGAAGCAAATGCTACATTAAGAGAGATGATGGTATAGGCAAGTTTGATCCTAGAAGTGATGAAGGAATCTTTCTAGGTTACTCTACTAAGAGCAAAGCTTACCGGTGTTTTAATAAAAGGTTGAAGAAAATGGTTGAAAGTGCAAATGTCAAAGTTGATGAAGATATTGATAGACCATCCAAATGTAGTGCATATGATTCAGATGATCAACATGCTAGTACCAATAATGGAAATAATGTTCAGACACAAAATCAACTTCAAATTGTTTTGGTGAACCAAGGGAATCAAGAAGCAAAAAACTAGAAAATGTGAAGAAGAAAGAATACAATAACAAGAAGTCAGAGAAAATCATAAAAATCCCAAGTATGTAAGGAAAAATCATTCTGACAGTCAGATCATAGGAGATAAGAGCAAAGGTGTGTAAACTATAGGAATAATTTTAGAAGTGTATTGTCTAATTTCTAAAACTGAGCCTAGCAATATCAATGAAGCATGCAAATATGAATATTGGATGGAAGCCATGCTAGAAGAACTAATGCAGATAGAGAAAAATGATACAAGGGATCTTGTTCCTAGACCTCATAACAAAATTGTGATTGGAACCAAATGGTTGTTTTAGAATAAGCTGAATGAACAAGGTGAAGTGGTCAGAAACAAAGCAAGACTAGTTTGCAAAAGGTACTCATAGATGGAAGGTATTGATTTTGAAGAAACTTTTTCCCTTGTTTCTAGAATTGAATCTGTAAGATTATTTATTGTGTATGCTTCCTTCAAGAATTACAAAGTCTATCAAATGGATGTAAAGTCAACATTTCTAAATGGTGAGCTAGAAGATGAATTCTATGTTGAGAAACCAGATGGATTTCAACTAACTGATAAAAAATACATGGTATGCCAATTGAAGAAAGCTCTATATGGACTTAAGCAAGCTCTTAGAGCTTGGTATTCTAGATTGGATAAATACTTGTTGAAACTTGGATTCAATAAAGGTACTGCTGACAAAAATTTGTATTTCAAGTTGGATCAGAATAAATAATTGATCATTGAAGTCTTTGTTGATGACATTATTTTTGAAGGTGATGATGATTTGTGTATGAAGTTTTTTGATGAAATGAAAAGTGAGTTTGGAATGTCAATGATTGGAGAACTGAAATTCTTCTTAGTATTACAAATCACTCAGTTAGATGATGGAATCTTTATATCCTAGTCCAAATATGTAAAAGAGTTACTAAATTTTTTTGGAATGGAAGACTCAAAGCCAGTCGATACACCTATGTAATTGGATGCAAACTTACATAGAGTGATGATTCTCCTAAAGAAAATCAAACAAGATATAGGTCAATGATTAGTGGATTACTCTACTTGACTTAGACTAGGCCAAATATAATGAATGTTGTATGCATGGTTGCTAGATATCAAGTTGATCCTAAAGAGTCTCATGTGACTACTATGAAAATAATCTTCAGATACCTAAAAGGGATAGTCGATCTTGGTCTTTGGTATCCTAAGGATGATGATTTTACACTGAATGGCTTTACAGATGTAGATTGGGCAGGTGATGTTAATGAAAGGAAAAGTACAAGTGGTGGAGCATTCTTCTTAGGGAAGAAGCTGGTATCTTGGCTAAGAAAAAAGAATTTTTTTGTTTCATTATCTATTGCTGAGGTAGAATATATTGTTGCTGCAAACAGTTGTACTCAAGTATTATGGATGAAGAAAATGTTGAGAGATGTTAGAATTGAGTATGAAGAACCCTAGCCATATTCTATGACAATTCAAGTGCCATAAACATTTCTAAGAATCTAGTACTACATTCAAAGATAAAGCATATATCTATCAAATGTCACTTCTTGAGAGATAAAGTAAGTGACAAAGAAGTTAGACTGGAGTATATACCTACCAAGGATAAAATTGAAGACATATTTACTAAGCCATTGCCTAAGGATACTTTTGAGTAACTCAGAGGCAAGTTAGGGGTGATTTACCCTCCTAATCTAAACTAAGATGCAGGTCTTTACATCAGTCTGTGAACTCATAGCCATATCTTATTATGGATTGATGTTGTGGTGACATCTACTCAGGGGGAGTAGTCAGATGTGCTAAATATGAGGATCAGAGCATGTGTACATTTTCCATTGATGTCAAAGGGGGAGAGGAGCAATGTGAAAAACATGGGAGAAGAATAAAGTGGAAGGAGAAAACAAGAAAAGAGTGCACAATATAAGGGGGAGATTGTTGGAGAAGCACTAGTTGGTTTGATGGTATTTTTCACATCATTTATTGTCATCAATGCCAAAGTGGGAGATTGTTAGATGTTGAAGTTTTATTGTTGAGATGTGGTTGTCATTGATGTCAACACTATTAGCATTGGTGATTCTGAAGGTTGTATATGTTGAGGAGATTGAGAAAATTGTAACAAATATATTATAGGTGGCTAGTTAAGCTGAGAAGGTCAGAGTGTTGGAAAGTGTTGTAAATTGATAATCAAAAGGTGCACATTAAAGGGTTTGTTTCTCAGTCTATCTAGTATGTTGTCTAAAATTTTCAATGGTATGCATCAAGATTTGAGAAAGTTATGAAGTTATGTGTTCCTACAGTTATTTAGTTTTTGTAGCAAGTGTTTCTGGAAGATGTGATTGCAATTTCGGTGAATTTGGTTGTTGCATATGTTTTTGAGATGTTTAGTAATGTTTCTAGATCATGCTCTATCAGTTCAGTACATCTGCATTGATCAGAGTGCTCATGATTGAATATTTTTCCTTGTGTAATCAATTTTTTCATGTTCTTGGCTGACATGATGGTGGTAGCGTGTTGCGGATCCATTAGGATTAATATTTTATTATTTAGCATGCTCGGGGATGCTGATTTAGGTCTTTTCTATGTTGTGACCGACTTAGGTTGGTGCGCATTAATAATTATTCATGTATTTAGGCCGATAGTTGTAACTTATTATTTATTTGTGGCTAACAAAGTAGTTGATGTAAATCCGTGCAGTGGATATATAAGAGTGGTTGTTTTTCTCATTTCGATGTATGCTCGATTTGTGTAAGTGAAGTACATGTGCATATAAAGATCAAATTATTCAAGAGAAGAGTAGAGTGTGAAAGAGATTGAGCAGAGTGTGTAGAATTTTCTCTCTGCTTAACTGGAATTGTCATCAAGATTTTGTAGAAGCTAATTTCTCAGTTCAACCTCATTAGATGGATTTAATTTGAATATTGTATGTAAGGCAGTGAGCCTTCCTCTGAGCAGTGAACTCTAGGAAGTGTGCCTGAATGCATGTGCATTCCCTATTTACTCTTCATTATACTTTTAACAGGGTATAATCTTGTGGACTAACATCCACCGTGGTTTTTCCCCTAACAGGGTTTCCATGTATAAAATCTTGGTGTTCATGTGTCTCTGATGTGTTATTGATTTATGCTTGCACTGTTAATTATCAGATCTGAGATTAAAGGTTTATTAATGTTGAATACATTTGATTTTAGTAACAATTGATTCACCCCCCCTCTCAGTTTTCTATCCTTTTTTTTCCAACAACATCATCCTTGGATGATGATGAGGAGAGGGCACCCAGATGGAGGAGGTAGAGGTGATGGGAGTGAGGAGGAGAGAGCTGAGGGTGGGGATGGAGGAGGAGATGACACTGGGGGTGGAAGAGGCAAAGGTGGTGATGGAGGTAGAGGTGGAGGAGGTAGATAATTTGATGTGCGGGATGTAATGATACCTCAGCATAGATCCTTGGTGGTTGCAACACAACAACATGTATAGATTGGGGTGACCTCACAATAGTAGTAGACATAGAATGTTGCCTTACAGGTGCAGGTGTAGACGTTATAGGGATAGCTTGCCCAGGTTCTGGCATTACTCACGTAGGCATAAGGATAATTGTAGGGAAAAGCATAGGCCCTGACATAGGCACAATCTTAGGTTACCACCTTGATAGCTGAGAGGGATGCTGCTAGACAACATGGTGAGCATGCAGTGACCCTAGCAGACATATTACCGTGAGTGGTAGAGGGGAATACTGATGGGGATATGATGAGAGAGGTTACTCGAGTCACCCAAGAGGTTGAATACTATAGGGGCCGATATTATGATGCAGTGCTTGCAGGAGCATTAGGTGAGTTATGAAGAGTCTAGTTCAGCACTTAGGCACTCTTGGACTACCAGTAAGGGTGTTACTCAGCCACTTCTGGAGGGACCACTAGACGGAGCTCCAGGGGTAGGGCCATCAGGTGCAGGAGGTGTAGGTAATTAGAGGGGCATGTGGTGCAGGAGAAGTGATACCAACATCATTTGGGGGTAGCACCTCATAGTACCTTTATTTGATTAGCTTTGATGTATTTTTTAAGACATTGTATACATTGATTTAGAGACTTTAGGATATTATGATATACTTCCCCATTTTTGATGATGTATCTCTTCATATTGTTGGACATCCTTGTACACTTGACATTGTTATTTATGTGGTTATATATGACATGCAGTTATGATGATTGATCTACATGATGTTTTATGGATGTATTTAATTTTATGTGCTATATGTCATGCGATGTTCTATATGATTATGCCATGTTTTATGTATGGATGCATTCATGAGATGATGATGTATGATTCTATGTGTTGATGGATTATGTTTTTATTATGATGTATGAGATGGATATAGTCATGCAAATGATATGGTATGCATTATATTTTTGTATTTTTCACATGTATATATTGATGATATGGACAGATGAATAAATGAGAAATG
This sequence comes from Sequoiadendron giganteum, assembly GCA_007115665.2. NCBI lineage: Eukaryota > Viridiplantae > Streptophyta > Pinopsida > Cupressales > Cupressaceae > Sequoiadendron > Sequoiadendron giganteum. The sequence continues at coordinate 437,633,267 of CM021108.1, read as the reverse complement.
GTTTATTATATGGATTGAAAATATATGATTTTATATGTGGATATGAATTATTTATGATTTCTAATGCATGATAAATGAATGGCTTTCTTTTGGATATGGTAAATACAAATGTATGGATATATGATAATGCATGGATGTATGATGAATGCAAATGTATGGATATATGAGGATAATGCTTTCTTTTTAGATTTTTCTTATGCAAATATATGACCTAAATGTGTGAACAAGTATGTGAATGGATTATGATGATGCATGGATTACAATGTTATTATGGATGATTGTTATGATGGATGCCTATATGGATGGTCTATGTATGAACGAAAGAGTGAATCTATTATGATATCGATGTATGATATGGATTATGAATGATGATTATATTATGGAGGATGCTTTATTTTTGAATTTTTATGTAATCATATGGTTAAATTTATGGATTATGAAAATGCTTTATTTTGGTATTTATGCAATGCAATGCAAATATGTGATAGATGCATGGATGGATGAATGGTGCTTTTTTTGTGGACTTTATAGTGCAACTATTATGATGGATGTATGATAATACTTCCTAACGATATGATATGGAAATGATAATGAAAATGAATGGTTCTTTTATTATGTCAAGTGTACTCAATATTTTGATGAGAGATAACATCATGTTGAAATTTGTTAGCTTTGGAAAAATATAAAATGAAAATGTAGAACTAATATGAATGCAATCCTATCTTAGCCATGCAAACCTAATTATGCAATGTTACCATCTGATTCATTGTGCTTGGTATCATCATTGATACTTTTTAAAATGTTGAAAGTAAGTACAAACATCGATGTTATAATTAGACCACGATGACTTGAGTATCATACAACTTTCGTTGAGTTTTGATAGTGCAAGATAACACAAGAATCTAGGTATAATTGGACTAAGATGACTTGAACATCACTTGCATAAACAAACAAGAGCTAATCATTTTCCAATGCAAATTCAGAATGTCATCAATGATACTTTGTAGAGCATATACAGTGACAATTTGCATAGTAGTAATTATTGACTCACAAACAACAAACAAAGAAAAATATCAATTTGCTTCCTAGTTCCTCTAGTTTAGAACATCATCGAGGTACTCTAGAGAAATGATAACAACAATCAAGATACAACAATTGAAAATTTGTGCCAATGTGATTAAACCATGATTCAAAAGATGGTCATCTAGTGAGATTTGATTTTCTTGTCTTGATGTTGAGTTGAATGGTCAATTTTTTTGATTGATTGTGATTGATGTTCAGTGTGATTGTTGTTTTTGCCAAGTTGTCCTATTTTTTCTTGTTTGTTACCTATTGGTTTAAGCTCAATGTTTACTTTCACCCAGTGAACTCGGGATTTTTCCACCAGTGAGAAACAAACTAATTATTATGGATATACATAATGAAAACCAAGCCAAAGTGGGACACGACCACAACAACTGGATATGGATATGAAGTTCATTTTATGATAGGCATGTAGGTGTAATGATGGAGAAAGAAGAAAATCAACACATGTTTCCAAATAGATGGAGAACTTGATTCATCACTGATGCAGAGAGGGATGGGGAAACAATTCAACACACTAAATCAAAGAGAATCAATCAGATTCCAAAACAAAATCATATGTTCAACTCAAAATCCCAACTTATACCAAGCTTTCCCTTGTAGCATAGGTAACCCAGTTCAAGAGATTTTTCACCAAATTTTTCCAAAACACTTGACAAATAAAGCAAAGGATCAAATACCCTTTTCAGGGTTATACAACATATGCAAAAATTAGTATCTCCTCCTTTGGATCAGATCTAAGATCCAATAACCCACACTTAACTAGAACTAGTGAATTAGCCCACCTTTTCAAAGAGGATTCCTTCCAAACACCTTATCTCCACTAAATCACCTCATAAATTCATTAGATATGTTCCAAAACAATAAAATTCATGGCTATCTATCACCTGCAAGGTCATTACCACACTACCCCATGAAACCCTCCACTTCTCGTGCAAAACATAGGGTTTATTGAAATTCACAACTCCAAGGCTTCTATGACCGAACCAAAGCATAAAAAATCCTCAATATACCTTACACAAACTCAAAACCTCATAAGAACCAATTATCCTCAAGTATTCCTCAGAACCCTAGGTCAAAGCCACTAATTCCATGCAATTTCCTCACAAAACAACATGGGCAACAACTTTATCTCCTTTAGTATTTCTCCACCACTCAAATAAAACACTCTACCATATATACTAACTCCCTAGGACCCATTACACCTATCACAGTAATCAAAGTTGGTGTAAGGTTCCTTTAGAACATGATTTTAGGACTAAACCCTCAAATAGGGTACTCCTAGCTTGCTACAGGGAAAACTAGAAGATCTGCTACAAACCATAATGAATTTCACTCAAACTTGTTCCAAAAGATGGTTAATACTTTCCAATACAAATTAAAATGAATTACATGGAACAGTCAAATTGTACGGGCTCGTACAGGCCTACAAATGACAAGAAAACTCAGAATTTTGATTATAAAAATAGAGATATTCTTATTGCCAATGCTCCAAACTTCAAGCCAACATTACAATCAGTGTTTTCATGCCCTTTAAAGGTTTCTCCATCTCCAACCAATGACCATCTTCCTTGCAACTAATTTTCAAACTCCTAATGACCACTGAGAGCAATTTACATTGTGTTTACAATTTTATTAACATTGCTACACACTTTGCAATATTTGCATATGTGGCCCCAATTGACTCTAAACCAACCAAAGTCACCTAGAATGGTCTCATTGGACCTTATTGAACATATATTAAGACCTTAGACTCAAAAAAAAAACTTTTCCTTTACCCATCTTGACATGGAGTGACAATTTTTACATTTTTCATAATTTGACATATTGTGCAACTTCCTCGTTCCATATTGATTAAAAGAACTTCAAATCTAACTATGAAACTTAAAGACTCATTCTAATTTCATGCCAAGGTGTAGGTTCCCCTACACCATACACCCCCCATAGAAAAACTCTTGACCCAAGATTTGAAGGGTGCTCCATGCTTCAACATTGTTGCTCCATGCATCTTCAAACCTGTTGTCAAGTTCCTCCTGATCCCTAGATAAAAACTTGATACCATCTCAGTCTTTGAACCTGCAAAAAAACAATCATTAGCTTTTCCATTACCTACCTTCTTCTTGGTTCCATCTACACACTTATATCCATCCATCTTTTTTTGTATCCTTTGCCCCCTCATCACTATCATCAGACCTCTGTTCCTTTGCTCACACTGTCTTGTCCTCATGGTTATGACCTTCATTCTTTTTTCCATATTGAACTTTCCACAGTGTTAGAAAATCCTCCTTACTATCATCAACTTGCACCATTACCTTACCAAACTTTCCAACCTCCTTTCCCTCAACCTTCACTTGTCTTGTGCCACTACTCTTCACTATCGGACATGTAATGGTCCCAACTATGAGTTCATCTTGCCTTACAAACATGTCACCCTGGTTTCCATGCTCCTTCACACACTCATCATCCCCCACCTTTTTTACATCAGACTTAAGCACAATTCCTTTCTCCATACTCTACAAAACTAAACTCCCCACTGTCCCTTTAGTATTCACCATAGCTAGATCAGGTTTAGGCATGAGTTCTTTCTTTTCCTTTTGCAAAACCAAACTTTCCACTATCCTAGCACCATTTGTAGGTGTCTCTCTTGTTTTCCCAACACCATAACCCTGCTCCAAATTAGAAAACAAGTTGTTCTTATTGTCCTCAAACCTTATAGGCTCCTTTTTTCCATGAATCGCCACCTTAGACTTACCTTTATCTCTTGCACTACCCTTCAAAGGAGTTAGTTTGAAACTTTGATCATCCTTCCAAATTGTATAGGTGTTGGCCCAACTATAATACATAGACCTTCTATCAAATTTCCATTGCCTCCCCAAGAGCACATGACAACAATCCATTGGCAATATGTCACATAAGACTCTATCCTTATACTCCCCAATCTTTAAATCTACATATGCTTGCTCATTCACCAGTAAGGTTTGATTATCATTCACCCAAGAAACCTTGTAAGGTGCTACATGATGTATATTTTCTAGACTCAGCTTATCTACCATCTCCCTAAACACCATATTATCTTGAGAACCAGAATCAATGACAACTTGACACACTTTACCTTTGCATTTGCATGAGGTCCTAAATGTTAGAGTAATAAGTTATTCCACTTAATTAATTTAATCATATTGGTTAATTAATTAAATCACTTATTCCTTTAGGTTGCTTAAGCTAAACTTAGGCACATTAATAATTATTTATTAATTATTAATTGTGCACACTAGGGTTTTTTTTTAGGGTTTCCTAATTTTAGGTTTTCTTTATCTCCTCCATAAGGATTGATCACATTGTAATTATCATATCATTCAATAATCATTTTCTAGTTTTAGCTTGCACATTCTTGCTTGAGAGTTTACAGAACATCCTCTTGTTTGTTCTGGATATCTATTGCATGTGACAAGTGATTGCATGTAGGGAAATCTTGGGGACTATGAAATTGGTTTTTCAACTTCTACATGGTATCAGAGCTCTAGACCTATGGTTGCCTATTCGTGATTTGAAGATATTCTCTCATAGCATTTCTTTGTGTAAGGGTTTCAAACAAGGCTATTTTTTTGTGCATCTGGGGGTAGGCCATTTTTCTATGCATCTTTGGGAAAAATGGACGTTGCCATTGCGTTCAGGATGACCTCCCCAGCACGTAGTATGAGGCTCAAAAAATCGAAAAAAAATCAAAAACATCAAAAACTTCACAGTTTTTTTTTGCGCAGCCAGTTGATCAGAAGTGCACCGCCCATCCGCCGCAAAGCAGCCACCACCCACCCGACAGCCACCTCCATCCACTACCACCATTGATGATCTTCACCAGTGCCCCCCACCCCTAGCGGTGGCCTCCTGCACCGCCGCCCTCAGCGCTGCTCGACCATAGCCCCTGCGGGCTCCCTTCGTTTAGTCGGCAATCACATCTGTGACCAGGAGCCAACACCAGCCCCTGTTGGGTCCTCAGCCCCCAGTCGTGGTCATATGAGTGACCAGGAGCTGATGGATTCAGCCTCCAAGTGCCAGCAGCAGTCACATGCATGACCAAGGGCCAGTGCTTGGGTGTTGAACTTTTGCACCTGTTTAGCATTAAAAGTGCCTTTTACAAGCCTTTTTTCATTTTCTCATAACTTTTGCAAACAGAGGCCTTTTTTCAAAAACGAGATATCGTTAGAATCTGTTTGAATGAAATTCATAGTGGTTTAGGTTTGGTTTTTTTATTTTTCATTTTTGATGCCCTTTTTGGCCTCTGAAGTCCAAATTTGTTGTTTTTAGTCCGAGAGGCGTAACTTTTGTGTCCGGACTCCGTTTTGTGAAAAAAAATAAGCATCAGAAATTTTGTTCAATGCTCTACACATATCTCATACCTATTTTTTCAAAAAAATTTACCAGGTATGTGATATTCTTCTTTGATCTCAGCCTTTACCTTTTTCAGTTATTTTCTTGGGAAGCGTGCAATCAGGGTATTTTTTTGAGATCAACGAGCATTGTTTTTTTATTTGAGAGTTTATATTGTTGTTTTATGTCATGGATACACATAATATTGCACCCCTTACTCCATTCAACTATTTTGGTTGGAAAAAACAAATGGAGATTCATTTGAAACACAAAGGTTTGTACAAGGTAACCATGGGTATAGAAATTGAACCTACAAGTGCTGCTGAAAAGAGAAAGTGGTTTAATAGATGTGATGAAGCTTATGGTACCTTATGTATGTCTTTTTCTTCTGACCTTATTTTTCATATTGAGTCTTGCACTACACCCCATGAGGTTTGGACTACTTTGCAGTCTTTGTTTGGGAAGCAGGATACTACGAGAGGGTTTCAATTAGAGAATGAGCTTGTTGGCTTAAATCCTAGGGATTTTGACAACATCCAGGAGTTTTTCACCAAAATCAAGTCTCTTAGATTGCAGTTGTCACAGTGTGGTGTTTAGAAGGAAGACTCTCCATTGATATTGTCCATTCTTTCTAAGCTTGGACCAGATTATTCAATTTTTGTTTCTACCTTTTATGCTACTAGCGATGCACTTGGTACTAGATTTACTATGCCTTCTTTTGATGATTTTGAATCTTCTCTCACTCAAGAGCAGGCCAAGTTGGATAATATGGGAAAGTTGAAGCCCTCTTCATCACATGAACTTATTGCATCATAGGAGTCCAAAGATCAGAAGGCTTCTATAGGAAAAGTCAAGAAACATAAATAAAAGGATTCCAAATCTCATGAGCAGTAGAAGGAGTCCTCAGATTCATCATCCTCTTCTAAGGGTAAATCATCTAGGAAGGAGAAGGTCCCATGTGCATATTGCAAGATAGGACATGTAGAACATAATTGCTACAAGAAGGATATTGATGAGCTGAAGAATCTTCTTCAGAAACATCAAATTGATTTTCCTTCTAGGATGTCTGCATCATCTCCTTCCCCTCCTTCTTCTTCTTCTTCAGTGTAGCATGACAAGGGCACAACTGGTTTACATACTTCATCAGATATGAAGTATCATGCTCTTTGTGCTTCTTTGAGTCTTGGATCAGGGAGATGGCTTCTAGATTTAGGAGCATCGCATCATATGGTTTCTACATAGTCCATGTTCACTTCCTTTGAGTCTCACACTATGTCTCCTATTTTTATGGGAAACAATACACACATGAGTGTTACAGGGAAGGGGTCTATTAGTTTTGGGGACAACACCTTTCAAGATGTATTTTGTGTTCCTCATTTGATGAACAACCTTCTTTCTATATATCAGATCACACATGGAGGCAATGGGAGGTCTGTGGAGTTCACACCTAATTCAGTTATCATTAGAGACTTGGAGAGTAGAGCGGTTATTGCTACTGGGGTGGTGGATCACTCATCTCAGTTGTATTCCTTTGTAGATTTTGCTACTGATGGTGCTTCCATTCCTACAGTTGGTCATCACACTTCTAGTGTGAATCATCATTCAGAGGAGAAATTTGGCTTCTTGAACATTGGAGTTCTCACTTCAGATCCTTCTCTTGAGCCATCCATTCCATCTCCTCCACCTATTGTTGTAGTTGTTGATACTTCTATGACTACAGATGTGGTTTCTTCTGTTTCAGTTCAACAGGATCTAGTTGAGCCTTCATCTTTGGAGGTTTTACTTTAGTCTTCACCTACTTTGACTTCTTCATTTGTTGAGGTCACACCTGCTTTTGTGGAGACATCTTGGGCTACACCTACTTCACCTTCATATATTTCATTCATTCGACCTCTTCCCTCTCACTTCTTTCAAGAAATGTGGTTTCTTCAATCCTTTTGGAGCTACTTCATTATGGGGGGCTATGTGGTCTATTTCTTCCTCTCTTCTGGGGGGGGTTCTTTCATGTATCTTTGTGATAGATGGTGTCCTTGGGGGGTCTTATGGAGTCCTCCATCTTTCATCACTTAGTTTCTCTTTGCATTCTATTTTGGGGTGGAGTTTTTTTCCCATTGGGTTTTCTCCTTTGCCCAGGTTAGTTTAGTTTGCATTGCATTTTTACTTGGGTACCTAATCAGACCTTTGTTGCCAGGACCCATCTTTGCTTTCATGCATCTTTTTTCTAGTGTTTTAGCTAATCCCTAAGTTCATCTTAAGGAGGGTTGTTAGAGTAATAAGTTATTCCACTTAATTAATTTAATCATATTGGTTAATTAATTAAGTTGCTTATTCCTTTAGGTTGCTTTAGCTAAACTTAGGCACATTAATAATTATTTATTAATTATTAAGTGTGCACACTAGGGTTTCTTTCTAGGGTTTCCTAATTTTAGGTTTTCTTGATCTCCTCCATAAGGATTTATCACATTGTAATTATCATATCATTCAATAATCATTTTCTATTTTTAGCTTGCACATTCTTGCTTGAGAGTTTATAGAACATCCTCTTGTTTGTTCTAGATATATGTTGCATGTGACAGGTGATTGCATGGAGGTGAATCTTGGGGACTGTGAAGTTGGATTCATCAACTTCTACACTAAATAGGCTTCTTCTTTGACTCAAGTCTTCCTCCTTAGATGCTTGCAACAAATTCCTTCTTACCATAAGTTCTTCTCCCTCTTCTAGATTAATAAATTTTCTTGAACTTTCACACTCTTCTTCTTGAGCCAGTTGTGTTCTTCTCTCACTCCTATCACCACTTGATACTAAACCTTGACCTTGAGGACACTTTAAAAATGGGTGTCCAAATTCTTGACAATTGTAGCTTCTCCCTAAAAAATTGTTTGCATTTCTTCCTCCACCAAATCTGCCTCTTGTGCCTCTCCATCCACCTTTGAAATCAGATTTTTCTTGCTCCTTCTTGGCATATCCTTGACTCTCATTATTTGTATTTGAACTAGGGAAGGATACTTTACCTCTAGATTTGTTGCCACTACCTCTTGTTTCCTTCTCTTGTCTCCTCTTTAGTTTTTATTCTGCCATCATTTCCATTTGAAAGCATTGTTCAACTGATTTTGGTGCCATCAAACTAATCTCATCCTGAATGTTATATCTTAGACCATTCAAGTACCTAGCAACCGTTTATTCCTCATCTTCTTCATGTTTAGTTCATAAGCTTATCCTATAGAATTCTTCAATATATGCTTGCACATCTAATTCCTTTTGTCTAATATTTTGCAACTTCTTAAGCAATTGTACATTATAATCATAAGGAAGGAACTTACCTTTGATTTTTGTTTTCATCTTCTCCCAAGAAGTGATCTTTATTTTTCCTTGATTTTTCATTTCCTCTTGCAAAAAATTCCACCATACCAAAGCATGTCCCTTAGTTTTTTTTTTCCCTCTTCACCTTATGCCCTTCATCAATCTCTTCACTGTCAAAATAGTTCTCCATGGCTCCAATCCAATCTAGGAGATCTTCACTATCAAGTTTGACTCCATACATAGGCACATCCATTTTTCCATGTCCATCCTTCTTCACAGCCTTCAAAAGCTTCATTGTTATCACATCTTCTGGATCCATCTCCTCTTCTTCACTAGAGGTCTCTTCCTCTTCAAACTCACTTTCTTCCAAAAGAACCCTACCTTTGGCCTTTATCCCAGCAATCTCCTACTTCATGGCTTCTATTTCTTTGTCATGATTGTCAATATTCCTTGCAACAACATTCCCCTTAGGAGGAATTTTGATTCATCCAACTACCTTCTTCTTCTTACACACAAACTTCAACTTTCTTTCACAAAATATCTACTCCCTTGCTTTGATACCACTTTGATGTAAAGAGGGATGGGGAAACCATTCAACAAACTAAATCAAAGAGAATCAATAAGATTCCAAAGAAAAATCAGATGTTCAACTCAAAATCCCAACTTCTACCAAGTTTTCCCGTGTAGCATGGGTAACCCGATTCAAGATCTTTTTCACCAAAGTTTCTTCAAAATACTTGACGAATAAATCAGAGGATCAGATACCCTTTTCAAGGCTATACAACATAAGCAAAAATTAGTATCTACTCCTTTGGACCAGATCTAAGATCCAATAACCCACACTTAACTAGAACTAGTGAATTAGCCCACCTTTTCAAAGAGGATACCTCCCAAACACCTGATCTCCAATCAATCACCTCACCCAATCATTAGATATGTTCCAAAACAACAAAATTCATGGCTAGCTATCACCTACAGGGTCATTACCATGCTGCCCCGTGAAACCCTCCACTTCTCATGCAAAACATAGGGTTAATTGAAATTCACAACTCTAAGGATTCTATGACAAAAAAAAAGCATCAAACATCCTTAATATACCTTACACAAACTCAAAACCTCATAAGAACCAACTTTCCTCAAGTATTCCTCAAAACCCTAGGTCAAAGCCACTAATTCCATGCAATTTCCTCACAAAACAAAATGGGCAACAACTTTATCTCCCTTAATATTTCTTCACCACTCAAATAAAACACCCTACCATGTATACTAACTCCCTAGGACCCATTACACCTGCCATAGTAATTACAGTCGGTGTAAGGGTCCTTTAGAACATGATTTTAGGACAAAACTCTCAAACAAGGTACTCCTAGCCTACTATAGGGAAAACTAGAAGATTTGCTACAAACCACAATGAATTCCCCTCAAACCTATTCCAAAAGATAGTTAATACTTTCCTCTACAAAGTAAAATTAATTACATGGAACACTCAAACTGTACGGGCTCGTACAGGCTTGCAAATGACAAGAAAACTCAAAAAATTGATTAAAAAAATAGAGATATTCTTATTGTCAATGCTCCAAACTTCAAGCCAACATTACAATTGGTGTTCTCATTCCCTTTAAAGGTTTCTCCATCTCTAACCAATGAAAAAATTCCTTGCAACTAATTTTCAAACTCCTAATGACCGTTGAGAGAAATTTACATTGTGTTTACAATTTTGTTGACAACATTGCTACACACTTTGCAATATTTGCATTTGTGGCCCTAATTGACTCTAAACCAACCAAAGATTCCTAGAATGGTCTCATTGGACCTTATTCAACATAGATTAATAACTTAGACTCAAAAACAATAAAAACCTTGTCTTTACCCATCTTGACATGGATTGACAATTTTTACATTTTTCATAATTTGACATATTGTGCAACTTCCTCGTTGGATATTTGATTAAAAGACCTTCAAATATAACTATGAACCTTCAAGACTCATTCTAATTTCATCCCAAGGTGTAGGTTCCCTTGCACCAATCACAAATATCACATGCTTACCAAGATTTTCAATACTTGCTTTTATTGCACCTTTTTCAAATTTTATGATTTTTTTATTGTTACCAAGACACCTGTTTGCTAGGTTTTCACAAAGGTAACAATTTTTTTTTTTTTTTTAATTTTTGTCACCAAGGTGCTTGTTTGCCAGGTTTTCACAAGATTCACCATTTTTTTCAGGACATTTTCTATTTTTTTTGTATTTCTTTAGGACTTTTTATGATTTTTATGATTTTTTAGGACTTTTATGATTTTTCCAAGACTTTTTCTATTTTTTTTGTATTTTTTCAGGACTTTTAAGCATGCAATAGATGCATTATGTGTAGAAATTATTCAAATGAAGGTTTTTCATTGGTTCCTCAAATAGATCCCCTTTTGGTGTGGACAACTAATATGCCCCCGATCCAAAGACTGATACAATAACAAAAGGGGCTAACCAATTTGGCTCAAATTTTCCTTTCTTATTTTGATCTTGCTAATTTTAGGGGTTTTCCTTTAGTACTAGTTCACCTACCTAAAATTTCCCTGGTTTAACCTTGTGATTGTAGCTCCTAGACATTCTCTATTGATATGCATTTAAGTGATCCATGGTAAGCTGACGACGTTCATCCAACAGTTCCAACTCCTACAACCTAGAAACTCTGTAGTCCTCTTCTGATATGATTCCCTTCAGATACACCCAAAGTGAAGGTATCTGAACCTTAATAGGTAGAATGGATTTTGCTCTGCATACAAGGGAATACAGTGTGGCACCTATGGGGGTGTGGATACTTGTTTGGTGTGCCCATAAAGCAGGATTCAGCTGAATATGCTAATCACGTCCAAACTCATTGATGGTTTTCTTGAGGATTTTCAAGATAGTCTTGTTTGCTGCTTTCACTTGACCATTTCCTTGAGGATAATAAGGTGTGGAGAATCTATGTTGAATATGGAATCTGTGACAAAGTTCTTGCACATCCTAATTTTTAAAAGGCCTATCATTTTCTATGACAATGGATTGAGGAATACCATATCAAAAAATGATGTAATTCAGGATGAATGAGGTAATTTTTTTCCCAGTGATGTTGATTAGAGGGACAACTTCAACCCACTTTGTAAAGTACTCTGTGGTTGTAATGATGAACTTGTGTCCATTGGATGATGGTGGATAAATTTTTCCTACAAGATTCAATCCCCACTGACAAAAGGGCCATGTCGAGCAAAATGGTTGTAACTCCTAGGTTGGAGCATGTATAAGATTACCATGGATTTGACATTTTTCACATTTCTTGATCAATTGGTAGGACTCCTCCATATTCAACCCGTAATACCCCAAATGTAGGAGTTTCTTAACGAGGGTAAGTCCACTTGAATGAGTTCTAAAAATACCAGCATGAACCTCCCATAAAGCTGAGTCAGATTCGCCACGTTCAATACAATGAAGGAGAGTACCATCAAGACCTCTTTGGTAAAGTACCTCAACTATCAAGGTATGGCGTGTGGATTGATGAATAAGGTTACGCTTCTGATTTCTAGAAAGATCATGTGGAAAGGTATTCTCTTTCAAATAGGCATAGATATTTCCATAAGTAGAGGATTCAGGGTCAACTAGGTGGCATATAACTTGGGATTTTGGGTTGTCATAGGTAGGGTTAAGCACTTGTTCCACCATGAACTCATATCAGCTTTGATTTTTTGAGATCTACAAGAGAGAAGCAATTATTGCCATGGCATCGGCTACTTTGTTATCTGCCCTTGAAATCTGTTCAAATTTAATCTCAACAAAATAATTTTTGAAATCATCAATCATTCTATTGTATGAAATTAATTTATCATCCTTGGTTTGGTAATCATCATTCACTTGATTAATGATCAACTAGGAATCATCGTAGACTTGTAGCTCTCTAATCTTCCACTTGATTGCTAGTTTGATGTTGATGATGAGGGCTTCATATTCTTCTATATTGTTGGTATAGGGAAATATCATCTGATAGGATTTTGGAATTGTATGTCTCTATGGAGTAACAAATAGGATCCTAGCACCTGGCCCATGTTGTGTATGTGATCCATCAAAATATAACATCCATTGTTGTGGAGTGACAATAAAGACATCTGCATCAGGGAACTCAATATGCACTGGATGGTAATCTTGTAGGGGTTCTTCTACTAACTGGTCAGCTATCACATATCCTTTGATTTCTTTACGATCCACATACTGAATTTCAAACTCACTTAGTATCATCACCCATTTTTCTAGTCTTTCGATGAGGTTTGCCTTGCTTAGCAGATATTTCAAGGGATCAATTTTAGCTATGAGCTTGATGATGTGAGTTAGCATATAATGTCAGAGCTATGCAGTATAAAATAACACCACTAGACAAGCTTTCTCAATGAAGGAATAATTGATTTCATAACCATTCAATGTTCTGCTGATGTAATAAATTTCTCTTTCCTTTCGTGTAGAATCTTCCTATGCTAATAGTGCACCCAAAGATACCTCAGTTGTTGTGATATAGAAAACCAATGGTTTCCCTTCACTGGGTGGCACCAAGATGGGTGGTGACATCAAGTATTGCTTCAGTTGATTAAAGGTTACTTCACATTTTTCATCCCCTTTGAACTTGACATTCTTGTGGAGCAAGTGAGTGAATGGATGATTTTTGTCTGCTAGCTGTGAGATGAACCTCCTGATGGATTGGAATCTTCCTTGAAGAGATCTCAATTGACTAATGTTCTTTGGTGGAAACATTTCCATGATGGCTTTGACCTTGGTAGGATCCACCTTAATTCCCTTTTCTAAAACTATATATCCCAACAACTTTGCATATGTCATGTCAAACATACATTTCTTTGAATTTAATCTAACATTGAATTTCTCTAGGTGGGTGAAAATTTTATCTAGGATCTCTAAGTGTCCTGCCCTGGTAAAATATTTAGCCAGTAAGTCATCCATGTAGACTTCTATGAAAGTGTGCATCATATCATGAAAAATGGTGGTCATTGTGCACTGATAGGTGGCTCCAACGTTCTTCAACCCAAAAGGAATGACATTCCAGCAGAAAGTACCCCATGGACAGGTAAAAGTTGTTTTATCTTGATCCTCTAGTGCAATTTTTATCTGGTTGTATCATGAGAAACCATCCATGAGTGACAACATTGCATTTCATGTTATCAGATCCACTATGATATCAATATTTGGCAATGGAAAATCATCTTTTGGACAAGCCTTATTCAAATATTTGAATTATGAGCAAATCCTAATGCTTCCATATAATTTAGATATTGGTACAATGTTAGAAATCCACTTGGCATAGTCAATGGGTCTAATGAATCCTACATCCAACATTTTTTTCAATTTTTGCTTTGACTAGTAAGGTGATGTGAGGGTGCATCTTTCTTAATTTTTGCTTTACTGGTTTTACTCCAGAGGGTAGAGACAAATGGTGCATGATCAATTCAAGATCAATCCCAAGCATATCCACATAATACCAAGTGCAATTAACTTGCCTTTCTTCAAATAATTTGGTAAAGCTTGGTTTCTCTTGTTCAATCAAAGATTCTACTAGATGGAGAGTTTTCACTATATCTGCTTCGTCAATATTGATGGACTACATTGGCTCGATCAAAACTTTGGATCTCTCTTAGAAGTGCTCTGGGAGAGTGTCAAATTTCCCATCCTTCGGTGCCTTAGAGAGGTTTTCACTGTCGGATGTGCTCTTTATTTTTACTCTTTCTTGAGCTGACATTGCCATAGAATGGTTTTCACCATCATACCTTTCTTTCATTTTACTCATTTTGTAGCCTAGAGATTTGAAACTCCCCTAACTAGAAGCTTCATTCTAAGATTCAATGGTGGAATAAGTTTTAGGGTTTTCAACACAAAGGAAGTTGATGATGGCATCATTGTTTGAAAATATGGGGATGTCAAAGGGCTCAGTTTGGTCCCAGTCGATAAGTTCAGGATGCACTAGGGGTAGGGAACCGTCAAATTGGTTTAAGTCGCAAGTAGTGAAGGTCCTGATGGCGACATCATCAAGTAATCCTATAGCAAGTTCAAGGTCTATGATGTAACTCTCCTCTGAATGATATGTCTCACTAGGAGTCTGATCATCCTCACTAGAGCCATCGATAGGTTGTGATTTAAATTCAAGCGGTCTTAACCTCTAAATTTATCCCTCCTCATGTGTAGGGGTATAATTTTTTATCACATCAATTTCCTTGTCGTGACAAGAATCTTTAGACAATGAATCCTACTCATATCCATTTGAGTCAGTTTCATATGCATCACTAGCTTGCAGTTGCAGGATTCATTCAACAATCTTTTTGGTGGCTTCATTTTTTATTTCCTTTTTGTATCCCAATCCCATCTTGTCTTTTGGATTTATTGAGATGGGTTTAATGGGTTCCACGATGCCTTATTTTCTCTTGCTGATAGGTCCTTGTCCTTTGTATCCCATTTTCTCCAAGATTGAAAACCCTTTTCCATATTGTGTTGTTTGTACATTAGTTGTTGTTGCTTGAGATTCAATTTCGTCCTTGTAAAGCCAGTTTAAAACATCTTTGTCATCAAATTCTTCGGCTTGAGTGCTTGCTTTTATGAATCTACCATCAAAGAGTGTGATGGGTTGTGAGGTATGTTGGGTTGAGGTTGATGGTTGACCATAGGAATTTGGGGAAGAGAATTGTGAAATACATAGGGATTTCTCAATAGAATATTCACTCATGTCTTTATCTTTGACTTGGACCTTTTTCTTAAATTGTTTAGACAAAGAATTTAGTTGGGCCTCATGATTGGTGGATGCAAAAGGGGTAGCTTCTTCCCTTTTCTCAAGTTGTTTAGATGAGGATCTTGGTTGAATTTCCTTATTTGGGGATGTGGTGAGAAATTTTGACAAGGTATTTGATTGGCTTGAATCACCTGAGGTGGTAGATGGGGAAGCAAGAGCTTCTCTGTTATGGGGCACAAAGACATCTTGGACTGACTTCAAGGTGTAGCAGTACTAAGGACTGTTGGAGTCTATTGGAATGGTTATTTCTTTCCCATTACAAGGTAACTTCAGACATTGATTGTAATTTTAGGGAACTTTCTACATCTCATGGATCCAAGGATGACCCAAGAGTATATTGTATGTTAAGTCTTTGTCCAGGACTTGAAAAATTACATCTTTTTGGATTGGCCCCACCCAAATTGGCAACAAAATTAATCCCTATGAAGATCTTTCCACATCATCATAGGCCTTGATGGTGATCCTTTTTGTTGAATATATTGCATTCTCATAAAAACCCAGTGCACAAACAAGTTTCAAAGTACATATATTGAGACTAGCTCCCCCATCTATTAGGACACGCTTGACTCAAATTTTATGTATTAAGACTCAATGTGAAACGTTGTATTATGGGGATGAGTGATGGATATTTCATCATTTTCTAAAAAGGATAGACAATGAGATGTAACCAAATGCCCCACCATGGCTTGGAAGATATAGACTTGAAAATCCATTGGTATGGTTGTATCCACTAGGGCCTTTTCCAAAATTTCCTTGTGAGCAGGGGAAATCTTAAGGAGCTCCAATATAGATATTTTTGTCAGGATCTTTTTAAGTTGATTGACAATGTTATATTGTTGTGACAGGGTGTCAAATGTTTTGGACGTGTTACCTTTTAAAACATATTTGGATTGTGCCCTTGTGGTAGCATTGATAGGTGTGTGGTCTTGTTTTCCTTTGATCTTAATGATGTTGATTTGATTTTTGGTTGTAGACGCGTCTTGTTTGATGTCATGGACTTGATTTAATGTGACGGTGGTGTTAGTTATTTGATTTTTAGTTGGGGTGGTGTCTTTTCCATGTCCAATTTGGATATCATTGATTTGGTTATTAATTGCAACTATGTCTTTCTCCTCATTGATTTCAATGTCATTATTTTGATCTCCCACATCTGAAATATGGAGAATGATAGTGTCATGAACATAATTTACGTTCTTTCCTTTGTCATTTTTTGTAGAGGACTCCCCTTTCTCATAATTTGGTAAGGGATTCTTGAATACACCATGGTCAGTGTTAGTTTGGGGTCCTTCTATTTGTATGATCTTTTGGTCTATCAAGTCTTGTATCTTGTGTTTCAATTGCATACAACTATTGGTTAGGTGACCTTTGCAGTGATGAAATTCACAATAGTGGGCCTCATTCCACCACAATGATTTCACTTTTGGTTCAAAGCCTCGAGTGTCAGGTAGAGTGATAATATTTTCTACAAGAATTTATCTCTATGTGGATTTGTATGATTGACCTAAAAGTTTCAACTTCCTGTGGTTGTTTGATGTTTGGTATGTTAGTGTTCTGGAGGTCGTGTTGTTTTGATTGTTTTGATTATTGCCTTGGTTGGTATTTTGGTTGTTGCTCTGGTTGGTATTTTGGGTTGTCTTTTGATTGGTATTGGAGGTGCTTCCTAACAAATTGAAGACCAATTTGGCATTATGTGTTTCAGTTGAAGTATTATTATTAGTGTTCTTGTATTTTTTCCAAAACTTTGGTTCATCATTGTTGTTATAGTTATTGGAGGAGTTAGCTGAGTTGTTTTCATTTTAAATTTTCAAGACTCCTCTCTTGACCAAAGCTTCTTTGATTTTGATTCCATTTTCAATTAGTTTCTCAAAGGTTGGTGGACATTATAATTCAAGCCTATAGCTCATATCATCATTTAAATTATCAATGAACACCTCCATCTTTTCATTTTTTGTTATAGCACGAGGATACCTTGCAAATAATCTTCTCCACCTTTGTAAGAATATAAGAAATGATTCTCCCTTTTCTGTTCCACATTGCAAAGGTCCTTCATTGTAATCTCATGTTGAATTTTATAGGAGTATTGGGTGATAAATTTGTTGACCAATTCTTCAAAGGATTTAATTCTTGGGGGTAATTTTAAAAACCATTGCATACATTGTCCTCCCAAGCTTCATGGGAATAATCTCATCAAGTAAGTTTCCACATGTGCGAATTCTAGGCTTGTCGTTGAAAATTCCCTTAGGTGATCTATTGGGTCCGTTTTACCATTGTACTTATCATATTTTGGGAATTCACAATGCTTGGGAAATGGGATCATGTTTACACTTTGATCAAAAGGGTACAAACATATGTCTTGTATCGAGTATCTTTTTGTGAGTCCAGTTTGCATGTTTTGCATTTGTTGTTGAAGGGTTTATATCTATTGTGTTAAAGCCTCTATGGGGTCATTTGTTTTTGCTTCATTCCTCGTTTCAGTTTGATTTTCTATTTATTTCATCTTAGGAGTTCTTTTTTATTTGGTGATATCAAAATCCTCGGGTAGTTTGACCCCTTTATTTGCTAGCATAAAAAGGTATTTTTCACCCTCCTTTTCAAAGATCCTCTTCATGAACTTATGGAAACTGGGATCTTGTTGTGCTTGTTCTATGGCTTCATCCATTATTTCTTCTACCTCATCTCGATGAATTCTGAAAAAAAGGATTCTCTTCTCTTTCAGCCATGTTGTTTTGGATTTCAAGTTCTTTCTCCTTGAGTTTCTATCTTTGTGATCTTGTTTGAACGGACATACAAGTGATGGAAATTTAGTAATCTTTGACCATTATTGGGGAGTGCCAAAGGGACAAAACAAATCTGATTACACAACGTTGTTTCAAGATTGAAGGATGATGAATCTTGATAAAGGATGATGAATCCTGATGGTGAAACTTAGTTGCTAACCAAAGATAGATGTGATGATGATGCAATTTTAGATGTTTGATCAAAGTTTAGGTAAAATATTTTCACGTGTAAATGCTAGTTTCAACAAGTTTAAGACTCTGGTGTGACTAGGGAATGGTTTCATTTCGAAGAGGATCCTGAACTACGAGTTTAAAATTCAAACAGACAGTGAATTTAGCTCTCTATTTTCAAAATTTTATGAATATGCCAAAGTGCACATATGCACTAAGGAATGACTTGGATGTGTTAAATGATGGTTGGTATGCATTATAGAATGGCACATATGCACTCAAACAAGGGATGTATATGCCAAAACATGCAATAAATATGCCAGAATATGGAATGTGTGCACTACAAAATAGTACATATGCACTAAAAAAAAGGATATATTTGCTAGAACAATCAATGTATGCACTGAAATAGTTAAGGGATGTGCCAGAATAGTCAAAGGATGTGTTGATCAAAAAAATGGTTCTCTGTTTTTGACAGTTTGATGGATTTTTCTATTTTCTGGCAGGGAATCAATTATTTATTTGGATGTTCTTCTAAATTGGTGGTCGTATATCCTAGTATGTGATGTTTGTTCAAAAATTTATTTCAAAACACACATGTGAAACACATCAAGAAAGTACGATCCCTAAGGCTGTGAAGGACAGTATTTACTGGATTCCCACTTGGATTTTTAGTCCAACTGTGCTTACTTTTGGTGAATGAATAGAGAGTTAACCACACTGGCTCCCCCTTACATTTCACTCACTTCTTAGGTTAGCCAAGCCTCAGTCCTCATGAATCTCCCATGATGGACTTATCATTTCTACCAAAAGCCACAAGAATATGGGATGGCTTCAGAGGTTATACCTCTTGCACCAGCAAATAGAAAAGAGATTTTAGCATACTACAACAAAAGGGTTCTAGTATAGGCATTTCGTTCATGAGGGATCATCCATATGACAAGAGACCATCATTTCCCTTCTTGTTGGAACAATCCTTGTGATACTTGAACTTTCCTCAAGTACCCACACTTATATCCAAGGTGGAGGTCGCTTGGCTTTAGCCTGTTCCCGGTTGGGTTGTTCCCTTGGGGTGATTATCTCTTGTCCCACCAAGGCAGACCCTCTAAGGATTAAATTGCAAAAAGAAAAAGAATGGGTGTGGTTTTTTGGTCACCCAGTTAAGGGGAGAGCATATACCTACCATTCAACAATCACAACAAATATGGTGTTCGTTTTCCCCTAATTAAGCTATGTTCCTAGCTTAATAAAAATAAAGAACAATAAATCCCTACAATCAAATGTTAGTAGTTTCATCTTTGAAGTCTTTGACATCATTTCACTAGTTTCAACAAGGTCTTTGATAGCGTTTGAGATACCTGCACAATAGAGAAATAGTGATTAATTCTCGAAATTATGAATTTCTGAAAAATGAAATAGATGTGCCATAACAAAGAATCAATGCACTAAAATACTACACATATGCACTATAAAAACTCATGTATGCACTAGAATAGTCCATAAATACGCTAAAAGAAATTATGAGTGTGTTAAAAGACTCCCTGTATGCACCGAAAGATGATATGTATGTGATAAAAGGTTTCCTGGATGTACTAGAATAGGAACTGGATGCACTAAAAGATATTTCAGATGTGCCAAAATAACTCACGGTCGTGCTAAAAAATTTCATGTCATAATTTGTAAAAACACACTTTCTAGAAAAACGTTAAAAATAGGGGCTCGATCCCCATGGAGGGCACCAAATTTATGTGTGGATATAAAGTGGAGTAGAAATTACCAAAGTAAAAACATACACACACCAATGAAGCGTCTTACATAAAAGGAATTGAAACAACAAACTGAGCTGCTATGGCTATCCTTTCAAATCATCTCATTGTTCTCTAATCTTAAGGACCCTCAAATTTGTGCTCTCATATTTGTATGTTTCACATGAATTCCGAAGATGACAACCTAAGAAACGAGAAGATTTGTGAAATTCAAAGCTACATGCCTACATTAACATATTTTTGTATTTTTGATATGAAGGTTGAATGAAATATGAAATTGCTACTATGTAAATGATACTAAGACTATTGCTATTGATGTAATGCAAATCTAAATGCACTTCTATGATAAACACAATAAAAACTAATGCAACACTAAAATGCTACAAAGTAAAATTGTCATGATAACAATGTTAAATGCTATGCAACTCTAAAATGCTCTCAATTTCTCTCAATTGCTAAGATAATTTCTATAGAATAATTTATGATCAAATCCTTATTGAAAAGATATAGAATGATCTCCTATTTATAGATTTTTCCAAACCTAAAGTGAGGTGGCAGAGATGGATGGTTGAGATCGTGATCCTGAGAGATCAACAGTGGAGCACAAAGAGTTTGGAGGAAATCATGGAGGTTGCCCCATTTGGAAGGTCAAATCATCCAAGTGTCAAAAAGCATCAATTGGAAGGAGGATCCATGTGTCTCCAAGGAGGTTAGGAGGTTGGATGAATATTCCTAATTTGAAAATTATAAATAAATGAAATCATGAGACATGTGATGATGTGGAGATTGATTTGGAGAAAGTTATGAAATTATGGAGAATGTGACAAAGTTGAATTAAAGATTCAAATTTAATTAAGGAAGAGAAATAATCAAATAATAAATTATTTAAATTTTTGTATTTAATTAATTTGAGAGGGAAGATGATTTTTGAATAGAATAATTAAAGGTGTGAACTATACAAATAAATTTATCAATTTATTTATACTAGTAGAAGAATTAAGATTAATTAATTAAATAACTGGTATTCAATTAATTGTGCTCCAAACCATTTTTATGTGTATATAGGTACCACTTGAGAAAAGTGAACATTTATTATGCACACTATATTCTCAACACAAAACTAGGGGGAAATAGGGGTTATTGAAGTCAAGAATCTATGAAACTACCTCTAAAAATCATAATCAATCCTAGACAACAAGGCTTAGCAACCCCAAACTCACATCACAAACACCAAGGAAGAATCTAAACACTAAGCATAGGAGAAAAAATCATCCTTTCCACTATCATAATTCTCCACTATGACCCACTTAAGGGTTCAAAACCCCAAAAAGATCATGAAATCATGATCAAAAGGGAAACCAACAAACACTACAAGGCTCAAACACTAAGCATTCTTACAAAAGAATATAAAATATAGCCAATTACTCAAACCATAATTGCATATTCATCTAGCCTTAAGCTAGGAACACCACTAAATATCCAAGGGGAAGATCCCAAAACCACCAGGACAAACTCAACTAGAAAATTAACAAGGAAACAAAAATAATATATATTGAAGCACCTCCAAACCATACACTATGTTATACATGAGTGTGGCTATGGGAATTGCATCCCCAAAGACATGATGTGTGCCTTCATGATATAAACTAGCATGGATTTTGATGCCCAAGACACCTCAAAAACCACTCAACTAATTTTAAGGCACTAGGAAACATGGTCACAAGACCAAAACAAGCAAGGCCAAGAAAAGAAAGAGCACACATAGTTGGTGGACTAAATCACACCCAACCATCTTCTAGAAAATAGATTTAGGCATGATGAAAACACAATTATCCATGGATTCCAACCTCAAATTAGAGACAATAACATATCAAATCACTCTAATAAAATATTTTAATATACTTCACTCAATTCCAAGAACAAGGATATTCATATATATTGAAGCCATTCAAAGCTAGAAAACAATATGTATGCAAGCATTTCATAAAATTTTCAAACACAACACAACAACCACTTTGATTTTATCATGAACAAGAAACTTGATGCAATATGATTCTAATTAAAAAAACACCAAGACAACACATTATCTTCCATCTACTCCCTTTTACATTCTATTAGGATTTTGTAATGAGCATGATAGGGAACCAAAATCTAACATAGAATATGACCGAAAAAATTTAACACATTAGAATAGCCACCACAAAGATAAAATGGAGCCTAATGTTGGACTAACCACCAGCATCTCCCTTCGGGTTCGCAACATGGTTTAACTGCATTCCATGGATCTTAACTGATGCTTGTATCGGGCATTGACAGGTTGATCTTTTGGTGCAACAACAAGGCCAACAATTGGTATCAGAGCCGATCATGGGTTCGAACCCCTCAGGTGACACTGAGGGGGGGATTGTTGGACTAACCACCAACATCTCCCTTCAGATTCGTAATATGGTTTAACCGCCTCCCGTGGATCTTAACTAACACTTGTATCGGGCATTAACAGGTCGATATTTTTGTTCAACGACAAGGTCACCACCCAAGAGGGAGAGTTATCAATTCCATCAATAACGGTAAAATGAGCTCAATTGAAATACTGAATCAAATGTGACCAAGGGTCATAAAATAGATAGGAGGTAAAAATTGGTGACTAGATTGCTCAAGAAAAATTAAAAATTTAATGCTATTCCTTACAACAATTAGAAACTTCATCAATAAACAAAATAAATAATAACCTTGGAAAACACTATTACATGAACTGAGTGACTAATATTAGCCACATTTGAGGTATTAAAGAGCTACATGACACCATGAGATTACAACATTCAAGTGTGTTAGAGAGTCTTTCAACACATCACATTCACAATAAAAAATTCACTCAACCATACCAACAAAAACCACTGTAATAAAATGCACTTCATCAAGGAAAAATCACATTATTATGAAAGAAGGCATATACAGGCTTCCTATTACATCCACAAATTCTATCCACACAAGCCTAAG
The DNA here is from genome assembly GCA_007115665.2 of Sequoiadendron giganteum. Taxonomy (NCBI): domain Eukaryota; kingdom Viridiplantae; phylum Streptophyta; class Pinopsida; order Cupressales; family Cupressaceae; genus Sequoiadendron; species Sequoiadendron giganteum. Next base: position 437,609,993 of record CM021108.1, on the reverse strand, counting down.
GTTTCACCCAAGCACCATTTCCACAAGAAAATTACAATTACAATGCAATGAAACACACATTACTCACATCATGCATCACTACCACATGCTAAAAAAATGGCATCCACATCATTCACAAGGCACATCCCAACCAAGGCTCTAACACAACCAAAATAATTCTCCAAATAAAAACAATTTTATTTATAAAATAAGCATGTACCCCATGCAAGAGGGGAAAAAATTTTGATTACCCGTCTAGGTTCTCACAAGAATCTTGAGGACATAGTCATTTATCCAAATATTTTACTATTACAATACAACATTCCATTTATGTGATAACATGATCACTTCACATATATTATGACACTCTAATAGGAATGCAATGCACCATTGACAACATTACCATAAGATCACTTTTTACAATTTAGGTGCATATGACATACACCACATTCACTTCCAATACATCAATCACATAAGATATTTCACAATGCTCTATCATGAGCCAAAAAATTAACACCCAATTTCAATAAAATGAATCCATATACACACATCCCAAGAAGGCACATAATAATATGCAAGACCACTCAAGGGTCACTATGCATTCATGCTAAGAAAGAATCAAGACATTGAGATGGAAATCACACATGAAAGCACTTATCAGAAACTCAAGGGTCTAACTAACCCTCACAAACAAGAATTTCTCAAAAATATCATGGTAGGGAAAATGGAAACAACACTTGTGTCCAACAACACACTCACGCACACAAAGACCCAACCAAATCTCTCACACCATGAGCAACATACTAGAGAGTGATCATTCCCCACTTAGGAGAATCTCAAATAGGGGTATCTTCGCATCCCTGTTAAATGAATTAAGGCCTAGGAGGAACTCTCCCTCCTCAAACACATTCCATGGGTTGGTTCACACTGAACCCTCAGAAATGCCACCCAAGGTACCCATGTAAGAATCCAAACATTAACTTACCAAAACAAGAACTTGATATTTCATGCACCAAGCACCAACAACTACATGGGAAAGAACATGAACCAAAGATCCTAGTACTAAAGAATGTCCTTTGATACCCGATGTAATGCCCCAAACCAACACACTCAAGATAAAACTTGATGGATTTTTTTGAAACAATGATGTAGACATGTAAAAATGACCTAACACTTATCGCACATCCTAAATGACAATTTCTCATCACCGACATCATTATCATTGAATATCACTACATTTCATATCAATTACACCAAAAATCCTAATTTACTCTATTAATTGAATAATATATTATTTAATTAATTCACTTTTTCATCATTTTAACCAATTAAATAAATTTATTTATTTAATAAAATCCTAACCTAACTTTATTCCTTCTAATTAATTAAATAAAATCAATTATTTAATTATGTTTCTAATTAACCCTATTCCCCTAAGTTAATTAGATTATTAATACTTAATAGTTTAATTAATCACTTTCCTCTAAACTTGAATAATTAAATAAATTATTCAAAACATCATAAAAAAGGTCAAACAAACAAATACAACTTTCTTTGCAAAATTCAAACATGATTTTCATGTTCAACTCAAAAATATTAATTAATTATCCTCACCCACTTTCATGATTGAGAAAATTGCGATCTCCTGATTGCTCACTCTATTCCTGACTGATTCATCTTTTCTACAATTCCACTAAAGGCTCAACATAATTTCTTCAATCCCATTGAAGGCTCCATCTATTTCCTCAATCCCACTAAACACTCAAATTGATTTCTTCAAACACACCAATTATGTAATCAAAATCCACTGATTCTTCCCATCTAATTCCTATCAACGGTTTTGAATCGTTGATCAAGATATTCTACTACACAATCTTGATCTTTCATTTCAAGACACAAAATCTATATAACAACCATATTCTTCCTCAAAAATGATTGGAGAATTAACATCTTTTGCACAAAAAAGTAATGCTAAAATCACAACTAGTTTCTTGACAACATTTACATACATCTTCGATCAACATTACACAACTTTGAAGATTTTTCTACATAATAATGGAGGCTTCGCATTGATACAAAAAACAATCCAACATCTTTGTGAATACACTTCGACGTGAGATGGTAACACTACAATTTTTGAATTATTTTTTTATGTTCTCTCTTTTGATTTCTTTATTTGAGTTCATTTCATTGTAGTTTCATTTCATGAGTAATGGGTATGAATCTAAATCTTTCATTTGAATTATATTAGTTTATAATTCATTTATGTTTGATTATCCTATCCCAATATCAATTTTCCCCTTACAACAAATGATAATAACATTGATAATGAAACAATAGTGAACTTTGCACTTGCACAACAACATACACACAAGTGTCACATAAACACAACACAACAAAAAGATAAAAATACAAACTCACCATTAAATAAGAAAGGTGGAAACAATGGAAGACTAACCACTCATGAGATAAATCCACCACATTTAACATATGCGAGAGAGGACAACACATACTTCATGATTAGTTACTAACCCATGATCACATTCTCTCACAACCTATGCCAAGATAGGATGAGAGAATCATCAACCTCCAATCCACATCCAAATGCACTTTATAAATCTAAACACAAGGGTAAACTTCACAAGAGGTTTCCTAAATAGGAGGTAAAAGATCTCCATTAATTGGAATGACGATAAGTGACTTCCAAACAACCACATGCTTCCCAAGACATCTCATCATAATATGACATCACACAAGAAGAAGAATACTACTCCACCACACCCCATGCCATATGGGGAATATTTATGATAGAAAAAGTTTCAACTAAGAAGGATTCAAACATTCCCAAGTCTTCATAAGACTAGGTGCACGATCTCCCTAGCCCTAGGTTTGACAACTAGGAAACTTTGAAAGAAGGCACACAAAAAAAGGAAAGAGAAGCCACAAGTTTTCAAAAAAAATGTATAATAACATGCTCATAAAATCACTAGACCCATGGGACCCTGAGGAACAACTTCCAATTTCATGGTTTTCCCATATAAGGCCCCAAAACAAAGAAGAAATATCAAGTCCTGAGACAATGATACTTTGACTAGGGTTTTTGAGGGATCTGATGATTAAAATGGTTGGAACAAGAAAAGATGCAAGGAATAAAAATAATTCATTATTGGAATTAGGTTTATAAAACTATTGATTTCCCATGGTTGAGAGGGTTAACATTCTATTTTTTGTATGGGGAATGAAGTTGCCCAAGTATAAGACTAGGCAGCCCCAAAAATGTTAGACAAAATTTTTAGTTTTAAGCCTACAAAACTAGGCTTCCCACTAATGACTTGGGAAACCCACTATGCAAAAAGGTTTCCCTAATAGGTACAAGCTCATCCAAGTGTAATTAGTTGCATTATGAACAATTTGGGTCATTTTTATGTGAGACAGGGTCGCCTAGGCACAATACTAGGTCACCCAACTATGAAATAAGGTCTCTAAATTCATTTTAAGCACCAATTAAAATATTTATAAGTTCATTTTATCCTTTGAAAAGTATAATATTTAACATAAATAAATCATACTCGATTCCAACATCGAGACACATAATTAAACAAATACTCTTTTCCATTACTAAATTTACATCCATCTCAATGAGAGGTCCATTAACTTCAATATTACATTTAGAATGAAAGGAAAGGAAACATAAATAACCTTGCTGCATTAAATTTTTCACCTACTCCACCATGATCCTCTTATCGCCAATCTTGGTTACCACACCACCTAACCTTGTGGAATCAAAAGATCCACTCCCATTGTACTAAGATATAGTCACATAGGCCATAATCACAACAATCATACCAAATACATGGGGAGAGGGATATCAATCAAAAGATCCACTCCCACCATATTAAGATATAGTCACATGGGCCATAATCATAATACTCATGCAAAATGCATGGGGAGAGGGATTACACACATGCCATACATGAACTGTATAAATAACATATATATCATATAAACACTCATCCAATATCACAAGAGGGATCAACACAAATAGGATCAATTACAAGATCTCATTAGGAAAACTCACCAATGTCTCATCACAAATCCACATTGGGAAAACTCACCAATGTCATACAAAGGATCATCCTTGAGAAAGCTCACCAATGTCTCATCACAAATCATCATTGGGAAAAATCACCAATGTAATACAAAGGATCATCCTTGGTAAAAATAGTTAATGGAATAACACATGGAATACTTATTGGGAAAACTCACTAATGGCAATAAAACAACATGGCAAGGAATACAACATCCTTTAGGTGCTAATAAAACTACACTAGGGTTAGATATTAGAGAGCAAGAAATGGAATATCATCATGGACACTCATGTGGGATCAATGTGGAACTAATATCCTCTCATAAAGATGCTTGGGTACTTGATCTTACAAGTCTTATGCTTCTTGAGTATCTTGTCTTCCTTGATCATCCTTAGTTTGTATGAGCACTCAAGGCATGAGAGGGATATCCATTATCTTGGTTAATTAATTACCTATGTTTCATTAGTTTTCACTTGCTAACCAAAATCCCCACACTATAATTTCCTAGACACCACTTTGGTTTGGGTTCACATTAGGGGCCACTCCCATAACTCTCTAATACCTACACCCTAAGCTCATCACATCCTCCAACGAATATGACATAAAAATAATGCCCAAAGTTCAATTTCATAAAAATTTTCTAACAATTTTCCACAAGCACAATTTCAATAACTCATGAAGGGATGCTTTCATTGAAAAATTCAAATTCATCACTTTCATGAATTCTTATAAAATTTTCCTAATATTTCTACAAGCCAAAAACCAAAAAATTCTATTAAAGTTTTCTTCAAAATTCATTTTTTCAATTTCAAAAATTTGAAAGTACCCTTTTTGTTTGAATATGCCCAACAACACTCTTTTCATATCAAATTCACATTTCACACACTTCCTAAAAAAATTGGGAATTATAACCCTATGTTTTGGAAAAAAATAAATGCAAAACAATGAAATGAACATGATCATTTTTAAATTGAATTATTTTGGGAGGCGTTTACACTCACCCAATCCTATTTTAACTTCTTGAATCGAAATAAATTGACCAAATTAAAAGAAATAAATGACATACCTCAAACTTGATCAAATATTGGAATGAAGATCACATCATGCATGCCAAATGAGGCTTACAAGGACTGGAAAAAACACTCCCCTCCCAATTCCTAACCTAATGAATCCAACCTCATTGAATTCCTCCTTTGATTGCACTCCCAACCAAGAAATCAAATTTTCATCCAAAAGAGGGTTTTTCTCACACAAATTTATTCACAATTTAAAACAAATGAAAATCAAGTGCTTTTTCCCTATTTACCCTTTTTCCAATTTCAAATTAGAATAATATAAAATTCATTTTTTATTTCCTTAATTCCTATTTTCCTCATAATCCAAATTGACACACCAATTTCTAAATAATAAATAACATTTAAATTCACTATTTAAATCCATATAATCATTTTTTATTTAAAATTACGTAATTAAAGATTCAAATAGGATATTTAAATCAAGCATAACCCACAATTCTCAACCCAAGGAACTTTGTAGGAGTTTATGGTGAACTCTTCAACACTCCAGGATCTTCTACAAGACAAAATAACTTCCACAAGAGAGAAATGGTAGAAATATCATTCTATGATTAAGGATGCAAGAATGCCAAAGTGAATATGGCAATGTTTATATGAAGCTTTTTCTTACATAGGCAAGGTGAGAGATAGGATTAGAAAATATCATGGCAAGTGTCTTAATCCTATCACATGAGACAACTAACTCATAACAACCTAGGACACAAGCATTAAATGAATAGAAACTAGATAAGATAAGTGACAACTAATGCTTAACTATAAAGATTCCTTCCTAGGACCTAAGTGAATTTAACATGTAAATAGATCCTAGATATGTAAAATTCCTACTTACACCAACACCCCCTTAAGTACAACTTAGGGATTACTTATGCAAATGGCACAAAGATGGGTCCCAACTGCGAGGCCATGTTAGGCACCCATGTACAAATGCAAATGCAATCTCTCACAAATGGACAAAAGGAGAAAACCTAGTGGGACAAAGCTCCTCCCCAAAAGAGAGATGAAATCCAATAATTCTATCCATGAAAAATGAGAGGACAAAACCACATTTGAGGAAAAATACCCCCCACAAGAGATGAAGAAGAGACCATTCAACCTCCCCAATGAAAAGTATCCATCACAAATCTCATCAATCTCCCTTCATACCAAGGATGACAAGAGAGACCAAACAGTCCCCCATAATGAGATAACCTACTGTAAAGAAGCACTAAAAGCACACTTGTGGAGTAACACTGGAATCCTTAATCAAGGAAAGCAAGGAAAGATAATTTTAATGAGAAACCATATTAGAGTCACTCAAAGACTCAGGTTAGAATAATCATAAAGCAACATCAGACCTGATGCCAAGGAACACTAGAAAACTCTCAAACTAGCACAACTCTAAAATCTATGAAGCAACAGTTGATTAATAGATGATCTATAAGTAAAATAAAGTACAAAGATGAAAATTTCACCCTCTCAACTATCAAAATATCCAAGTAATCTTTAGGAGACCCTTTGGGACAAAACTAAAATAATGATATACCTAAGACAAATACAAAAAAGTGCATGGATGGTAATGTAGAGCTCCTCAATACCTTTCCAACACCACAAGAATCACAAAAAATTGAATATTGTGGTAAAAATTTATGAGCTCGGGAGCCATAAAACAAGATCTAATTTCAAACAACAATAAATGCCACCCAATAGATTTTTTTTGAAAAATCATCTATACCACTGGAAAACTTTATCATGTGACCACAAGTGGGGCAGATGGTTAAAAAAAAAATTGTTGCTCCTAGTGGTAGTTTCGTTGGGGCGAGTTGCTCATGGGGTAATGGATTGGAGGTCGAGCCACGTAGGGCATATAAAATTGTTGACACTAATAAACTTGGTGGTAAAATAATTTATAAACCAAATAGAAAATTAAACCTGTTGATAAATGTAGATCATACCAAAGGAAGTGTAGGATGGCCAATGTGACCCAAGATTTGACTCAATCTATAGAGTAGTATAGATGACACCAAGCTGATAGCCAAATATTGTGTAGACAATTGATGGCGACCTACAGACCTATATGACCAGTATGACCAAGCACGAATTCATATGGTCAGATGGCCTAAAAAATTGCCTCACACCTTGAACAAAAATTCTTAGATTTCAACAATTTGAGAATCAATCCTTAGGTTCTTGGGCCTCCCAGATGCAATGGTGAGGTCATTTTTTACCTAAACTACTCCAAAAATTTAGCACCTCCTGGATCTGCCAATTGAAACCCTTCCTTCAAACACTTGTAGATATGTCAATATATGATGAAATTTCATGAAATGAAAGTCAAACTTGAATTTATCTGATGCCCTAGATTCAATCATGAGGTTCTCAACACCCCAACTCACATACAAAAAATTTTACACCAAGATTGGTCCCTCAGATTTGGGAAGAAGTTAGCAACATTGAAACTCTGATACCATGTATGAGTTTATGGTAAACTTCTCAACACTCCATGATCACCTGCAAGACACAATAACTTCCACAAGAGAGAAATGGTAGAAATATCATGCTATGATTAAGGATGTGAGAATGCCAAAATGAATATGGAAGTATACACATGAAGCCTTGCTTATATAAGCAAGGTGAGAGATAGGATTAGACAAGATCATGACAAGTGTCTTAATTCTATCACATGAGACAACTAACTCATAGCAACCTAAGACACAAGCATTAAATGAATGCCAACTAGATAAGATAAGTTACAACTAATGCTTAACTAGAAAGATTCCTTCCTCGAACCTAAGTGGACTTAACATGTAAATATGATCTAGATAAGTAAAACAACTATTTACACCAACAATTTTTTGTAATTTAATTAATCAATAGTTTAACTCATTTCTACTTTCATTCTATTTCCCCTTTCTTGAAACACAAAAAATATTTTAATAACCAATATAAGAATCATTTGAACTCCTAATATCTTATCTAAGAAAAACATAAAATTTACACCATAGATTAAGTCATTCAATGGTCATTTGCGACACATAGGGATTTCAGAATAATTTCAAACTTGGATCCAAGTTCATATAGGGTCAAGAATGACACATACTGTACTCAATTCAAGTACAATCAGGGAATAGATAGGGAGGCCTAATGTTACATCTCCAAATTAACCACCATTGGGGAATAACTTAGACCTATGTACCTACATAATTCATGTATAGTTGAAGCACAACGTAATCACCCAATGAGGTTCAATAATATAAATCATAAAATAACATCTATACATTTGTCATATAAAACATTTCTTGAATCGTCAAACTTGGGATCACATTTAACCATAGCATATATAATGCATGTCACTAAATTGAAGCATAATGATAAACCAAGCATGTAAATATATAAAATTCCAACAACTGACATTTTGGGGAGCCTCATCTATAACATGATGTGGTTAATACACTGTTAGCAATCAGATATGCACCTTGTCAGATTTGCAAAAAATCAAACTATCTGTTGCAACATGGAAACTCTTTCCAGATGTGGAAAATCTATAAGAAAAGAGAATCTCCAAAGTGAGTTGGTTCTCTGTATGATGATCCTATTCTAAAGGTCTTTCTTGGGAAAAGGGATAGAGAGTAACAGAATATTAAAATCTATGATTTTGAAATGATTTTTCAATACTTGATGGTAATCTAATGATTATTCTGGATTTTCCTCACAAACCGTGTTCAAAAAACAACACAATCTCACAACCTCTCATGAAAATTTTTACATAAATGATTTGCATGAAGACCTGATTTAAAATACGACATGCAACCTGTATCCTTGAACTTTTCTGCATAAAAAAAAAACTAGTCTTATGACATAACAAGGACTCCTTAAATAGAAATCACAAGATAACATCAAACTGAAACTACAAGTAGACACACAAAATGATAAGTAGGAATGCTATTTTTTATTCAACTGTAGGAGTATGCCAAAATCTCAACTAAGTACAAAGCAGTTTACAAGCTCCAAAATGTGTAAGAGCAAGAAAACCCGAACTGAACTAGAAAACACTAAGTTTTCTTCAAAGATATCTCTCTCAAACCCTAATCCGAGCTCTAGAAAAAGCTCCAGGAAAAGGTCCCAAAAATTGCTCAAAAATTCAGCACAAAAGTGGAAAAGTCAGACTTTTTGCATGCACATATTGTCAGGCCTCTAAAAATAGACACAAACTACTTTTAAAGCAAAGAAAGGACCTTATCTCTCCAACTGGAATCTCAAATCCGACCAACAAGAAAGTCAATGCTCAACTGCTAAAAATAGCAAGAAAACAAAAACAATTTATAAAGTATTATTTTTGCTTCTGCTTTACATACATGCAGTTTTACAATTATTCTATTTTTGCAATTAAAGATTTAAAAAATATTTTGCAAACAATAGCTTATATCTCCCTTTACAAGTTTGATTTTTCTTATAAAATCATAAAAAATATAATGATAATCCTTATTACATGTTTAATTGTTTTTCTTTAAAAAAGCAATTAAAAAAAAAAAACCTAAGACATACTCCTATCAATATTAATTGATTCTTTCCAAAATCAATTTGATAAATAGTACTAAGGCAAAAAAAAATTCAATTAATTTCTAGAAAATTAATCAAAATGAAAGTAGCGCATGAAGCCTTCACCAAGGTATAACATAGAATGAAATGCCTTAGACTATATGAGTCAGCCATCATAGGCATATTAACTTGGGCATTAATAAATATTTTAAACTTAAGCAAGCACCCCCAAAGTCGACTTAGGGATTTGAGAAACCCTAATGAACAAAACACAAGGCATGCCCTATTATTTCGCATCATTTGCAAATGAAGACTCTGGAAAGAATGCTTTTGAGCCGCCGCCATGCTTAGGGTTTCAGCTGAGGATGCTTGGAAATCTAGCTATCGGGCCCTCTGTATATGGATTCTCCTTCAAAGTGCTTGGTAATGTAATATCTCTGTAGGCCATTTCGTGGCTTCTTCTTTTGGTTCTGAAGGCAGAACTTGGCCTCTTGGCTGCGGCCTTGTATGTGATATTTTTCGATGTTGTATCACTTCTTGTTGCTTTGTTTGTATCTTCTTTGGAACGCCATTATGGGAGCTCGAGCTTGCTTTGGAAGCTCTATGTTTGAGAACTCCTTGAGCTCATCGTGACCCACTTGGTCCTCTTCAGGCGTGCATGGTAAGCCTTGTTTCTCCTTTTGTCTTTTTGCAAAATAGAAGCTTAAAAGCTTCATATGCTCCTACAAAGATGTCATTTTCATTTATAAATTTAAAGGCCATCCACAGGTCGCGCCATGAGCATACTTGTCAAGAACTTTCTGAATACTTTTGGGCTCAACCCATGATGGCATTTATACTTCCCTCTGCATTTTTTTTTTTAAAAACCCTCACATGGGTATCTAAAAAAATTGGAGTATATGTCTTTCAATTCAAAACCCCACTATGGGTACTTAGAAAAATGAGCAAGAATTTGCATATTTTATGTATTTTGGGTCTTCCCAAAATTTGAGCTCGACCCCTTCATTGCATTTCATTTGTACTCTGAAATCTGTAAAAAACCCCTATGTGGGTAAATGTTGCTTTAAAGAGACTACATCTCTGAGACAAAAAAAACATATGGGTATTTGTGAATTCTGAAGAAGCTGTGTTTTGCATTAAAATTCTCACATGGCTTCCTTCATTTCAAACCTACTACATTTCGTTTGGAAATCCTTTCATGGCATCTGATTAACAACATTTAAGAGATAAAACACATCTAGGTATTTAAAAATTCCTGTGCACACTCCATTTTGGCTTTGGCTACTTTCTTTCATTTTCTGAAATGAGTATGTATGTGAACTTTGCTCCATTTACTTTCCAGTTCGTTTCCTTACCTTTCAAGGCATAACTTTCATAAGCTTTGCACTGTGTAAAAATATGCTCTCCTTGAATGAAACACCAACTGCTTTTTGTATAAGACATTTCCATTGATTATGAAGGAGGACAATTAATAATTTGAATGATAAACAACAAAATGCTTCAAATCCCTGTTGCATTCCTCTATCTAGCAATTTTCATTCCTTTTTATGCTCCATTTAACTTTCGTATCATCCACTTGCTTACTTTATCGATCAGTATTCAATTGATGAGGCATATGTATGCCTATTCACTATCATTGTTAAGAGATAGAACACTACTGCTCCAAAACATAAAAATGAAACAACATTTAAAGTGAACAGACTTAAAACAGTAAAACAGTATTATGACAGCAGCTCAATTTTTCCAAAAACATAATAGATCGATAATTCAACTGAAACAGTGCTCAAAGTATCATCCATTTGCAACCTTCATTTCAATACATTGATTTGACTGTAATAAATGTATGGTAGTTTGACTACTCCCTTAAGTTGTAGAGCTCGAAAGAGCAAGGTGATTGTATTTTTCTCTCTCGGCCCTCTTGTAACATATAAGGGCAGCATGTCAAGCTCTACCCTTGTGGGAGCCCATTTTTCCCCACATGCTTGGTCTTCAAAATATAATCAGCTACATGGCTTTTCCTATACCTGCACAAGGAAACAAACAGTGTTAGCACAAAAAAAAAAAAAGAATGATGATGGTGTTTTCCTCTCTTTTCAGTTCATGCTTCTGCTCTTTCCCTTAGTTGGTTCTCTGCACTATAAGGATTGAAATATATCTCTGTTAGTACGGAATGTAGTATTATTCATATCACGAGCTCTTAATTGACACCCTTCTCAAACTCTTGCAGGTACATCCGTGAGCAGAAGCATTCAGGAGCGGAAACAGAAAGGAGTCAGCTTTGAGAAACCAACCAAAGACCAACTCAGGCAATAAAGGATATGTCTAATGTTATTTTCCTTTCATTTTCAGTTGTATATTTCCTTTCCTATTATGAATGGAAACGGCTAAAATCACAGCTTGTGTGGATGTTTAATTTTGTTCTTTCATTTCCATTCTGAAAGAAAAGCATTAAAATGCAATATTGTACCAGCATTTGTATTCTTGCAATCAAATGACATATGTAAATATGCATCATTCATGAAATAAATGAAAGCATTCTGCTTTATCATTTGTATACTCAGTTTTGTACTCTATTTGATTTATGCAAAAACATGAATGATACTTCGAATCTCAGTTTCTCAAAACACCTGCACAACTGTCACTTGATGAAATAAATTGAAGTGCAAACAACACTCAAGCATATTTAGAAATAATTGCATTTTGACTTTAAAATATAACAATATTTAAATCAGCTCCACCATTTGAGTTGTAGCGAAAAAATTGGTAACATACACACCAATCAAATCCATAATACAATCACCACCAAAAGCATAAAAAATTGGCGAAGCTAAAACACCGATCTCACATTAACAATATGCAAATGGGAGGGGCACTACATGAGAATTTTATCATGGTATTTTTAAGAGAAAAATCTAGCAAAACATAGAAAAATCCCCTCCTTGTTTACTATGTTTAATAAAAATCGCTTACTATTTTTAATAAAAATTTATATCCTAGACTTCTTGGGCATACAACCAACCTAAAATAGCTTATTTTATCCTAAGATCACACATAACTCCCTTACATAGCCTCTTCCAACTTTGATTAGCTTATTACAATTTATGAGGAATTATAAATCCCATTAGAATTATTTATATTATACCTCTTGGTCACTTACAACTATTAAATAAAGTCATACATCTTTAAGGAATCTTATAATTCATCAACAATCAAAGAGAAGAGATATTTGAAGTGTTTGTAGGTGTCAAGATTTATTTTTGAATGTTTGAAATATTGAAAATTCATGCAATATAACAAAATTGTGAGTTTCCTAATTAAACTAATGATTGCATAGAAAATTAATGCTTTCATGATAAGATTATTGTCATTTAATTCAACAAAAAAATTACACAAAGTTGTTGAAACCTTCATTTTTCCTCTATGAATTCTCCTTTAACACGTACACCCTCCTCAAATGTGTGCTATAAACTTTGGTATCCTTCAACAATGAATTGTTTTATTTGTTTTATAGATTAGGTCTAAGGCTCTAGTCCTATCTCATTAAACTTCAATCTAACTAAAAACCCACAAGTTGCAACTATCATATAATAAATTCAAAAAAGCCACACAACATATGCAAAAATAAATAGAGTAAAATAGAGGAAAGAAGAATGTACACACTCACTCACTCACTCACTCACTTGCTTGCTCATTTTTTTATTAGATAAAAAGTTTTTGGTTATAACAAGTAAATATTTGGACGTCCAACAACTATATAAGAGAATTAGAAAATATAACTCTTTTGTTAGACTCTCCATATTCATCTTCTCATTAAGACTCTAAATTAAATAATAAAAACTACTTTTTTTGTTTTTTATTTTCTTATTCTACCTTATCTTTTTTTCCTATTCCCCCCAAGTAAGGCAATCACCACCCAGTTTATTTCTAAGAGAAAAAACCCCAAAAATATCTCAACCATTCAAGAGTTACCTAATTACCTTAAATATTCATTTGTCAAACACACATCAATTGTCAATTGTACAAGTTCAAATATACAAGAGACAAAACATGTAAAATGCTTGTATGATTCCAAGTGTAATATATGTAATGCAAGATGATTTGATATACACTTCAAGTGATCAATAAGATAATCAAATGATAACTAATGTCCTAAAACTTGTCTTTAAATGCAAAACTATAAGGATTTAGTTCAAATGATTTGACATGTAAGTCAATAGACAACTAATATATTTTCTGAAAATACCAACTCGATATATATATGATAAGAACACTCATCCAATCCAAGATATAAAATGACTAAATAAAAAATAAATTCAAACCAAAAAATAAATTTTAAGATTCTATAAACATTAAATAATTCAAATTAAATATATCTTTAAAAACCCAATAAAAATCAATGATAAAATAGACACTTTTCCCCTAAATAGTAATTTGCAAAGTAAAGACTATATTATAAACTATTAAGTATGAAGTTAAAATAATATAGTACCACTTTTACAATATATACACCAATGTTGATGTTTATTTTGTAATCATGATATTCACGATAATAAACTTTTCATCTTGTCATTCACTTTAAATTGATGTGCACGTACTTTTTTTGAGGCACTCGTTGGAATAGATGCCTAATTAGTATTGAAAGTATGAAAAGGTTAAATATATTTTAAACTATATAAATTTAGTGGGAAAGTGATTTTTGTGGGGGCGATTGTGTATGGGGCATAATATATTAGCTAATGCGAAGGACGATCATAAAATTCAATCAACATCCCCATCACAAGCCCATTTCCACTCTCAAATTTTATGATATTGGTTGAGGAATAATTAAAAGTTTAAAATGTTATTTCATTAAAAAGTGTTTATTAATTTTTAATTTATTAGCGAAGTTGAAAGGTTTATAAAAAGTCTATTAGAGATCAAAATCTTTCAATTTATTAGTGAAGTTGAATGATCTATAAAAAGTCTACTAGAGATAAAAGTCTTGTTGATTATAGAGCTCTTAACATTTTAAAAGGATAATATTAGGATTGTGCTTTAGGGGAATCCGATGGAATGAATACCCCTTAGTCTTTGGTTCTTATTCAAAAGAGGTCAATCATTTATGCACATAATCATCTTAACAAAAAACGAAATAAATCACTTTTTCAAATATGCTAGAGTTAAAAAAAAATCAAGGTAGATAATTAATTAACCATGGAATATTTAATGAGTTGGAGTATATTATACTACTAAAACTTAAGCTCAAAATAAAATGATAGTACTTATTATCTTTAGGCTTGATGAAGATTTAATTACGACAAATGTCAATAATTGATTTCTCAATGTGTCAAAAAATTAAAACATGTCAAACAATCACATTTAGGCTAATAAAATTAGTGTTTGTTATTTTAGTTCACCTCTACAAATATAGAACCAACCCCTATTCCTTTGGATCTAACCATGTGTGGAGATCTAAATCTCACTTCTAGATCCGAACTTTACTAACTCTAGTGTCCATAATCCACTCACCTTCATGTTTGCAACATATGTTTGAAAAGAGGTGGTGTTAATAGACATTGCTTAGGAGTTTACTAGGCTACAATTATTCTTCTTTGGTAAAATCCCTATTAGAAAATCAATTATATATATAAAAATGATCAAAGACCACATGCAATAAGCCTAGACATGTATAATTGTTGATGCAATGTGTAATGAAGATCTCATGTTAGGTGCTAGATATACTCTATGATTTTAAAGATGCGCTCAAATTAATTGGGGTTTTCTATTTCATAAAACATCCTAGTATGTAATTTTAAATATTTCATGCTTTCGTCAACTCATAATGGCTAATTAGAAAGGGGAACACAAACCCATTTTAAAATTTAAACTTGAGATTTCATGGTCATTCACATGAAACTAAATTGGGTCAATTCTTTGCTTGCAAAATTGTCCCAAGACAATAAATGGATAAAGCAAAGAGTTAAGGTAAATTCATTGGGATATGTGAAGTGTTGGAACACAACAATCTATTGAGAGGGGGGTGAATAAGTAGATATCAAAACTTAGCTCACAAAAACTTTATGCATACTACTTCCTTAAACCCTTAACCAATACTATAGATTAATTCCTTTTAGCACTTAATGCAGATTTGTCACGTATTGATTTTATTGATTATTTAAATGCAAATTATTAAACATGAGATTGATAATTATTATGTTAAATGATTATTTAAATTGAATTGAAATTGAAATTGAAGTGAAATTGAAATTGAAATGCAATTGCAATGATTTGAAATGCATTTATATTTAAATTTGGGGTTTGTCGTTGCTGATAAAAATTTGAGTGCAAGTGAACGCAAGAATAGGTGAACGTGAATGAAGGCGAGAACAATGATCAGGTAGAGTCGTTTTTAGCCATTAGACGTTTATGAGGATGATGGAATCTCACACACACACTTAGTTATATTTTAATGTATTTTTTTTATTATTGTGCTTGTAAATTTTTAATTAAGTTTAATTGATCTATCCAATATGTGAAAAGAATATGTTGATTTAAATGTCGATTTGATTAATTTTTGAGGAAATTGATTTTTATTTAAATAAATTGCATTCCTTATGTCAATATTTTTCCATTATTTAAAAATAATGAAGCTCTTATTTGAAATTAATAGAATAGAATTTTAATTGCGAAATTCATTAAAATGTAATAAAAATTGTGCTATAAATTTATTTGTTTTTATTTTTCTCATTCAAAAATATGAAAGAGAAAAGATTTATTGAAGAAATAAACAAATATCTAAACTAAGTTAGTAAAATCAAATTGGAAAACAAATACATTCAAATTGGAAATTGAATGCAAACTGCAATTGAACAAATTGAAGAAAATATCTTCAATCAATTGAAGGCAATCAAATTTAGAACTTGGAGTTAGAAAATTGAACTGGAGATCAAAGCTAAGAAAGAGGATCTTGCTTTGTGAATAACTCCACCAATGCATGAGAAAGAAAGAATGAGTCTGGGAAGAAATTCAAAATTGAAAGGAGAACAAAAATCCGTTTTTGTTTGAAACAAAAAAAAAAGACACAGTATGAGGAATTTTGCTAGGGAATTTATATGAAATTGATAGAGGCAGAGATTGCTATCTTATGTTTTGTTATTCTAGAGCTACTAATCAACCCATGCGCACACAGCTTGGAGGAGAGGATTTTGTTAAACCTCTTAAAGTTCTGTTGTTTACTTCTCCACTCCCCACGCACTTGAACAAGTATAATGATAGGAAATGCCAGGGAGAAGTATTAATCATTTCCTCTGTAGACTACACTCCCATGCACCCACCATCCTCCACAGGCATCCACCCAAGGCTCTCCATCTCACCCACGAGTGTAAGGAAGACCTAGGAGCAAGGCATGGCCAGGAATAAAAGGTGCGCAACTCTTTCTCCCCCACTCACCACATGCAGCCAGCAGAGGATAGGCTTAGGCGCACAGGAAGAGAGAAGGTTGTTGTCTGCAGACAAAAAGACCCTTCATCCACCCCACACACAGTAAAGAGGTGCCAGGTAAATAGAGTACAACAAAAATAAAAAGAGAAGTGCACAGATTGGAAGGGTGAATAGGGAAAGAAGAATAAGGTAGAGGGAAAACAAAAATCTGTCTCTATCTCACCCAAGCAACAAAAGACAGAGAGGCACCAAGGAGAGGAAGAGAATAGAAGAACAAAGGAATAGCAACAGGAAAAGATCTGATAGAGGAAGCAATTAACCATTTCCAGAATACCAGGTAGAAATTGAAAACCAATTCACAAATTTAGTAATGAGTAAAAATTCTTCTCTATTTCTTGTATTTAGCTTTGAATTAGAAAGAGAATCTCTATTTTATTTAATATAGGAAGAGAATACACTCCAAATTTTGTTTGTAAATCTATTAAAAATATTACTGCTCCATTACATTTTGTTGAAATTTCAAACAATCAAATTGTGATTTTTCCAAAAAACTATTGAATTTAGAAACAAAAAATTATAGGAAGAATTTGATTAGAAAACAATGAAAAATAGTTGATTAGATTTAGGAGGAGATTCAAAACAGAAAAATGTTATTTTAAATTAGATTTGAAAAGAATTCAAAACAGAAAATATTTTGATAAAATACCTTTTAAATTCTAAACGTAATTTCAAAATAGAAGTTAGAATCAGTGAAATTTGCAAATAAAACTCAAAATATTCAAAACAGAAATGAAATGATTTATTTTAATTTGGTTCTTGAAAAGTAATTTTTTTTTTTTCTAAAAGTATGAAAAACAGAAAATATATCAATTAAATTAAAAATATGATTTACTTTGAAACAAAACGAATTAGAACATGATTAAATAGAGGAGTAAATAGAACAAAAGAACGTGTGCTCTTTTATGCCTATTTTTATATGTATTTAATTTACATACTTGAGATACACCTTTTTTTTGGTTATTTAATTTATTCGATTTAAATATTAATTTAATGTTATTTATGGTTTAAAAATGATGAAAAGAACAACATTTAAACTGTTTTTGCTTGAAACAAGTTTTTCGTTAAATTGTTTGTGAAAGATTGTATTTATTTGATTGGAACCATGCATGCTTGATAAATGAATGTGCATGTCATGTGTTTGGAAAGTTACCTTCCGGGACAGGTGTCGAATATGGGTTATTAGAGAGTGTAGTTTTGCTTTTCCAAAACTGCTTTATTTGTTGTGCATGACATTTTACTTGGCCAAGTAACTTAAGGACCATTGAAATAGATGGAATTATTGAACTCTCTACCATATCCTAGTATCGAACTTGCTCGTTTCTTAAATGAATTAGAAAAATGAAAATGCTTGTGGTTTGACTAGTTATACTAGGCACGCACTAGATTCCATCTTGCTTGTCAACTGCTTTTTGTTAAGCGATTCGTGCAGGGTCGGGTATTCTTTGATTGACTAAAGAATTCCGAGGAAGTATAAGCTTTGAGGTTGGGCGGAAAATGTGCCTAATCCTTGTTCTCGTCTTCATTATTGAAGATATGCTATTGGATTGAAGATCAAAGGATGTCATCTTCATTTATGTATTATTGTAATCTTTAATTATGTATTGAAGAGCTTAAGGCGACTGAATGCCTAAGTCTCAAATTGTAAGTTATATTACAACTTCTTTTGTGTTATTATAAATGTCATGTAATATGACACGAGTATGTATTTAACTGGAAATTTATATTGAATCTTTTTATCGACTTTAAGTCATCGTTTTGGAATCGACTGGATTTTACGATGTCTAAATAAATGAAGTGTTGACTTTATTTTAATATAAATGAAATTATTTAAAGTTTTGTCAATGTTTTGATTTAAAGAGTTTCTCTCTTTACAAGATTTACTAAACTAATAGAGAGATAGATACACATACACATACACATAAAAGGCCATAACACATGATTTATGTGGAAAATGCAAGATGGGAAAAACCACAATGAGAAATGCTGCTATGATCTACTATCCTAATCTAGCCTCACAATCAAATCCTCTGTTACAATGTTTTAGGGAACCAACCCAAGGAAGCACCGACTCCCTGATTTATGAGCACCAACTCCAAGGAGACACCAATCCCCTACACTGAGCACCAACTCAGTTATCTAATGAAACCTACCAATCAGATTTACAATGAATGTATTACAAATGATTCATATGAATCTAGCTCTTTGTTACAAGTCTAATTTGTAACTGCCCATACCTTGTTTAACAACCTTGCAAGCATTCTCTTTGCTACTATTGTTGCAATATCAACAAAACATCCTCTCTTCTCTGTACTTAGAGCATTCTATGTTCTATCT
The DNA here is from genome assembly GCA_007115665.2 of Sequoiadendron giganteum. Classification (NCBI taxonomy): domain Eukaryota; kingdom Viridiplantae; phylum Streptophyta; class Pinopsida; order Cupressales; family Cupressaceae; genus Sequoiadendron; species Sequoiadendron giganteum. The sequence goes on along the minus strand of CM021108.1, from coordinate 437,590,522 downwards.
TGTTGCATTGCGCCTTTGCACCTTGAATGCAAACACCTAAAAGATATTCTATATTACAATCTAGGATTCTTCTTTACATGTGCATTCTTTGTTTTTTGCACTACTCACTCATCACACTTCCTTTGTTGTATACTCAACAAGATATAACACTATTCTACACTCTCTGCACTGCATACTCTTCTTACTCTCATATCACTTGTAGATGCAATCCTACCCCTCTATTCTGATTGTCTTCCTCTTTTACTTGACTCCATCGATCTGAAATTACTGCCTCAAAATTCTCACACATGATCAGATCATCTCAAATACCCTGTTAGGGTTTCCTTCACTTGGTAACGTCTTCAACAAGGCTACTAGTGCATCGAGACACACACACACATTGTGTATAGATTCGTTGAATCTACAAAAAAAGATAACCCATAAAAACCTAAACCTAGAATACATTAAATACATTCTCTTGATAATGTGATTTGATTATGATCTTTATCACTTGTTAAGGTTTCCAGAAACCTTCCTTACACAACCTCTACATCGAGCCTCACAACATTTAATTTGGATATACTAGAGATTTTTCCCAAAATGTCTCTTTGTCAATCCCTAGAATCAAATATGTATTAAATGAATTTCCTTCTTTGATCGATTTGATTATGAACTTCATCATCTTAGAAATTTGTGCTATCGCTTAGCAGATCAAATCTTCACCGACAATCGTCACAGGTGTAGTTGAACAAATTATTTTTTCCTCTATGTCAGTTACCAGCCGAAACCTTGTTTACACAAACTTAACCATTTGAGATCTTCATCTTTGAATCTAGTTCGTTGATCTCTTATCTTCACACCATGATCCTCTAACTCTATGTTCATCTCGGTACCTTTAAAACATATTCATTATATTGTCTACTTTAAATGTGCACCATTGATCTTTACTAACCGACGATCATTGTTAGATCTTTTCCATTTGATATTTGTCATCAATTTAATTCATATACAACTTGCCATGGTCAGGGTCCAGTAAGACATGGATCCAAATCCCACTACCTTGTGAGCTCTAACAACGGGCCCATTGATTCTTAGTGGGCTGGTGGGGTATCACCATTTGTCATGCATATTATTGCTACACAAATCACAACAGTGATGTGAGTTGGTCTATCGAGCAATCACTCTTCACCATCTGGACATGCTAACACATACACAACTAGCTCCTATAAAGTGGGTGGTCCCCACTGTCCACATATTATCCTTGTTAGTACCGTGCAACAACCACCACCTATGTGACTTGACATATTGTTCAATCACATGTCGCCACATGTCCTCACATGTCACCATTCACTATCATCACCTCCCTATCGGGTCCCACCTTATCGGCATGTCAAAGAGACTCATTATTATGTCCCACTGATATATGACTATCTCCCCAATGAGGTGCCTTCACATCTACACCATCCAATCAAACTTGTTCAATATACACCATTGATCTTCATTCATTAAATACCATTGTAACTCATATGACTCCATATGTCATTTCTACAATGTGAATACATTTTGTGATCACCATCAGATCAATCTCCAAATGATTTTCATTGTGCCCTACTATATCATTGATAAGGAAGATGAGCCCAAAAAATCTCAGCATGTTGTTGGGCTACTACTAATTGTTCTACTTTAACGTCACCTCCTTCCACATCACACCTTCTTCTTTAGCTTCATCCTTCATCTGGTCCCACCAGACTCTATAGTGAGCACCATTAGATCTTCCTCATTCAATCTCTACCGTTCACCACTATCAACATGGCATACATAATCTTCCACTATCTTTGTTTCTTCCTTTGTCAGGTCCCACTAGATACACTGTGGACACCATCTAATCAAAACATTGTTTGATCTCCACTATTCCTCGCTCCCCCATGAGGTATGAATAGGGTCCCACCATAGGTACTGTAGGCAAGCGAGCACCGTCAGATCTTCTTGATTGCGGTCATTGATTAAACTCCAATGCATACATTTATTACCTTCTACACTATCTAGTCCCACCATCTTCATCAACGGTTAGCATCCATCCATCATGGATTAATCTCCACCATTCCCCACTTCCTCGAGGGAATTAGTCGGGACCCACCACAGACTCAGCGAGCTGATGGGGAGGTTGTTAGATCTTGTTACCTCAACCAACACCATTGATCTCACCGAAGGGAAATATTTGCATGATATTTATTTTTGATACACAAGGTATCCATGCGACCCCTCACCCAGTGACACCTAGAGGTTAGCGGGGAGGCGAGACTAGTCCCTGAGGGTGTTACTACAGAGTTCACAACTGCATAACACCGTGTAAACCTAGGAGTGGAGTCGAATCCAAGACCTCAAGGAGCAAACCCAAGACTCAAGCCAAATGAGCTACCCATTCGAGCTAATATTTGCATGATACTTAGGAGATATTAAACGTAACAAATATTTTCTCGATTGGTAATTGCTAGGAAAGGGGTTGGTAACCTCAAATAACTCCAAAGGCTTAAGTCACAACTTAAGCAATCGACAACCTAGGATAGATTGTCAACATCAAAATAGAAATCCTATTTACAACTCCATGACTGTAACCTTAGGGTTTAATCAGTAAACCCTAATTCTATCTCAGAGCACATGTAATTGATTTTAGAACACATTTGACACCTTTTGATCCTGCAAAGCACATCTTTAGAATGTTCTCAAAAAACCCACAACGAATCTACATACTAATTTGACCTTAGACAACTAGAAGAACCATACACAACATCATGTTAATATTGCATGATAATAATGCAAAATTTGAGCAATTTTATAGCATTTACAGAACCATGCTTCTTTCACCAACATTTTGCACCAACTCTTCTAAACATTGATCCTTTGGTCTTCATGACATCCAATCATATCACTGGACAACCTTTTTGCATTAATGACACCTTTTTTCATCATGCAAACAATCTTCCCTTTAAGATCACTTCCATCTTACTTCTAATCCTCTTTCATCATGCCAACAATCTCCCTTACATGATTTCCCCTTTTTTTATCAATGACAACAATATGCCAACAATCTCCCCCTTTTCATTGATGGAAAAACTAAATGCTCAAACTACCAAAGGACAAATACCCATTGTGGATAAATCTGAGCTCTTAGTTCTCCCCCTTTGACATACCTCCATTGCTCACACTTATGAGCAACTATACAAATTTCTCCCTTATTCTCAATTGTTTTGAGAATTTTGAGCATTTGTACAATTTTCTCCCCCTTTAACATCAATGGAAAAGGGCCACACTTACCATTTTGTTGTAGAGGGTCACACTCAAATAATTTGAGCATGAATGTCTTTCCTCAAGTCACCATGTTGCTACAACCTTCACTTCTCCTTAGCAATGGCAAAGGGACTTTTCTCTCCCTTTGGCTGATACCAATTGATACAAATTTATGCTCTCATACCAATTGTTTCTCTCAACCTTTGACTTTAATGGAAAACCAATATACTCCAACCACTCTATAAAAATAAACACTTTATAATGACAGTTGAAGTGCCATTACATACTATAAATCAATCAGGTTTGATACCAATTGTAGATGTTTTCACTTTATGCTCTCTACAAATTGATATACTAGACTGTACTTTATCAAGTATAACATTGATTCGATACAAATAGTAGTCCACCCTTAGACATTGCTCCATTCTCTTCTCATCATACTCGAGCATTTTCTTCAATTCAGGCTCTATATCAACTAAAGTACTTGTTGTTTGGTGTTTCTGCACACCAACAACTTAGACAGAATAAAATTTATCCTATCTCTCTTGAAAGATTGATCTCTATGAACAAAGAGATAACCTCAAGGTCTCACGGGTGTCAGGTCATGACAATGCAGTAGAAAAAACTCAGTGATAAAATGTGAAAATGCTGGTAATCACAAGGGGTCTTACATACAAATGCTGGAAGCTCTAAACTCATTTGATTTTAAGATATGATGATGCTTAAATTTCAAGTTCGAACCAAATAATAAAAGAAACAACAAAAGATGAGGGTTTTAGAAGTCCTAATGTTAACACTACTTCTAAGATTAACCATGCAAATGATAAAATACTTGGAATGGACAATCCCTTAAAATAATTTATGTTCGACCCAGGCTATACCTGCAATCTTGTAGAAAATAGTGCAATCTTCTAAGGTGTTAAATATTTTCAGGCTATAGGCATTCATTCAATAAGACTGAATGAATATCTACAGTTGAACTAAACACATGAATATGAGGCATAGGTTGACCTTGCACAACATTCCCACAATCAAGAAGCTGCCCAAACTATGACCCAAGGATTGCTACAACACTCCAAACATTAAACCACAAGCATTACTAACTAAACCTAATATGTATTCAAACATTTCCAAGCGATTTAAAAGATAGAACAATAACCATGCAAGATTATTCAATGCAAGAGAAGGCACCAGCCATAACACAATGTCTGCACTTTGTATTAAATCATCACATTTGCAACAATTCCAGTCTGTTACATCACTTGCTTGAAATGTAAAAACTAACTTCTAATCTTCTAACATGCTACTCTATTGCTAAATCTACTAATTTCAAGTCTTCTAGCTTAGTCTTCCAATCTAAACCGAACCTAGCCAATTCCAACTGAACCTTTACAAATGAGGCAGAGTGCCATACTTATAGAACATGCCCACATGAACCAGAGCTAGGGTTACAAAGAAGCTTGGCCACCCATCAAATCGGCCCCGACTGCCAGCAATAACTCGTCATCCAGCAATAAATGCAGCAAGGACCCCCATCAGATCAATCTGGGATCACACAAAGTTAGAGGAATAGATCCTCGAGCCATGCCCACCATCAATGCTCCAATCACATGAACAAAAATTGACGTGGAATGTCAGGATGAACATGAGCCACAGATCCGATCCGAGCTAGGCAAATGAATGAATCAGATCAAGCCATACCAGGTTGAGTCCACCAATCAAATCTGCCTGCCATCAATGGCCACCAACCAAATCGACCTTGCGTGCGAGGATGGGTTTCATGATAGCAGCCGCAAAGTGCACTTGACTGCACTCGTAGATCTCACCAAATCTTCAAAGTACACCCAGCAACCCTAGCTCGATCCAACCTACATTCAAACGGGACACCATTAATGCACAATACATCATCAAAATCCAATCAGGTCCATTAGAGTTCCCAAGGCAATAGAGTCATGCACAAAACTAGGCAAAAGTGAAACCAAAGATAGACAGAGGAGGAGCCACGAGCAGAATAGGGACAAAGACACAAAGTAGGCAGAGGCAGAGGCAGAAACAAAATGGGAAAGGAAGGGAAATAAGCGAAAGCGGAAACAAAACCAACCCCGGTGGAAGTGGAGGCGAAATGAGAAAGGAAGGGAAACAAAGGAAAATAGGTGAAGACGAAAACAAAAACAACCCCAGTAGAGGTGGAACGGGAATGAGAGGGAAATAAAGGAAAATAGGTGGAGGCGGAGCCAGAACGAGAATGGGAACTGAACCATGAACTTAGCTGAAGTTCATAATATAGTCCCATCCTCGTCCCGCCTTCGAAAAAATGACAGAAAAGCAAGCCAAGGAAAACCCAAGAGTGGAAACCAACCCCAATGCCAAAGACAAACAAAACAACGGGAAAAACAAGAATGTGGGAGGTGGAGCTGAAATGGGAACGAAAACCAAACCGTGAACTTAGCCAAAGTTCAAAGTTCAGCTCCATCCCAATCCCGCCTCCGATGAACGAAAGGGAAAGCGAAGAAAAGAAAAAACTAAGGGAGGGAACCAACCCTTAGGACAAAAATGAACAAAATGAGGAAGAAAGCAAGGGTGCAAGAAGTGGAGTTGGAACGAGAATGGGAATAGAACCGAGAACTTAACCAAAGTTCAAAGTTAAGTCCCATCCCGGTTCCACCTCCGATAGAACAAAATAAACAAGGAAAACAAATGAAAACCTAAGGGAGGAAACCAACCATTAGGACCCAAACAAAAACACCAAGGGATAAAACAAAATTCAAAAGAAGACCGCAAAACCACTAGGAACTCAACACAAAGGCACCCACAACCAAGGCAAGCACCAAAGACCAAAACCTCAAGATTTTCAAAGATAAGCACAAAAGAGGGGCAAAGCCACAAAAACGGGCCAAAAGGGTAGGCCAAGAGAGGGTCCCCACTTTCAATGGGGTGTGTGTGCAAAACTGCACAACAAATGGTGACTCCATTGGGGAAATGCTCCAGAGCATTTTGATGAAAAACTGGCATCATGAGTTCAAAATCTTTGGTTTCAATCCAAGCATCAGGCTACAAATAGACAAGGTTTCAAAAATCACTAACAAGCCAACCTTTCCTGTACTAGGGTCAAAGTGTGTGCATATGCATTCATTTCCCTTTCCTAAGTTGCAACAAGGACTAAACTCAGTCTGATAGGTCTACCTAAGAATTCTAACTCCAAAAGAAACCTAGATAGAGCCTCACTTCCAGTCAAACATCTATAGTCCCGGTGAGGTTATCACTATGACCCTCCCTAGCATAACTCTACTACCAGCCAGACGTCCATAGCCTCGGTAGAGATACTAGGATACCCTTAGAAAGGTGAACATTTTTTATTTTCAATATTTTCTTCCTTTTCTTTTGATATTCTCTTTTGAGATTTTCTTTTAAAGATTTACTTTTCACCTTGCAAGCAATGAAGCCCACACTCAAGGATGAGAACCATAGCGGCACTAGAGCAAAATTTAAGATTTTTCACCTAGTTAGCCCTCCTAAAGACCATATGCAACCTTAGAATTCTTAAGATTTGTGTGAAGATATAAGACCCAAATACATTCCAAAATTTAACTTAGTCAAGTGACACCAATTCCCATCCCATGCAACATCAGATGAAGGAAATCTACCAGTTTAAATGACTCTGAAAAGATGATAAAAGTTTGTAAAAGAAATCCCAGAGCAGCCCCAGACAAACAACCAGTTTTAGAGATGCAACAAGCCAAGAGGAAAGTAGGACAACCCCACAAAGCAAAGCAGTAGGGAAAACCAACCCAAGCAGACCAAAGCAAACCAAAATCAGAGCAGCAGACAAGTATAGAAAAAGCAAAAGAAACCCAAACCAAAAGCATCAAGCAAAACAACAGAAAGGGAACCTAATCTACTTATGTACAAGGAAGGAGTTGAGAACAACTCAAGACTGGAAATAATGCTTCAAATACTTCCCATTGACAAGTAGTGGGATATCTCCTCCAGTGAGGTTTTTCAAACAGAAGGCATTATCTCCTAAAATCTCTGCAATCTGATAAGGGCCAAGCCAAAGTTTTTCAAATTTTCCATGCTCCCCCTTTTTGTCATGAGATTTATCCTAGTAGAGAACCAAGTCAGAGATTCTAAAGGATTTCACCTTGTCTCCCCTATCAAACCATCTTTTCACTATACCCTGATGTTTGGCAAAGTTTTATAGGGCTTCATCTCTTCTCTCCTCGAGGTGTAACAATTTAGTTAAGCAAGCTTCACACTTATCCTCTCCATCATAATATTCATTGATGAATTGTAGGGTAGGGATCTTCAGCTGGATGGGAAAGACAGGTTCCAAGCCATACACTAAGTGATAAGGAGAGGTTCCTAAGGATGTTTTCCATCTTGTGTGGTCTTCCCAAAGAGAAAATTAGAGTTGGGTATGCCAATCCTTGGGATTCTTTTCTAGTAGTTTCTGGATGACTATCAACAGGTTTTTATTGGAGGACTCAGCCAAACCATTCCCCTGTGGATAGTAATTGGATGCAAATTTTATGGCAATTCCATGGTCACAAGCCCAGTTAGAAAACTTTAATGATGCAAATGCAGAACCATTGTCACAAACTACAACCAATGGACAACCAACACGATTGATAATACCAGACTCCATGAAATTGATTACTACTTTAGAAGTGTATTGTTTGCATTCAAGAGCTTCAGTGCACCTAGTAAAATAATCAGTTATGGTAAGAATATACCTGTGGCCTATAGATGAAGATGGGTTGATTGGACCTATGAAGTCCATTCCCCACTGTGAAAATGGTTTTACCTCTATGATAGGCTGAAATGGAAGAGTTGCACACCTATCCCTGCTTGCTGCAGTTTGACACACATGGCAAGTTATCATGTGGTGATGTGTGTCCTTGAACAAGGTAGGCCAATAATAGCCTGCCCTCAAGATCTAATTTTCGATGGAAGGTGTTGAACTATGGCATGTGCCATATTTATCATGAAATTCAGCCATTACTCTCCTTACCTCTTCCTTCCATAGGCATCTCAGGTAGACACCTTCATGATTTATCTTGTATAAGACAACTCCCTTCATCATAAAACTTCCACTCTTCAAACGTAGAGCTCTCATTTGTACTAAATTAAGGTGTTTGGGACACTGCTGGTTCAAAAGATAGTAGATAATGTTATCATACCATTCCCTCAGAGAAACATCCTCAAGATTATAATGCTGGGCTACAAGGTTAGGACCCATTTCTGCCATTGTCTTGGTTAGACCCTACCCTCTTACCAACTTCATGGGTTTAATTTCAATATCATATTCTTGTAACATAGTTACCCACTTGGCTCTACGTTCACCCAGCTCCTTCTGCATCAACAACAACTTGACTGTAGGATCAGGGACTGTAGCAAAGACCATATTTCTCAATATATAGTGCCTAAACTTCTTCACAGTTTGGATCAAGGCATAAGCCTACTTTTCAACATTAGGATACCTTTGTTTGAAATATTTGAAAGGTGCACTCATGAATGCTATGGGATGCTCATTCCCTTGGTCAGACTTTTGTGTCAACAAGCCTGCACAAGAGTGATCAGAAGCAAATGAATAGATGTAGAATGGCTTAGCATAATCAGGACTTACCAAAATAGGGGCCTCAACAATAATTCTCTTGATTTTTGTAAATTATTCCTTAGCCTCTGTATTCCATTCAACCTTTTCTTCTTTCTTTAGCATGGCATTCAATGGCTTGATTATTTTTGCAAATCCAGTGATAAATTTTCTGACAAAGTTAATCTTACCAAAGAATGACTTCATTTATTTCTTGCTTGCAGTGGGGTGAATTTTTAGTATAGCCTCCACTTGCCCAAGATCAATGGAAATACCTTGTTCTGAAATAACATGTCCTAACAGCCTCCCCTCAATGACTCCAAAGATGCACTTCTTTGGATTAATTGAAATACCAAATTCCCTGCACTTCTAGAATACTTTGCAAAAAATAGCAACATGATCACTTCTCCTCTTGGAAAAGACTATCAAATCATCCATGTAGATGATTATACACTTGCCAATGATGTACTTGAAGGAAATATCCATAGCTCTTTGGAATGTAGCTCCAGCATTGATTAATCCAAAGGGCATTCTCCGGTAAGCAAAGGTTCCCCATTTTGTAGTGAAGGAAATCTTGTGCCTATCCTCATATTGGACCATGACCTGGTTGTATCCAGAGTACCCATCCAGAAAGGACATCATTTGAGATCCATTGACAACCTGAAGCACCTCATCCAGTGAAGGGACTAGATATTTATCTTTTTTGATGCTATGTTCAGGTTCCTGAAATCAACACACAACCTGATTTCTCCATTTTTCTTCCCAATCGGGACCAAGTTTGCAACCCATGTTGAATGTCTTACTGGAAATATGATTCATTTTGAAAGTAGCTTTTGCACTTCCTTCTGAATAATGCGCTCCAACAAAGCATTAATTGGTCTCTATCTTTGCCTAAATGGCTTAACATTTGACTTGAGGGGGATAGTATGTGTAATGATCGAAGTGTCATATGTCCTCAAGTCATCATAACTTCAGGCTATCACATCCTGATATGTGTGCAAGGCATCAATAATTCCTTTCCTCTCCTTTGGAGTGCACACCTTACCAATAAAGACATTCTTGACATCACTGTGGGTACCCATGTTGTATGTTTCACACTGACACTTGAGGGATTCCCTTTCATTTTCTTCTCTTGATCTCTTATCCTATCCGGATCAAAGATCCTTTCCAATTGCACCATGCCTCTTGGGATGGTATTGGTCTTCAGATTGAGGAATCCTTCTAGGTCAATTTTGGCTTTTTGAGGCTCAACCTCATCAATCACTTGAGAAGAAAACACATCACAGCTAGTGATAAAATTAAGAATATGTTTATCATCCTCAAACACCTAAAAATTGGTGACATTGTTAGGCACCGAGGGCACTGGAACAAGTTCCACAATGAAATTTTTTAAGCCTGAAAGTGATAAGGGCTGCAATGTACTTGCTGCTTGTGCCAGAGAATCAGCGGTCTGATTCTTACTTCGAGGTATCAGCTGAATGTTGAAGGCATCAAATCCTTTAATAAGATCCCATATTTTGTGTCTATAATTGGCAATCCTTCTGTCATGACATGAGTATTGTTTCCTTACTTGCTTGACCACTAGCTCAAAATCTTCAAAAACTTGCAAAATTTTAACCTTCTTTCTCAATGCCATTAGTAGCCCATGAACTAGAGCTTCATACTCAGCTACATTGTTAGTGCACTGGAATTGGAGTCTATGAGGAGAAAAGTAGGTTTTACCTTTAAGACTGATCAACTCAAGCCCTGATTCGGCACCCTGCTTGGATTTGGATCCATCAAACCTTAATGTCCATCATTCATTAGCTCTGGCTCTTCTTGGGATACCTTTGTCCTTGTTTCCACCCGGAGGTTCTTCAAGAGGTTTTGGATCCTTCCCTTTTTTAGTATTTTGAATGCTTTGTATGTTTAACTCAATGACTAGGGTTGTAATAATATGCCTTTGTATTTGTTCTGCTGTAGTTTGACATAAGAAACATTCTAGTTCAGAATGAGGAGCATTGTGGACTCTGTACCAATTAGGAGGAAGCAATTCTTCAAAGTTCATATTTCTACCCAGCTGAATCTAATCTTCTACACATTTCCGGATAAACTCCTGGAAGTTATCCAACAAACTGAGTTCTCTATATGCCTGATCACTAAGTTCTTCGGTTTGTTCAAATTGCACTTCAGAGTTGCTAACTTCTGATGTGGAGTCACCAAAAGAGCTTTGAAACACCAAGATTTCCTCTGTGTCTGAAGCAGGCGAGGCTAGAACATAGTTCCCCATACTGACTTCTGATATCAATATCTCATTTGAAGTATTCTCATATTTAGTAATGACATACTTCATTCTAGGTTCTCTCTCAATTCTGATCTGATTTGGGACTCCTTTCCAAGGGAGCCACATGTGAGAATGATCTATGGATTTATATCTATTTAGTGCCTTGGTGAAATCTCTACCCAAGATTAGACCATAGGTGTCAAGAATGTCAACCACCTGAATATTAATTACTTGTTGCACTCTAGGATCTGAGGGAACTTGCATGGGACTCATGTTCAATTCTCCTACTATATTCACCTCTTTTTTGTCCAATTGGGTGACCTTATTTTGAGAGGCTGCAAGGGTAATACCAAGAGCCCTATAGATAGAAAATGGCATAAAATTTGTGGATGCCCCTGAATCTAGCAGGCAATTATGCAAATTTTTACCAAATATATGAATAGAAATCAGAAAAGGAGGGGTTTCCATTTTTCCTTGAAAGAAATTCAATTGTGAGTCAACTTGTGCAACCTAACCCTTATCTTTTTCTTTACCCCTATCCCTAGGTTGTGATTGACTAGGACCTTTGAGTGTTTGTGAACTAGGAGGCCTTGCAATTTCCTCATTTGTTGCTACTCCTAGTGTTGCTATACTTGAATTAAAGGACCCTAGGACTACATTTCTGATTTTGGGAACTCTTAATAACTCAAAAGAAGAAAGACTCACCTTTACTTTTCTGAGTTCCTCAGTCACATATTCTCCTAGTTGTTCCACATTCATGTCAGTGTGGAGCTCCCTAGAATGACCAGCCTTCCTATCCTTTGCTGCATCAACATTGCTTCCTTTGGAAACATCTAGTTGTCCTTCTTTTGCGAGGTATTGTGTTGGCACCTGAGGGTAAGATGGATTTTTATTGGCATGTGGATCTGGTGGAGTAGTAAAATTGTGTGGAGGGGTGGATGTAGTAAATGGTCCTCCAGCTTGTGGATTCTTATGGGGCTTGCTCCTCATATCATACTTTTTGACAGGTTGCTCAAACATTTTCACTTCTTCAACATCAGCCTCTCCTTCATCCAATGGGCCATTTTCATTCTCAATTTCTTCATCAAATAGCTGAGAGATTTCATCTTCATTGAGCACTTATTCAGTCTCCCCATTCTATACTTGATTCCTCTTCTGGTTCATTCTCCTCGTCCCTCGAGCAAGGAGCATGATTTAACACCAAAACTAGGGAATCATATGGATTTGAGGGCACTGATTCTTGGCCGGTGGAGTTGTTTTCAACTTCATATTGAAAATTGAAGAAACAGTTTGAAATTCAAGGCATTCAAGCTCAGAGTGTTGACTGGTCTTATGAAGCCTACACCATCCTAACAAAGCGACCTCTACTAAGTACACACCACTTGGAGGTTTCTCTGGGTTGGAAGGTTGATCTAGTGGAGTGGGAAATCCTCCATTGTTAGGCTTAGTGTTCCACTACCTATTCTACCTAGGTGGTTTTCTTCTTTCAAATCCTTGTCCACCTTGTTGATTTCTATCAAAGTTCTAAACAGAACCTTGTCCTCTTTCAAAGTCTTGATTTCTGTCATAGTGTTCCCCTCTATTATAACTTGATTGCATGCTCTTTTGATTAGCTTGGAGTTGATTGTTCTAGTTCCTCAAGTAGGGTACCTCCATGTTTAGCTTCTTCACTTGCTTAGTTAGCTCATCTAACCTTTCTTTATCAATATTTTTTTAAGGGACTAGATTCATAGTGTTTGGAGGGTATCCTAACACTCCTCCAGAACCAATAGACTGATTCAAAACTTCCAAGTTCTGCAAATATGTAGGGAAACTAGCTTGTGACTGTGAATGGAGGGGATGATTAGCATTTTGCTGGGGATAACCAGGTATTGGTTGGACCTAGTTTATTGGATGACCCGGGTGAGGGATCAAAGGCAATTGTGGAATGGGATTCTTGATAAGCATGTGATTGGTTAGAGCCTAGTTGAGCTATTGGACTTGATTTGGGTGAGCAGCAGGTCCCAGAGATGGCAGAGGTCTTGACAAGTGTTGTCTTAGGTCTATACTGACCTTAACAACCTCTGTATATGCAGTGAGCAAGGTAGTCGGGGGATTAGTTCTCCACTTAAGGAAGGTGGAGGTAAGGTTGTCAAGGGCTTCAAAGTAGACCTCTAGGGTAGTGTCCTCATTTCCAGCATAAGGTGCTTGAAGTCTAGTGTACGCTCGGTGGAACCTATTGTAGAATGATCCTATAGGCTCATTAACCTCTCTTTTTTGCCTAGTAAACTGGATATTTAGCTCATTAGCACTAATGAGAATCTTAAATTTCAGTAGGAATGTAGCCTCAAGCTCAGCCTAGTTAGAGATGGATGTAGTAGGTAAATGGTTATACCAATCAAAGGCCTCCTCTGTTAGAGAATAGGGGAAAAGTCTACATGCAACATCCTCATGATTAATCCCTCTATCTCTCAGACAAGTCTGAAAGATCCTAATGTTATTTTCTATTGTCCTATTTGGGTCATTCATGTGAAACTTTGAGAAAAAATGCTCAGGGTTCTTGGGCATAACATTGTAGTTGTTGAATGCCAGAGGTGATGTGTTATTTTCCAAGAAAGCCATTGGTGGAGGTGGTAATGGTTGATGGATGACTGGTTGGGGTTGTGGAATGGAACCAGTCTTAGACACGGATGAAGATGAAGTGGATGGAGGTGAGGATAGTGGAAATGATGGATTGGATGATGGTTCCTCCCTAATTCTGGTCCTTCTTGACCTGGTTGGAGGTGGCGATTCTTGAAACTCTTCTTCTTTTCCTAGTATAGATCTAGTTCTCCTTCTGAGCCTCTCAGGAGAAATGGCGTTTAGAAAATGCTCCAGCTTGCTTGTCCAAGCCCTCCTTCTAGCGCCAATCCTATTGTTTGGTGTTTCTGCACAACAACAACTCAGACAAAATAAAAGTTATCCTATCTCTCTTGAAATATTGATCTCTATGAACAAAGAGATAACCCCAAGGTCTCACAAACTCAGTGATAAAATGTGAAAATGCTGGTAATCACAAGGGGTATTACATACAAATGTTGGAAGCTCTAAACTCATCTGATTTTAAGATATGATGATGCTTAAATTTCAAGTTCTAACCAAATAATAAAAGAAACAACAAAAGATGAGGGTTTCAGAAGTCCTAATGTTAACACTACTTCTAAGATTAACGATGCAATTTATAAAATACTTGGAATGGACCAATCCCTTAAACTAATTTTCGTTCGACCCAGGCTATACTTGAAATCTTGTAGAAAATAATGCAATCTTCTAAGGTGTTAAATATTTTCAGTCTATAGGCATTCATTCAATAAGATTGAATGAATATCTACAGTTGAACTAAGCACAATGAATATGAGGCATAGGTTGACCTTGCACAACATTCCCACAATCAAGAAGTTTCCCAAAGTATGAACCAGGGATTGCTACAACACTCCAAACATTAAATCACAAGCATTACTAACTAAGCCTAAGATGTATTCAAACATTTCCAAGCGATTTGAAAGATAGAACAAGAACCATGCAAGATTATTCAATGCAAGAGAAGGCACCAATAATAACACAATGTCTATACTTTGTATTAAATCATCACATTTGCAACAATTCCAGTCTGTTACAACACTTGCTTGAAATGTAAAAACTAACTTCTAATCTTCTAACATGCAACTATATTGCTAAATATACTGATTACAAGTCTTCTGATTTAGTCTTCCAATCTAAACCGAACCTAGCCAATTCCAACTGAACCTTTACAAATGAGGTAGAGTGCCATACTTATAGAACATGCCCATGTGAACCAAAGCTAGGGTTACAAAGAAGCTTCGCCACCCATCAAATCGGCCCCGACAACCAACAATAACTCATTGTCCAACAATGAATGCAACAAGGACCCCCATCAGATCGATCTAGGATTGCACAAAGTAAGGGGAATAGATCCTTGAGCCACGCCCACCATCAATGCTCCACCAGCGTGAACAACAACGTACATGAAACGCCAGGATGAACATGAGCCACCGATTAGATCCAAGCTGGGAAAATGAATGACTCAGATTGAGCCATACGAGGTTCAGTCCACCAATCAAATCTTCCTGCCATTAATGGCCACCAACCAAATCAAACTTGTGTGCGGGGATGGGTTTCATGATAACAACCTCAAAGTGCACTTGACTGCACCCTTAGATCTTCCCAAATATTCAAAGTACACCCAGCAACCCTAGCTCAATCCAACCTACATTCAAATGGGCCACCATTAATGCACAATACATCATCAAATTCCAACTAGGTCCATTAGAGTTCCCAAGGAAAGAGATTCATGCACAAACCCAGGCGGAAGCGAAACCAAAGATAGACGGAGGCAGAGCCATGAGCAGAACAGGGACAAAGACACAAAGCAGGCAGAGGTAGAGGCGGAAACGAAATGGGAAAGGAAGGGAAATAGGCGAAAGCAGAAATAAAACAAACCCCGATGGAAGCGAAGATGCAACGGGAAAGGAAGGGAAACAAAGGAAAATAGGCGGAGGCAGAAAAAAACCAACCCCGATGGAGGCGGAGACAAGACGGGAACGAGAGGGAAACAATGGAAAATAGGCAGAGGCAGAAATAAAATGAACCCTGGCGGAGGCAGAGCTGGAACGAGAATGAGAACTGAACCGTGAACTTAGCTGAAGCTCATAATCCAGTCCCATCCTAGTCTCGCCTTTGACAAAATGACAGAAAATCAAGCCAAGGAAAATCCAAGGGCGAAAACCAACCCCAAGGCCGAAGACAAACAAAACAACGGGAAAAACAAGAACGTGGGAGGCGGAGCTGGAACGGGAACGTAAACCGAACCGTGAACTTAGCCAAATTTCAAAGTTCAGCTCCATCCCGGTCTTGCCTCCGATGAATCAAGGGGAAAACGAAGCAAAGAAAAAACTAAGGGAGGAAACCAACCCTTAGGACAAAAATGAACAAAATGAGGAAGAAAGCAAGGGAGCAGGAAGCGGAGCCAGAATGAGAATGGGAACAGGACCAAGAACTTAACCAAAGTTCAAAGTTAAGTCCTATCCTAGTTTTGCCTCCGACAGAACAAAAGAAACAAGGCAAACAAAGGAAAGCCTAAGGGAGGAAACCAACCCTTAGGACCCAAAGAAAAACACCAAGGGAGAAAATAGAAGGCAAAATAAGACCACCCTAGAGAGGACAGTTGCAAGACCCCAAAACCACCAGGAACTCAACACAAAGGCATCCACAACCAAGGTAAGCACCAAAGACCAAAACCCCAAGATTTTTAAAGATAAGCACAAAAGAGGGGGCAAGCCACAAAAATGGGCCAAAAGGGTAGGCCAAGAGAGGTTCCCCACTTTCAGTGGGGCATGTGTGCAAAACTACACAACACTACTCTATACATATTCACAGTAGTCTAACACCAATCAGAACCACTCTATACCAATTGTAACAAAATATTTTTTTATAAACAAAAGAACTCCTCCTCAAATATATCTCCTCAATTAGCAAGCAAATAACATCTATACATTTCATTTTATTAGCAGAGAACTTGCACAACTACCTTCTCCTTCAGCTACAAATGTTCCTCCCTTTTGACAAGCATTTCAAAGAGAAAGATTATGACCATAAATTTGCAACCATCAAGTCATCATAAATTTGTTAAACTTATTTTAGTTGACTTGATCTTCCTTTTCCTTTCCAAATATAAATAAGATGTCAATTAAGCTCCCCATAGGATCATTCCCTATCACTAAGACTTAGTTTTGTAAGGTAGGAGCATCCACATTGAGTGCTACCTCTTGTTGAACTTTCACTCTCCACACCATCTTATTCCTTTTTGGTTTTTTCAACTTTATTCTCAAGAACATGTGAGCCATTGTTCACTCTAGGGGAAATATTCCTTCTCTTTTCATAATGTGTTATTGGTCTTATATAATTTTTTCTACAA
Source organism: Sequoiadendron giganteum (assembly GCA_007115665.2). Lineage (NCBI taxonomy): Eukaryota > Viridiplantae > Streptophyta > Pinopsida > Cupressales > Cupressaceae > Sequoiadendron > Sequoiadendron giganteum. Next base: position 437,573,446 of record CM021108.1, on the reverse strand, counting down.
CTCTTAGCTATGTGACCAAAATTATTACAATTGTAGCACATTACATTCATATGTTTTGTGATCCTTTGGGGTGCAGCCCTACACTCTCTAACTCTATGAGAAAACTGATTACATGAATAATAGTAACCATAGAAAAATGAGGAATACATGGTCACATCTTTTCTTTGAGCAAGATGAGGGGGTCTTCTTTGATTTGAAAACTTGGCATGTCTCATCCTTGTGAATCTTTTTGCATCAACTCCCATTGTGTGTTGCTTTCTCTTTAGTTGTTCAAGGATTGATTTTTCCACCTACTTATCTATTGTAGGCTTCTACTTCTGATAATAAAAAATTGAACTGTTGTTCTTCTTCTTATCAACAACATGCTTCTTTTCTTCTTTGGTTGTCTTCACCTCAGTAGTGCCTTTTTTTTATCTTCCACTTCCAAAGGAATTTTCCTTGTAGCAGCTTGTGCAGGCTTTCTCATCCTTGGTGCAACATCTTTCTTTTTCTTTAAATATGTCATACAGTTTTGCAAAAGTATTGGTAGAGGGACTCTTTCCTTTCTCAAATCCAAGGCCAACCTTTTCTTTAGGTTTTGATGGATTTTGTGATTTTACCAATTCATCTAATATCTTAGATCCACCTTTTAGCTTTAGACCCTTGTTAATATGCCCATTAGCATTTTCTAAATATTCTATTAGGGCCATTATTTTTTCCTCTAACTTCATGCACTCCTCTAATTTAGACTGTAGTTTGGATCTGACTATATCTTCTATTATGTTTTCTTCTTCCACTTGTGTCTTCAAACTAACTATCATTTGATCAAATTATTCAAGGTTTTTAGTTAGTCTTTCTATCTCTTTCTATGCATGGATTTTATGTTCTTCATTTTCCTTCCTCAGACTTTTGATCTCATCTAGAGCACAAATTATTTTACCTTCAACGTCTACTTATTCCTCTTCATTAGATTTTGTACCAAAATCCATGGATAGGGATTCATTCCCCTCAATATCACAAGTACTCTCATGTTCATCATCTAAGCTACCAAGAACATCTGATAACCTATTTTCTTTTCTTGTGTGTAGATTCTTCTTATCCATTTTCTTATGGTTATTTTCTTGCTTAGAGTTATACTTTTCATCGTGAATGCATTCAAAAGAAAGATAAGAAGTTTTACATCTACATTTTTTGGATCCTCTCCTTAGTCTTCTGATGAAATCATCTTCCTCTTTATCAACCTCCTTAGATACAAATAAAGATGCTTCTACCATCTCTCTTCTAGCCGCAACATCTCCTATAGATGTATCTTCAATATTCTCATCTCTAATTGTCTCCAAATTTTTAGACTTGCCTCCATGTGTCTGAATCTTAGCCTACAACTTATTGTCATCCTTCCCATACATCCTCTTTATCTTTTTTCCAAACTTCATGTGTGGTTTCATAATGCATGACTTCATCCAGAACATATCCAGATAACCTAATCATAATAGCATACGTTGCTCTAGCATTATCTTGAAAATCCTTCTTTCCAGCCTCAGTAGTTGGAGGTGTAGTAGGAACCTTGTATCCCTTTTCAAATTACATCCACACATCATACCCTAAGGATCCCAAATATCTCTTCATCAATGAGCTCCAAAAAGTATAGTCTAATCCATTAAGGAGAGGTACTTCTTCTATAGATGAGCCTTCCCGACTAACCATTTTTTTGTTCACTTATCCCAAATCCACCTGAGCTGATTAAGCTTCTCCTAGGGAACCTAGGGCTCTGATACCAATTTTTGAAACTCAACAATCTACTAAGAGGGGGGTGAATCAGTAGATATCAAAAATTAGCTCAGAAAACCTTTGTGCATACTACTTCCTTAAACCCTTAGCCAATATTGCAGATTAATTACTTTTAGAACTTAATGAAAATTTACTAAACTAACAGAGAGATAGATACAAATACACATAAAATCCCATAACACATGATGTATGTGGAAAACCCAAGATGGGAAAAACCACAGTGAGAAATGCTACTAGGATCTACTATCCTAATCTAGCCTCATAATTGAATCCTCTATTATAATGTTTTAGGGCACCAACCCAAGGAAGCACCAACTCCCTAATTTAGGAGCACCAACTCCAAGGAGACACCAATCCCCTACACTATGAACCAACTCAATTCTCGGATGGAACCTACCAATCAGATTTATAATGACTATATTACAAATGATTCATATGAATCTAGTTCTATATTACAAGTCTGATATGTAACTACTAATACCTTGCTTAATAACCTTGCAAGAATTCCCTATGCTACTATTGCCACAATCTCAACAAAATATCCTCTCTTCTTTGCACTTAGATCATTCTATGTTTTATCTTGTTGCATCGTGCCTCTGCACCTTGAATGAAAATACCTAGAAGATATTCTATATTACAGTCTAAGAGTCTTATTTACATGTGCATTTTGTATCTTATACACTACTCACTCATCACACTTCCTTTTTTGTATACTCAACAAGATATAACACTCTTCTACAATCTCTACATTGTAGACTCTTCTCACTCTTGCATCACTTGCAGACGTAATCCCACCCCTCTATTTTGATTGTCTTCTTATTTTACTTGACTACCTATTTGAAATTACTACCTTGAGATTCTTACACATGATCAGATCATCTCGAACACCCTGTTAGGGTTTCCTTCACCTACTAAAGTCTTCAACCATGCTGCTAGTGCATTGAGCCACACACACACATTTTGTATAGATTCATTGAATCTACAAAACAAGACAACCTGTAAAACCCTAGACCTAGAATACATTAAATGTATTCTCCTAACAATGTGATCGAATTTTGATCTTGATCATGTATTAGGTTTTCCAAAAACCTTCCTTACACAACCTCTATATCAAGCCTCACAACATTTAATTCAGATATAGATAATTTTCCTGAAACAACTCTCTATCAATCCCTAGAATGTGATATGCATGAAAGGCATTTCCTTCTTTGATTGATTTGATTCTAAACTTCATCATCTTATCAATCTGTGTTATTGCTTAGGAAATCAAATCTTCACCGACAATGGTCACAAGTTTAGTTAGACAAATTAATTATTTCCTCTATGTCGGTTACTAGTCAAAACCCTATTTACACAGACTCAGCCATTTGAGATCTTCATCTTTGAATCTGTGTCATCGATCTCTTATCTTTGAGCCATGATCCTTTGGCTCTCTATTCATCTCAGAACCTTCAAAAACACAATCTTTAGATTATCTACTTTAAACATGCGTCATTTATCTTTACTGACTGATAGTCACCATTAGATCCTTGGATTTTGATCTCTATCATCAATCTCCTTCATATACCACTTGCCATGGTCGAGGTCCACCAATAAATGCATCCAAAGCCTACTAACCCATGATATTTGGCAACGGGCCCATTGATTCTCAGTGGGCTTGCGGACTACCGCCATTTTTCATCCACATCATCACCATGCAACTCACAACAATGATGTGAGTTGGTCTTTCGAGTAATTAATCTTCACCATCTAGACATGCTGACACATACACAAATGGCTCCTATCAAGTGGGTGGTCCCCATTGTCCACATGTCATCCTTGTCATCACCATGCAAAAACCATCACCTATGTGAATTGACATATTATTCAATCACATGTGGCCACATGTCCTCACACGTCACCAATTTTCCATCAACTCCCTATCAGGTCCCACCTTATTGACATGTCAAAGAGACTCATTATTATGTCCCACCAATATGTGATTGTCTCCACGATGAGGTGCCTTCACATCTGCACCATCCAATCAACCTTGTTCAATCTACATCATTGATCTTCTTTCATCAGATATTTTTGTAACTCATATAACTCCATATTTCATTTATGCAATGTGAATACATTCTACGATCACCATCATATTAATCTCCAAATGATTTGCACCATCCCCCGCTATATCGTTGATAAGGAACATGGGCCCACAAAACCTTAGTAGGTTTTTGGGCTACTACCACCTATTCTCCTCCTTCCAAATCACACCTTCTTCTATAGCTCATCCTTCATCTAGTCCCACCAGAATTTGTAGTGAGCGCCATTAGATATTCCTTGTTTAATCTCTACCATTCACCATTACCAACATGGCATACATCATCTTCCACTATCTTCGCTTCTTCCTTTTTTGAGTCCCACTAGATACACTATGGACATCGTTCGATCAAAACACTATTTGATCTCTAATGTTCCCCATTCCCCCATGAGGTATGAATAGGGTTGCACTGTAGGTACCATAGGCAAGTGGGAACCATTGGATTTTCTTGATTGTGCCTATTGATTAAACTCCAATTAATACCTTTCCTACCTTAAGCACTATCCATTCCCACCATCTTCATCAATGTTCATCATCCATCCATCATGGATTAATCTCCATCGTTGCCCTCTTCCTCAAGGGACTTAGCTAGGACCCACCATAGACTCAATAGGCTGATGGGGAGGCCATTAGATCTTGCTACCTAAACCAACACCATCAATCTCACCAAAGGGAAATATTTGCATGATACTTAGAAGATATTAAACAAAAAAAATATGTTCTCGTCTCGTAATTGCTAGGAAAGGGGTCGATAACCTCAAATGACTCCAAAGGCTTGAGTCACAACTTAAACAACTAACAACCTATGATAGATAGTCAACATCAAAATAGAAATCTTGTTTACAACACCATGACTGCAACCCTAAGGTTTAATTAGAAAACCCTAATTATTTCCAAGAGCACATGTAATTGATTCCAAAACATATTTGACACCTTCTGATCTTGCAAAGAACATATATGGAATGTTCTAAAAAAACCCACAATGAATCTACATACTGATTTGACCTCAGACAACTGGAAGAACCATCTACAATATCATGTTAATATTGCATGACAATAATGCAACATTTGAGAAATTTTGTAATATTTACAAAACCATGCTTCTTTCACTAGCATTCTGCACCAACTCTTCTAGACATTGATCCTTTGGTCTTCATGACATCTAATCATATCACTAAACAACCCTTTTTGCATCAATGACACCTTTTGTCATCATGCCAACAATCTTCCCTTTAGGATCACTTCCATATCACTTCTGATCCTCTTTTATCATGCCAACAATCTCCCTTGCATGATTTCCCCTTTTTTCATTAATGACAACAATATGCCAAAATGAAGATGGAACATGTTAAGTGGGAAAAGTGATCTAGATCCAACAAGTTAGCCTAGATTCAAATTTCTTTCTTTTGAAATTAACATTGGAACACAAACCAACTAGAGTTTGATGATTGGATAACAACCTCAAGAGAGATCCAATCTGCTAGGGTTTATTTTCCTTTGTGTTGTAAAGAGGTTAGATTTGATGTGCGCTTTTCTTAACCTATTTAACATAAACCCTTGATTTGAAAATACAATTTATCACATAGACAAAAATAGAAATTGATGAAACAATTATAGATCTGGAAGAGGTAGATAGAGGGGAACATGCACATAAAATTGGAGCTTGAATTTGAGGGAAAAGGGTGAGGGTTCCCTTTTTTATAATTAAGTATTTTTCCTTAGTCAAAGCCTAGTTTTGGTGTTTCCACCTCCACAATAGAAAATGATGATGGTAAAGAGTTCTTACCTTAGGTTGGACATAGGAAAAATAAACAATCAATGAATGTAATAAATAAATGACAATTGATAATGTTAACTTAAGTATGAAAATCTTGTCAAAGTGATGTCACACCATAATTTTCCACAAAAGGTTGATTGATGGGTGTGTTATCACTTAGGACTGTACCCTAGATAAGTGAGAAACTTAGCTATCCTATGTAACATGGAAATATCCTCAAGTTGTGGGTTAATAATAACGAGGATGAATCTCCAGAGCGGGTTGGTTCCCTTTGATGGATCACCTAAACTACAAAAAACTTTGAGGCAAAGGGAAAGAAGGATTTTCTTGAAACTGAAAACTAACCCTAAGAGGTGATCCACCAAAATATTTATGTTTAACTATTGCAACATATCATAATATGACTCAATAAGGTTTTCACTTGTTCACAACTTAAATCAAAACATGAAGCACTTAAATATTTCATATGAAGGTGTTGGTTTCAACCTTTTGCATGAAGGAAAATAGGTTTACAACTTCAATTTGTTGAAATGGACACACAACATATAACTTGCACTTAGACATGTATCCTTTGCCAAAACACTACTTGAAAAGGGACAAAAGAAAGACTGAAAACTTAGATCACAACTAAATCATCTACCAATTTATTTACAATATGAGACAAAAGAAAAATGAGAAGGAATTGATGTCATCGTTTTATTGAATCAAAAGGATTTTTTACAATGCATTTCAGATTGAGTTACAAGGTCAATATTTTTTGCTATGAGCATGAAAATAAAGTAAGAACTCAAAAAAAGAAAGGCCTAGAGATGCCTTTATAAATAAATTCAGCTCCTAAATTCACTCCTTGATTGAAGCTAATTGTTGCTCCTAACTACTAAAAACTCCTTGAAAACAACTTTTAGGTAGAAGGAAATAACTGAATTTCCAATTTGGGCCCCTTCTTTATTGTCGAAGAAGACTGATATGTTTCCATTTTTCATTTAGAAACCTACCTTTGCTACAAACCACTATCAAAATACCTAAAAATCAGGCTGCTTTGTAAGGAAGCTAAGGTAGTGGAACAACTTCCTACACTAATCTTGAGAGGAGATTAATACAAAAAATTTACAGATCTTTAATAGTTACAAAAACTTAAACAGAAATAAACATAAATATGATTCATACCATGAAACAATGATTTACATGGAGAAAACCCTTTCAAGAGAAAAACTCCACACTCCAAAAGCTTCCCAATATATTATTCAGTAAATCACAAAGATTACAATACACTTGCAAAGCAAGCTTCTCATAGGAGTACCACTCAAAGAACAAGAGACAACACGACTACTATCAGACTCTCAGAAATTATCGCAATCTCTACCGCAGTCGTAATACAATGCCCTCATAAAATAGAGTTACATTCTAGGGCAAGACAGACCAACAAAATATCCACCATTAGATCTAAAACCTAATAATGAACAATCCAAATTTATAATATATCCTTTATTTAATGTATATCGACCATTCCATAAGTTTCTTGAAAAATTTAACACACTCACATTTCGCTCTATGTTGCCATTGTATATGCCTATCAGTGTAGCTAGGAAACATATATATAAATATATATATACATCCTATCACCAATAAACCACATATAGTTGCAAGGTTGAGACACATTTTACCAACAAATCTCCCACTTGTTGAACACCTTGCAAGAGTAATGTGAGGGTGTAAACATCGTCTCTTTAATTTCTAGGGGTCGAAAGGCCCATAATCTCTGAACACCATCTAAACTTCTATGTGCTCACAAGCTTAGTTATAGAACTAGCAACATTAATCAAAGTATCTACCTTAACTAGATTCACCCTACCATCTTCGACCATATCTCTAACAAAATGATACTATACATCAATGTGTTTGGTCCTGGCATGAAATTTCAGGTTTTTGGCTAGACATATCACACTCTCACTGTCGCAAGAAATTGTCATTGCACCTTTTTTTATAGCAATATTTGAATGCATCCTCTTAAGCCAAATGGATTCTTTAAAAGCATGAGTAGCTACCATATACTTTGCTTCAGTAGTGGACAAAGAAACCACAACCTATCACTTACTCATCCATCTAGTTGCACCACCAAATAAGGTAAACATATAAGCACTGCTGGATTTTTCGCTATCAACATCACCTGCCCAGTCTAAATCCACATAACCATGAATATCAAGGGAAATATCACCTCTAGTCATATTATTATGATAGCGTAAGGAATAATCTGAGGTACCCCAAAATTATCTGAAGACTCTTTTAATTTCATCCCAATGAACTATACCAGGATTAGACATATATCAGGAAATAACTCCCATTTTTTGGGAAATGTTTGTTCTAGTACAAACCATAACATACATCGAAATTCCAACTACACTCTGGTAATACACTATGCTCATGGATTCCATCTTTGATGGAGATGTAGGATAATTTGAAATAGATAATTTTTTTCCAACTAAAATAGGAACACACAATAGTCTACAATACTGCATATCAAACCTCTGTAAAATTAAATTCACATACTTACTTTGGCCAAGCCATAGATTTATGTTCACTCTATCTCTTTTAATTTTAATCCTAAGAATTTGTTTAGATACACCAAGATCTTTCATTTCAAATTTAGCAACAAGTTGGGATTTTAGTTCTAAAATCATACCTTTCCCTTTGCCAATAAATAACATATCATCAACATATAATGCAATAAATAGGAAACAATCACCTTCAATTTTATAATAAACATAATGATCTAATTTAGAACGCTCAAATCCCAAACTCAACACATATGTATCAAATTTTTGGTACCACATCCTAGGACTCTGTTTTAAGCCATACAAATATTTCTTCAATTTGCAAACCAATTTACTTTTACCTTACACAACGTAGTGCTTTGGCTATGTCATATAAATATTCTCCTCCAAATCACCATGAAGGAAAGTAGTTTTCATATCCATTTGATCAACCTCTAAATCAAAAGCGGTTGTAATAGAAAACAAAAATCTAATGGATGTCATTTTTACAATAAGAGAGAATATCCCAGCATAGTCAACACCCTCAACTTGAGAGTAACCTTTCACAACCAACCTTGCTTTTTATTTCTCAATACCTCCATTTGAACCAATCTTTTTCTTGAAAACCCATTTGCAACCAACAAATTTTCGTCCTTTAGGCAATGGTACAAGATCCCATGTATCATTCTTTTTCAAACATGCCATTTCTTCATTGATAACAAACTTCCAAGATTCTACATCATTCATACCTAATGCCTCTTCTACATATATAGGTTCATCCATGTTAGTATTCAAATAAAAAATACATCTTCAATCATCAAGTGTATACCTTTTAGGTGGTTGCTTGTAGACCTACGAACAAGTTGAGTTGGAGGTTCTTCCTCCTCTTTTGAAGATCTAGAGCTAGATGATCTCTCAACTTCTTCTATATCCTTAGGCCTCGATTCAACTCTCTCAGGTGTAGAAGGAAATTGAATCGCATCATCTTGTTTACTTTGTTTTGGCTGCAATGTAATAGAAGAAGGCTTAGTTTCTCTAAAAATAACACTTCTGCTATGTATTACCTTTTGTGTAATAGGTTCCCAAAGCTTGTATCCTTTCACACCATAACTATATTCGATGAAGATACATTTCAAAAAAAAAATTCTCTAAATTTGTTCGCCTCTCCTTTGGCACATGTGCATATGCCTCACAACCAAAAACTCTAAGATGTCTCAATGAAGGCTTGTGACATGATCATGCCCCTATAGGAATATTATCAATAAGAGTTGATGTAGGAGACTTTTTAATCAGGTAATAGGTAGTGGAAACAAATTCAGCCTAAAAACTTTGTTCTAGACCAACACCACTCAACACACTCCTAGCCTTCTCCATCAGTGTCCTGTTCATTCTTTCAGAAAATCCATTCTATTGTGGAGAGTAAGGAGTTGTCTTGTATCTATGAATACCACAATATTTACAAAATTTATCAAAATCATTAGAGAAAAATTCACTACCATTATCAATCCTCAAACATTTTATTTTCTTTCCAGCCTGTAACTCAACCATTGCTTTAAATTCTTTAAATCGACTAAAAACTTCAGATTTATTCTTTAGAAAATATACCCATGTCCTTCTACTATAATCATCAATAAATAAAACATAATATGTGGATTTACCAATTGAAGGATCATTTATAGGACCAAACACATCATAATGAATAAGATCCAATACACCACAATATTTATGATAACTTGAGTAAAACTGAACACAGTTTTGTTTTCCATAAATGCAATTCTCATAGAAATTAAATTCAAGATTACAATCAGATAGACCTTCAACAAGGTTTTTATTTTTCAAGTTCCTTAGACCCTTTTCTCCAATGTGGAAAAGTCTCTAGTTCCATAACAAATTTTTCTCTGTAGGTAACTTTGACTCAGAAGAAAGAGCACCCTTGGGTACCCAAAAGCCTTGACCATTTGTTGATGATAATGTTTCAAGGCTTGCAGATCCTACTCAGGATACTCAATATGATGTTTTGGACCGTAAAATAGAGTCTTCCAAACATAATATGATTAGATCCTTGGATTTACGGTCTGTAACATCATATTGAGTATCCTGAGTAGGATCTGCAAGCCTTGAAACATTCTCATCAATAGCATCCCACAGATCTCGATCTCTCAATAGATCCTCCATCTTCAACTTCCACATTTCAAAATTATTTCCCAAAAAAATATCCACCTCTATTCTCCCTAATGAACTTTCCATCTGAAAATTCCTACAACAATATCACAAAGTGTCTTCTACACAAGCTCCCACTCAAACCTAGATTAGTCCAAAAAACCCAACAACCCATAACTGAAAGCAAAGGTGATCAGGCTTTGATACCACTTATAAGGAATCTAAGGTAGCGGAACAACTTCCTACACTAATATTGAGAGGAGAATAATGCAAAAATATTATAGATCTTTACTAGTTACAAAAACTTAAATATAAATAAACATAAATAACATGCATACCACGACAAAATGATTTACGTGGGGAAAACCCTTTTGGGATAAAAACCCCACACTCCAAAAGCTACCCAATATATTATTCAATAAATCAAAAAGATTACAATATACTACATAGCAAGATTATCACAAGAGTGTCACCACTCAAATATCAAGAGACAACACAACCACTATCAGACTCTCAAAAATTATCACAATCTTTATCGTAGTTGTAATACAACGCCCTCATAAAATATAGTTACATTCTAGGGAAAGACATGCCAACAAAATATTTTCCAATAGATCTAAAACCTAATAACGAACGGTCCAAATTTACAATATATCCTTTATTTATTGTATGTTGGCCATTCTAGAAGTTTCCTAACACATTTACCACACTCACATTTCGCTATGTGTTGCCATTGTATACACCTATCGATTTAACTAGGAAACATATATATAAATATATATACGCCCATACGCCCTATCAACAATAAACCACATATAATTGCAAGGTTGAGACACATTTTCCCAACATGCTTGCTTAGTGTTCCCATGTTGGCATGATTAGGTCTATCATGAAAATTAATCCCTACTATCAAATTTTTGCAATCTGCCCCTCAAAACAAGCAATTACACATGAAAATATCCTCAAAAGGTATAAAATTTGTATCCCTGCAATGGATTCAATATTCACAATACACCACTATCCATAACCATAGTTGTGAAGTTGTTCAGTACTGTATTGAAGAATTCCACTTGACACAATTATCTTTGGTAAGAAACATTCAAAAAGCTATCCAGGTGTTTATCTTGAAGGAAATTCATTTGGATATATAATAAAATTTGGAACAATGCCTTCTATTGTAAAAGAAATATTTTATTTCTCTTCTATAAACCCTACAACTCCTTCCATCATCATTAGTTTCTTCATTCATGACATGCTCTAAAATATTTTCATGACTAATTTCTTGAGGATTTAAAGAGACATCAAAACTCATACCTTGGAAAGCAATGTATTGCATTTTTTCTTGTTCAACTTGCACAATGTTTGCATGTGTCTCAACTTCTTGCTTATTCAAATCAAGGCTTCTCTCACCCATCTACTCATGAATCAACACTTTTTTCAAATTGTTTTTACCACTTTGCTGCTCAAAACACGACATTGAACTTAGCATAGACATGCTATTTTCATTTTCATCCACAAAACCAGTAAGTTCATAAAAAATATTAACTAAAACCTCTTTCACATTATCTAAGTTTGCAACAAAAAATTCAAGATCAATTCCAAAATGAATCTTCATCACATTCTTCTTGAATTTTTGATGAAAGAGGACTATTTTTAACCTCGTAAAAGCACTCATCATGCTTTCTAGACCCCACAAAAAGTTCACCTTTGTACTCCTCTTCATGATAATACTCTATCATCACATTCATTGTCTTCAATCAACAAATCATCACATTGTTTGACCTCCTCTTGCTGCTCTAAAATTGTTGTTGATGAGATCAAAACCACATCTTCTTCATCATTTTCAATGAAAGAAGGTAACTCACCAAACCAAAATTTTGAGTTCTCCTCTTGATCAACCTCTTTTACCTTATTATCCTATTCTCCTAGCTAATCTTTTGAGATAAGTATTGAAACATTTTCATCATCTTCAACAAAAAAAGGAAGCTTATTAGTTAAAATATTAAAAGATTCATCTTGAGAAATATTTTCTTGTTCAATCTTTTTCTATTCTAACTGGTACTTATCCATATCTATATACACTAAATTTACATTTATAAGATCCTTCATGGTGAGTGAGTTATCCTAAAAGATGATGGGTCCATCCTTACAAAGGTGAATAGTGAGAGGAGAATCAGATTCATCTGGTGGGGAATCTTGGGGAGCTTCTTGGGTTTATTTAAGGAAAAAATGCTCTTGAAGGGGCTACTCTTGAGGAATAACAAGTTTAGTTTGTGCCAAAATAGGTTCCTGCAATGGTAAGGATCTCTAAAACTTGGAATCTTGACATTAGGAGGTTTAAGAGGCTCACATTGTTTGAAACTTGGAAATTTATACTTACGAACCTCCTCTTGAATAGGCTAATCTAGAATGAAAGGAGCTATTTGGACTTCATACTTCTATGTTCGAGCAAGCAAAATATTCATTTTCTCTTCTTTTGCAACTATCTCCCTTTCAAGATTATTTTCAAACTATACTCTTTGTGTCTCCAACTCCTACTCATGAAGATAGGCTTGATAATCTAATTCATGCTGCTACAAATTATACTTCATCTTCATTTTGATGTCAGCCAATAACTTATCCATGTATAACAACACACCTTTCATGTCACTAATCTCAATATGGTCAAGATTTTGGATCTAATCAAAAATACGCTTGTAATAGTCTTCTTGAGGCTGATTATGTTGGTTGGTAGCGAAATTTTCTTGTTGGGATTGATTTTGAGCATATGTATGTTGATATGGGGTTGAGCAGGGATGGGTGGTGGTAATTGTATTGAACATGTTGGTTTTCTTGAAAATCCATAGGATTTAGACTAAAAACAGCAGCATGATTGAATTTATATGGCTAATAAGAGGGTGGATAAGTAGAATTTTCATGATATGATGGATGATAAGATATATTCCCATGAAACATTGACATGATTGTTCATACAAAAGTAGGAAAAAAAGAAAAGTAAAAATTTTTTGAAATAAAACAACACATGATCATACTGAAACCAAAAAAATTACATTTCAGAGTCACCAGGTGTGTTGTTTTCTTGCCTCCAAAGGCCATGATCACTTAAATACACACCAAAAATTATTGATATATGAGAAAATTTTGGACTGAAAGAGTCCAATCTATCCCATCATGTGTGCCAAAAATTGTTATCACTTAGGATTGCACCCTAGCTAAGTGTGAAACTTAGCTATCTCATGTAAAATGGAAACATCCTCAAGTTGTGGGTTACTTATAGGGAGGATGAATCTCTAGAGTGGGTTGGTTCCATTTGATGGATCACCTAAAATACATAAAAGTTTGAGGAAAATGGAAAGAAGGATTTCCTTGAAACTAAAAACTAACCCTAGGAGGTGACACACCAAAATCTTTATGTTTAACTACTGCAACATATCACAATATGACTCAATTGTTGGAAACAAGCCACACTGAGAGGGGGGGGTGAATCAGTGTTGTGCACAAATCAACTTTATCAATCTTTAACTTCAAAGTATTAACAACATTCAATCATAATGTATAAATAGTAAAATAGACACAACCCCATAGCACCAAGATTTTTACGTGGAAAGCTTGTTAGGGGAAAAACCACGGTGGATGGCCAATCCACAATTATAATTTTGAGTATACTAAAAAATGAAGATTACAAAAGGGGAATGCACTTGCATTCAAGTGTGCTGCCTAGAGCTCACTGCTCAAAAGAAAGAGGGCTTACTACCCAAGAGTTCAGATTAAAACCATCTGAAGATTGAACTGAGATAATAGCATCTACAAATGCCTAGTTACAGTTTCAGTTAGGCTCCATAGTAGATATGTTGCCTTATAGACCGATTCTGTATTTTTTCTCTACTCTTCTCATACACACAACACAGATCTTCTATGTGTAAGTGAAACTACATTTTATCTCTCTTCTTCTCTGCTCTTATTCAAAATTTGCACCAAAACACAACTCATACATCTTTTAAAATGATACAGATGAACATGTATATATCCGCAACATGGGATTTATTTACACTTTATCGGCTTCAATATAACACAAGAAAATTATAATTTTTAGCTCAGATTATGAGGAATATGCAATGTGTACCCTTAATGGTCGGCCACAACTTGGCTAGGACTCAAACAAAGATATACAAACATAGAAATATTTAATTAATTAGTTCTCATACATTCGCAACTTTATACATTCATGAGGTCGGCCTTAATACAAGAAAAATTGAGAAGAAGTCAACCAAATATACTAACTTCCACACGGACTGATACGAGCCACTGCACTTCAGTGGAAAAAAATATAGTATACCAACAAATATTCCTTAGGATTCACAATACAAAATAATAACCTAAAATCATCTTACAGATCGATGAACACTATGCTACCGAATACTCTATTCTCCCTTGTCAATCTTCAATCTTCCTATCAGTATGCTCAAATGAGGATATGCGTACTTGATCACTGATTAGGGTTTCCATCAATGACAACACTAGATGATAGTTGTGGTGTCTCTTGCTAACAACTCAATAAGGTTTTGACTTGTTCACAACTCAAATCAAAACATGAAGCACATAAACCTTTCAAATGAAGGTGGTTCCAACCTTTTGCATGAAGGAAAATAAGTTTCAAAACTTCAATATGTTGAAATGGACACACAACATATAACCTACACTTAGACATGCATCCTTTGCCAAAACATTACTTGAAAAGGGAAAAAAGGACTGAAAACTCAGATCACAACTAAATCATCTACCAGTTCATTTGTAATATGAGACAATAAAAATGATAAGGAATTGTTGTCATCATTTTATTGAATCAAAAGTATTATTTACAATGTATTTCAGACTAAGTCACAAGGTCAATCTTTTCTGCTATGAGCATGAAAATAAAGCAAGAAATTAAAAAAAAAAAAGGCCTGGAGATACCTTTATAAATAAATTAAACTCCTAAATCCACCCCTTGATTGATTTGAGAAAGATAATCAATGACTCAACTTTATTGAAGCTAATTGTTGCTCCTGGATGCTACAATCTCCTTGAAATCAGGTTTTAGGTAGAAGGAAATAACCGAATTTCCAATTTGGGCTCCTTCTCTCTTGCCGAAAAGATTGATATGTTTCCATTTTACATTTAGAAACCTACCCTTTCTACAAACCACTATCAAAATCCCTAAAAATCAAGCTACTTGCTCAGTGTTTCCATCTTGGCATGATTAGGTATGTCAGGAAAATCAATCCCTACTATCAAATTTCTACAATCTGCCCCTCAAAACAAGCAATTACACCTAAAAATATTGTCAAAAGGAATAAAATTTGTATCCTTGCAATGGATTCAATCTTCACAATATGCCATTGTCCATAACCATACCTGTGAATTTTTTTAATAATGGATTCAACAGTTTCACTTGACACAATGATCTTTGATAAGGCACATTCAAAAAGTTGTCCAAGTGTTTGTCTTGAAGGAAATGCATGTGGATATATAATAAAATATTGAACAATGCCTTCTATTGTAAAAGGAATATTTTCTTGCTCTTCTATAAACCCTACAACTGCTTCCATCATCATTATTTGACATTAACACTTGATCAACCCTTGCTTATTTAGTATACTTCAACTTGAGGCTGAATTTTGCATCAGAAGGTTGTGAACTAACCTTTCCAATTAATATGTCCTCACTAGATAATTCTGAACCGATAAAAGGCAATCCATCATTGTCAAGCTTATCTACTCTCAAATTTTCTATGTATGGCTTTCCAAAATCTAGTCCAATCTTGGATGAATTTTTAGAGTCGCTATCATCATGATCTATCTCTTTACATCTTGAAATATTCTTGCTTTACACAAAACTCCTCTATTATTTTTGTGCACAAATCTTCATCCAACTCATCATTAGTTTCTTCATTCATAACATGCTCTAAAATATTGTCGTGACTAATTTCTTGAGGATTCAAAGAGACATCAAAACTCATACCTTGGAAAGCAATGTGTTTCAATTTTTCTTGTTCAACTTGCATAATATTTGCATGTTTCTCAACTTCTTGATTATTCAAATCAAGGATTCTCTTGCTCATTTGGTCATGAATCAACACCTTGTCCAAATGGTTTGCATCACTCTGCTGCTCAAAACATGCCATTGACCTTAGTATAGAAATTTTATTTTCATTTTCATCCACAAAACCAGTAACTTCATAAAAAATATCAACTCAAACCTCTTTCACATTATCTAAGTTTGCAACAAAAACTTCAAGATCAATTCCAAAATGAATCTTCATCACATTCTTCTTGATTTTTTGATGAAAGAGGAATATTTTTTACCTCATAATAGAACTCACTGTGCTTTCTAGACTTCACAAAAAGTTCACCTTTGTACTCCTCTTCCTAATCCAAGACTCCATCGCATTGATTATCTTCAATCAACAACACATCACATTGTTCTACCTCCTCTTGCTACTCTAAAACTATTGTTGATGAGATCAAAACCACATCTTCTTCATCATTTTCAATGAAAGAAGGTAACTTACCAAACCAAACTATTGAGTGCTCCTCTTGATCAACCTCTTTTACCTTATTATCCTGTTGTGCTAGATGATCTTCTAAGATAAGTATTAAAACATTTTCATCATCTTCAACAAAACAAGGAAGCTCATTAGTTAAAATATTCAAAGATTCATCTTGAGAAAGCTTTAAGTGTTCAATTTTTTTTGTTCTAACCAATACTTCTCCATAGCTATATGCACTAAATTTACATTTCTAAGCTCCTTCATGGTCAGTGAGATATCCTGAAAGATGATGGGTCCATCGTTACAAAGGTGAATAGTGAGAGGAGAGCCAGATTCATCTGGTGGGGAATCTTGTGGAGCTTGTTGGGTTTCTTGAACGAAAAAATGCTCTTCAAGGGGCTTCTCTTGAGGAATAACGATTTTAGTTTAAGACAACATAGGTTGTTGCAATGGTAAAGGATCTCTTAAACTTGGAATCTTGACTTTATGAGGGTTAAGAGGCTCACATTGTTTAAAACTTGGAAATTTATACTTACACACCTCTTCTTGAATAGGCTGATTTGGAATGAAATGATTTATTTGGAATTCATTCTTTTGTGTTTGAGCAAGAAAAAGATTCATTTTCTCTTCTTTTTCAACTATCTCCCTTTCAATATTCTCTTCAAACTGTACTCTTTGTGTCTCCAAAAACTGCTCATGAAGATAAGCTTGATAATCTAATTCCCACAGCTGCAAATTAAACTTCATATGCATTTTGATGTCAGCCAACAACTTATCCATGTATAACAACACACCTTTCATGTCACTAATCTCAATATGGTCAAGATTTTGGATCTGATCAAAAAGATTCTTGTAATAGTCTTCTTGAGGCTGATTATGTGAATAACTATGCTGGTTGGTAGCAAAATTTTCTTGTTGGGACTGATTTTGAGCATATGTATGATGATATGGGGGTTGGGCAAGGGTGGGTGGGTGGTAATTGTATTGAACATGTTGGTTTTCTTGAAAAGCCATGTGATTTGGACTAAAACTAGTAGCATGATTGAATTCATATGGCTAATATGAGGGTGGATAAGTAGCATTTTAATGATATGATGGATGATAAGACTTATTACCATGAAACATTGACATGATTGTTCATTCAAAAGCAGTAAAAAAAAGAATAGTCAATTTTTTTTGAACTAAACCAACACATGATCTTACTAAAACCATAAAAAATACATTTCAGAGTTGCCAATTGTGTTTTTTTCTTGCCTCCAAAGATCGAGATCATTGACACACACACCAAAAATAAGTGATATATGAGAAAATTTGGACTAAAAGAGTCCAATCTATCCTACTGGGTGTGCAAAAAATTGTTATCACTTAGGATTTCATCCTAGCTAAGTGAGAAACTTATCTATCTCGTGTAACATGGAAACATCCTCAAGTTGTGGGTTGCTTATAGCGAGGATGAATCTCCAGAGTGGGTTGGCTCCCTTTGATGTATAACCTAAAGTAAATAAAACTTTGAGGAAAATGGAAAGAAGGATTTCCTTGAAACTAAAAACTAACCCTAGGAGGTGATGCACCAAAATATTTATGTTTAACTATTGCAACATATCACAATATGAATCAATAAGGTTTTGACTTGTTCATAACTCAAATAAAAAAATGAAGCGCATAAATATTTCATATGAATGTGTTGGTTTCAACTTTTTTCATTAAGGAAAATAGGTTTCACAACTTCAATTTGTTGAAATGGACACACAACATATAACGTGCACTTAGACATGCATCCTTTGCCAAAACATTACTTGAAGAGGGACAAAAGAAGGACTCAAAACTCAGATCACAAATACATCATCTACCAATTCAATTGCAATATGAGACAAAAGAAAAATGAGAAGGAACTGCTATCATCATTTTATTGAATCAAAAGGGTTGTTTACAATGCATTTTAGACTGAGACACAAGGTCAATCTTTTCTGCTTTGAGCATGAAAAGAAATCAAGAACTATAAAAAAAGAAATGCCTATAGATGCCTTTATAAAGAAATTAAACTCCTAAATTCACCCCTTGATTGATTTGAGAAATATAATCAATGATTTGGCTTGATTGAAGCTAATTTCTGCTCTTGACGACTACAAACTCGTTGAAATCAGATTTTTGGTAGAAGGAAATAACTGAATTTCCAATTTGGGCTCCTTCTCTCTTGTTGAAAAGATTGATATGTTTCCATTTTACATTTAGAAACCTTCCATTTCTACAAACCATTGTAAAAATCCCTAAAACTCAAGTTGCTTGCTCAATGTTTCCATCTTTGCATGATTATGTCTATCATAAAATGAATCTATGTTATCAAATTTTTGCAATCTATCCCTCAAAACAAGCAATTACACTTGAAAATATCTCAAAAGGGCATAAAATTTGTATCCCTACAATGGATTCAATCTTCACAATATGCCATTGTCCATAACCATACCTGTGAAGTTGTTCAGTAATGTATTCAAAAATTCCACTTCACACAATTATCTTTGATAAGGAACATTCAAAAAGCTATCGAGGTGTTTGTCTTGAAGGAAATGCATGTGCATATATAATAAAATCTAGAACAATTCCTTTTATTTTAAAGGACATATTTTCTTGCTCTTCTATAAACCCTACAACTCTTTCCATCATCATTATTTGGTATTAAAACTTGATCAACCCTTCCTCATTTAGTATGCTTCAACTTAAGGCTGAAGTTTGCATTAGAAGGCTATGAACTCACCTTTCTAATTAATATGTCCTCACTAGATAAGTCTGAACCAATGAAAGGAAATCCATCATTATCAAGCTTATCTACTTTCACATTTTATGTGTTTGGATTTCCAAAATTTACTCTAATCGTTGATGATTTTTTAGAGTCACTATCATCATGATCTATCTCTTCACATCTTGAAATCTGCTTTCTTTTTATTACTCACAATGATCAGTGTATTGCACTACATATACTACCTTCTAAAACCTTTCCATTTGAATGTGGTTTGATCCTCTTGCATTGTTTGGCAAGCTACAGTGACTTCCACTTCTTAGTACCTTGCCACACTATTGTCTTCATGCATTCACCATACATTGTACTTAGTGTTTAACACCACTGCATATGAAGGTTGTCACATCACTTGACCAGGATCTACTATTATCTAAAATCTTTGTGTGGTGTGTTTCCTAGCTAGCACTGTCATGAATTCTTGAGAATTCACCTGCATTCTCTAAACCCACTCTACCCTCCTTGGAATTTCCCTTTACAATGACATTGAACAAAAAACAGACCATTATGACTATCACTATGAACACTCTCACTATAATTCCTAATGGAAACATAAGTAACTTTCATGATTTCTAACATTAGGTATGCTATTGCACCTCTAGAAACTTTTTCCATTGGGGTATAAGTAACCATCATGATTTCTAACGTTAGGTATGCTATTGTACCTCTACAAAAAAAATCCATTGGGGTTTCATCATGCTTGAACACTAAGGTCATTGAATTATCTATATTTCAAGGAGATTATTGTCTTCAAACTTCTCATCATGCTTGAATGATTGCTCATATGCACTTTTTACATAGTCATGAACAAAATATTTCCTACAAAGGGGATTATGAAGACTACACATACTACTTTAATCTCACAAAATAGGGAGATTCTCTACTCTTTACTGTCAAAATAGACCAAGAGATAGCACTTCCCTTCATTGCATTACCTAAATTGGTCTGCAAACTTGTTGCATTATCCTCTCTTGTCATAAGACTTCCATTTAAACTTCAAACCCTACAAGAAAGTAACTATCCTCATTGGAATCTTCCTTTACAATGACAGTGAACATAAACGACAACCTTTATAACTGACCCCATGACATGAGCAATTTGAAGGTTTCCTATCTCTGATACTGTAATTCTGCATCAAGCATGATGATCTATGACTATC
Organism: Sequoiadendron giganteum; assembly: GCA_007115665.2. NCBI lineage: Eukaryota > Viridiplantae > Streptophyta > Pinopsida > Cupressales > Cupressaceae > Sequoiadendron > Sequoiadendron giganteum. The sequence goes on along the minus strand of CM021108.1, from coordinate 437,552,652 downwards.
ACTAAGCATAAGTTGTCATCGACTATCACAAGCTATGAAGAATGCACAACCTTGCAACATTTTTGCATTTTGTTCTCTAAGTCATGCAATTCAATGGTATTTTGGACTCCCAAAGAAAACATTTTTTAAAATTGCATGCTATCATCTTTTATTTATGATGACCCTTAATTTGGTCAAGGAATTCACTCTCATAGAAACCCTGAAGGTCAACCTTTAGGGATTAAAACATCATATATTCAAAAGTGTCATGTACTTTGATAAAACAGTGACCTTTGAACATTGATTTTATCTCGCATCACGTTATGTGAGGTTACTCATAGTCAATGAAACTTTGGCAAAAATCTCTAAGTAAATATTTGACTGCCCTTTCCTAATGCATATTTCTCTTTACATTGACTATCCCTCATACATGAATGACTGCCCACTATGTATGAGCCAATGCAATCTTCTTCAGGTGATGAGATTGCATTTTTCACAAACCTCTTGCCTCTTTATTCCTTCTTTCTTGGTCTTCTCTTAAATTCTCTCTAATCTCACTATCATTTAAACTTAACTTGTGACTATTCCTACCTTTAATTCCTTACATCATAAATGTGCTTTTGAAAATTTCACTCAACCTTGTTTGATGAGTCTTGATGCATTTCCATCAAACACTAACAGTGGAAACTAAGATATCTTGTTTCCTCCTCAAACACTCATCACCATGCTTTGACACCTCTGCATAATCTCAATCACCTTTCATTATCATTATATCTTCTTTTTATTTTCACTTTATGACATTTCTTGCATTTTATTTCATAGCAACCACTATGAAAGTATAAGACAAGAAGCCTATCATTTAATGTTGCCTACTATCATTTAACTTGGAAGATGCCAACATGATGACTATCTTTTGATATGCTTGAAGATGAAAAACCATGAATAAACTACCCATTCACTATACATGCAATCTCAAACATCATTAAATAATGCATGACAATTAATTTGACCTCCATTATATCCATCAACCCTCTTTAGATCACATGTCTTTGCAACCTTGTCATTCTGGTTTCAAAAAAGAAATTTTCACTATCCATGTGCAAAGCTACCTGATTGACTTCATGAAAATGATGAATCACATAAATTTTGAACTTCTATGTTAACCATTGGGGTTGTTCTTACATGTTGATGTTGAATATTAAATAGTGAATTTATTCTTTACCTCTAATGAGCCACAAAACACACATGAACTTGTTGCCTTATGGCTCTATGGTCTAGGGTTTCAAAGATTTATTATTTTATAAACCCACCATTCAAAGATTGTATTCTCAAGGGTTGTAAAACTTGAGAACCCATAGAACATTCCTTGCATTATCACATATAAACAATGATCAAAAGGTAGAGATTTAGCATGAACATGCATTCACAAAATTCATGTAATAAACCCTCACCCATGTTTAATAATGGTAAAGCTTCCAAAGAGAAAACAAAATCTCATACTAAAATGAAAAGGAAAAGAAACACCTGTTTGTTTCTCCAAACACGAGGTGATGCAAGAAAAAACATTGAGAGGCAGATTTAGGAAAAATAAATTTAAGAAATGTTGCAAACCTATGATTCTTCCAGGACAGTAATAGTTTCCTTCATAAACTCGAGCTTTTCTCTCAACTGCTTTGTCAAAAATCAATGAAATCTTTTGTAAATAAGGAAACACTCGTTGCTTTCCCTCCAAACTCAAAAATCAAAGACGAAACTTAATATTCTTACCCATTTCATGTTGATTCTCATTAAGAAAGGCTTTATAAATAGTTAAGATGCCTTTTGTAATTTTTTACCATAAACTAAAAACTCCTTTAACTTGAAAGGTTGACTTTAATAATACCATTTTGCAAAATGATAATATTTAAGAGGAAATTTAATTTGTAATATTCTTTCAAACTTGGTAAAAGAATGGATTTTATTATTTATTTTCCCCTTATTAATAAATTTTTTCAAATGAAAACCTGGTAAAACCTGGGAGAGATGGCCTATTGACCCCTTAATGCACTATTTTTTCCCTTATTAATAAATATTTTCAAATGAAAACCTGGTAAAACCTGGGAGAGATGGCCTATTGACCCCTTAATGCACTATTTAACCTGGAAGGTGAAATAGGTGACATTTTGGTGACTTTGAGGGGGTTTTTTCTTGATAAAAAAGGACTAGTAGCCTATTTGATATCCATTGGGAACTGGAGTCAAAATAGTCTTGAAACAACACTAGGGAAAACATCTAACCTAGATACATAATGAACAAAAATGTTTTGATAGGATAGCATACTTCTACACCAGAACATAGGGAAAGGAAAACTAAACTAGGACATTTGTGCAACAACAATTTATTTCAAAGAAACACCTACTCTAACCTACTCTAACCAATAAATGACAATGCTCAAACAAACCCATTAACTATCTTTGAAAAATAAATCCCTTTCCTAACCAACAAAAGATGCTTTGCATGCTCATGAACTACAGATAAGAGGTGAGAAACAAGAATAAAACCCACAAACTATTGCAATGCTTCCTATAGAACATATCCAAACTCACTCACCCCTTGAATTTGACTAAACATACCACTGATTTGGCATGAATGAGAAATTTAGGTTTGTTGCTCCTTAGTTGCAATCTCATCTTTGGGTGCACTTATAGCCTGTTGTATCTTGTTGGTGTCCTTCTTGACTAAATATTTGATGGGGCATCCTCTTGAAAGGATGAAACTTAAACTCTTACAGTTGGTTTCTTGTCGGTTATCTGTTGTTCCAACATCATCCTTTTGACTGAAATCTCTTGAAAAGGTGTCATCAGGCTTTATGCATAACTCCTCTATTATGTTTTTGCACAAATCTTCATCCAATTCATCAATATTTTCTTCATTCATAACATGCTCTAAAATATTTTCATGACTGATTTCTTGAGGATTCAAAGAGATATCAAAACTCATACCCTAGAAAGCATTGCCTTTCTTTTCTTCTTGTTCAACTTGCACAATATGTGCATGTGTCTCAACTTCTTGATTATTCAAATCAAGACTTCTCTCACTCATCTTCTCATGAATCAACACCTTTTCCACATGCTTTTCATCACTCCATCTCTCAAAACTTGGCATTGACCTTAGTATAGACATAATATTTTCATTTTCATCCACAAAACCAGTAAGTTCATGAAAACTATCAACTAAAACCTCTTTCACATTATCTAATTTTGCAACAAAAACTTCAAGATCAATTCCAAAATGAATCTTCATCACATTATTCTTGAATTTTTGATGAAAGATAACTATTTTTTACCTCATAACAACACTCATCATGCTTTCTAGACTCCACAAAAATTTAACCTTTGCAATCCTCTTCTTGATCCAAGACTCCATTATCACATTGATTATCTTCAATTAGCAACTCATCACATTTTTTCACCTCCTCTTGCTTCTCTAAAATTATTGTTGATGAGATCAAAACCACATCTTCTTCATCATTTTCAATGAAAGAAGGTAACTCACCAAACGAAATTGTGGAATGCTCCTCTTTATCAGCCTCTTTTACATTATTATCTTGTTGTCCTAGATGATCTTGTAAGATAAGTATTGAAACATTTTCATCATCTTCAACAAAACAAGGAAGCTCATTAGCTAAAATATTCAAAGATTCATCTTGAGAAATATTTTATTGTTCAATATTTTTTTGTTCTAACTGATACTGCTCCATAGTTATATGCACTAAATTTACATTTCAAAGCTCCTTCACAGTGAGTGAGTTATCCTAAAAGACAATGGGTCCATCCTTACAAATGCGAATAGTGAGAGGAGAACCAAATTCATCTGTTGGGGAATCTTGGGGAGCTTCCTAGGTTTCTTGAAGGAAAAAATTCTCTTCAAGGGGTTTCTCTCGAGGTATAATAAGTTTAGTTTGTGCCAACATAGGTTCTTGTAATGATAAAGGATCTCTAAAACTTGGAATATTGACTTTAAGAGGGTTAAGAGGCTCACATTGTTTGAAACTTGGAAATTTATACTTATGAACCTCCTCTTGAATAGTCTGATCTGGAATGAAAGGAGCTATTTGGACTTCATGCTTCTATGTTTGAGCAAGAAAAAGATTCATTTTCTCTTCTTTTGCAACTATCTCCCTTTCAAGAATATTTTCAAACTATACTCTTTGTGTCTCCAACTCCTACTCATGAAGATAGGCTTGATAATGTAATTCTTGCTGCTAAAAATTAAAGTTCTTCTATATTTTGATGTCAGCCAACAACTTATCCATGTATAACAACACAAATTTCATGTCACTAATCTCAAGATGGTCAATATTTTGGATTTGATAAAAAAGATGTTTGAAATAGTCTTTTTGAGGCTAATTATGTGAATAACTATCTTGGTTGGTAGCGAAATTTTATTGTTGGGACTGATTTTAAGCATATTTATGTTGATATGGGGTTGAGCAGGGGTGGATGGGTGGTAATTGTATTGAACATGTTGGTTTTATTGAAAATCCATGGGATTTGGACTAAAATAGGTAGCATGATTGAATTTATATGGCTAATAAGAGGGTGGATAAGTAGCATTTTCATGATATGATGGATGATAAGACATATTCCCATGAAATATTGATGTGATTTTTCATTCAAAAGCAAGAAAAATCAAACTTTTTTGAAATAAACCAAAACATGATCATATTGAAACTAGAAAAATTACATTTCAAATTCACCAGGTGTGTTGTTTTCTTTCCTCCAAAGACCGAGATCACTGACATACACACTAGAAATTAGTGATATATGAGAAAATTTTGGACTGAAAGAGTCCAATCTATCTCATTGGGTGTGCCAAAAACTATAAACACTTAGGATTGCACCCTAGCTAAGTGAGAAACATAACTATCTCGTGTAACTTGGAAACATCCTCAAGTTGTGGGTTTCTTATAGCGAATATGAATCTCCAAAGTGGGTTGGTTCCCTCTGATTGATCACCTAAAGTACATAAAACTTTGAGGAAAATGGAAAGAAGGATTTTCTTGAAACTAAAAACTAACCCTAGGAGGTGATGCACCAAAATATTTATGTTTAACTATTGCCACATATCACAATATGAATCAATAAGGTTTTCACTTGTTCACAACTCAAATAAAATTTATGAAGCACATAAATATTTTATATGGTGTTGGTTTCAACCTTTTGCATGAAGTAAAATAGGTTTCACAACTTCAATCTGTTGAAATGGACACACAACATATAACTTGCACTTAGACATGCATCCTTTTCCAAAAGATTACTTGAAAAGGGACAAAAGAAGGACTGAAAACTCATATCACAACTAAATCATCTACAAATTCATTTGCAAAATGAGACAAAATAAAAGTGAGAAGGAACTGCTATCATCATTTTATTGAATCAAAAGGATTGTTTACAATGCATTTCAGACTGAGTCACAAGGTCAATATTTTTTGCTATGAGCATGAAAAAAAAGCAAGAACTTAAAAAAAGGAAAGACCTAGAGATGCCTTTATAAATAAATCAAACTCCTAAATTCACCCTTTGATTTATTTGAGAAAGAGAATCGATGAATTAGCTTGATTGAAGCTAATTTTTGCTCTTGACTACTACAAACTCCTTGAAATCATCTTTTAGGTCGAAGGAAATAACTAAATTTCCAATTTGGACCCCTTCTCTCTTGCTAAAAAGACTGATATGTTTCCATTTTGCATTTAGAAACCTACCCTTGCTACAAGTCACATTCAAAATCCCTAAAATTTAGGCTACTTTCTTAGTGTTTCAATCTTGGAATGATTAGGTCTATAATGAAAATCAATCCCTGTTATCTAATTATTGCAATATGCCCCTCAAAACAAGCAATTACACCTGAAAATATCCTCAAAAGGCATAAAATTTGTATCCCTACATTGGATTCAATCTTCACAATATGCCATTGTCCATAACCATACCTGTGAAGTTGTTTAGTAATGGATTCAAAAATTCCACTTGACATAATTATCTTTGATAAGGCACATTCAAAAAGTTGTATAGGTGTTTGTCTTGAAGGAAATGCATGTGGATATATAATAAAATATGGAACAATGCCTTCTATTGTAAAAGGCATATTTTGTTTCTCTTCTACAAACACTACAACTCCTTCCATCATCATTATTTGACATTAAAATTTGATCATCCCTTCCTCATTTAGTATGCTTCAACTTGAGGCTGAAGTTTGCATCAGAAGGTTGTGAACTCACCTTTCCAATTAATATGTTCTCACTAGATAAGTCTGAACCGATAAAAGGAAATCCATCATTGTCAAGCTTATCTACTCTCAGGTTTTTTGTATTTGGATTTCCAAAATATACTCTAATCTTAGATTAATTTTTAGAGTCACTATCATCATGATCTATCTCTTTACATCTTGAAATCTTCTTGCTTTTTATTACTCACAATGATCAGTGTATTGCACTACATAGAATGCCTTCTAAAACCTTGCCATTTGATTATGGTTTGATCCTCTTGCATTTTTCAGCAAGCTATAGTGACCTCCACTTATTAGTACCTTGCCACACCATTGTATTCATGCATTCACCATACATTGTGCTTAGTGTTTAAGGCCACTACATATCAAGGTTGTCAAATCACTTGACTAGGATCTTTTGTTATCTAAAAACTTTGTGAGTTTTCTTTCCTAGCTAGCACTATCATGTATTCCTGAGACTTCACTTGCATGCTCTGAACCCACTATACCCTCCTTGGAATTTTCCTTTACAATGATAGTGAACAAAAAAAGACCTTTATGACTATTGCTATGAACACTCTTACTATACTTCCTAATGGAAGCATAAGTAATTGTCATGATTTTTAATGTTAGGTCTACTATCACACCTATACAAACTTTTTCCATTGGGGTTATATCATGCTTGACCACTAAGGTCTCTAAATTATCTAGATTTCAAGGAGAATATTATATTGACTTCTCATCATGCTTGACTGATTGCTCATATGTACTTTTTACATAGTCATGCACAGACTATTTCTTGCAAGGGAATTATGAAGACTACACTTACTACTGTTAATCTCACAAAATAGGGAGATTATCTGCTCTTTACTGTCAAAATAGACCAACAGATAGCACTTCCCTTCATTGCATTACCTAACTTGATCTTTAAACTTGTTGCATGTTTTTTTCTTGTCATAATACTTCCATTTAAGCTTAAAATACCAAAAGAAAGTAACTATCCTCATCAGAATTGTCCTTCACAATGGCAGTGAACAAATAAGACAACCTTTATAACCGACCCCATGAAATGAGAAATTTGAAGCTTTCCTATCTCCGATACTATAAGTCTACATAACACATGATGATCTATGACTGTCACTAAGAATAAGCCGTCATCGCCTATCACATACTATGAATGCAAACACTTGCAACATATTTTCATTTTGTTCTTTGATTCATGCAAGTCAATGGTATTTTGGACTCCCAAAGCAAGAATTTGTAACATTGCATGCTATCATCTTTTTTTTATGTTGACCCTTAATTTGGTCAAGTATTTCACTCTCATAGAAACCCTGAAGGTTAGCCTTTAGGGATTAAAACATCATATATTCAAAAGTGTCACATACTTTGACAAAATAGTGACCTTTGAGCATTGATTTTATCTTGCATTACATTATGTGAGGTTACTCACAGTTAATGAAACTTTGGAAAAAATCCTTGAGTAAATATTTGACTTCCCTTTCCTAATGCATATTTCTCTTTACATTGACTGTCCCTCATGCATGAATGATTTCCCACTGTTTATGAGCCACTGTGATCTTCTTCAGGTGATGAGATTGCATTTTCACAAGCCCATTGCCTCTTTATTCCTTCTTGCTTGTTATCTCTTAAATTCTAACTCTCCAATCTCACTATCATTTAAAATTTACTTGTGACTATGACTACCTTTAATTCCCTATAAAGTAAATGTTCTTTTACAATTTCCACTCAACCTTATTTCATGAGTCTTGAAGCATTGCCATCAAAAATTAATAGTGAAAACTAAGCAAGCTTGTTGCCTCCTCAAACACTCATCACCATGCTTTGACACCTCTACATAATCTCAAGCACCTTTCATTATTATTATATCTTCTTTGTCTTTTCACTTTATGGCATGGATTGCATTTTATTTCACAACAACCATTATGACAGCCAAAGACAAGAAGCCTACCATTTAACCATGCCTACTATCATTTAACTTGGAAGATGCCAGCATGATGACTATCTTTTGATTTGTTTGAAGATGAAAAAACATGAATAAACTACCCATTCACTATGCATGCAATCTCAAACATCATTAAATAATGCATGACAGGTAATTTGACCTCCATAATGTCCATCATCCCCCTTTAGATCACATGTATTTGCAACCTTGTCATTGTGGTTTCAAAAAAATAATTTTGGTTGTCCATGTGCAAAGCTACCTGACTTCCTTCATTAAAATGATGAATCACATAAATTTTGGACTGCTATGTTCACCATTGGGGTTGTGCTTACATGAAGATGCTGACTATTGAACAATTCATTTATTCTCTACCTCCAATGAGCCACAAAACACAACCCCTCATTCTATCATTAAATTCATTGATACTTTGCACTGCCAATCTGAAATGATTGTGCTATTACCTTAATGATATAATTGTGGATTCAAAACATGAGCTTGCTACCTCATGGCTCTATGTTCTAGGGTTTTAAAGATTTTTTTTTTTATAGAGCCACCATTCAAAGTGTATTCTCAAGGGTTTTAAAACTTTAAAATCATCACAACCTTCCTTGCATTATCATGTATAATCAAGGATCAAAAGGTAGAGATTTAGAATGAGTGTGCATTCACAAAATGCATGCAATAAAAACTCACTTGTATTCAATAATGGTAAATCTTCCAAAGAGGAAAAAAACTCCTATACTAAAATGAAAAGGAAAAGAAACACCTATTTGTTTCTCCAAACACGAGGTAATGCAAGAACAAACATTGAAAGTCAAATTCAAGAAAAATAAAGTTAAGAAATGTTGCAAACTTGTTATTCTTCCTGAACAATAATAGTTTCCTTCATAAACCCAAGATTTTCTCTCAACTCCTTTGTCAAAAACCAAGGAATTATTTTGTAATCAAGGAAACACTCATTTCCTTCCCTCCAAACTCAAAAATCAAAGATGGAACTTAATCTTCTTACCAATTACACGTGGATTCTCATGAATAAAGGCTTTAGAAATAGTTAAAATGTCTTTTGTACTGTTTTACCATAAAGTAATAACTTCTTTAACTTGAAAGCTTGAATTTAATAATATCATTTTTCAAAATGATAACATTTAAGAGGAATTTTATTTTGAAATATGCTTTCAAACTTGGTAAAAGCAAGGCTTTTAATATCTCTTTTTCTCTTTTTTATAAATCGTTTCAAATGAAAACCTTGTAAAACCTAGGAGAGATGTCCTATTGACCCTTTAATGCACTATTTTAACTTGGAAGGTGAAATAGGTAACATTTTCATGACTTTGAGGGGGTATTTTCTTGCTAAATAAGGACTAATAGCCTATTTGATATCCATTGGGCATATGAGTCAAACTAGTCCTAAAATAACTCTAGGGTAGACTTGTAACCCAACTACATAATCAATTTTTTGCACCAGGACCTAGGGAAAGGAAAACTAAACTAGGACATTGGTACAAAAACACCTTATTTGAAAGAAACACCTACTCTAATCTACTCTAACCAGAAAAGGACAATGCTAAAACAAACCCATTAACTGACATTGAAAAATAACTCCCTTTCCTAACCAACAAAGGATTCTTTGCATGCTCATGAACTGCTGATAAGAGGTGAGAAAGAAGAAGAAAACCCACAAACTATTGCATTTCTTCTTAAAGAACATAACCAAACTCACTCACCCCTTCAATTTGACCAAACATACCACTAATTTGGCATGAATGAGAAAGTTGGTTTTGCTGCTCCTCAGTTGCAATCTCATGTTTGGGTGCACTTATAACCTATTGTATCTTGTTGTTGTCCTTCTTTGCTAAATCTTTGATGGGGCATCCTCTTTAAAGGATGAAACTTAAAATCTTACTGTTGGTTTCTTATTGGTTATCTTTTGTTCCAACATCATCCACCTGACTGAATTCACTTGAAAAGATGTCATCACACTTTACACAGAACTCCTCTATTATGTTTGTGCACAAATCTTCATGCAACTCATCATTAGTTTCTTCATTCATAACATGCTCTAAAATATTTTCATGACTAATTTCTTGAGGATTTAAAGAGACATAAAAACTCATACCTTGGAAAGCAATGTCTTGCATTTATTCTTGTTTGACTTGCACAATATTTGCATGTGTCTCAAAATCTTGATTATTCAAATCAAGGCTTCTCTCACTCATCTTCTCATGAATCGACACCTTTTCCAAATGGTTTTCATCACTCTGCTCCTCAAAAATTGGCATTGACCTTATTATAGACATATTCTTTTCATTTTCATCCATAAAACCAATAAGTTCATCAAAAATATCAACTGAAACCTCTTTCACATTATCCAAGTTTGCAACAAAAACTTCAAGATCAATTCCAAAATGAATCTTCATCACATTCTTCTTGAATTTTTGATGAAAGAGTACTATTTTTTACCTCATAACAACACTCATCATGCTTTCTAGACTCCACAAAAAGTTCACCTTTGCACTCCTCTTCCTAATCCAAGACTCCATCATCACACTGATTGCCTTCAATCAAGAAATCATCACATTGTTTGACCTCCTCTTGCTGCTATAAAATTGTTGTTGATGAGATCTAAACCACATGTTCTTCATCATTTTCAATGAAAGAAGGTAACTCACCAAACCAAACTATGGAATGCTCCTCTTGATCAACCTCTTTTAACTTATTATCCTATTGTCCTAGTTGATCTTCTAAGATAATTATTGAAACATTTTCATCATCTTCAACAAAAAAAGGAAGCTTATTAGTTAAAATATTAAAAGATTCATCTTGAGAAATATTTTCTTGTTCAATCTTTTTCTATTCTAACTAATACTTATCCATATCTATATACACTAAATTTACATTTATAAGCTCCTTCATGGTGAGTGAGTTATCCTAAAAGATGATGGGTCCATCCTTACAAAGGTGAATAGTGAGAGGAGAATCAGATTCATCTGGTGGGGAATCCTAGGGAGCTTCTTGGGTTTCTTGAAGGAAAAAATTCTCTTCAAAGGGTTTCTCTTGAGGAATAACAAGTTTAGTTTGTGCCAACATAGGTTCCTGTAATGGTAAACGATCTCTAAAACTTGGAATCTTGACTTTAGGAGGGTTAAGAGGCTCACATTGTTTGAAACTTGGAAATTTATCCTTATGAACCTCCTCTTGAATAGGTTGATCTGGAATGAAAGGAGTTATTTGGACTTCATGCTTCTGTGTTTGAGCAAGCAAAAGATTCATTTTCTCTTCTTTTGAAACTATCCCCCTTTCAAGATTCTCTTCAAACTTTTCTCTTATGTCTCCGACTCCTAGTCATGAAGATAGGCTTGATAATCTAATTCCCGCTACTGCAAATTAATATTCATCTACATTTTGATGTTGGCCAACAACTTATCCATGTATAATAACACACCTTTCTTGTCACTAATCTCAATATGGTCAATATTTTGGATCTAATAAAAAAGGTGCTTGTAATAGTCTTCTTGAGGATGATTATGTGAATAACTATGCTAGTTGGCAGTGAAATTTTCTTGTTGGGACTGATTTTGAGCATATATATGTTAATATAGGGGTTGAGTAGGGGCGGGTGGGTGGTAATTGTATTGAACATGTTGGTTTTATTGAAAATCCATGGGATTTGGACTAAAACCAGCATCATGATTGAATTTATATGGCTAATAAGAGGGTGGATAAGTAGCATTTTCATGATATGATGGATGATTAGACATATTCCCATGAAAAATTGATATGATTGTTCATTCAAAAGCAAGAAAAACAAAAAAATTCGGACTTTTTGAAATAAACCAAAACATGATCATACCGAAACCAAAAAAATTACATTTTAGAGTCACCAAGTGTGTTATTTTCTTGCCTCCAAAGACTGAGATCACTGACATACACACCAAAAAATTAGTGATATATGAGAAAATTTTGGATTGAAAGAATCCAATCTATCCCATCGAGTGTGCCAAAAATTGTTATCACTTATGATTGCACCCTAACTAAGTGAGAAACTTAGCTATCCGATGTAACATCGAAACATCCTCAAGTTGTGGGTTGCTTATAGTGAGGATGAATCTCCAAAGTGGGTTGGTTCCCTTTGATGGATCATCTAAACTACATAAAAAATTTAGGAAAAGGGAAAGAAGGATTTACTTGAAACTAAGAACTAACCCTAGGAGGTGATGCACCAAAATCTTTATGTTTAACTGTTGCAACATGTCAAAATATGACAATAGGGTTTTGAATTATTCACAACTCAAATAAAAACATGAAGCACATAAATATTTCATATGAAGGTGTTGGTTTAAACCTTTTGAAAGATGGAAAATAGGTTTCACAACTTCAATATGTTCAAATGGACACATAACATATAACCTACACTCAGACATGCATCCTTTGCCAAAACATTACTTGAAAAGGGAAAAAAGGATTCAAAACTCAGATCACAAATAAATCATCTACCAATTCATTTGAAATATGAGAAAAAATAAAAATGAGAAGGAAATGCTATCATCATTTTATTGAATCAAAAGGATTGCTTTGATAATGCATTTCAGGCTGAGTCACTAGGTCAATTTTTTTTAGTTGTGAGCATGAAAAGAAAGCAAGAACTCAAAAAAAAGAAATGCCTAGAGATGCCTTTATAAAAAAAATAAACTCCTAAATTCACCCTTTTATTGATTTGAGAAAGAGAATCAACGACTTAGCTTGATTGAAGCTAATTGTTTCTCTTGACTACTACAAACTCCTTGAAATTAGGTTTTAGGTAGAAGGAAATAATTGAATTTCCAATTTGGGCCCCTTCTCTCTTGCTGAAAAGACATATATGTTTCCATTTTTCATTTAGAAACCTTCCCTTGCTACAAACCATAATAAAAATCCCTAAAACCCAGGCTGCTTGCTCAGTGTTTCCATCTTGGCATGATTAGGTTTATCATGAAAATCAATCCCTACTATCAATTTTTTGCAATTTTCCCCTCAAAACAAGCATTTACACTTGAAAATATCCTCAAAAGGAATAAAATTTGTATCCATGCAGTGGATTCAATCTTCACAATATGCCATTTTCCATAACCATACCTATGAATTTGTTTAGTAATGGATTCAACAATTCCACTTGACACAATTATCTTTGATAAGTCACATTCAAAAAGTTGTCTAGGTGTTTGTCTTGAAGGAAACACATGTGCATATATAATAAAATCTTGAACAATGCCTTCTATTATAAAAGGCACATTTTCTTTCTCTTCTTTAAACCCTACAACTCATTCCATCATCATTATTTGGTATTAAAACTTGATCAACCCTTCCTCATTTAGTATGCTTCAACTTGAGGCAGAAGTTTGCATCAAAAGGCTATGAACTCACCTTTCCAATTAATATGTCCTCACTAGATAAGTCTGAACCAATAAATGGAAATCCATCATTGTCAAGCTTATCTACTCTCAGGTTTTCTATTTTTGGATTTCCAAAATCTACTCTAATCTTGGACGAATTTTTAGAGTCACTATCATCATGATATATGTCTTTACATCTTGAAATCTGCTTGCTTTTTATTACTCACAATGATTAGTGTATTGTGCTACATATACTGCCTTCTAAAACCCTACCATTTGACTATGGTTTTATACTCTTGCATTTATTGGCAAGCTACATTGACTTCCACTTCTTAGTACCCTACCACATCGTTGTCTCATGTATTCACCATACATTGTGTTTAGTGTTTAAGACCACCGCATATGAAGGTTGTCACATCACTTGACTAGGATCTACTATTATCTAAAAACTTTGTGATATATCTTTCCTAGCTAGCACTAACATGAATTCCTAAGACTTCCCTTGCATCCTTTGAATCCACTGTACCCTCCTTGGAATTGTCCTTGACAATGACAATGAACAAAAAAATACCTTTATGACTATCACTATGAACACTGTGACTATACTGCCTAATGGAAGCATAAGTAACTATCATGATTTCTAACTTTAGGTCTGCTATTGCACCTCTAAATAATTTTTTCATTGGGGTTTCATTGTGCTTTGACCACTAAGGTCACTGGACTATCCAGATTACAAGCAGATTATTGTCTTCATACTTCTCATCATGCTTGACTGATTGCTCATATGTACTTTTTACATAGTCATGCATATATTATTTCCTGCAAACGAAATTATGAAGACTACACTTAATACTATTAATCTCACAAAATAGGAAGATTATCTACTCTTAATTGTCAAAAAATGCCAACACATAGCACTGCCCTTCATTGCATTACATAACTTGATCTTCAAACTTGCTACATGATCCTCTCTTGTTATAAGACTTACATTTAAACTTCAAACCCCACAAGAAAGTAATTGTCCTCATTGGAATTGTCCTTGACAATGGTAGTGAACAAATAAGACAACCTTTTTGATTGACCCCATGACTTGAGAAATTTAAAGGCTCCCTATCTCGAATACTTTAAGTCTGCATCAAGCATGATGATCTATGACTATCACTAAGCATAAGCTACCATCACCTATCACAGGCTATGAAGAATGCACAACCTTGCAACATGTTTTCATTTTGTTCTCAGAGTCATGCAAGTCAATGGTATTTTGGAATCTCAAAGAAAGAATTTGTAACATTGCATGATATCATAATTTGTTTATGTTGACCCTTGATTTGGCCAAGGATTTCACTCTCATAGAAACCATGAAGGTTAGCCTTGAGGGATTAAAACATCCCATCTTCAAAAGTGTCATGTACTTTGACAAAATAGTGACCTTTGAATATTGATTTTATCTTGCATCACATTATGTGAGGTTACTGACAATCAATGAAAATTTGGCAAAAATCCCTAAGTAAATATTTGATTGCCCTTTCCTAATGCATACTGCTCTTTACATTGATTTTCCCTCATGTGTGAATGACTTCCTACTATGTATGAGCCACTGTGATCTTCTTCAAGTGATGAGATTGCATTTTTCACAAACCTGCTACCTCTTTATTCCTTCTTGCTTGGTCTTCTCTTAAATTCTAACTCTCCAATCTCACTATCATTTAAAATTTTCTTGTGACTATGACTGCCTTTAATTCCTTGCACAATAAATATGTTTTTTCAACTTTCACTCAACCTTGTTTCAAGAATCTTGAGTAATTTCCATCAAACATTAACAGCGGAAACTAAGCATTATTTTTGCCTCCTCAAACACTCATCGCCATGCTTTGACACCTTTGCATAATCTCAGTCTCCTTTCATTATCATTATATCTTCTTTGTCTTTTCACTTTATGACATGGCTTGCATTTTATTTCACAACAACCACTATGACAGTCTAAGACAAGAATCATGTCATTTAACCATGCCTACTATCATTTAACTTGGAAGATGCCAGCATGTTGACTATAATTTGATCTGTTTGAAGATGAAAAACCATGAACAAACTACCCATTCACTATGCATGCAATCTCAAAAATCATTAAATAATGCATGACAGGTGATTTGACCTGGTATCCGAACATAATAACCTGGCCAAAATAACCCTTGACACAATAACCCCATCATAATAACCCAAGGAAAAAATAACCCGTGGTCATAATAACCCATGGCCAAAATAACCCGTGGTCAAAATAACCCATGCATAGATGGAAAAAGTATAATAATTATCCTCTTTATTTCGCTTAGGTTGATGGCATCCACATTGTCCTTAATGATATGAACACTTTCAACCATGTGAATTTTAATAATATGAATCCAATTCATATTGAAATTCGCAATAACACATACATTATGAAGCATGTTTAATTTAACCATAATATTGATGTATGCAACTTCCATTTTCAATCTATATCAACTTTCCTTATCCATGGTTACTGTAAAGAAGATGCTTCCTGCATTGCTAACTCTGCCAACCCTAGTATTAACTTTAATTGATTTTCATTATTGAACATACATGTTTCCTATGAATCACAACCCAAACTTGCTAGAAAGTCTACTAATTTTTTACCTTCCCTATATGTATGTGTTAACAAGAATTCTTGAAAGGAGTCTAGTAATGACCATGCTTTGTGTAATATATAACCTAAATTCCAATTGTGAATTCTTCTTTCTCTACAAGCATTTATTATTAGCATTGAATCCACTTCCACATGCAATCTTGAGAATCCCATTTTGAGAGCCAACTCCAAACCTATCAAAAGAGCTTGAGATTATGCACTTTTATTCATTCCCTTATGAATATGTTCTAAGGATGCTAGTAAAATTCTGCCAAAAGAATCTCTTATGCAAATACCTGTCCCTAAGTTACCCGGATTGCCCTTTGATGCACCATCAAAGTTAAATTTTATAAATCCTGCTTGTGGGGACTTCCATTTTATTACACTTTTGTCCACTTTATTACTAATGCATTTATGCAAAATTCCATCAAAAGGTAATTTTAAACCCTTCTAATGCTTTAAAAGGTCACTATCCCAATTTGTGAAGGCCAAATTTATAGTTTTCTATCTTTGAATAGTTGAATTAACCACCTCCGTTATAGCCTTTTCAATTTTGACATTTGTAGAAACCACTGATGATTTGACCTTTCTAAAGATCCTCAAGTTTCATTCCCACCATATGTTCCAAACAACAAGTGTAGGGACCACATGCCAAATGCTTGTGAAAAAAGATGATTGGAACAAAACAAGCCATCTTTAGAAAAGTTCCCAAACTGAGTTTGGTAGAGGAAAAAACAAGTTTAACTTATTTAATACAAATTACCATCATTGTTGAGAAAAGCTACATTGTAAAAGAAAGTGATCTGCCATTTCAAGGACTTCTTCACAAAGTGGGCATTTGAAAGGATCAGTTATCTTCAACTTTACTAGCCAATCTCACTTGTCAAAATTCTCTTTTTTAAAGAAATCCAAGCAAAACCTCTAGCCTTAGGAATAATACTATTGTTCCAACAAAATGAAAAGGCTCTTTGAGAAGGCATATTATGTCTCGACCGAGCTAAAATTGTATACCCTTCTTTCACCGAATAAACCCCATTTTCCGAAGCAGCCCAAATAACCTTATCTGGCTTTGATGAAAGGTACACCAGTCTTTCTTTAAGCACATTATGTAGTTGGTCCCACTATTATATTGTTGACAGATTTCTTGGGGAAATTTTCTAAACAACCTTCCCTGTTAAAGCTTCTTTTGATTGCATATAGTGTAATAAATTTCCCCCCCCAAGCCTCTAATAGGATTGTTCTTATATCATGTAGATCCAAGTTTTCAAACATCAGAGGATTCCCATTCCAAGAATATAACCAAAAGTTTACACATCTTCCATTGTTCACTTCTCATGTACAGAAACATGTAATAATTTCCCTACATGAGATTAAAAATTTCCACATGGTGGAACCTTTAGGAGGATCAACTACTATCAAGATTCTTGTTGGGTTTTCATTATCTAAGTATTTTGTTTGCATGATCTTACACCATTTAGCATTATCCTTTGAATACATTTACCATGCAAGCTTGGCCCCAAAATATTTTTTCCTATACAAAATATTTTGAATACCTGCACATCCATGCTTCTTTTCCTTTTCCAATCCTTGTAACGATACTAAAGGTACCTTCTTTTGATCATTTAAATTTCCTTTCTAAAGGAATGTTCTTATGATTTTCTCAATTTCTGACAATATTGAACAAGGGGCTTTAAGAACATCTAGGAAATAATTAGGGATTGAAGTTAAAATCGATTTTACTAGCATTATTCTACTTGAAAGTGACAACCACCTAACTTTCCATAGCAAGATTCTTGATTTGAGCCTATCAATCACTTTGTCCCAGTATGCAGCCTTATTTGATCCCTTGAAAAATAGAATTACTAGATAAGAACATGGCAACTCAACTTCTTGAAAACCCAATAATTGAACAATCTTTGTCTTTATACTAACACTAGCATTAAAAATGTATATTTTTTACTTTGTTGCATTAATATTCTGATTTGAAGTAGAAGAGTATTTATCCAACATTTCTTTGAACTGGTTAGCTTCACCAATTGTTGCCTTACCAAAGAGAAGAGTATCATCTACAAAGAGGGAATAAGTTATTGATGCATTTGAATTTGGTAACTTAACCCCATGCCATAGTCCTTGAATATGCTTTATTAAGATAGATCTTCTTAAAACCTCCACCAACATAATAAAAAGAAAAGGTGATAGTGGATCCCCCTGTCGTACTCCTTGTGAAGCACTGAAAAAAATTATGGGACTCCCATTGATGATAACTGAGAATTTTTTCCCTAACAAACAATACATTATCCATCTACACCATTTTATTGAGAAACCAAAATTTTGTAGCACTTTGTTAAAGAAATTCCAGTCTACCTTATCATATGTCTTCATCATGTCCAACTTTATTATGAATGAAGGCAGATTCATAGTTGTTATCGTGTGAAGGGCCTCATGTGCTACTATTGCTCCTTCAAAAGTTTCTTTCCCTAGAAAAAATACACCTTTTTGTTGAGATATTATCTTTGGAATTAGAGGTTGCAATCTTAAGTATATTGCCTTAGTAAAGATTTTATAAATTGTATTGCACAATGATATAGGTCTGAATTCTATAATTTTTTTGGGTTATTTCACCTTGGGCAGAATTGCAATGTTTGTTACATTGAATTGCTTTAGAATTTTCCCTGTTCTCCTCGATTCTTCCAATGCCCAAAGAAGATCATAACACAAAAAATCCCACTATTTTTGGAAAAATAGAGTTGTGAACCCATCTATCCCCAGAGCCTTGTTTGGTGGAAAGAGGAAACTACCTTCTTTACTTCCTCTAGAGTAAATGGCTTCATTAAACTAGCATTATCATCTTCAGTTACAAAACTAGGAATTATATCTAGAAGTTCATATTCATCTCTTATTCTCTTATCACTCCTATTTTGAGGAGAAAATAAGAGATCATTAAAAAAAATTAACTCCTTCCCTGTTAATATCTTCTTCCTTGTGAAACAAATTTCCTGTTGCTATTTCCTAAGTTACTTGTATAGATGTTTTTGCCTTCTTAATCTGCATAGAGGCATGAAAGAGTTTATTATTGCGATCTCCTTCTCTCAACCATAATTCATGAGATTTTTTCCTCTAGTAAATCTCTTCCCTTGCACATAACTCTTCCCAATCCTCTTTTATGTTTTTTTGTTTGTCAAATAGAGAGGTATCTAACCCATTCTGAATTATCTGATCATGAAAACTTGTTAGCTCCTGAAAAACTAATTCTTTCTACTTGAAAATATTTTGAAAGACTTGTATATTCCAACTTATAATTTGTTGCTTCATGTATCTTAACTTTCTACACAACAAAAACATCATTGTGTATTTCTCATATGGTTCATTAGTCCACCAATCCCTCAATAAATCCATGAACTTCAGATGCCTAAACCACATGCTTTCAAGTTTGAATGAAGATTTTCCTTTTGGGAGTGACAAATTTGAAACATTCAGACGAATAGCATAGTGATAAGATCCTTGAAAAGTTAGGATTTCAGAGTCAAGCTTATTTTGTGATGTGAACCAATTGGACATCACTAGAAAACTATCCAAACATTTAGCTATTTGAAAAAAACCTTTCCTTTTATTTTTCCAAGTATATTTACCCTTAAGAGGTAAGATATCCTTTAGTGCATTCATAAGAATAAACATGTCGAAGTCTGACATTAATTTAACTGGAGGGATGATACCCCCACTCTTTTCATGCAAATGTATTATTGCATTGAAATCCCCAGCTACCACTATTATCCCATCTCCAAGACCACTTATTTGACATGTGAGTTCATCCCATAAGTTATTTTTGTCAGCAGTTGAAGTTGGCCCATGAACATTTAGTAACCAAAATTGTAAATCAAATTTGGACACTTCCAAGAGCTGCCAATAGTTCTCATTTCTAAAGGGTTTGACTTTTACACTATTTGGATTCCAAAGAACTACTAGACCACCCAAATCCCCTTGTGTTGGAGAATGAGTTGATGCCCATTTCATCCATTTCTGGATTGTTGCTTCATAAGTTGCAGATGAGGATTTTGTTTCTTGTAAGAGGAAAATATCCACTCCACAAGCATCAATTTGTTGCTTGATGTGAGCACTTTTGTGAGGGGAATTAATGCCCCTAACATTCCAAGTTAAGATCTTCATTACAAATGACGAGAGTAATAGGATCTCCTCATTCTTTTGATTGGAATATAATCTAAAATGGTATTATGTACCCCTACCTCAATCTGCTCTCTTAGATTTGTTATATTTGACTTTCTTCCTCTTTTCCTTGGTGATTTCTTTACAGTTGGTTGATAAGGAGATTTTGGGAGAATTGAGATAATACACCTTTTATCAACCCCTAATCCTTCTCATTGTAAATTGATAATATTGTTTGTGCCTCCCCTTGAGATGAAACACTTTTTTATCACTTTTGCATTCATCTATACCTGATCCTCTTGTTCATCCATATACTCTGCATTACAAAAAACATTTTCAATGCTAGCCAATCCCTTTGCTATTGTTTGGGAATTAGAATCCCAAAAACCCACTTCCTCTACAATTTCATCACATAATTATGTTCCCACTGCCAAAAAAACTTCCTTTGCCAAGATCTCCAGCTCATCATTTCTTTCATCTTTCCTTTGGCGCTGATTAGCCCCTTCAGACTAAATAAATGACTGACTAACAAGATGTGCAGACACTAATACATAGTTGAGAGATACAAAAGTTAGATGACCCATTGTGTCTTGAAAAATTATCCTCCTTTCTATATCCCCAAGTTGTTGTTCTGAACTTGGTTGTAAAAGTGGAGAATACAGGTTTATTGTTGAATCTAACTATGAATGCATCACCCAATCTTTGAACTTAGGCAATTGTATCACCAAAGAAAAGGGATTGTTTTGGTGATTGACTACTACATGATATTTTCCCATAGAAGCTCTATTATCTTTACCCATGCTCCTCTTGAAGCAATAAATTACCTTTTCATGCTTTAAACTTACAGTCAAAACCAGTTGATTACTTTGCACAATATGCCCTTGATATTCTTGTACATTCTAATTATAGATGCAATGCACATTTTGATTATAGATAGGAGACTTGTGAGAAGGAAGCCTATTCTGATAATTCATATCGTGTGGGGATTTATTCTTATGTTTTTCTTGCTTTGGAGGTGAGAAGTCAATTTTATAAGAACTAACAGAGTGTCCTATGGAATGGCACTTTGTGCAAGTCATTTCTTGAGATTCAAAATTGATTTGTTGCAACCACACTCCAAACTTAGAATTTAACTAGATATGCCCTAGTAAATCTTTGCTTGTGTCAACCAAAACACATGCTTGAGTTAGACCCGAGGGGTTTTTAAAGAAAGATAAATCATGCCAAAGAAAAATTCCAACATGATTTTCTATTATTTCTATTAAATTCAATTCCATGTACTCAAGTGGTAAACAATAAGTTGAAACCAAAAGGGAACATATCTAAAGGAAAATTCCCCAGATTTAAAATTTGGTGACCAAGACTGCATGCATAGTGCAAACCCTTGAAAGACCCAAGATTTAATCTTAAATACAACTTCCTTTTCCATCTTATTATCAAATATTACAATAAAAATTCCCTTATCTTGATTTAAATAAAAGACCCATTGAACCCCTTCCCAATCACCATAAACTAAATCTTTTAACTCATCTAAAGGAAGAGTAAGGTTCTAAAACTTACATATTAGGGCTTTCTCCCTAAGATCTTTAATTTTTTCTTGCAACATATGCTCAAGGAATGTAATCTTGATTGGCTCCCAGCCATCTGAAGAAATTCCCTTATTTTCCTCCTTACATAGCTTTTCCTGAATCTTGGCATCTTCCTTAACCATATCTTTACGCCTCCAGACTTGCTTCTTTGCATTTTACGATTTATTCTTTTGGGATTTATTTCGATTTGAACCTCTTGTTTTGTTTTGTGAACCCTTAATAGGTTGAGAGAAGGAAAGCCCTTGCCTACTAAAGAAATTTTCCTTTTGACTTTTCTTTTCTGTATTAACAAGGCTTCTCTCATTCCCCATCTTTTCCGAAGGTTTTCATAGCCCTTCACTCTTATACCTCCTATTAGAAGGATCATTACAACCTTCATTCCCCATCTTTTAACCAGATTTTTGCACCCTTTCGACATGTGAGGATTCATGATGACTATCAAGAAGTGTGTGTGATTGGGGGAGTGAATTCTCCAACTGAATATAAGCTTAGTTGTTCACCCAACATCACTAATTGATTGCGTAGATTTATAACCTAATCATTTTTCTTATTTTTTGTTAATTTATTTCTTAATATAGTAAAAAGCTTATCAATACCATGGATAACACTTCTCTACAATATTTATCTCATAAAATACCACAATAAAATCAATGAACTCATTGATACCATTTCAAAAGATTATTTTCCAAGGTAATCTATTTAAATACCATGGCACTCTCATTAAATACCCCGATGAATGTATTTAAACAATGGTATACATGCATTCACCCTTAGTGAAACAAATGAATAACCTAAGAAAAAATAAAGAGTTTGAAGTTTTATTTTGACTTCTATACATTGGACTTCATGTTTAGGGACTGCAGGAATGTATGTATATTTATAAAAGTTAGAAAAATCAATAGGTCAAAATGGAGGTCTACTTTATCTTGCACAAATTGAACCCAAAATAAAAAAATATCCGTTTTCCATTTGAAGTTATTTATGCATTCTTTGATGTGGTATGAATATCATGCTAACACATTGAAATTAGAAGAGTTACAAATATTCATAAATGGGAATATTTCAAGGTCCTATTGAAGAAAAAATTATATTTGGTGTGATACAAAGAGGAAAGAACAAACCAATGACACAAGTATTTTTCCAAAAAAAGGTAAAAGAATCCAAGAGTACACAATAGAGTTATAAAAATGGTGGTACAACATGTTAGAGATGTAATGGATAAATATGTTCTCATGAAATACTTTGGATGATTATTTAAGAACTTTAGGAGGTTTATTTTGATGGCCAACCTTAAAAATATTGAAGATTATTGTACTCAAGTATGCTATGTAGAGATTTGGATAGAATAATGCTTTCCAAAAAAATAATAGAGTAAGAAAGAGGAAAATATGGTGTAGACTCAAGCAAGGGGGATAAACAATTGAAAAGGTTAAAAAAGTTAAATCACAAACATGAATATCAATGAGAAAGAAGAATAAAAATCATATTGTAAATATTATCATAGTGAATTTAATACTTAAGAAGTGTGTTATAAACTACACCTAAAGCTACACTCATTCAAAAATACAATAATAATTAGAATGCTTCTTGTATCAAGAAATCTAGGGAGATAGAACACACTTAAAATTTAGATGAGTAGTTTTCATGTTCTATATTGCAAAGGGGATAAAATATCATCAATAATAAAGCTTAAGATGAGGATAAGATTATGAAACTCTTTCTTATCAAATTATATCTCAAAGGGTGCAAGGTAGTGACATTATTGGATACATATTTTAACAAAATTCTATCTCCTAAAGCCTAGCTTAAGAGATTAGTTTTCAAATAACAAAAAATCTAAAACTATATTCATTGGTTTTGTAGTGATATGTTAAAATCTCAATCAAAACTCAAAGTGATATCGACTTTGGGTTCTTCATAGATATTTTTTGTATTTTGATAAATGGAATAGTTTTTTGAATCCCTTCAACCTCTATGAAAGGGATACAATATTTTATATAAGGTTGAAAAATTATTGATTGGTAAAAGATAGGGAAGAATTCATGTTCAAATAATATGAGGAAATATTCATAGTTTCCACAACAAGATAATAAAAATAAAGATGCATTATCAATGCTAGTATCAAAATTGCATTTTTGATGTTGAGGGGCAAGCAAGAAGATAAAGTGGTAGAGTTTAATATCATGCATGGGATACATATAAGAAAAATAACAAAATACATAGACCAACTTGTATGCCAATTTAGTTGTGTTTTTAAGAAGCATAAAGGTTTTCCCCCACATAGTCAATTGAGCATGAAATTCAATTGCTACTCAATTGTCTACTTCCCAAAATAGGGCTTGAATGTCAAAGAATTTTCAAGTCTAATGAATGGGATTAGAGACATATATTTTTTAATTTTGATTGATCAAACATATAACCTCCCTTTATGTTTCTCCTATAGTAGTGGTGTGATAAAGGATAGTGTGTGGTGCATATTCATTGACTATAGAGTGATACAAAAATATCACCATAAATAATCACCATCCATTATCTTGCATAGACTATTTAATTAATTAGTTTCATTATGAAAGTTAATTTATTAATTTGGATATAAATCTAATTCAAGATATTTCTTGTGAATCTCAACACACTCAACATACAACAACAAAAATTGAAATTTAATTAAGACGATTTCAAATCAGCAACACATATGATGATTTTCATTCATTCAATGTCTCTTGCAACTCATGAAATCATAATCAAACTGGAAAGAAAACATATGCAGCCCTCTAGACTAATGAAGAATATTAAAAATCAGATTCTATGATCTATTATAGGAAACAAGATCATCTATAGGTGAGTCCTCTTCAGTCCTCCAACTTCTTGCAATTTCTCGTTTCTCCACTTGCAACTTCCTTCTGGAATCAATTACGCAATGTACCAATGAACTTACCAAGTTGTTTGCTACTAATTTTTACCTCCAACTTGCAAAATCAGGTCTAAAAGCACTCCCCCAAGAAAGGCCACACCCCACACCTACAACTCCATATTATGGAACTCAAGAATCAAAGCAACATAGTGTAGAATCAATTCCTCTTGTCACCACTATCTCCTCCAACTGGAAACTTCCCAACTCCATGACCCTACCTAGAAAATAAATAAAATTTCAATAATTAAAAATGTTGATTCTCCAAGGCATGTCTAACACATTCATTCTCTCCCTCATAAAATAGGAATTGAAATTCGAATTTACTAGTCATGCACATCATGGGCATCCCATTCCTACTTGTAACATTAAGGAAAATTAAATAGTAATCAAAATTTCATAGCTTCCAATAATCCCACACCCAAATTTGATTTTTGGCATTTAAAATTATTTAAAATTATATTTTTTATCACGTTTTCCAATGCAAATTACAACCCAAAACTTATCCAATTATTAATTTTGATTTTTGGACAAGAAAATCAACTAAATACACAAAAAAATTAAATAAAATATTTCACACCAAAATTGAATCAATTTTGTTGATGCAAGATGGATAGAAACCATAGATTCTCCTGCATCAAATACCCATGGTAGAAAGGAAATATTTCATGAGTGAAACTCATAAAAATTATAAATTGCATGCTCCTCCTAAATCCATCTCTCTGCCTTACCTACCTAAAAATTCTTTCTCAACTTTCACTACAATTTGATGTCTCTTCCATCCTTCATTCTTCCTCTCTTTCTCCCTCTTTTCACATAATCCAACTCCCACCAATATAAACTATGAAATACTAGAAAATCATAAGCATCCATTTCCTCTACCTTAGTAAAATTATAAAATTCATGCATTACCTCTTTCTCGGTCATTGTTGTAACAATTTGTTCCTCACCAATCTCGGTTTCATCATTGTGTTCCTCTTTCTAAAGATGAATTTCAGCTAAAATATTTTCATCCTCTACACTCACATCAATGTTATTCAAACAAACAAGAGATTCATCCTTCCCATTTTGCAATAAACTATCAATCACAAGATTTTCATTTGCACAAATTTCTTCATCAAACAAATCAACTTCTACTTGCTCATCTTCTTCCACACTTTTAACTATATTACCTTCATCTACCAATGCATTCATTTCTACAATATCCTCTTTTACACTAATCTTATCATGCTCACATAAATCAACAACAATTTACAAAAATTGATTTTACCTCTTCTTTCTCCATTGATACTTTCACTCTACCCATTTTGAATGCAATCAAAACTATTGAAAATTTCATTAGTAAATCATGATCTTCATCCTCATCCTCCTTTACTAACTTTTTAGCAAAATTAATAAAAAAATAGTGCTAACATACCTTTCCTTCTTCATTACTCAATGGCTTCAGCTTGTGCTTGATTCCATCCTTTGTTAAGGAGTATGTATTGGCATACCTATCATGCACTGGACACCTATCTAATTTCCAAGGTCTTCCTAACATAACATGGAAAAATTCCATAGGCATAATATCACACATTATCTCACCATAATACTATATTATCTTAAATTTCACCAAGCGTTGTTCTTTGACCAAAACTTTCTAATCATTTTGTAACCAAGAAATTCTATATGGATGTGAGTGTTTTCTTCTTTCCAAATTAAACTTATTTACCATTTCTTCATAAACAAGATTTTCAATAATACCACCATTAATAATCATATTACATACTTTACCTTCACACTTGCGTCTTGTTTGGAACAATCTTTTCCTTTGATTCATTTGCTTTCCTTCGTTCATCAGGGCTCTTCTTATAACAAGTGCTTCTTTAATTTCTAGCATCTTCTAAATGTGTAGACTCTACATCTTCTTCATTTACATTTGTTTCCCTTTCATTATTTTTATTTCTTCTTTTTGTTCCTTCTTGATTATGAGGGAAATCATATTATCTATGCCCATCTTCTCCAACCCGAAACAAGTTCCTTCGAAGCCCCCTCTTCTGAATCCTCTTCCCGATCTTCCTCTACCTCTGAAATTTTTCTCATGGGATTGGATTTAACTCTCAACTCTTTCATATTTGTTGTCCTTAGTTTCTTCAATCTTATTTTTATCCTCATTTTACTACAAATAAGCTTTACCCTTTCCTTTTTGTTTGTTCTCAAATTCTCTATTCAAATTTTCCTCAACTTTCAAAACAGATTGATAATCTTCTTCCAAATGAAAAATTATTACCACTTAGTTCTTCTTGAATGCCCAGCTTCAGTCCATTGATGTATCTTGCTACCTCTCCTTGTTGTATTCTAAATTTATTTTTCTAATCAAAAGAGTATGAAATTCCTCAGTGTATTCCTTAACTGATTTCCTTGTTATCTCAATCCATGCATCTTCTTTAATAATTCCAAATCATAATCCATTGGAATAAATTGTCTCTTAAGCTTCTCAACCATTTTATCCCACTTTGTAATCCTTTCCTTTCCTATCCTACCTCTTTCAATCTGTATTTCTTTCCACCAGATTATAGCATGTCCCTTTAATTTTATTTTTGCAAACTTCACTTTGTGAGGGTCTTCAATCTCTTTGAATTCAAAGAATTCTTCCATGTCATTGATCCAATCTATGAGATCCTCTAGATTCAAGCTTCCATTAAATGTTGAGACCTCCATCTTTGGTCTCTTCCCAATCTTGTAAATGGCTCTCAGTAATCTAACTTCTCTAGGATCAATTTCATCCTATGGTTCTTCTTCAAATGGCTCCTCATTCTTAGCTTCATCTTCACTCTCATCTCTTTCTCTATGCACAACTCTTCTACATAGTTCTTCATGCTATGTCTCTACTTTCCTTCTAAGGGCTCTGAAATATCTCATACTGGGAGAATTTCTACCTCCACCTCTACCATGATGGGCTGCTCTAGGAGGCATTTTCTCAACACCCACAACTCATAAGTCCTGTTGTAAACTGCCTCTCTTTGGCACTCTATCTATAGACTCAGGAACAACCTACTCTGATACCAATGATTCAAGAGAGTTCCTGCAACTCTCAACACACTCAACATACAACAAACAAGTTTTAAATTTAATTAAGATAATTTCAAATCAGTAACACATATGATGATTTTTATTCATTCAATGTCTCATGTAACTCATGAAATCACAATAAAACTAAAAAGACGAAATATACAACCCTTTACCTAAAAAAAATATATACTTCCCTTTGGGTTAATGAAGAATATTAAAAATAATATTCTATGATCTTTTACAAGTAATAAGATCATCTATAGGTGAGTACTCTTCAATCCTCCAACTTCTTGCAATTTCTCTCTTCTCCACCTACAACTTCCTTCTAGAATCAATTGCACAATGCACCAATGAAATTTCCAAGTTGTTTGTTGCTGATTTTTACCTCCAACCTGCAAAATCAAGTCTAAAAAAATCCCCTAGGAAAATCCAAACCCCACACCTACAACTCCAAATTCTCGAACTAAAAGATCAAAGCAACATAGTATATAATTAGTTCCTCTTATCACCAATATCTCTTGCAATTGGAAGCTCCCCAAATCCATGCCCTTACCTATAAAATCAATAAATTTTCATAAATTAAAAATGTTGACTCTCCAATGCATGTTTTCACAATTTCCAAGAAGATAGTCCTCCACTAACCGACGCGTTCATTCTCTCCCTCACACAATAGGAATTCAAATTTAAATTTTCCAGTCATGCACATCATGGGCATCCCATTCCTACCTATGGCATTCAGGAAAATTAAATAATATTCAAAATTTAATAACCTCCAAGTATCCCATTCCAAAACTTGATTTTTGGAATTTAAATGTTTAAATTACGATTTTCAGTATGTTTCCCAATGCAAGTTGCAACCCAAAAATTGTCCAATTATTAATTCTGACTTTTGGACAAGCAAATTGAAACTAAATACACTAAAACATTAATCAAAATATTTCACACCAAAATTAAATCAATTTTTTTGATGTAAGATGGTTGGCAACCATAGACGTTCCTGCATCAAAATCTTAGCTTTCATAATTTGTTCTTAGAGAGTATGATGCTTGTAAAATGACATTCAATATCAAAATAAAAAATCTAGTGGCTAGTGCTTCCTTTAAGTCTATTCAATGAACTAGAGACCCTTTTAAGGCTTGTGAGTGAGGTATTACTCTCTCTTATTTATGAGTGTGTGATTGCATACTTGGATCACATGCTTATTTTCAACATGACATATGATGAGCATGTTTCATGCCTAGAGAAGGTATTGTTTATTTTGAAGGAACATGATGTAGGGACTTCCAAAGGTCATAAATTTTGACTCGGGAGTTCATTTGATTTGAAATTTTACATGGATAAGTGTCTCAAATATTTGAGTCAAACTCCAATCAAATTTATTTGATTTGACCACATCTTGATAATTTTTTGGAGCTAAATTCCTTCATATGAGGCATCAATTTAGACTTTTAGTGTTTTTTCAAGATTTCCCAATTTGTAATTTTTAGTTATTTTGTAATTATTGCTTGTAATTAGATTAATGAGTTGAAAATAAGTGTCACTATTATTATATTAGAATAGTTAGTAACTTTTGTAGCCATTTAAATAAACATGCAAAATTACCAAAAATGGAAAATTAAGGATCTTGTAAAAATCTACCAAAAAGTTAATTTTGAAATTATAGCTATTGTTGAAATGAACAACACAAATGAGAGGGGGGGTGAATCAGCTGTAGAAAATTAAACCTTCAAAACCCTCAACAACAATCAAATCCATAAGCATTTATTAAACCCTTATTTTGTTAGTTTGATTAAACATGAAATGCAAATAACAAAAACTAAAATCATAACACCATACACATGAGAACACTATATTTACATGGAAAATCCAATGAGGGAAAAACCACGAAAAGGATTAGCTTACAATATAAGTAATAGAAAAACCAGTATGAAAGGGCTCATTGCCAAAATAGGACACACTGTCCAAAAAGGCTCACTACCACAGAAATAATACAAGAATATAGAAGAAGAATGTTACATAGAGAACACTTCTCAATGCAAAAGGGAGTCCACCAAAAAATTTCACTTTCATAGTCTCACATGAAATATTTTGAATGCCTTCAGGAACCCTAACATTGAAGTTCACACTAGTATGCTCAAATACACATCACACACCCTACTCGCATCAATCTCACATCTATCTTGCTTCTTAATATTTCTTCACTTCACTTGCATCAACACCATACATATTTATATCAATCTCTACCTCAAAAACTTTCTCTAATATTGGCCACTAGCCATTATACATACAAATTCAAAATAGGTCATCACTTAAACATTCCCGCGGTGGATAGGAATGAAAGGAGACCTACACAAATCCTTAATTAGGACCCAAATAGATCTCAACACATTTAAGCATGCTTCCACAAGCCTCGCATGTAGTGTTAAAAACAAGATCGGCCAACACTCATGAAAAATGCCATAATCATTAAATACACACTTCCTTAACCCAGTCCAAAATTTTTGGACAACACAATTCACTTGAACTCAATCCATAATAATCCATGAAATACTTAAGATTCATCAAACACTTCATCCATGCTTGCATCATAGAAGTACTTCAACTCAGAATAATTGGTAACCCTTGTTTGCATAGTGATAGATGAAACTCGCTCTATACTTCACCAAATCAAGTAAAAACTTGAATATAAAAATATAAAAGCATTATAATCAACTTCCCAAATTTGCACAACCTGAAGCCAAATAGTAGAGAAACGTGGAGAAAATACATTTCTCCCCGACCACAAAAAACATCACTAAACAACTAGTTCACATACTAGTAAAAATATCTCGCAATGTACAACGATCTAGAAAACCAAATTTTGAATATAGCAACCTTTGTCAACCTTGAATAATCTGCAAGATCTGAATAGGAATTAGCATAGAAAGAACTCAGAGCATAATACTAGGGCTCATTATGAACACTTACACAACACAGTTTACTCTATTTATCAATTTTCTCACTATCCTCAAAATCTTAAACCCATAGTTGACATCAATGACAACACCAGTCAGTAGACTTCCTATTGACATCAATGACAACAAATTCATTCTTGCAAAAATCTCCCCCTTTGTCATTGGTGGCAAGACAAGATGTGAAAAGTGGTGCAAGGGCACCCAGGTCTTCATGCCAAAGGGGGTCAAAAGTTGGTATTTTGTGCTGATTGAGTCATTTTCATGTAATAAGGTAATTTAAGACCATGACTTATGTTTTATGAGTCATTTTGAGTCATTTGGGGCTAGTTGAGGTCTAGTTGAAAAAAATGTAAATGTTGTCAAATTTGCAAAAAAACAATTTTGCTTTTTTGTTGTAAAATGGAAGTTGAACCGTTGGGATTTGAAATGTAGTTGGAAATTGGTGGGAAAGGTTTGAAAATTATATAAAAAGTACCATGTATGGTTGGATGCAAGTTTGGACATTGAAATTTGAAGTTGGAATCAATAAAAGTACTCTACTTTTTGCATTTTAAATGTAAAATTGCTACTACAGGTGATTGTACAATTTTGTATGGTCTCTTCATGGCTTGAAACCAATTGAGATTGCTGGTTTGGTGAATCTTCTTCTCCATTGCATTTGGTTTTGTTCATTTTCATTCAATTTTTTTCAAGTTAGAGGTATTTTATTCCGAACTGGTCGAAACCCTGGTTAGGGTTGCTAGTGACTGAGAAAATGCAATAATTTCCATTCCACTCGATGAAACCTCCTAAACTTGGTGGAATGGAAGAATTAGGTGTGTTTTATTTTTCTAATAACTTTTAGATGCAAGGGAAGGTGTTTGGAATGTGCAACATTGATGCCCTAACCTAATATCTCCATGTATTAGGCTTAAGAACTCTATAGAATTAAGGTTTTTATTGAAAAGCTTTTGGGGATTTCCCTACTTGGTTGGAATTGGTGGTACAGGCCCTAGTAGACATGTTTGAGGTGTTCCAATAGAGATTTAATTTCTGGAGTGAGAAAAATCTTCTGCTACCTAATCATTTCACTCAATTAGGCCTAATTGGAACAAGGATAGTCAAGATTTGAAGATGTCTGTACAAAGTAACCCAACTTTCATTTGAGATATGTTGAAGAGGGCCCAAATGGGTATTTGGAACCATGTCTACATTTTGGATGCAAGGTTTTCACTTGAAGTTATGATTGGAAAACCAATTTTAAAAGGCTACCAGGAGATTGAAGACTAGAGAAGGAAAACCCATCATTGGATTCTTTTGAGATTGGAATTTTGGTTGGTTAAGGTTGTTTTGGTGTTTTCCACCCCTTCTCTACATCAAATTGGTATCAAAGCATAGGTTTGATCTGAATAGGGTTTGTTGAAGTGAAGAAGGAACAAGATTCCTCCTAAGGGAAAGACAGATGTCAGAGAGGTGAGTGAATTGAAAGAAGAGCATGCAAAAGAGATAAGGGAGTTAAAAGAGTTGACAAAGTCTTTTCAATCTAGGCTTGTTGTAGTTGAAACAAGTTAGAAAAGAGAAGTGGTCATAGGGGATGTGAGTGACCAAGAAGAAGAGGAAGAAAGAGGAAAAGAAGAAGAGGTCTGAGAGGAGTTGGATCCAGAAGACTTGAGATTTGCAAAGCTATTGAAGGATTTCAAGGGAGATGTTCATAAGATGAAGATGGATTTACCCATGTATGGAGGAAATATGGATAGTGAATAACTCCTAGATTGAATAGGAGCATTGGATAACTACTTTGACTATGAAGATGTGCCAGAAGATAAAAGGGTGAAGTTGGCCAAGACAAAATTGAAGGGCCACACCTTGCTTTGGTGGCATTATGTAAAAAGTGAAAGGAGAAAGAAGGTGAAGTCTAAAATCAACTCTTGGGATAGGATGGTTACTAAACTCAAGGGAAAATTCCTTCCCAGTGACTACACCATTCAGTTTTTTAAGAGGCTTCAAAACCTCAAGAAAAAGTAGGTGGATGTGCGAACCTATACAAAGGAGTTCTACAAATTGAGTATAAGGGAAAGTCATATAGAAGATGATGAAGAAACAATGGTAAGATATATTAATGGGTTGAGATATAACCTCCAAGATGAATTGAGCCTCACCACTCCAAGAACGGAGGAAGAGTGTTACCAATTGGCCATCAAGGCTGAAGATAGTTTGAAGAGAAGGAAAGAGAAGCAAGGTAGGGGTAGAGGAAGAAGTTTCAGAGGAAGAGGACAGTCCCAAAGATCCCAAGGAGAGACAAGTCAGCCTCAAGAACAAAACTCTGATTCAAGGGGCAGCTTTAGAGGAAGGAGACCCAATAATATGGGATAATTTGGAGGCCAAGGAAGAGGATCAAATGGATTCATAGGGAAGTGTTATCAGTGCAATAAGTTTGGCCATCAAGCATGGAAATGTTCTGAAAAGCAACCCACTACTTCATTTGGAGGAGAAATAAGAAATTAGGTTGTACAAGGGGATGACAATGAGAGTGTAAACTCTCCATCACAACATGCTACTCTAGAAATTGGTGAATCTCTTATGATAAGGAGAATGTTGATTAAAGTTCCTATGGTAAAAGAACCTCCACAAAGGAAATATCTCTTCAGAACCACATGTAAGTCTCAAGGTAAAGTTTTCAAAGTTTTTGATTCAGGTAGCATAGATAATTTGGTTTCTCTTGAGATGGTAGAGAAGTTGAACCTAAAAATAATACCACATCTCACTCCTTACAAGGTCTCCTAGTTGAATAAGGGACAATAGGTCCTAGTAGATGAAATTTTTTGGGTGGAATTTCACATAGGAGGGTACAAGGATAATATTTTGTGTGACATTATCCCTATGGATGTTTTTCATTTGCTTTTAGGGAGGCCTTAGCAATATGATAGGAAATCCAAGCATATGGGAGAAAGAACACCTATGTTATTGAAAAGGATGGAGTCTCATTCACTCTCACACCATTTCAAGATGAGGAAAAAGATACACATGAAGGTCTTAGTGTGATGCTAGTCAATGAGAAGGATTTCCTAAAGACATTGGAAGAGGAGAATGTGGGATTTTTTTATCCTAGTAAGGCCTAAATCTGTCATAACAACAAAAAGGAGGAGTTTCCTTTAGAGGTGAAAGCATTGTTGAATAAGTATGATGAAATAGTATTTGATGAGTTTCCTAATACATTGCCACCTATGAGAGACATAAGCCATCAGATTGATTTTATTCCAGGGGCTAGTTTTCCCAACAAAGCTACATATAAGATGACTCCACAATAAAATGAAGAGATAAGAAGGCAAGTGCAAGAACTTCTTGACAAGGGTCTAATTAGGGAAATTTTGAGTCCTTGTGTTGTTCCCACAGTCCTAGCACCA
Organism: Sequoiadendron giganteum; assembly: GCA_007115665.2. NCBI lineage: Eukaryota > Viridiplantae > Streptophyta > Pinopsida > Cupressales > Cupressaceae > Sequoiadendron > Sequoiadendron giganteum. Next base: position 437,518,408 of record CM021108.1, on the reverse strand, counting down.
AAGAAAGGTGGAGATTGGAGGATGTGCACTGATTCTAGGGTCATCAATAAGATCACAATAAGGTATAGATTTACTATTCCAAGAATTGAAGACCTAACGGATTGTTTGGGTGGTGCTTGCTACTTTTCCAAGATTGATCTCAAGATTTGCTATCATCAAAATAGAATCAGACCTGGTGATGAATGGAAAATATCCTTCAAGATAAATGAGGTGTTGTATGAATGGATGGTAATTCCTTTTGGTTTGTCAAATTCCCCTAGTACTTTCATGCACTTGATGAATTAGGTGCTTAAACCTTTCATTGGTAAGTTTGTGGTAGTGTGTCTTGATGATATTCTTGTGTTTCTCAAAACTAAAGAAGAGCATCTGCAACATTTAGATTTGGTTTTGAGAAGCTTGCATGAGGAAAACCTAATGATAAACTTGAAGAAGTGTGAGTTTTTGAAAACATAATTGGTTTACCTTGGCTTTATGGTCACCAATGGAACTTTGAAGATGGATCCAAGTAAGGTTGAGGCTATCCTAAGCTAGCCAACACCAAAATTAGTGGCTAAGGTAAGGAGATTTCATGATTTAGCTATTTTCTAAATAAAAATCATAAGAGTTTTTAGTCATGTGTGTGCTCCTATGATTGATACAAAAAGGGTGATAAAATAAAGAAATTTGTTTGGTCTAAGGAGGCTAATAGGATTTTTGAATATTTGAAAAAGAAAGTTGTTGAGCAGCCCATCTTGAATTTTCCTAGTTTTGATAAGGTCTTCACCATTGAGTGTGATGCAAGTGGTCATGCTATAGGTGTTGTCCTTATTCAAGAAAAAAAATATATTCCCTTTTCAATGAAAAAATGAATTAAGCTAAGAAAAAGTATTCCTCATATGATCTTGAGATGTATGCCATGGCGCAGTCATTGAAGAAGTGGAGGCATTATCTCCTTCCTAAATAATTTATTGTTTTTACTGACAATCATGCTCTACAATTTCTTAATAGCCAGGACAAACTCAGTCATAGACATGTGAAATGGGTGGAGTACCTACAAAGTTTCACCTTCACCATCAAGCATAAGAAAGGGAAGTCAAATAAGGTGGCCGGTGCATTGAGTAGGAGGACATTATTGCTCCAATAAATTTAGTTACAAAGTGTAGGGGTTGAGGCTCTCAAAGGTATGTATGTAGAGGATGATGATTTCAAAGATATTTATGCTTCTTGTAGCCAATTCAATGGAGTTTTTCATGAAGATAATTCTGGTTTTCTGATTCAAGAGAGTTTTTTGTTTAGAGGGGCCCAAATTTGTGTTCTTAAGTGTTCTATGAGGGATAATCTAATTAATAAAAAGCATAGTGGCAGCCTTGCAGGTCACTTTGGTGTTCACAAGACTTTGGAACAGGTAAGAAGGCACTATTATTGGCCAAAGATGCAAAGTGATGCGAGAAAGTTTGTAGAAAAGTGTGTTGTTTTTTAAAGAGTTGAAGGTTGTAGTACTAATGTAGGTCTATATCAACCACTTCCAATCCCAAATAGACCTTGGGAGTCACTAAGAATGGGTTTTGTGATGGGGTTTCAGAGAACCCAAAGAGGTTTTGATTCGGTGTATGTTGTGGTGGATAGGTTTAGTAAGATGACACACTTTATACCTTGTAAGAGCACTAATGATGCTTCATACATTGTAGGAATATTCTTCAAAGAGGTGGTAAGAATCCATGGGTTACCTTTGACCACTATTTAAGACAGATACAATAAGTTTGTGGGTTACTTTTGGAGAGCCTTGTGGAAGAAACTAGGCACAAATCTGACTTTTAGTTCTGCCTATCATCCCCAAACTGATGGGAAGATTGAAGTAGTGAATAGGAGCCTTGGAAACATCCTTAGGTGTTTGAAAAAAGAACACTCAAGATAATGGGATCTGATCTTTCCCCAAGCTGAGTTTGCATACAATGATTATGTGAACAAGAGTATTGGTAAAATCCCTTTTGAGATTATGTATGGGTTGTATCCTAAAGGTGTGTTTTAACTAAGAGATGTGAGTGGTATGGAAAGGAAGAGTGTTGAGGGTGAGGATTTTGTAGTATCCATGCAATATATACACCTATAGGTCAAAGAAAATCTCTAAAAGAGTGTAGAAAAATACAAGCACAATGCTGATAAGAAAAGGAGAGAGGTTCACTTCAAAGTTGGAGATCTGGTCTTGGCTCATTTGAGGAAGAAAAGGTTCCCTAGATGATAGTACTCAAAGCTCCACATGAAAAAGATAGGGCCACGCAAAGTGGTGCACAAGTTTGGAGAAAATTCCTATGAAATTGAACTTCCTCCTAATGTTGTCATTCCTCCTATTTTTAATGTATTTGATCTTTACCCTTATAAAGGGGATGTAGTTGCAAGTGAAAATCTAGGTTCATCAGCACATCTAGATGAAGAATGGATCAGAGATTTTCCACCAAGTCAACCCTTGAAGTTGGAATGCATTTTGGATACCAAAGAAGCCAAAAGGACAAGGAACAAGGTGTACTATCAATACTTGGTCAAATGGAAAGGCCTTACTATGGAGGATTCCACTTGGATGACTGAGGAGGAAATCATAAAGCATGGTGATACAATTACAGATTTTCTCCCAAGTGGAACTTGAGATTTGTTTTCCCCGAGAGTATGGTGCAGGGGCACCCAGCTCTTCATACCAAAGGGGGTAAAGAGTTGCTATTTTGTGTTGATTGAGTCATTTTCATGAAATAATTTCTTTTAAGACCATGTATTATGTTTTTTGAGTTGGTTTGAGTCATTTGGGGTCAGTTGAGGTCTTGTTGCAAAAAGTGTAAATGTTGTCAAAGTTGCAAAAAACAACTTTTGCTTTTTTGTTGTAAAATGGAAGTTGAACCATTGGGATTTGAAATGTAGTTGGAAATCAGCGGGAAAGGTTTGAAAATTCTTTAAAAAATACAGTTGGATGCAAGTTTGGACATTGAAATTTGAAGTTGGAATCAATAAAAGTACTTTGTTTGATGCATTTTAAACATAAAATTGTTGCTACAGGTGATTGTATGGTTCCATACAGTCTCTTCATGGCTTGAAACCAATTGGTATTGTTAGTTTGGTGAATCTTATTTCCATTTCACTTTTTTTTTTAAATTTTCATTCAATTTTTTCAAGTTAGAGGTATTTTATTCCAAACTGGTTGAAACCCTGGTTAGGGTTGCTAGTGATTGAGAAAATGCAATAATTTTCATTCCACCTAGTGAAACCTCATGGAACTTGGTGGAATGGAATAAGTAGGTGTATTTTATGTTTCCAATAACTTGTAGATTTATGGGAAGGTGTTTTTCACATGCAACATTGATGCCCTAGCCTAATATCTCCATGTATTAGGCTTAAGAACTCTATAGAGTTAGGGTTTTGATTGAAAATATTTTGGGGATTGCTCTACTTGGTTGGATTTGGTGGTGAAAACCCTGGTATACATGTTTGAGGTGTTGGAATAGAGCTTTAGTTTCTAGAGTAAGAAAACTCTGTTGCTATCTAATCATTTCACTTAATTAGGCCTAATTGGAACAAGAACAATCAAGATTTGAAGGTGTTCATACAAAGTAACCCCACCTAAGTTTTAAATATGTTGAAGAAGGCCCAAATGGGTATCTGGAACTATGTCTACATTTTGGATTTGGGTTCTGTAATGGAAGTTATGATTGGAAAACCAGTTTTAAAAGGCTACTAGGAGATTGAAGACTAGAGAAGGAAAACCCATCATTGGGTGCTTTTGGGATTGGAAGTTTGGTTGGTTAAGGTTTTTTTAGTGTTTTACATCCTTGATCTACATCATAAATCCCCACCAAAGACAACACACACATACCATTTTTTTATGATTAGACAACCTACACAACATTTTTGAACTTTCTCCTTCTTACAAGAGTCTCTCTCCTCTTGGGTAGATAAGATTTTTCACATAATTATTTCCCCCCATTTGAAATCAATGGATTTATTTTTGCATTATTCTCCCCCTTTGACATCAATGGAATTTTTTTTTCCATTATTCTCCCCCTTTAACACTAAAACAAGAAACTTGCTCTAAACGCTCCCCCTTAGAAGTATACCCAACCAAATCAACAACTCAATGATAATGTGTGACACTACCTACTCCCCCTAAGAGGTAGCCACCAACATTAGTCTAGAAAAGAGATATATCCTTAGATCCACTGGACTGATGCATCTCCATATGCATCTAGTTCAAACAGGGAGGGGCGATAACCCCCAACTTCTCCCAAAGATACTCAAAAGTGTCCTTAGGAAGAGCCTTAGTAAATATATCAAAAATATGATCCTTTGTAGGAACATACTCAAGATTTACTTTATTCTACATAACCTTCTCTCTCAAAAAGTGATACCTAATGGATATATGCTTTGTTCTTGAATGCATCACTAGATTCTTTGAAATGCAAATTACACTTGTGTTATCACGGAAGATGGAAATAGGCTCATCATATATAAATCTAATATCCTTTAATGTTTGTCTCATCCATAATACATGTGTACAATATGATTCTTGCTACAATGTACTCAACCTCTGTAGTGGATAAAGAAAATTGAATCCCTCTTCTTGCTCAACCATGACACCAATCTACATCCAGGAAAGAATGCACCACCACTTGTACTTTTCATGTCATCAACACAACCAACCCAATAAACATTTGTATATTCACTTAATTTGAAATCAATATCCTTAGGATACCACAAACCATAATTTAGTGTGCCTCTTACTTATCTGAATATCCTCTTCATAGCTGCAACATGTGTTTCTTTAGGATCTTCTTGAAATCTAGCCACACAAAAAAATTGGATGCATGATATCCAATCTAGTAGAAATCAAATACAACAGTCCACCAATCATAAATATGTACCTTCTTTGATCAGCCTTAGTTGAATCATCATCTTTGCTCAATTTACAACTAGTCGCCATAGGAGTACATACCGATTTGGAGCCATCCATTCCAAACTTCTTCAACATCTCTTTGACATATTAAGACTATGAAATGAAAATCCCTTTATCTGTTTGATTGATTTGTATCCCAAGATAGAAATTCATTTCCCCGAACATTTAAATCTCAAATTCTTTCATCATTTCTTCTGCAAACTTCTTCCACATAGCATCATTTCCACCAAATATAATATCATCCACTTATACTACTACTATCAAGATTTTGTCTTCCTCAATTTTAAAGTAAAGATTACTATCTACGATGCCCTTACTAAATCCTAGTTGTATCAAGTACTTGTCCAATCTTGCATACCAAGCTCTAGGAGCTTTCTTCAATCCATATAGTTCCTTCTTCAAATTTCATACCATATCTGGTTGATTTGACAACTGAAATCCTTCCAGTTGTTTCATGTAAACCTCTTCTTCCAATTCTCCATTCAAAAAATCAGACTTCACATCCATCTAGTAAACTTTAAAGTATTTATGTGTTGCAAATTCCAAAACCATTCTAATAGTTTCCATCCTAGCCACAATAGAAAAATTATCTTTGAAATCTATACCTTCTACTTGTGAGTAACCCTTACACACAACTCTTTCCTTATTTCTTACTACTTCTCCATTCTCATTCAACTTATTTTTGAATGCCCATTTAGTTCCAACTATGTTTTTGTTTGCTTATTTGGGAACCAATTCCCAAGTCTAATTATTTTTTATCTACATAGGTTATTCTTTCATTTCCTTCATCCAATATTCATCCTTGCATGTTTCACTCATTGTTTTAGGTTCAACTTTAGAAAGTAAACACAAATTTACCACAATTTCAACTATTTTGCTTCTTGTCAATACACCTTTCCTCTTATCTCCAATGATTTTCTCTTTAGAATGATTGTTTTGCACATACTTAGGAGTTTTAGGGGTCTTCTCTAGAGCTTCTTCCTCTTCATTTTTCACTTCTTATTGATCAGATTTTTCTTATACTTCTTTGCAATCAGGTTCATCTGACACATATTTATCTTCTAGAATTCTACAAGTTTTCATAAACTTTAAAATTTTCACTTTCAACTATCTTTCTTAGCCTTTTGTTGTAATATCTATAAATTTTGCTTCTAATAGAATATCTAAGGAAGATACCTTCATTAGACCTTGCATCAAAATTTCCTAAGTTTTCTTCTTCTCTTTTGATGTAATATTTGCTTCCAAACAATCTAAAGTACTTCACAATAGGAATCCCTTCCATACCATAGCTCATAATGAGTTTGTGATGTTAGCTTTAGCTTGAACTCTGTTAAGTATGTAAACATCAGTATGAATAGATTATCTCCAGTAGAATTTCGGTAGATTTTCCTCTTTCATCATAGTCCTTGCAACTTCTTGAATAGTTCAATTTTCCTTTCAACAACTCCATTTGCTGAGAAGTTCTAGGAGAAAACAAATGCCTCTTTATTCCATGAACTTCATAAAACATGTTAAACTCATTGGAGGTAAATTCACCACCTCTATCAGACCTCAAACATTTTATTTTCAAATCCATTTCATTCTCAACCATAGCTTTGAATGCCTTAAATTTACCTAATGCATCATATTTTTCTATAAGAAAAGTAACCCATGTCATTCTAGAATAATCATCAATCAAAAGCATAAAGTACTTGTCACCTTGTAGATTTTTCACCATTGTAGGACCATAAATATTTGTATGCACAAATTCTAGAAGTCTAGTAGTAGATTGTTCCTTTCCCTTAAATCTACTCCTTGTTAATTTTCCAAATTGACAACTCTCACAAACAACATTGATAGGCTTTTTGATTCTAGGTAAATCTCTCACTGCATGAACTAAACTAATTCTTGCCAAACTATCAAAATTCATGTGACACATCCTTCAGTGCCATAAACAACTATCATTAATCTAAAACATAAAGCAATGACCATCACCACCTTTAAGCTAATAGATGTTTCCTTCTATTCTCTTACCTACAACAATTATAGTTCAAGATCCTTTCCAAATCTCACATTCTTCATCCTTAAACACAAGATTATATCCTTTAATACACATTTGTCTAATACTCAAAATATTATGTCTTAAACCCTTAACATACTAAACATTGTCAGTATTATGCTTTTCATCAAAACTAATTAAACCTATTCCATAAATATTGGCTCATGAATCATCTTCAAATTTAACTAATCATCCATCATAATTTTCAAGTTTAACAAACTTATTCTTGTCTCCTGTCATGTGATTAGAGAAACCACTATCAAAAACCTAGTAATTATTATCTTCTTTGACATGCAAAGAAGATACCAAAGTACCTTCAACTTTATCCTTTAACTCTGGAATACTTTCCTTCACAAAATTTTTAGGGTTAGCAAAACCAAATTCTTCTTTTATAGTAAAAAAATAGCCATTCATCATCATCAAAATCTCGATAATCAGATTCATCATCAGAAATACCAAAATCTTCTCTCACATAGTAAGACTTCTTAATCATTTTTCCTTTATTTTCCTTATTCCTATTGTTTAGAGCTCTTTTTGAACATCTTGAAGCATAATGACCTATATCACCACAACTAAAAAATTTGAAAGGTAATTTACCTTTGTACTTATTGATGCCCTTTTTCATCTTCCTCACAAAGTTAGATTCCAAATCATCAAGATATTTCTCACCTGAATCTTCAACCTTCTCTGATTTACTAGCCTTGAAAGAAATCTCTACTTTTGTACCTTTCTTTAGTTTTCTCATTTCAAATTTGGTTAGAGTACCAATCAAATCTCTAGAATAATTATCAAAATAAATAGTTTCCTCAATAGTAGATACCTTTTCACTATAGCAGTCTGAAAGTGATATGATAACCTTCTTCACTACTTTACATTCTTTAACTGTTGCACCAAGACCTCTCATAACACTTACCAACTAATCAACTCTCTGAATGTAGCCTTCAATTGTTTCATCTTTAGACATATGCATCATTTTAAATTGTGCCTTCAATTTATGCAACTTTTCTTGTTTAACCTTTGGATCTCCTTCATAAATGCTTTCTAGCTTATCCCAAACTTCTTTAGCAGTTTTCAAACTCATAATTTTAACTAATTCATTATTCAAAAGACTATTAATAATCATGTATCTTGCCTTATCATTGATCTCATGCACCTTGATTTCTACACTTGTACTTGGACCATTTGGTGGTGGAGTACATGTGTTCTAATAAGCCTTCTCAATCTCATATCCTTGAGTGCATAGATATCCTTCCATATTTGTCTTCTAGAATGTATAATTTGAGCCTTCGAATCTAGGATATTCCAAAGCAATCTTGTTTTCCATCTCGAATCTACCTTAAGTGGTCAAGATCTTCTCCAAGGAACCTTGCTCTTATACCAATTGTTGAAATGAATAAGACAACTAAGAGGGGGGTGAATCAGTTTTAGCAAATTAAACCTTCAAAACCCGCAACAATAATCAAATCCACAAGTATTCATTCAAACCTTATTATGTTAGTTTGATTAAACATGAAATTCAAATAATAGAAACTCAAATCACAATACCATACACATGAGAACACCATATTTATGTGGAAAACCCAATGAGGGAAAAAACACAATGAGGATTAGCTCACAGTATAAGTAATAGAAAAATCGATACAAAATGGATCACTACCAGAATAGGACACACTATCCAAAAAGGCTCATAGAGCTCACTACCACAAAAATAATACAAGAATATAGAAGAATAATGTTACAAAAAGAACACTTCTCAATGCAACAAGGAGTCCACCACAATTTCTCACACACTTTCACAGTCTCACATGAAATATTTTGAACACCTTCAACTCACTGCCTTCAATAACCCTAACATTGAAGTTCACACTTCTCTACTCAAATTCATATCACACACACTACTCACATCAATCTCACATCTATTTTACTTCTTACTTCTTCCTCACTTCACTTTCATGAACACCAACCTCAAAACCTCTCTCTAATGTCAACCACTAGCCATTATACATACAAATTCAAAATAGGTCAGCACCTAAACATTACCGTGGTGGATAGGAACGAAAGACGACCTAAATAAATCATTAATTAGGACCCAAATAGATAACAACACATTTCAACATGCTTCCACATGCATCACATGCAGTGTTAAACACAAGGTCGGCCAACAACCATGTAAAACACCATAATCATTAAATACACACTTCCTTAACCTAGTCTAAAAGTTCCAGACAACAAAATTCACTTCAACTCAATTTAGAATAATCCACTAACTACTTAAGTTTCATCAAACACTTCATCTAAGCTCACATCATACAAGTAATTCAACTCAAAACAACTGGTAACCCTTGTTTGCACACTAATAGATGAAACTCACTCAGTACTACACCAAATCAAGTAAAAAATTGAATATTAAAATATAAAAGAATTATAATCAAATTCCCAAATCTGCACAACTTGAATCCAAACAATAGAGAAATGTGGAGAAAATGAATTTATCTTGGACCACAGAAAACATCACTAAACAACTAGTTCACGCACTGGTGAAAATATCTCACACTGTACAATGATCCAGAAACCCAAATTTTGAATATAGCAACCTCTACCAGCCTTGAATAATCTATAAGATCCGCATAGGCATAGCATCAACATAGAAAGAACACAAAGCAGAATATTGAGGCTCATCATGAACATTTGCACAACACAGTTTACTTTGTTTATCATTTTTCTCAATATCCTCAACATCTTCAACCCATAGTTGGCATCAATAACAACACCGGTCAATAGACTGCCTATTAATTGTTGTAAAGAGAGTTGTCGTTACACCAAAAGATCGACCTGTTAATACCTAATACAACAGCTAGAGTTAATGAATCCAAGGGAGGTAGTTAAGCCATGTCACAAACCTGAGCAATGTGTTGCACAACACAAGGAGAGTAAGGGCACAAACCTTGCAACAATCCCCCTAGCACAAGCAAGGGGCTCAAACCCGTGACCTAGGCTCTGATACCAATTGTTGCACATACAATTGACATTGCACCAAAAGATTGACCTGTTAATACTTGATACAACTACCAGAGTTAATGAATCCATAGGAGGTAGTTAAGCCATGTCACAAACCCGAGCACTGCACTACACAACAAAAAGAGACCAAGGGCGCACACCTTGCAACATTGGCATCAATAAAAACACTTTCATTCTTGCAATAGCTATAAGGGGTTTTATTTTTAGTTGTAGAAGCATAATGGAAGGAAAGTTAATTCAATTCCTTATTTTTTTGTGTTTTCTATTTCTAACATTAATATTGAATATTATGTTGTGAATTGGCTACATCAGACCAGGTGTCATTTGAACAATAAGAAGTATGATTTTAGTAAGAAATATTTACTTTATCTTGGTGATATAGTACTAGTAATAGTTCAAATGTACAACCAAATAATAGATGCACAAATTACACAATAAGGGATAACATAAGAGGTGTCAAATAATTATCGCTAAGATCATCTCAAAATACCAATACATAATAATGTTATTCATTAATCCATGTTACAATATAGATGTATAAATAATTATTATGTCATGAACCTAATATAATGATGACAATAAACTTAAATACTCTTATTCCCAAAAAATAGTTTTTATATTATCACGTTCTTGCAATATTCTACACTATTGGGTATATTAATATTAGACTATAGATGAATATCATTCAAATTTATACTAGTAGAAATGGGATAAAATAAGAAATAGAATATGAAATTTACTAATCTGACTCATACATGGTCAAAGGTTTTAAAGATAAAACTACCACTATAATTCCCACCTCCATTGTGCCATGAATTCAAGAGGAGTTTGAACTAATTTCATCAACTAAAAATATAACAATATTATTCTACCAAAATTTACCTAAAATTATTTACAAACATATTGATTAATAACACTTAATCTTAATGGCTCTACAACGGTCGAGCGGGAATAGGAGCGGGGCTCCAAATTTAAATTCTCCTAGTATCAATGATGGTGTGGACTCTGAATCTAAAGATGATGATGTGGTACCCTGGCTGCTTGGGTTCCTTTGGCCTGAGTGTTTGGTTTTGGGCTCATTCTGGTGGTCGTTATTGCTCTTTTGGGTGGATTCTATTGTTTGGGTGCATGGTGGCTTTCCATTGTGTGGCATGTTGCTCCCCTCCCTGTGGGAACTTCTCTTTTGGATGGGGTGGTGCATTTTTATTCATTTGGGTCTTCTCATGTCTCCTCTATGGGTCTCTGGTTCTAGTCAGAGGAGATTGTTACTAGCTTGTCTATGGGCTTTGGCATTCCTACACTTGATGTGCCTATTTGGGAACATTTTTCGGTGGTGTCGGTCTTGGGTGGCTCTCATTTAGTGGGCTTCTTTTTGTTCAGCACCCTTTTTCTTTCCTTTGTTATGCAGTTACGGGCTATCTCTCATTATGTGGTTGCTAAGGATGGCAAAGTTGGGCCTCTGGTGGACAATGATGGTCTTTGGGGGATTCGATGACCTTTGCTCATTCCTTCTGGTCAGTGGTTGGTTTGTTTAACTGGTCATCCCTATGACTGCATGGTGGATATGGTGGGTATTCGTTGGAGAATGCCTTCCCCTATTCTTGTTGGGTATTCTAACAGCCTGAAACTGTATGTGGTGGCTCCATTTTGCTGCAAAGAGGGCGTTGTCCTTGGTTTGGTTACTGAAAATGGTGAGGATTGTTTGTTGGTGGTCTAGTGGCTTCTTTGGCCTATGTTGTGGGTATCATGACTCTGTAGAAGGACGATGTTGCTCTTCTTGGTGGGGGATACAATGGTGTTGGTTTGGGGGTTAGCTTTTGTTGCTCCCCTCCTAATGTGGTCTCCACTTGCATTGGGGTTGTGGATTGTTTCCTCTCTTTGCTAGTGGGAGGCTTCCTTGGCCCTACATGTGTGCTTCATCCCCTTTTTGTTTGGGACTCTTGGTGTCACCTGTGTGGGTCATTAGTTCCTACTGGAGGTGATTCCTTTGTTCTTCAAGGTTGTTTCTAGTTTCGTTGTGCGGTCTGGTGGATGTATGTTGTGGACCAACAACTTGTTGTTGGTGTTGAAACCATTGTATTGGCCTTTTTTTGGGTCTTTTTGGTGTGTGGGTCTTTGGTTCTCTCTAGAGGTGTTCTTTGCTATGCTTCCCCTATTTTGGGTGGTGGTGTTGGCTAGTGGGCTCTCTTCTTCCCGCTGGATGGCTTTGTTATTAGGTAAGGTTTTGGCCTCTCTTTGTTTGGGAATAGATTCTAGTGTGTTGTGGTGGATAGATGAAGCTTTCTCCTAGATTTGGTGTGGCTTCAGAGAATTTTCTACTGAAGCTCTTGTGGGCCTTTGTTAGTTTTGGTTATTGTTGTTCTCTTCCCCTTGGTGGTCGACTAGGTTATATTTCCTCTTGACCCAGTTGTGTATGTGGTTTTTACTCCTTTTTAATTTATTGCTGCCATTTTTGTTGAAGGGTGGTGTGTTTACTTTCTCTATAGGAGTGGTGGCTTTCTCCTTGATTCTACAACCTAATCCTATCAAAGTGGATTCCTCTTCTATTGAGGAGGAGGTTGGTCGTTGTGGTTTTTTTGGGAAGCTCCCTTTTGAGGTGGGATCTACTCTTATGGAGGTGGAGTATAGGGCTGTTGGAGATCTCTAGATTGGGTGGATTAATTTTTTATGTGATCCTCTCTTATAGAGGGGAGCTCTCTCCTAATGAGGTGGAGTTTGAGTTGGTTTCTTGGTTCATCAAGTGTTTGAAGAAGGGCTTGAATTTTTTGTTCCTATGTTGTAGTTTTTCTATAGTCTATTGGGTTTGTGGTTGGTTAGGCTAATTTTGGTCTATTTTGAGTGGAAGGTCTGGTGCAGTCCAGCTACTCTAGGTGGTTTGTGGCTTGGCTATTTTAGGCAATCTTTTGGGGCCCACTGCTTGTGGGTCATTGCTTGGCTTAAGGCCTTTGTTGATTCCTTCTTTATGGATTGGTTATGTCCTCATTTTCTATACTCTTGGCGTGGTGCTAGGTTTGGGTTGTTGTTTGACTTTGACTTAGGATTGTTATTGTTCCTAAGTGTGATGTCTCTCCTAGTTATTGGTACCAGGTGTTTGTGTTTCTGTTGTGCTTCTGTGGTGTCTTTGTTGTGACTATTTTTTTGTTTTTGGGAAAATTTAGTGTCTTTGTTGTTTGGACTTGATCTTTTTTGGCCCATGAGGCTCGTTGTGTAAAGGGTACAACACCCTGTAAATATTTCTTATCTTACCAAAAACACTTAATCTTATCTCAATGAAAGTTGTATGACCACTCCCATTGATAAGTCTTGATGTCAAAGCTCCAACATCCACATGTTCATCATCCAATATGAATTTTAATATTACCATTCATATAAGGAAAAAATATTTACATCTACTATATTTACTATTTCTTTACTAATTACACACATGTGGACTTGACATGGACACATAATCAAGAGTTAAATGACTTCAATAGATATAGAATTAACACTTTGACCCTAAATGTTTTTACATTAAATTTAAATTAATTTTCGATTATCATAGATGAATATATCTAATATTATATTTAAAAATGGGATATAGTAAATTTCATTTAACCTTATTCAAAATTACTTATATCTCAATACAAAATTTCATATCCATCTAGTCATCTATAAACACCATATCATCCAATATGGATGTGTCTTGATCCTGGACTCAAGCATCTCAAGAATCTTTAGACCCATAATGACAAATAGACCCATAGTTTTAGAAAATTTACGGTGATCATTGAGACCTAGAATCCTCAACCTCCTCACCTTGTGCTAAAGGCTTGCTATGTTGTAGCAAGGTATGTGTGAGGTAGTTGATGGAATCTAGAGTCGCCACCTTAACATACTCCCTCACAAAAGAATGGATCATGACATGCTCAATGTTTTTCCTACCAAGGGGTATTTATATCTAGTCCTAGGCACAACGTTCCCCCTCTCTATCATGTGCAGATACCCACCTCTACCCTATAAGTTACACATATCAAATTAGTTTAGGATCTCATTGAGGACAAACTCACAATAGAGTTTCCTGAAAAAATATTATGGGACTTTATTATTGTTGTATATAGAATGGTCAAAAAATATCCACCAACTCTCCCAAAAAACTTATCTTATTCCATTATGTTGGCACCAATGGATAAGGAACCTCTTTGTAACTACCATGTAGGAGTGCATTAGTTCAAGGATGAATGAACAACACACACAAATCATATTTCAATATTTATTTTCTTTTACTTGTTGGTACAACTTGACCACATGTTAATTTGGCCACTCATGGAATCTATATGAGAGATGATAGATTCTAATGTGGTGGTGAGGGGTCTTGATGATTCTCTCACCCTTTTGGGCATTGACTATTGTACATATGTACACACTTTTTGAAAAATTTGATACACCATGGCACAAATAGCCAAAGAAATCTAATAATACATATATAATCAACTTGATAATAATTAAGGTCACATACCTTGAACACAATACAATGTGCATCGCTTTCTTAATCATAACTCAATCTTGCAAATTAGAATGCTCAAATCTTTACCATTTAACATAGTTAAATTTGCAATTCTACTTCTTAAAATTAGTAAAATATAATTATTTGAATTCAACATATCTAGATAAACTAGTTATCACATTAAAAATTTACTCAAGGATGAAAATTAACACTCTCCCTTGTCAAATATACTTTTATTTCCAATAACAAGGAAAAATAAGGTTACTTTTGTTTTCAAATCCATTTAGAAGATTAAGCAATCATAAGAAAGAATAATAAATATCTTATAATAGCATTTCCCTATGAAACATACAATAATCAAAATAATGGTACTAATTTATGTAATATGATGTCATCATATGCATTAAAATCGTAGAGTGAGAGTCTAAGAGTTTTGATCAAAAGCCTACAAATCTTTACTATTAGTATACATGAAATGTTCACATGATATAAGCTAATAAATATTGAAATTTTCATTGCTACACCTTTAAGATATTATGTGTATACTATCACATTAATGAGGTATTGAGGCAACAACATTGACCATTGAGTAACTAATTCTACAATTTATTCCATACACCCAAAAGCATTGCTTGAATCTACAACATTTTAATATTGCACCCAATTATAATCATTCATAACTATTTAATTTGTTTCCATTTTCACTTGATTAACTTCACAACATAATTCACATTATACTCATATGGCTCACACAATACACAACACATAGAATACTTCATGCAATGCACATCATGAGGTTCATTTCAATGTAAGGTTTCATAATTCATCAAAATGATTTAACTAACAATAATGGGTTCTTTTGAGGTCTAGGTATGTTGATTTCATAATATTTTCAAGTCTAAATGCAATTATAGTTAATCTGCACACATGTGAATTTGTATTTATTAAAAGTTTCAACACATGGTCATTAATTGGTGCACAATACATGTCCTCCCCAAAAATCTCAACAATAGGTTTACAATGTTCACAATTTACACTTTGTGGTTTAACACAAGTGCCAAGTTCAACTACATTAAATTTGGCAGTAATTTTAAAATATATGATTGAATGAGTTATCTGACTAATGGAATGTGGAGTTGTTATTCTTATTTGCATTTACAATGAAAATTAAAAGTTCAAGTGAAGTCACTAGCAAAAGTATAAGAGTTAACTAATACATTTATGTCACAAAAAGTACACAATGATTAAATTTGATAAATATTATGATTACAATAAACCTACAAAGTGATCTCTTGACTTACGAGTTTATGCAAGTTTATAATTTAATAATTGGTCACTCCAATTTTACATAGTATAAATCTAAAACTTAAACAAATTCATAATTTGTAAATTGTCTCTCAACTTCCCATTCCCTACAAGATTTTTAGACCTTTGAAACATGTACACAAACTTTGAAGTTTAAATTTAATTGCACAATTGTACCCAACCCCTAAAATCCCACCAATATATAAAGACAAAAACTTAAAAAGGGGTTAAAATATTAAAAGAGTTAGATTGAAAATAGCAAGAAATGCAATTTTAAATACACTTTTGCTTCTTGCATAATATATTTAGGGAAAAAGTAAGGTAATTTTTTTTTTTGATGAATAGGCAAATATCTATATAAACATAGGAAAGCAAGACTCCAAAGCAATTTGAAAAATTACAAATTCAGCTTCCTAAAACCCACCATACTGATCACAAAGCATAAATATTCATCGAGGCATAACAGATGGAAGATTTTAATGGGATCTTTAAAATAAATAAATAAGAGTTAAATAATACTCTGCAAAATTTTCTAATGCCTTCAACTAGTTTCAATGCCATCAAAACATAAATGCAATGGGATTTTGGAAAATTCTATTACTGCAAAAACTATAACCACCGCGAATGCTAAATGTGGAGATGTGAGTAAGGTGCTAGTTAGAACTTACTTGCCTTGAGTTTTATATGAAGCATATCATATTCAAGATTCACTCTAATTAGAGTCATGTGGTAAGTTTCCAAATATTAGAGATTGAAAAAGATAAAAGGAGATATAATTGATGGTATACATGGTGATATTGAAGTGATTCAAATAGGCTTCTTTACTATATACAAAAGAGTGTTGAATATGGTGTGATGCATTATTCTTGAAGTTTGCATGTTTCAAAGATACTGAATGGATCATCAAGAATGTGGGATGGTAATTTAATTTGAAGACATTCTACAAGTATAACTCATTTTTTTTATTAGGTAACTTCTTTAAAAATTTAATGGATTCACTTGAATTATTGGAGCACTGGAGGTAGGTCAGAGCATTGGAGGTAGGTTTTCTAGTGTAGGTTTTTTAATTTTCTTTATGTTAGGAGATATTTATTTTTTCCTACACATATCATTAAGTCTATGTAAGTTATTTAGAATTGGTTATTACAAGGACACATGGCATAGTCCATTAGTTATCTATATTGCTTTCTCCCACACGTGGATATTTGAGTCTCGTGCCTTCTTTTGGAATTATATTACACCTCTCATAACCATTAGTTTGTTTTCATTTGAGTAGGTGCAATCATGTGATTTGGCATTTATCAAGTAGGTAAAACTCCCACCTATTTTGGGAAATCAAAGTTATGAAACCTCTTGGATGTATATGACCCTATTTGTGCTATATATACAGCTTACTCGCCTCTCTTCTTTGTTAGTCAAAAAGATTAATATGATCTTTTCTTATACTCTACTAAAGTTTATCTCTTGAGTTATCTCTTTTCAAGATTCTCTCCATTTTTCTATTTTGATCTTGGATCATCACTCAATTGGAATGTGTATGATCTATGACTGACATCAAATCTTGTCTATGATTCTTGTTTTTCACATAATCTAGTATTTTTCTCCTATTACATATATAAGATACTTAGGAAATTGTTGGTTGTGTTTCCCTTTCTATTTGTGTTATTTTTTTATCTTTTATTTAGCTTTATTTGTGTTGTGTCAAAATTATCTTCATTTTTCTATTATGTTGAGTTTAGCTATTAATTATATGATCCATAGATAAAGTACTATTTTGAGTTTAAATTTTTTGGATTCTTTATCTCTACAAAATCTCTGTCTCTGATAAAAACTAATTGTTATTCTAGTTTTTATCATAATAAATTTCAAACATTGTATTCTTCAAAATTGTTGTGCATTAATTTAGTCATTTTTTTTTAAATCATATCAATACCACAAATCATTTATGAAAATCCTTGATCATTTAAACTTTATTGAGTTAATTTCAGTCACTATCAGAAGTGATATAAAATCATATTTGATCATTTGAAAGTGACAAAAATGTTTATTTATCAATCCCTATCAATCTTCTAATTTATAAGAAGATTAAATATTTGATTGAATCATTAATTGGTAGAAATGTAAGGTTTCATGCAATTTGACAAGTGTAAAGTTTTGGGTTTATATTCCTATAGCTTGCTCTTCAATAATATGCAATTTTGCGCAAGTTATAAGAAAGGTTCAAAAGATTTTACAATGTTTTAAAAGGCTATTTTGAGGTTGTATGTTAATTTTAGAATACTCCACGTAGCTTTTGTCACTCTTCTCCCTACCTTACAGTGCAGCAAAGCTATGTTCAAAATTACGAGTTTATGTAAAATAGATTTCTTACAAAGGCTTTAGAAACTTTCAAGTAAAAGCATAGACAAGACACCATTAATTACACGTCATGGAATTTTTAAAAGGCTTTGAAAACTTTAAATTAATTGCTTTGCATAATCTTAAAATTAATTAAATTAATTGTGTGAAGCATTCAGGGCTTCATCTTCTTTGTGAAGTGTAGGAGTATGGATGTTCACATCATGTGTTTGATAGAATGACAAATTTTAAGGTTGGATTATTAATCGAGATAATTGTTAGATTTATTCATAATGAAACATAAAATAATTAGGATAATCTATAGTTCATGTTGTTTTATGAAATTTTACGATTTCAATGTTTACAGTCAATATTATAGAGAATGTCTACAATTTTATAAACAAATATAGAACAAAAATACTTAAAAAACATTTATTTGCAAAAAAAGGTTATTAAAAGATTTTATACCATTTATAAGTTCGTTTTGTTATTTGATATGGGACCTTGTCCCTTATATTATACCTTTTATCTAGAACATAATGAAAATTCAAAGGGTTACAAAATATAATTTCAACAATATAAATGCCTAACACAATGACAACATTTTTGTTCGTTTTTAATCTTTTATTTGTTGTTGTAAAAATGTCTTGGAATATGTAGATAGCTAGGCATTGGAGGAATGAAAGAATAGTTTCATGTGCAAGGAGGGAGTCTAATAGTTATCTTAGACTAGCCTCCCCATAGCAAGCTTACAACTCCAAAATAATCTCAAAAATAATTTTATTAGAAACAACAATAATAAAGGAATTCAAATTATCAAATCAACATCCAAAATCCATTAAAATTTATAAACCTCCTTAGAAATTCAAATATTGTAATAGATGGAAGGATTTGTCCTACCAGGCATGCCAAATGTAAGCATGGAAATTAGAACAAAATATAATAATTAAAAATAATATTTAAAACTCAATATTTTAACATCATGCAAACCTTTAATAGACAACTATGTGGATATGTCCTTGATAATATTCATTGTTCACTTGGAAAAAATCTACTTGGTCGATTCAAGATTCATAATAAATGAGGAATAGGCTCCAAACTATAGAAAGATTGGGTAGGGGAGGGGGGGATGAGGGGAGGGAGGGATGAGGGGAGTGGGATTGAATGGTTGAGATTTAATCCTAGATCACGTGTTTGATCCATGATCAAGAAGGATGTGATAGGGAGAGGTGGTCATCAATTTGTCAATTAGGTGGAGATGACTGGGTAGTCAACTCATTTGATTAGTGAGTTGATAATTATTTAAAATTTAATTTAATTTGTGATTTTGGACTAACCAAGTTGATTGACTTGTTAATGGATTTGATGAGTGAGTTAATTAAATTGATTATTTTGTTGATTGAATAGTTAACTAATGAGGTATAATTTAGGATTTAAATTAATTTATTTGTGGATAATAAGAGAAATAATGTATTTTAAATTAATTTATTTGTGGGTAATATGAGAAATAGTTCATTTTAAATCAACTAAATAATAAATATTATTTAGTTAATTTAATTGTGATAAAGTAATGGACATGATGATATTATTTTATTGGAATAAGAGGCGTAAATATAGAAATTAGTGTATATGTGTTTTTAGTGTCTACAAAAACCACCACTCTTGAGAAAACTAAAGATCTTGAATTGTGGTAATTTTATAACCACTAGCTATGGGAAAGAAATAATTTTACCAAATAGAAATATTGTAAAACTAGAACCTAGGATGCAAGAAAAATAAAGGAATGGTGGGGAATTTGAGGCATATTAAAGTGGAATGAAGAGGCTCAAATAATGAAAGGACCCAAGGGCAAGCGATTGAATACTCACTTTGTGTGCCATAAAGATTATTATATGTTTCTAATCATCATTAGATATGAAATGTCTATCCATATAGTTTTGGGTACTTACAAGTACATATTTAGATCTAGCTCCATTCATCTAGTTTAATTGTGATATTGATGTTGGAAATTAAGAGGTTGTCCTTGATGTCAACATGATGTCAACATGGTGACAACCATATGAGAAGTTTATTTGGTTTACCAGAATCTATTCTCTACCGGAAGTGTTATTTAGTAAAGAACCAATGTGTTAGATTTTGAGTCTGGAATTCACCGCAAGAAGAGATTCAACTCTGCGCTCTTAATATTATTATTATGGCTCTTATAGATAGCTATAAATGAGATCTTGAGAATTTTTGTGTTGTGAACAAGAAGTTATCATTGACAAAGTTCATCTATGTACATTGAAGTTGTTCCTCTGTTGAGTACATCATTGTGGGAGACTCCGCATTTTTATATGAAGAATATTTTTGTGTTGCGATTCTAATGGTAGTTTCTCTTATGTCAATATGATGAGAAACCAAAGCAATATCGGATCTAGAAGGTGTTCACTTTGAGAAGTGTGCATTGGATTGGAAATTTTTTAATTAGGTCCCAACTCTGGCCGACCTAATACATGATATGCACTAAGAAGGTTAAATATAATTTGTGGGTCCCTCTATAATATTCATGATATCAAGTGAATGAAATCATACCCTTTACTAAAATTAAATATCATGTTAGTATAATTTTTGTGTTAATTTCTTTCACTAATCGCTAGATCTATGTCAACTTGATATGATTCACTACATGGATAAAAAAAATTAATCTTATAAGGTGCCAACAAGAGTACTTTGCTTGGTTTTGTTTTCATCTAACTAGGCTAACCTAATTGATGAATGAGATATACTTGTATATATATAAGAACTTTTGAAGAAGGATGTGATGAGGAAGTGTGAGGGTGTATGTGGAGAAGAAAAGAGATATAACTGAAGATGAATGTAAGTGGGCCTAAATGATTTATTAGTTGATTATGGTAGAGACAGAGCAGAATTGTTGATTGATTGTTATGAATGCACTGTTTCTTATTCAAAGCTTCATAGGAATTGAACCCTGCACATAAAAGGTGTATTCCATCAGTTCATCCTTTTGGCAGTGAGCCATAGCTTTTGTATCTTGAAGGTGAGTGATCTCTTTTTGTATTCAGGTTGTGAGCCTTTCAAGGACAATGAGTCCTAGCAGTGAGCCCTATAATATTCTATATACGGATATATTATATTGTGAGCCAATCCTCACTGTGGTTTTTCCCATTTTGGGTTTTTCACGTAAAAACTCTAGTGTTCATGTGTGTTGATATTGTGTCTTGATTCCATGTATTCTTTTGATAATTTAGTTAGATCTATGATAATACTTAGATGGATTATATGTCAATGGTTTTATGGAATACCGATTCACCCCCCTCTCAGTATTTTAGATGTTCAACAATTGGTATTAGAGCTCGGTTCCTCTGAAGAAGCCTAATAGCTTGGGGAAGGTCCTGAAATTTGATTTGTTGGAAGACAAATAAATTCTTCTTCCCCTGGAAGTAATCTTTGTTGATCTTACAGAGGAAAATAAAGATCTGAAGGACAAGTTAATGAAAGAAAATGAGTATATTGAAAAATTCTAAAGTAAATGTGAAGAAGCATGTGATGAATTTGTCACCAACCTACTACAACAATTGGAAGAAAAGGAATGAAATGAAGATCGTCAAAAAATTGAAATTCAAAGGAAGATGGATGAATGCACAAAGCTTGAGCAAGAATTGACAACTTTGAAATTATATCTGAAAAAGGAAAAACGTTTTGAGGATAAATTTGCTACAAGTTCTACAATGTTGGAAAAATTGATTGCAGGACATAAATTCTCAATGGATAAAAGAGCTCTGGGATTTGAAGAAGGATAGTGTTCAAAATAAAATTTGTCTCCTGATCTAAAGTTTCAATGCAATGGTGAACAATTCAAGAGTACCAAAAGGACTCCTATCAGACAATCTAATGATCAAAGGTATTTATATTTTAATGGAACTTGTTATTTTTGTAATAAATTTGGATATGGGGCAAAAGATTGCAAATGTAGAATGAATGATACTCTATCGCTCTCAAATTAATGGTTTGAATGCAAGAAAATAGGATACAAAGTTATGAATTGTAGAAGGTATAAATTGAACAAGGCATCCTATCCATTTAATGGGTATTTTTACCATTGCATCATATTTAGACACAAGGCTAATCAATGCAGATATAAATTGGATAAAATAATTTTTGGATAGAAAAATATTGTTTTCTATAATTGCAATAATCCAGAATGGTTTTCGAAAAGTGAAAATCCGGTGAAGAGACATGGACCAAGAATTAAAATTGACTCGAAAGAAGTAAGAAAAGAAATGAAAAGAATATGGAGAAATGAAGGATAATCTAAGCAAGTTGAATCAAAATCATCAGTGTTATTTGTATCGTTTTCTAGTGCAAACACATCCATCAAAAATTAATCAAGGAATGTCTAAGGGGCATCAATAATCAAAATATTTCATAAGCCCCTTGTCGATGCTAAATGTCACATCATGACAGAAGAGTATTTAATGAAGTAACAAACTCAATATTTCATACGGAAGGAAAGTGTACTCACACATGCACGAAGAATAAATTCAATAAAAATTGAAAGGATGAAAGTTTACATGGATTTCGAGATGATATTGTGATTTGAAACATTAATTTCAAAAGAATTTAGAATGAGAGAAATAAATTCAAGCAAGGTAATGAAAGCTCATTCAATGAATAGAATTTGTGGAAGGAATGTTGCATGCAGAAGAAGCTTGAAGAAACCAAAACTATACTACATTCAGTGGAAATTCAAGATTTAGGTTCAACAAGCATGAAAGAGGTAAGTTGGTGCATGTTGAATTCTGTTAAAAGTGATGTACATTCCTCGAATTGTAGAGAATTTAGTAAAGCCAGAACCAAAGCTCAAAATATATGTTGTCAAAACTTTAGAATTTGATCCTTTGGGTGCATTCTTGGAAATTCCTCTTGGTGTTGTGCAAATTCAGGTGTTGGAACATATATTCATCAAAAATTGGAAGAACCCTCCTCTAGAAAAGCTAGAATGATATGGTTTGAAGAATTGACTAAAAGTGATCTTACCCTAAAATCATAATACAATGTGCTTACAGAAATGAAGTTGGATGTATGGAATGAATTTTTGAACTTTAACAATGAGGAAAGGTGTATCAGAATGGCTCTTAGAAGATTCCATGATGAATATGTATGGCTTGATGAATCATATTAAGTAACCAGATATGTGATTAGGAATGTAAATGGATTACCATCCTTTAGACCAACTCTTGAATGCAATTATAAAAAAGGAAATGGTTTAATCAGGAATACTTGTGCTGGGATCGCTAATCTGGCAGTACAGTATACAAGTCTAGTCATTTGATAGTTTATTTTTGGTGACAATGATGTTTATATAGTTGCAATTGGCCTTGCATTGGATATGGTTGAAAATAGAAAGGAGTATGACCTATGTGAGTTGCTTTGACAATAGTTGTTAGAAAACTTAAGAGATATTAAGAAAAGGAAATGTACATTTAGATATGGTACACTGGTTGTATGCTTAATCTTCTAATTTATGAAGGAGATTCCTAAAATTAGCAAAGTTTATTGGAAGCATACCAGACCAATATCTCATCAAATTGAGAAAATTATAAGGAATATTTGGGATTTGGATGCACAAGAAGATTCTCTTACTGCATACTTTAGAAAGTTTCAAAGGAAAATGAATAGAAGAAGTAGAGTACCTAGAGAATTGGTCACAAAGTACAAGGATGAAATAACATTTTCAGTAACCATTGATAGCTGCATTATCAAGGTAGTTGAACCCAAGAAATCATGGACACCTGAGCTTGGATATGATATTGAGAAGGACTATGTTGTTGTTTGTATTGAACTGTTAATTAACATCCCCTAAGACCCTAGCAAAACTGGGTTTGGAACTTACTCTGAATTGGGAAAAGATCTTGAGAAGACTGAATTAACCTCAGGAAAATCAATGCTTGCCTTCAGAGAAATGAGAAGATTCAAAAAAATTATTGCATTATTTGCACAAGTTGAACCTTCTCCAACGATACCAAGACTCAAGCAACTAGCAAGGAATAGAGGACAAATTCAGTTGGTTCCTAGTGTTAGCTCTAGTTCATCTCAGCCTACTTTGGTAAGAACAAGCCTATGAATTGATAGATTTGATGAATTGAAGTTAAATAAACAAGTGCCATGGTAAGTTGGGTTGAAAATAGAGGATTGTTAGAAATTAAAGAGAAATGTGAGTCTACTCATAGTATTGCACTTGATAGACTCATAATTGTTAAAGATTGTGAGAATGAGGCTAAGAATTTATTCATATTCTGTTGGTCTTGGCCTAATGAAATTTAGAAATCCAAGGATAATGAGAGCTTGATTGAAACATTGATCAAGTATTCATTTGGCACATTTGATCCTACTCTTGATTTAGATAATCAAACATTGTATGAATTGGTAGAACTTCATGAGAAATATCTTGCATCACATAAGAAGAAAGGTGAAATAATTGAACTATATGGGGAGCTCAGAGATATAATAAGGAATAAATACACTCTTATCTTCTATGCCCTCTTTGTAACTGATAGGAATTTCAAGTCTAATACTACTCCCACAACTTTGGTTGAAGGAAATGACATCTTAAGTGATATAAATTATCTATGCAGTGTATTGGTAGAAGAAAAAAGACTTTTGGATGAAGGGAGATCCTCATGGATGGGGATTCTTAACAAGCTTCAAGAAACCATTGCCTCTAGTCATCATCTCTATTTGGAATATACTCCTTAGGTGGATTGTTCAAGTATGCAAAGGATTTGATAAATGTTGATGGGGTTTTTATGCACTTCTCAACACAGGTAATGCATGGGTGCATCACCTCTCTTGAAAAACAATCTTCCACAATCAGATTGTAGAACAATATCCCAAGGTCTCTAATCTTAGGTCTTGACTTGCTTGGAATATCTCAATTGTTTCATGTGATGCGTTAGAATCACAAGGTGATCTTACGTGGACTAAGCTGGAGGAGAATTGGATCTATTAATAGAGTTCTTCATATAGGAAATTACTGCACTTCTGCTGCAGGTTCAAACAACAGTCTGGAGCTCCACTTCAGTTTTAAGTTTTAGCTTTACAATATGAAATGAACCTTAGCATAGGTCACTTCTAAAAAAAAAGAAAAAAGGGCAGGGGAGAAAAATATTTCCTAGACCTACAACTACCGATGAACAATGATCATGGAGGTTTCTGTTGTGGACAGTTTTCTTAAAATAGAATTTCACTTAATCATAAATTTCAAAATGCCATGAAATCTATGCTATCTTCTAAGGACTGTAGATATTTCATCATTCATTCGCCATATACACGTACAAACATAGATAAAGTTTAAAGAGCAGCTATAAAATCAGAGTCTAGACTAACTTTACACAACCATCTACTAGCAGCAAATGACTAAAATTATGGACAAGAAAAGCATACACACAACAAGAATCTTCACAACCAAGGACAACATCACTAAATCTACCAAGGATAGCTAAAAGGAAACTAGAGCAGCAAATTAAATCAAACTAAAATCTTAACTTATGAGAGAAGAATCATGAAACATGAGAAGAAATCAATAAATTCACCAAGATCAATGTATTTCTATTGCAATTTTGCAACATGTCTTTACAACAACTCAACTCTCTCTCAAATTAGAGGAGGAGACCCCTATTTATATTTTTCAAAAAGAAAAATGAGTGGCCAAGATTTAATCTAATTGTGTGGCCAAGATTCACTTTACACCAGGGTTTCACCTACCCCCAATATATTACATTTTTAAAATACACTTTGTCCATATCCCTGTTTTGTCTTCTAGTGGCGGTACTATAGCATTTTCATCTTCTTGTTGATTTCTCTTTGCCATAACTATTCCTTTAGAAATTCTTCATCAATAACAAGGTTTCCCTTCTGATTCTTCGAAGCTACATACTCCATGAATTTCAAGATCACTGATCGAAACTTGTCAAGCTCAATGATGTCAGATCTCAGTACCTGGTAGCTCCATTCTTTGGAATTGTTAACAAGATTTTCCAAGTCCTCATCATACTTGGCAATGTGGTCTCTGAATATCTCGGACTGGAAAAAATCTCAGGCAACAAAGCTCATAAAATCTACAATAATCTCAGCTGACATCCCATACTCCATCCTCTTTCAGAAGTGAGGCTTTACAATTTCTGGATTAATCTTGACAACAGGCACTTCATACCTTGTCATCAACTTCAAGTATCGGAAAAAATCCCCTCTGGTCTCCTTGGCCCATTCAATATCCGGAGTTACTCGCTCAAGTACCTGCTCCAGCCTCTCCTTCCAGTGATTGAAGTCTCACTTCCACACATCCATCAACAAATGGTCATCGTCCTTGAAGGAAAACTTATTTTCCCAAACTTCACTTGGTCGTACGAGGATAGCTTCAATTTTTGGGTAAGAAGCCCCATACTTCTTTGGGAACTGAATGCACATTTGCCTCGTACCTTCAAGAGATGTTTGTACTTCCAAGAACTTGTTCATTGTTTGAACAACCAAATTGACACTTGTATTCCCAATATCCAAGACCTATTGGAACCAATTTTATGTGGTCTTGTCCAAGTTATTTCTCTTTTATATCTTGTTAATCTATTATTTGGACAACAACTATGGCGAGCCTGAGGATGTGGTGGTTTGTTCCTTCAGGGATGACAATTATTGAATATAGGCCATCAAATCAGCCACCTGTGCCCTAAGCTCCTCCTTTGAAAATTTATCCTCTTGAATGAGGTGCACATTCCTAGAGATGGTCAACCTTTTTCTCTCTAGTGGCCACTCCCAAGTCAATGGTGGAGACATTGTAGCTTATTCCTTGTTCTCCAACCACCGGCATAGCTATTTGTACAACCCTAGATCCAGAGGCATCCATCGTTACCTTTGATCTAATTCTAGGCCTATTCTCCTTCTTGGTACCAATTTGAGCTCTGGCCAATATTGCCTGCAATCTTGCTTTTGGGTCCTTCAGAGCGGGAGTCCTCTTTTCTAGTTGCCTTTCCAACCAATCGAACATTGGGGACCCCTCCTTGAGTGATTCATGTTGATCTTTGTTGTCCTCCACCCTGAGTTCAATGACCTTGTCATTGAGGACCTCCTACTCAATCCTTGTATCTTCCCTCTCCTCATCGGAGTCTTGTACGAGCATTATGCGCTTGATGGTAGATTTGGTGGGCATTCATTCACCAGGGTGGTCTTCTCCCTCAACATCTTTTTCTTCCTTATCCTGATCATGCCCACATTCCTCAGGCTTATCCTCCTGTCTACCTTCATGAAAGGATGTTTCCTCACCATGCTCAGGGGCATAGGCATGCCTCTCCACTGGAGACTTATCACCTTCTATCTCCAAAGCAACAACTGTTTATTCAGTCATAGGCTATCTTTTAGCCTCTTTATCTTCAATCTCCTTAAGTTTTTTGTCCCATTCCACATTGAGCTCCAGATCAATTGTTTCTTGAATTATGTTTGTGCCTAGACCCTTGTTGTCATCACTAGAAGACTCGCAGGCTACCTCATTGATCACTCGATGTTCATATATTGGGTGCTCATGATACTCAAATTCCTCATCCTCCAATCTCTTAGCTGCCTCTATTTGTTTTCATTCTAGCTCATCAGATATTTGCATCATAGCCTCCATACTAGGTGCCTCCGTGGGAGGAGGAGGAATCGAGGTGTTAACCATTGCTTGGGAAATTGCAGCTTGCACCATTGGATTTGCAAACATTCTTGAAAGTTCAAACGACACATTCTGCATATATTTGATGAAAATTTTTGGGAGAGCGAGGGCAGGCATTGCAGTAGTAGTGGTGACGATTGGAAGAGAAAATGAAGGAGACATGGAGGATGACGAAATCGGTGAGGTAGTGGCGGAGGATGAATCCACCGATATGACCTGCACGATGGGAGAAGTGGAGGCAAGGTGGAAAACAATGTCAACTGTGGATGGAGAGGAAGCAACTATTGCATGTGGAATAGGTGGTGTGGTGGCAATAGCAGTAGTGGTTGTAGCAATAGATGAAGTAGGTAGAGATCTTGGTGGATTAGCTTCCATTTCCTCACCCTTGTGGAGTGGATCCTCAGGTATTACTGGCATCTCAGTGACGCTGCTCATTCTTTATTCCTTTTAGGAGGCTCACCCTCTGAGGCCTTTCTAGCATACACTTTTGGGTTAGGTTGTTGCTCGCCAACCTCCTTTCTCTTCTTTGACCAGACAGATGGTGGGGATTTGGATGTTTCTCCAATTGTAGTAGCATTCATCCCACCATCAAAACCACTTGGCTCGCTTTTGAGCCCCTTGAATGTCAAGGTGACTCCCTATTTATTCAAACGAGCAACCTGCCCATCAATCCACACCTTTTTTTGAGCCTCAATAGGCTTGGTAAGGATGTCAAGGTCATCAACCTCTCGCTTGTTCCAATAAATTAAAGGGAATGGTAAATTTGCAATAGCACTGTATCTTGGGTCGATCATCGATAGTGCTCTCCTCTTCTTCCAATTGATCTAGCACCAGAAATAAGTTCACCCTTTTTAAAAAGTACATGGTCATACACATATAGTTCCTTACCCGCACTTCAAAATCATCCTTGCAATTGGCCCAAAAATCCTCAACATGGTGGAGGTGGGCATATTCCAATCTAATTACCTTCCTAATTTGGTCATATGGGTCCATCCACGACATAGCTATATGCGGCCTAAAGTGGTACTCAACCAACTCTTTCTCTAAATTGCCCGCACATTGGGAAGTATAAAGTTCATACATTCCTTAGCCGAGTGTGAGGGGATAAGGGGTCCCCACCAGATGCTTACTGCTTAGAACTTTGTGTATATGTCACAGCTCCCAAGATAGTTCCAATAGTATAAACCGGTCATTAGGGTACCGAGGCAACTTATTCGGCCTTTCGGAGAATCCCTGGGCACGTATGTATGTGAACTTTGTGGATTGAATGAACAAGAAGGCATATGTTTATGAGGAGGGCCCTAGCACTGTGAGAGACTCTTCTCTCAAAATCACCTCCAAGTAATCGGATGATGTGGGAGATAAACGCATCATTTACCCTACAGTAATCCCTCTTGAAATTTATATACTGCAGTTGAGGGTACTTGTCATATGGTTTGAGCTCTCTTCCTAGCATCTCATTGGGCACTATGGACAATTCACTATAATACCATTGATCGAAAAGTGAATATACCAAGTAGGATTTCATGTAGAACTTGGAGGTCTTCTTTACACTAATGAACTTCTCATGGAAGCAATTACTAATTATCTCTCCCCAATAGAACATCGTGTCCTCTCCACGGATAATTTGTTCAGTGAAATACATCATCCATTCCTAGAAGAAGGCTGCAGTAGGAAGGCCCATTATTCTGCTCAGTAGGGTAACCATATTGTGGTAGTCTTTGAAGAAGTCACTGTGGTAGAGCTCCTAAGGAACCTTGGCAACACTACCTAGTTTCTCCTTCAACCAATATTGGTTGATCAGCTTCTTGCACTTCAAAGGATCCTCATCCCACAATTCCTTGCACTCCCAAATAGTTGGGGTCTCCATGCTTTCGAAGACAGGTATGTGGAAGGTTTTTTTATCCCTAGAGGGGACATATCAGCTAGGATGTTGTCGTCTCTATCCATGATGGTCCTTGTTTCAAGTTGTTATGCTTCTTGGCATGCCATCACCAGCTCGAGAGTAATCAAGGCAGGAGGGAAACCTGCATCCTTAGCTAGTTCATTGCTTCTGATCAACTTGGCATTCTCGATCTTTGGCTCTATTTGGACTCTTTGTGTGAAGTCATCAATATTGACGTGCCTGATGTTGGTGTATGTGATGTCTTTCCACTTAGTTGTAACTTTGGAGTGCAACGACACCCCCTAGAATTGGTACCTCATTTTTTCTTTGTCCTCCTTTCCTCGGGGAGCTTTAGCAATTCTTTTCCCTTTGTCCTTGGCTACCCCAAAGGCTTCTACACCAGATTCCATAAATCCTGCACAGAGAGATGAGAGTTAACAAAATTAAACATGAGGATGTAGCCTCAGAAAAACTCCTGCAAATCAAGGTTTGATCCATAATTTCCATTTAAGAAAAGTCTAACACTTGATTAAAATAACACTGGAAGGAAAATGAGTGACCCGAGCCCCAGGGGTCGGACTTTTCCTGCCATAATGTTGTTTTGAAAGGGAAAATAGGGCAACGATTCCCGAATGATTTCCCACGGTCTTGGATTTTCTTAACAAAGGGTTCATGTGGGAGAAGGTCAATTTTAAGCACATGGGTCGAAATCTGTTTTCAATTTGGAGGTCGTTTGAGTCATTATTTAGGCGCTTGGGCCTGAGCTACAAGAAAGCTGTCAAGGGTCAGGTGTTTGAAACAGCGATGGGAAAATGACATTCCGGAGGTGGGGTTCCAGAGTTTGGGCTGTAAGGGTCGGGAAGCCATTTAGGGATAGTTGTGCAGAACGACGAAGCACAAATGAAAGTCTGGGATGTGCTTCCCCACGGATCAGACCTGAGGTGGGTTCATCAGTTTTTCCAAGACTTCAAAGGCGAAATGAGGTTTGGGGCTCGATGTCAGGAAAGATGAACAGGTTCAGCCATTCGGGATGATGAAAGCGAGACGGAGTTTCGAGGATAGAAGTCTGGAGGCCGAAGTTCGAGAGAGGTTTGGACTTTAATTTCTTTGTTTA
Source organism: Sequoiadendron giganteum (assembly GCA_007115665.2). Taxonomy (NCBI): domain Eukaryota; kingdom Viridiplantae; phylum Streptophyta; class Pinopsida; order Cupressales; family Cupressaceae; genus Sequoiadendron; species Sequoiadendron giganteum. The sequence continues at coordinate 437,487,613 of CM021108.1, read as the reverse complement.
AAACCTATAGAGCGAAAAGACGATCGAGGTCCGAGAGCTGGGAAGATGTCTTGTGGTGGCCGTGTGGAATGAAGGATCGGTGATGGCAGCCCAGGGATAGAAGTTTGAAGGCCGAGGTCTGAAGACAATTTTGAAGCTTGATTTTTGCCAAGAGTTTCAGCAGATTTTGCAAGCCCGGGGTTCGGGATCCGGGAGGTCATAATGAAGCCGCCGTTGAGAAACGACGAAATGGACAGGGAACTCCAGGGTATGGAACCCGGGAGTAGCTTCCCCATAGGAGAAATTTTAGTTAATTTAATGTCACGGCCATAGAGAGGCTCAGGCCTGAGAGGTGTGGTCGCTTGCCCCAAAGAACAACGATGGGACGACAGGGTTCCGATTTCTGATTTGAACCTCCTATGGGTTGCTTTTCGATTTTCAAATTTGTGGGTTTTGAGATGAGACATTATTATACCACATTCCTAGTCCTTTTCTATTTTTTACTTAGTTTTGATTTATGGAGCTTTAGAAAAGGAAATGACAGTCAGACGACGATCCTACCTCAGGGGCCCAAAGAAACAAGATGTCAAATCCTTCAAGAATAGTGAAGCTAAAGCCCGAGCATGGAGGCAGAGATTTTTGGGGTCGCACTATGCTCTTTAGTTCTTCCTGATATGCAAAAATGACAAGTCGAAACTCATTTAAATAGCCCCTAAGTGCAATTAATATGCCTTAATAAATTTTGGTACGATGAAAGTTGAGGTAGGTGAGTTTAAATTTCCCAGACGGTGGCGGGAGAACCGGAGCCCAAGGGTCGGAAGGTCGTCGGAGCATAGTTGTTTCAATTTTTTTACAAGTGATGCAGATGGCCAAGGAAGCACCGAGGTTTGAGGTTTGCGAGGATGTCAACTGTTGGCCATTCATAATGGTAAAGCCACAAGGGAAACTTGGAAAGGAAAACCTGAGAGGGGAAATCTGATGGTCCGGGCCCGGAGGGTCCCACGGATGCTAGAAAGGTAAATTGACAAAGAAAACCCGAAAGGGCTTAAGACTTAGCAACTTTATGAGGGAAAAAATATGGTCAACCTAAAATGATACTTTGAAGAACATGTTGATCATCAAGGACACCAAAATGGGGCCACGCAAATGAGGCATTATCAACAAGGACCCGACAAGGCAAAAGGAGAGAGAAGGTCCCTGTTCTGAATGGGGTGTGTGTACTATAGGCACAACAATAAAAAAAAATTCCTTTGCCATTGATGTCAAAGGAGGAGAGAGATACCTGGAAGAAAGTAAGAAGTATCATGTGAAAACATGAATATTTTGGTTAGATATAACTCCTTTTTGAAATTAAAGTTTTTGGAAAAGGTGCTTTGATGGTTTTCACATCTTATGTTGCCATCAATGACAAAGGGGAAGATTTTTTGAAATTAAGAGGTTGTAATTGATGTCAACATGGTGACAATAGTATGAGAATATTGTTTGGTTTATTAGAAGCTATTCTCTACTAGAAGTGTTCTTTACTAAAGAACTAGTGTGTTGGTTTTTGAGTCCGAAATTCACCACAAGAAGAGATTTGACTATACACTCTTAATATTATTATGATGTCTCTTATAGATAGCTATATCTAATATCCTAAGAATTTTTGTGTTGTGAACATGAAGTTATCATTAACAGAGTTCATCTATGTACATTGCAATTGTTCCTCTATTCGATACGTCAGTATGGGAGACTCCACATTTTCATATGAAGAATATTTTTGTGTTACAGTTCTAATGTTAGTTTCTCTGATGTCAATATGATGAGAAACCAAAGCAATATTGGATCTAGAAGGTGTTCTCTTTGAGAAGTGTGCATTGGATTGGATTTTTTGTGATTTGTTCCCAGCTATAGCTGACCTAATACATGATATACACTAAGAAGGTTAAATATAATTTGTAGATTTTTTCTATAGATCTATGCCAACTTGATATGATGCACTACATGGATAAAAAAAAAAATCTTATAAGGTGCTAACAAGAGTATTTTTCTTGGTTTTGTTTTCATCTAATTAGGTTGACCTAATTGGTGAATGAGATATACTTGTATATATATAAGACCTTTTGAAGAAGGATGTAATGAGGAAGTGTGAGGGTGTGTGTGGAGAAGAAAATAGATATAAGCGAATATGAATGTAAGCAGGCCTAAATGATTTATCAGTTGAGTATGGCTAAGAAAAATCATAATTGTAAAGTGATTGTTATGAATGCAACATTTCTTATTCAGAGCTTCATTGGAACTAAACCCTGCACACAAAAGGTGTATTCCATAAATTCATCCTTGTGGTAGTGAGCCATAGCTTTTGTGTCTTGGCAGTGAGCCATCTCTTTTTGTATTCAGGTTGTGAGCCTTTCAAGGACAGTGAGTCCTAGTAGTGAGCTCTGCAATACTCTATATTCAGATATATTATATTTTGAGCTAATCCTCACTGTGGTTTTTCCCATTTTGGGTTTTCCATGTAAAAACTTTGGTGTTCATGTGTGTTGATGTTGTGTCTTGATTCCATGTCTTTTTTTGATAATTTAGTCAAATCTATGATAATGCTTAGATGGATTATATGTCAATGGTTTTATGGAATACTAATTCATCCCCCCCCCCTCTCAATAATCTAGATGTTCAAAAATTGATTGATTCAACTTGCAAGATACCAAATCAAAATAAAACAAATAAGCATGAAAAATAATAATTTGAAATACACTTATTTCAATATTCAGGCAAACCTTTGATTGATCGTTCAATGTAAAGATGTGTTCATGATATGGAATGTGGATGCTCTTTTTCTATTCAGGTTGTGAGCCTGTCAAGGACAGTGAGTCCTAGTAGTGAGCTCTACAATACTCTATATTCAGATATATTATATTTTGAGCTAATCCTCACTGTGGTTTTTCCCATTTTGGGTTTTCCATGTAAAAACTTTGGTGTTCATGTGTGTTGATGTTGTGTCTTGATTCCATGTCTTTTTCTGATAATTTAGTCAGATCTATGATAATGCTTAGATGGATTATATGTCAATGGTTTTATGGAATACTAATTCATCCCCCCCCTCTCAGTAATCTAGATGTTCAAAAATTGATTGATTCAACTTGCAAGATACCAAATCAAAATAAAACAAATAAGCATGAAAATAATAATTTGAAATACACTTATTTCAATATTCAAGAAAACCTTTGATTGATCGTTCAATGTAAAGATGCGTTCATGATATGGAATGTGGATGCTCATTTCACCAACACAACATTAAAATTTGTTAGATCATCAAACTAACAAAATATTGTTGTATGAAAAAGTGATGTCAAAATAATGAGTGAAGGGTTATATTTATATATTTTTGAAAGATTAACTTAGAATTAAAAATTAAGCATCAAAAATAATAATTTAAGACAATTTTCCTACTATTCAATTAAACCTTTGATTGAGCGTTAAATGTAGCGACATGCTAGTGCTATGGAATATAGATGTTCATTTTTCTAGTGTAACCTTAGCACTTCCTTGGATTATCAAACTGATAGAATATTATTTCATAAAAGAGTGATATCAAAATGATGAGTGAAGGGATATATTTATAGATTTCTAAAAGATTAAATAAATGGATGAGATTTTATCAAAGATCGTATAGATTGACTAATTGCATGAGGTAGTGGATTAATTGCATGAAGTAATTAAGTAAATTGCATGACGAAAATTAAGTAATTTGTATGAAGAAGAAAAGAATAGCATCTGAGAATAATTAATTGTTTTCATAATTAATTAATTATATGTGCATGGATTTAGAAATTGATTAATTAATAATAAAATTATTAATTAGTTTAGAAGATATTACTAGAGGAAAAAGATGGAAGTTAATTGAGAGGATAATGTCAAAAATTAATTGATCAATAAATCAACCAATTAAAAAGAAATTAATTAACTAATTAACAATAAGTAATTAACTAATGAAATGTGATGGCATGGGGAGTTAATTAATTAACCAATATAGTGATGTGGGGGTTATTGAATAGGATGAATAATATGTATTAATTTTGATAGAAAGTTATATAATGTAGATGTCTACTTTTTTCCTCTTTTTAAAACAATGTTCAAAGTAACATTATTTCAAAGAAAAGAATAGTAGCTAGGAAGAAATAGATTAAATGAGATGAAGAAAGTGATGAAAATAAGATGATGATATGTCCTATTCAAGTGGAGACATAATGAAAGATTGGGTGATAATATGATTCCCCCTCAAGAGGCTATCCATGCAAAATTTATATGAGTGAGCTCTTAGAAGAAGAATGATGAGGAAAAAGTCAAATAGAAGACAAAAAAAGAAGAGATGGAGAAAAGAAAAGTGAAGTGGATATTTTTAATTTGATATGGATAATTGATGCATGCTACTAGATGAACTTATTATGATAATGAATATTTATTAATGCTTTTTTATGTCCAAGGGGTTGAGCTTAATTGGTTAAAGAATTGAATTCTCAATGTGGAGACCCAAGTTCAAATCCCAAAGGGACATCTAAGATGGAATTCTAAGTTGTGACTCGTGGACTTCCATAGTTGGCTTCAAATGTGGAGGTGGTTTCTAAATAAGTGGATTTCTAATTTGTGACTCTTGGTCTTCCATTGGTTATTTCTAATGTGGTTGGAAAAAGGAGCTAGTATTAGTTTCATGGTTATGCTCACAATGATCTTATGTTGATATCATGTTGATGCTCGGATGAGAAAAAAATAATTGTAAACAATTATCAATATAAAAAATGATTTGTTATGTTGGTATGTGAAGAGAAACCTTATTTTGATATAGCAATTGATGTTATGTACTAGGGTATAAAACCAGGGCAACCATATATTTAATGCATATATTGACTCATAAGAAAATAACAAAAAGTAGAATGCCCCAACACTCTCAAGTCATTTGACACTCTTATAAAGTCCATGATGGGACAACTATTAGACATAAAAAGGAGCTCCCATCACATCTCAAGTTGATTGACCTTGGTGGGTCTTGTAAGAGAAAAACCAATAAACATGGCATATAGAAATAATAGATCATTGCATAATGTATTTCAATCAAAGAAAATTATGATATATAGTGATCATGGAAATTATGAGTAGAAGAGTATGATCAAAAGATGATAAATAAAGTATTAACTATCAACTAACAAACAACAATATTACTTGATAGGGACCATGAGGAGAGGCTGACAATTTTGGAAGATGTTATCTATAGGGTTCATGAGGATCATTTTGTTTCCATGGAGGACAAAGTTAATAAGATTTGAAATGACCTACAATCTATGGTGAGAATTAGTAACTAGTCCTTGAAATCTAGTGCTCGAGGATTGTCTTTGTTGAATGAGAAAGCCCTCAATTGGACTGGTAAGAAACTAGACCTTGGTGAAAATGAGGAGGCGATTGCTGAGATTAGTTGTATGAACCAAATGGAGAAGAGTGTGGACAAGGGCTTGTGATTGCATACTAGGAGAAAGACCAAAAATAGGTTGGTCATTTCATTCTAGGAACTTAAGGAAGTGGTGGAGATGCACGAAAAATGTCATCTCTAGTAATCTGGAGTCAACTAAGGTTTTAGACAATATGCTTTAGCTTGTGTTTGATTATCTTTCAGTGATGATGTTTTATTGTTGGGTTTGTTGTTGGTTTGTCTAGGTTTATCTATTGACAACTTTTCTGGCTTTTTTGGGTTGTTGGTGCTTGTTTTTCTTTCTCTTTAGCATCCTTCTTTAATTGTAAAGGGTTTTAGGGTCCTTCAAAACTTGCTTTTCCTTCCTTATCAAAAATAAACAATAGTATTACCTCTTGTTAAGGTTCTAATATGATAAATGAATAGGGATTATGCTTGATTTGGGGAAGTATGCATCCAATAAAGGAAATTGATGGATAAAATAAAAAAATTAATTATGGAAAATGGTGTCACAAATTCATGTTATCAAGGTTGATTTTGAGTTCCTGATTTGACATTGAAAGATAATTGTTTCAATTTTATAGTTTATGGTTATGAAGCAAGTTTAGATTTAAATTTTATTGATGGAAAATGGAAATAAATTTGTTTTAATTAGATATTAAATTCATGGAAGTTATTGATTACAAAAGGAATCCTAATCACTAATTGAGCTAGAAGACACAAATCAATATTTATTCCAAAGTAGGAAGTAATCACCTACCCCTAATGTAAAACAAGATATGGAATGTTTCCAATGGAGGAGTGGAATACTATGATGGGAATGGATGGATAGGTGCATTAAATAGACTCATGGATAGTTGGTGGTTGAGGACCTAAAATATGATGGAGTTCAGTTCATTACACATAGTTCTTGAAAGAAATTTTTCATAATGGTACTTCTCCAAGGTGCCACAAAGAGTAGTTTTCACCATAGATTTTTACCTTTACCATTTTATTTTTTTATTTTTTTTTATTTTTTATAATTTTTATAATTTTTTTTGTTTAGCTTCTATTGAGATATTCCTCATATTATGCATGGAAATTATTGAGTTGCATGATGTTAATGGGCTTGTCGAGTACTTCACCCTTATGCATAGTTAATTGATATGTTCTTGAACCATACTTAGAGATGATGACATATGGGCTTAACTAATTAAGCCCAGATTTACCCTTCTTATCTTTGTCCTATATTTTATTTTGGTTTTCCTTGAGCATGGGATCACCCATCACAAACTCATGGGATGTGATTTTTTTATTTTAGCTATGATAAAGATAATTTTGGTATGATTGCATATGGTTAAGGGTATTGACATGTCACTAATAAAGAAATTCTAGCTCATGCAATCACATAACTCAATACTCCTCATCATCAATGAGATAACACAAGGAAACACACAATGATATAGTTTTGATCTTGATAGATAAGATGGATTCAAAGCCAAAGATGAATGAATAGGGAATTTCACAATTAGTATGTGAATGCTAGTGTGATAGCCCAAAGGGAAAGATTAATTTGTAGGTTCTGGTAATAGCCAACATCACCGACTATCTTTTTGAGGATTTTATTAGAAACCTATGCTTAATCATTACTTTTTGGGTAATGTGGGATGGACCAATGGTGTTGGATGTGAAAACACTCGTAAAGAGTGTGGAATTCATGAATTTTAAGTGAATTACCATTATCAATGATAATGATGAAGGAATTTCATAGCAACAAATGATGTAGTGGAAAATATACTAGGAGATTTTTTTGTTCTAGTAATGTATTTAAGGAGAATACTTCAACCCATTTGGTAAAATATTTGATGGTAGTGATGATAGAAGTATGAACATTGGAGGAAGATGGGTGAATATTAGCAATAAGATAGAGAAACCACTATGAAAATAACTAAGTGTTGATGGGTTGTAATGCATGTGATGGTGTAGCATAGAAAAATGAGGATGATCCTTAAGTTTAATGTGTAAAATCTATGATCAATTTGGTTTTTTCAAAGGTACATTAGGATACAAATCAATAAGGTGAATAGATTGACTTTCAACCATGAAGGCGAGTCAATCAAACTTGGATATACATCCTTGGGCCTTGAAGATGGATTGGAATTGATTTGTTATTATTACCCCAATTAGACTATGTGCCTTAATATGAAAATTGCAAGAATCTGGAAATTGATAAACATAAATAGTCAATTGTAGGTAGATATGGGAAGTGCAGAGGACTATGTACCTACCCAAAAAAATTAGTTTCAGTGTGCATAGGATGAATTATACACCCAAGGGAATATGAGTCCATGTAAGGGTGTCATACTCAACTTTTGAGCCCCTTTGGTGGCATATTTGAGAATCCCATTTCTACTTGCAATGCTGTCAAAAAACTAGTAGATAATTCAATAGGTAAGTTTATGTGAGTTGACAGGATGTAGAGCATCAATTGCAAAAATGAACAACTTGTCTTCAACCTTCCTTCACTCCTCTTAAAACCTAGAACCTGAACATTCAAAGAGAGGGAAATTTTGGGCCATTTAGGGGCTTTCCTCAGTCAAACCATGTGTAAGTTTTTCCACTTCCATAATGGTAATACCAATGATAAATGAATAATTGAAAGAAAGAAATGATGAAATCACAAAGTGTTACAACTCACCACCCTTCAATGGCTTCCTTAAAGGACTGAAATAATACACATCACCTCAAGGTCTTGGATCTTTCTTTCTTGATTTCTTGAAATTATTTGGAGACCTTAAAAAGGGGTTAGCCTTCACAAAATAATGATAACATGGCCACATGAACTCACAGGCACTTTGACATGATGCTTGGTTCTTGAATTATTGTAATGTCATTGAAATACTGCTCTTTGAATGCTATTGACAATAATGTTTTCTTATAAAATATCCTTTTAGTTTTAAATAGTGAAAAGACTAGGTATTTATATGCAATTATGCTAATTTCATAAAATTTAAATCCCAAAAGTCGACATTTAAAATTTGAAATTTGAATGTTAAAATGCTAACACCAACATGTCCAAAATTGGTTCTCGACTAAGTAGGGGGACCAATATTCCCAAATGCATATTGGCCCTAGTTTCTAGGAAATTAACTGTCTGGGACAAAGTATGAATTGGATGCATTTGTTCAATGCTTGAAATTTCTTGGAAAGTGGTACAAATGGGCTCCAAAATGCATAATTTAGGGAAAAAGATGCTTAATTAGGCTCAAAAATTTAGGGGGGGAAAAAACATAATGTAAAATTGTCAAGGGCGACAATTTTTAATGCTACATTGAGCCTCCACTTTAGGGAGAGTATGAAATCACTTTCATACTCACACTAAAGTAGAAAAATATATGTTAAGAGGGGTCTGATTGTCCAAATGTTGAGAAGATAGGATGACTAAGGATCTAGGGGGAGTGTGTAAGCCTCCAGGATCCAAGATCCCATAATAGAGGAACACACACATGTATGATATGCAACAATACAACATACATGTCATAAAACATGAAGCATACACACAAAAACACACGACATGATGGAACATAAAGATGGTGATGAAATGAAAATAAACACAATGTAAACACAATGCAAATACAAAGAAGACACATGAAAGACAAAAAAATTTTATGGTTAGTACTAAATGGATTTGAGTCATTAAGGAAAAGAGACCTCAATCTTAAATTTTATCAAATACCAAACACCATCTATCGAATAAATGAATTATCCCTTTAGGACTAGAAAGTTGTGTTATGCCACATTACTCATGACACACATGGCTCTACTAGTGATAAAGGTGTGTTCTACTAGGTGGCCATGTTAAAAATGGGTGCTCAAGTTCATGACCCAATGAGCTCCATTATGTTGAATCTATGAAATATATTACGAAATCTTGCTTCAAGGGGCACATAGAGTTTAACATCTCAGGGGATGAATAAAACTCACCTTAGGGGGTGAACAAGGTTTAACATCTTGGGGGATGAAAAAACTCACCTCAGGGGGTGACCAAGGTTTAAGGTCTTTGGGGATGAACAAAACTCACCTCACGGGGTGCATAAACGACAATAGGATAAGGTCAAGAACTCAAAGGGTGTTATAACAACACCACCACAAGAGGTGATTTACAAAAACAACAAAGGGTATTTTCTCAATACATGAAAGGTCAAACCTTAGGGAATATCATGCATGAAAAGGTCACAACTTAGGTAATATCACGCATGACATCTCCACTAAGAGAGGACAAGTCAAGGAATAAAAATGTTACACCTTAGGGAATACTAGCCAGAGCAAGACTACAAAGGGGAACATCATATGCCAAAAAAGGGCACACTCTTAGAGGACATCAAGCCTAATATCACCACCAAAGAGACACTCACATAGATCAAGAAGAACACAATTTTTCTGACAAGGTCACACTTCCTAGGAGATGTATTATATCATCACTAAAAAGGGGCCACTCATGCAAACAATGAGCAATGGACTATATGCCCCCCTTAAAATGTTAGTGTACATGCTATTCTAACATTTTAAGGAGATGCAAAGGGATTCAAAGAATGAATGCACCCAACACAAGGATATCTAACCCCTTTCCCCCAAGTTTAGCGATAAAGATGAGCCCAAAATATATTATGATGTGTTTCTCCTTGCAAAATTAAATATGATTGCATAAAACTTAATTTACACCCCATGCATGGTAGTGAGTATTGTGTGATACTAGAACTACCACATGGAAAGGATCAGTAAATAATGTTGTTTGTAATGATTAAGTGAAGGTATTTTTGATATTTTTGAAGGAAAATAACCAAGACCTTTTTTTGTTTCTTGTGTATTAATCTTTATAGGGACATGGATTCCTTGTTCCTTTACACCACATAGTTTTCCATTATAGTCAATTTATTTTAAAATCTTATAACCTCTTCCATAAATTGCTCCCATATATTTCAAAGAAGGTGGAATTTCATGATCATCTTCGTCATATAAGTGGATTTGTAATTTGCGTTTTCCCCTTTTCTAGAAGTTGTGGATGAATTAGTGATGGATTGCGTTGATGTCATTGCAACTTCTTTCTCTTTATTTTATTTTGATTATGTAATATTGTATTCCCCATGAATTTAGGTTTGAAATCTAACATGTTGATGGTGTTTTCTGCACAGCAACAACTCAAACAGAATATGATATCCTATCTCTCTTGAAAGGTAAATCTCTATGGGAAAAGAGATAACCCCAAGGTCTCTAATGTCAGGTCTTGAAAATGCAGTGAAACAACTCAGAGATAATGTGAAAATGCTAGTAATCACAAGGGGCCTTACAAACAAATACTGGATCTTCAAACTTATCAGATTTCGCAATATCTTGATTCTCAGATTCTTAAATGTAACCCAGATAATAAAAGAAATAGCAAAAGATAAGAGTTTAAAAGAGATCCTAAGATTAAAATTACTCCTAAAATCAATCATCAACAATGATGAATGCTACAAATGGACAAATCTCCAATAAAACCATTTTTTTGCTTAATCAAGAACAAGCCTGCAACTCCGCAGAAATGGTGCAATCTTCTGAGAAAACTAAAGATTTTCAGACTATGAATATTCATCCACATACCCAGTAAATGGTGCAATGCAAACAAACATCCATAATTGAACTTAGCACAAAATAAGGCCCAAACTAACTTTACACAACAACTTACAATCAACAAATTGCCAAAAGTATGGACTGGAGATCGATCAACATCATTAACATTTCACCATTGTCATGAAAGAACTGAAAACTAACATCTAACACTGAGAATCAAGAACAAGAAACCATAAATTTTTTGAAACATAACACAATGTTTGCCAAATCAACAACCCGTTTGCATTATCTTCTCTAGCATTACATAACAATTTCCAGTCTTTCTCCTCTCCTACAACTACTAACTTGCAGAATCTAACCTCTAACTTAGCCAATTATGGCTTTGCAACCTCTAACCAGTTGTTCTCTAACCTTTTTTTGTCTAACCTTTACAAATGAGAAGGCACAACCCTTTTATAGATATTACATTTTTAAATCAAGGGTCGGGATTAAATTCAATCCAATGGCTGCAATTAATCCCCAAGAAACCCTAAGAATTCACATTAGGGTTCTTAAAAAATGTGGTACATCATCATCCAATAGCATAAAAGTAGTTACATCCAGAAATCAACAATCTGTCACCTCGATTTTAATAAAAATTATGATTGGAGAGTGAAAACAACATCACACATCACTCCATGTTTGAAAAATATCTTCCAGTTGTAGATAGGTTGTGGCACAGATTCTTATGCAGGTGCATTTTAAATATTTTCCAAATTTTCCTCCCGGCACGAATCCATATGCAAGTCCTTTTTTTTATTTAATCCTGAAAAAATAGATATAATCATTAATAGCCCACATGTGAAAATCCAACCAAAAAATATTAAAACTAAGCATAAATAAACCCTTGGAAATTTCAACTCCTTCATAAAATTTTGGAAATTTAACCCTTTTGGAGTTCAGGAAAATCGTGACAGGAAGTTCGGAAAAAACCGCCAGGAAGGGAAAATCCCAAAATGGCCAAATCCGCCAAAATCCGGGGTGGAAAATCGGATGGGACGGGTGGAAAAATCCTCCTGGACGAAAAAAAAAACAAAATCGGTGGAAATCAAAATGGAAAATTACAAAAATTGGACCGTGGAAATCCCTAAAAATGGCAAAATTCACCAAAATCCGTACCGGGTGGAAATCCCCGAAAATGGCAAAATTCGCCAAAATCCGGACCAGGTGGAAAACCCCGAAAATGGCAAAAACTCCGAAGGAAAACTTCGAAACCCCATAACTTTTTTTCGTGGATGAATTTTCAAAAAGTTCAAAAAGAAACTTGGCCTAATTTTTCATCTTCTATCCATAGATGCAAAAATATTTACACATCACATTGAAAATTCACTTGAAAAATCATCATTTATAAAATTCAAGGCCCCAAAATGCTTCAAAATACCACCCCAATCAAACAAAATCCAGACTTACTCCCAAAATAACCTCCAAGGAGAGAAAAAATAGAAATTGTCAAAGCCAAGGTGCAAAGATGTAGAAGAAAAAGAGGGTCCCCACCTCTGGTGGGGCGTGTGTGCAAAAAGTGCACAACATAATGATCCCCAATCATCATCCAACAAATTTTTCATAGTAGAAAGGTACTTATATTTATCCTCAACTTGTAAAGGTTTCACTTTTATAGTTGGTGTTAATGTTCTAAGAGGATTCTCCATTCATGTTTCAATTTGTAAATAATTTTTAGATTTTGGATCAGATTTTATCATGTAAACCTTATTGTTGTATATGTATTTCATTAAACGATGAAGCGTTGAAGGAACTCCTTTCATTTCATGAATCCATGGGCTATCTAAGAGAATATTGTATGAAAGGTCATGGGGCATGAAATGGATGGGAGTTTGCAACACCACCTTACCAGCTTTAACAAGTAAAATTATCACACCATGAAGTTGTCATTCCATGTTATCAAAACCTTTGATTGAAAAATCAGCAGGTTGAATTAAAAAAATTCACTCCAATTCTATCCAAAATATTAATCCCTAAACCATTGTCAATAAGGGTATGTCTGATCCCAACCTTATTAATAATAGCCATTATCATCAAGGCATCATTTTTTTTTTTGCATTTCTAATGGAGGTAATTCATTTTGATGAAAGCCAATGTCCAAACTAGGTGAATTTATATTCTCAATCAAATTTGCCACATAATCTGGTTGCACACTAGGAGGGATCACAACTTTTTACAAAGCACTTTTAAGCATTCTATGGTAAATAGGTGATGTTTAAATTAAATCCCACAAGGAGATCTTAGCAAGAATGTTATGAAGTTTCTCAATGAGATCATATTCTTTAGCACTATGCTGTTGGAAATTAGGTGCAGGTGGGAGATATGGTTGAGTCAATGGGATGGATTTTGGATTCTTTTTATTTCTTATTATTTCTAGTATTATAAATGTGAGGTACAGTATGATAAATTGGTTGTTGCAACACATGGTTACTAGTACATTGTTTTGCAAAGTTTAGGATATGGCCAAGAGGTTTAGGAGGTCCTATAATGAGAGGTGACTTAGGAGGTCCAATAATTAGAGGGATTCTAGAAGGTCCAAAAATATTTTTAGGAGTTCCAATAATCAAAGGAGATCTAATAGCCAATTGTGTGTTCATAACCTCAATGGATTTGACTTCTTGTTGATGATATTCTATCGATGGGGATTCTAAGGTGACCTTAGAAACTTCATCTAAGAAATTTGTCATACTGTCTTTTGAAAGAAATGTATCAATGATGTCATCTTCTTATGCCACAATATCTTCCCAAGTGGTAGAAGCATTGGGAGAATGACAAACAAGATTCTCATGAAGCTCAATGATTGGATCTTCTAACACCAAGATACCTTTGTCACAAGTAGGAGAGGTATCGAGAGAAGGACAACTATGATTTTCATGATTTTCTATGATTGCATCCTCTTGCACGAAACCATTCACAAGTGGGAGAGATTTTGGGAGATGAATGAAGACTAGGAAAAGTGATATTAAGAAATATTTCAATGATTTCATCCTCTTCTGCCAAGATACTCTCATAATTAGGAGAGACATTTGGAGAAGGACTAGCATGCTTGTCAATGACTTCATTTCATTTCCATGGATTGTACTCATAAGTAGGGTGTTGCAAGTATGGCTGTGATTGGTGGTGTTTTCATTAATGTTGTCATTGATGTCAACACATATTTATGTATTTTCCAACTACTTTTGAGAAAACTTGAGAAATAATGAAAGCAGAATTAAAAGTGTGTTATTAGCATGATCTGGTATTGTGGTCTATATTTCTCCTATGATGATCGTATTCCTATGTAGATATGTAGGTGTGTTCATAAGCTTCAATGAATCATATATACCAAGTTTCAGCTTCTGAGTTGATGGAGAGTAGAAGATATGTTCACCGGTGTGTGAACTAGTTTGCCAAAACTATTTGTTTGTGAACTAGGAGAAATGTTTTGGCTCCACAATCTCCTGATATTTGGTTTCAGATCTTGCGGATCTGGGAGATGACTATTTCTGATGGTTTTTGTGTTCTGACAAAATTTCTTGTGGTTTTGCGCTCTGGAAGATCTGCTCAAGAGCTCCTGCATTTTACTAGTTGGTTCGATTGGAATGGTGAAGAGTTCTCTGAAAATGAAGTTGGTTGTAATTATTGCAAATGTATCTGAGATGTTCTCAAAGATGGTGAAATGACTGGTGAAGCGTGTTGAGTGATCCACGTGTGATTATCTTGTTAGAGATGTGTGTACTTCAAATATCATTGGTGTTTTTATTAGGTTTGGTCGTCCTAGTGTTTACACATTACATTTGGTTTTTGCATTGATTTTGGAAAGCATTTGCAAGCTTCAAAATGTTATCTGGGTCCTAAATTAAATATGTAATTGGTCCTCTCTCATTCTTATCCACCACGGGAATTTTGAGTAGCTGACCTAGTTTGAATTTGTAAATGAAATTGTATAGCTAACCTTGGAGAATGTTCCTGAGGCTGAAGATGGTATAAAATCAAGTTAAGTTGTAGCTAATTTCATATCCATCCATCCACGAATCGAACAAGTGAGTGAAGTGTGCTTGAAAGTGTGAAAAGCAGAGAGTGGAAGAGAGAATTAAGGAAACAATACTTTAAGGTGTTAGATTCTTGAATGCAGTGAGCTAATGGTATCTATAATTTTGTGATCAGGTTGTGAATGTGTGGAACCCTAGTGGTGGATCTTCATTTATATCTTTTTGTTTTTCTGTAGGCAGTGAGCCTCCTTTCTGGACAGTGAGTTCTTCTCAAGGAAGTGCACCCTTAATCTGGGTAGTGAGCCTTTGTATCCAGTATTGCATTACTACTATATTTTAAGTTTATCCTCACCATGGTTTTTCCCTCATTGAGTTTTCCACGTATATCTGGTGTCTTTGGTGTTCTATTTATGTCATTTTTATTTCATATTTATACTTAATAACAAATTGAAGTTAAGGTGAAAAGACTGAGTTTAAAAATGAAGAGATTTGATACAACTAATTCATCCCCTCCTCTCATTTGTATTGTGCATTTCAACATAGGGAGATTATACTTATACAAGTCATGTGTTACCATATCAAAACCACATCTTTGGAAAGGAAACATGTTGTTACTTGTATGGATCAAATGATCAAAATCGGATAGTTCTATAAACAAAATTAAAAAATAGGCATCAAATCTGGATAGAGGACACTAAGAGATCTCTATCAATAGGATAGAGGTTCCCAAATAAGACATAGGAACCCAAGGGTATCCAAGTTCTCAATAGGGGTTTTGAAAATTCAAAATTTGATTGTGTAAAGCATTGCTAAAGGATTTTGGGTCTATTTAAAATAGGTTGAAAAGTTGATATTTTTTCACATTTTTCTCAATTTCAGATAATGTACTTCAAAATGCATGTGTACAACAAATTTGAAATGTTTGACAAGTTTTAAATGCAAATTTTAGATCTAAAATACAATAGTTGAATATTTCTAAGATGCCACAATCTGAAAGTGATAATTTTGATGCAATTTTGAAATTAAAAAATGCAATTTTTTTTACTTTTGAACCATATGAAAGATGCATAAATGCATGCAATTATGAATTCCAATTCAAAAATTTGCAAACACTAACAAAATGAGCAGCCAGAGATAGAAAATTGTGAAAAAGTTGGCTAATACTAGGGTATAAGGATAGAGGAACCCAAGGGAATCTGAGTCCTTCATAGCGGTTCTAAAAATTCATAACTTGAATGTTTATGTTTCATTTTAAGGTTTCTATTTCTATCTGCAAATAGGTTCGATAGTGGATTATTTTCTATAATTTATTCAATTTAAGACAATGTGATTCAAATGTAAGTATGCAAAAATAAAGGACAATTTTAAAATCAATTTTGAATGTAGATCTGATCTAAGTGACTAAAATAAACCCTAATGCAACCTATGATGCAATATTTGATACTATTTTTTATTTTTTTAATACTTTTATGATGCAAAAATGAAGCCCTAAATGAGAAATGTAAAGCAATACAATGCAAAACCTAGATCTAGGGTTTGAAATACTTCTAATTTTAGAAATTTTATGATTTCTTCACTTAAGATTCACCAAAATGTAACATAGAAAAAGGAGGATGATCCTAATTTTAATGTGTAAACCCTAGGATCAATTTGGTTCTTTTTAAAGGTACCTTAGGATGCAAATCAACAAAGTGAATAGATTGAATTTCAACCATGAAGGTGAGTCAATCAAACTTGGATCTGCATCATTTGGTCCTTGAAGATGGATTGGAATTTATTTTTAAGATTACCCTAATTAGACTATGTGCCCTAATATTAAAATTGCAAGAATTTAATAACTAATAAACAAAAACACTCAATTGTAGGCACATCTGGGAAGTGCGGAGGACTATGTACCTATCCAAAAAAATTGGTTGCAGTGTGTATAGGAGGACTTATACACCCAAGGGTATATGAGTCCTTGTAAGGTTGTCCTAATCAACTTTTAAGGTCCTTTGGTGGCATATCAGAGACTCATTTATGCTTGTAAATTTGTTGGAATGCTATCGGATAATTAAGTAGGTAAGTTTCCATGAGTTGAAAAGATGTAGGGAATCAATTACAACAATGAATAATTTGTCTTCAATCTTCCTTTACTCCTCTTCAAACCTAGAACCTGCACATTCAAGGAGAGGGAAAATGTTGGGTCATTTAGGGGCTTGCCTCAGTCAAACCTCGTGTTAGTGTTTCCACTTACATAATGACAATATCAATGATAAATGGATAATTGAAAGGAAGGAATGATGAAATCACAAAGTATTACAACTCACCATCCTGCAATGGCTTTCTTGAAGCACCAAAGTCATACACATCGCCTCAAGTTATTTTTTCTTTCTTTCTTCATTCCTTGAATTTATTTGGAGACTTACAAAAGGGGTTAGCCTTCACAAAACAATGATAACATGACCACATGAACTCACATAGACTTTGACATGATGCTTGGATTTTTAATTTCTGCAATAACTCACCAAAACGATACTCTTTGAATTCTCTTGACAATAATCTTTGCTTATAAAATATCCTTCTACTTTCAAATAGTGAAAAGACTAGGTATTTATATTCAATTATGCTAATTTCCTAAAAATTAAATCCCAAAAGATGACATTTGAAATTTAAAATTTGAATGTTAAAATGTCAACATCAACATGTCCAAAATTGAGTCCCAACTAAGTAGGGGACCCATACGCCCAAGGGTGTATGGGTCCTGACCCTAATTTCTAGGAAATTAAGTGTTGGGGGGAAATTATGAATTGGATGCATTTGTTCAACAATTTAGGGGGGGTCCAAAACATAGTGTAAAATTGTCAAGGGTGACAATTTTTTATACTACAGATGGTATATGAATTAAATGTTCATGTTATTGGTAGGATATATATTATTACATTTTAACAATAATATTGTTCTATAGTAGGAAAATAATATCATCTTCTCATTATATTTTTGCTAGGACCATGTTGCTAGTGTGTGCACCATAGAAACCCTCATGAACCTCTTTTATTGCAAGAGAACCAACAAGTTCACAAAGATCAAGTATTCATAATGAGTATTATCTTGAGGAATTTCTAGGAGAGAACCAATGGTTTCCATGAAATCTACTACATTTTTTTTTATTCTATGTTCTTGCTTAATTTGGATGGAGATGAAGTATTTCTTGAAGTTGTATACCATCTTTTTGTAAGGGATTAGCTTGTCATATTTTATATGATATTCATTATTGACTTGGCTTATTATTTTAGATATAAATCCTACACACCAAGTGATGTTGGTTGATATTCATTATTGATTTGTCTCATAATTAGCTATGAATCCCTATAAACCAACAAATTTTAGATATTACACTAGATTACTATTTTGATATCATTTATGAGGGAATAATATTATACTATGTTGTTTGTGCATGAGAAATCCAATCTAAAAGATTTAGGAATGAAATTACTTTGAGGAGTGACAAAAAATTATTCTTACGCTTGATCCTTTGTGGGTATATGAATCATTAAAATATAATATTCATGACTTTGAATCATCTAGAGTAAAGATAGACTCATCAAGAAATTCTAAAATGAGAGGATTCTTATCTATGAAAGGCGTGTCTACAAGTTGATCTACCATGGGTTATCCCTTGGTTTCTTTTTTTCTATATATTTTATATCAAATTCACTTGGCAACATAACCCATTTTTCATACAACCCATGATATCTTTTTTTGAAAGAAGATATTTGAGTGGGTCAATCCTAGCGATGAGCTTGATTTAATGACTTGGAGTGTAGTGACATGATTTTTTAGAGATAAAAATCATAACTAGGCATGCATGTTCCATTGAAATATAGGTAAGATCATAGCCCACTAATGTCCTAATGATGTAGTAGACAATTTATTCATGAACCTCTAAATCAAGTTGTGCTAGGAGTGACCACAAGACAACTGATGTTACAAAGATATAAATTAGTAATGTTTTTCCTAGGATTGGTGCCATAAGAACTAATGGTGATGCAAGATAATATTTAATTTTATTGAATTCTTATTGACAATATTTATCTTAGTGAAGGGAATATTTTTTATTTAGGAGGTGATAAAATGGATGACACTTGTCTACTAGCTATGCAATGAACCATCTAATAGACTAAATCTTTCTCTGAAGGTTGTGTAATTATTTGAGATTTTATGGAGGTGGAATCTCTAAGATATTAGTTACTTTGGCTAATTAAATTCTATGTATTTCTCAGAGACAATGAAACCTAAAAGTTTCCCAAATTGAACACCAAAGATACATTTTTTAGGATTGAGGTATAACTTGAGTATTCTCTCAAATGTTCAAATATATTCTCAAGAACTTATGGATAAAATTTTATTATTTTTTAATTAGCCAATATATTATCTATATAATCTTCCATGATGTCATGCAACATATCATAAAAGATGATTGCCATTGTTTTTTGATAGGTAGCTCTTACAATTTTAAGCCCAAATGGTATGATCTAATAATAGAAGGTTCCCTAAGGAGCGGTAAAGGTTGTTTTATGTTAATATTTAGAGGTAATATGAATTTTTTTATATCCAAAAAATCTATTCATAAGGAATATAATCTCATGTCCTATCATAAGATCAATGATCATATATATGCTTGGAAGAGAAGAATCATATTTGGGAAATGCTTTGTAGAAATCTTTAAAATTTGTGCAAACTCTAATTCCTTTTGTTTTCACTAATAGGGACAATTTTTGAGATCCATTTTGTATAATTAATTGTTCTAATAAATCCAACCTCTAACAACTTTTTAATCTCTTTTTTGACTAATAATATAACTTTTAGATGCATCTTATGAACTTTTTTTTCATTAGTTTTGGAATTTGGATGTACCATTAAATGGTGTACAACAAGTGAAGGATATAAAGCTAACATATCATCATAGGACCAACAAAATTATTTATATATTTCTCGAGGATATTAGTGTTGGTTTTTAATTCTTCTATTGATATACTTGCTACTGTACACATCTAAAAATAGTCACGGTTAACCAAACCTGTTAATTAATTAAATATGAATTATTTAATTAATATTCTTAAGTCATCTACATATAAATAAATTTAATTATTTATTTATATTGTTCATTTTTCCAATTCTTCTAGTTTAATTAAATAAATAAGTTTATTTAATTAATGTTATCTTCCTCTTAATTAATTAAATAGATTTCACAATTTACTTATATTAATTATCACAAGTTTAAATTCTAAATTTAAATAATATTCTTCATTTCACATTTAATTAAATATTTTCAATATTTAATTAAAACACTTTCTGAAATTATTCACTTTTCTCACATAATTAAATATTTTCAATATTTAATTAAAAAGCTTTTCATTTCCCACACATAATTAAATATTACCTATTTTTAATTATGGACACATCTTTCATTTGTCTCTTCATTTTCCATCTATCTCTTAAAATTCCATCTTCTTTTCAAATTCTCGATCTCTTGCCATTCATCTTAACAGGTTTGAACTCAACCGTTGATCCTGGCTAATGGGATTCTTGCCTTCAAAAATCTATAAATACAACCCTCTTGTGAGTTGAAAAGGACCTTGAATTCTAGATTTCCATACGTAGTTATTATAGTCGCATTTTAGTTTTATCAAGCATTTCTAGCATCATAGCATTTCAATTTCATAGCTTAACCTTTTAGTCATGCATATGCACTTTCATTAAATCTCATTCTCTTAAGTGATCATTTCAACAAAGCTGTTGTTTGCACAACTGAGAGCCAACATCTTTTATCCAATCCTTGGAGATAGAGGACGATGGGACGAATTTGAAAGAGCTGCTACTATGAGAGTTTGCATTTATGCTTTTTAGATTATCTTTCTTTCAATCTAATGTCTCCTCGGTGTGTTAATTTACTATTTAATTAGTCCACATTCTCTAACACAAATTTTTGGCACCCATCGTGGGGCATTCCCCCGTTTTAATCTTTTATTTGTAGATTTTTCTTACAGGCAACGGACTAGAGTTACGCTTTAGCGCATACGAGTCTTGGTTTAGTGCATCCACGAACTATTTCGGCGCATCCACAAACTATTTTGGCGCATCCAGGGATTGTTTCGATGCATCCAGGGACTGTTTCGGCGCATCCATGGACTATTTTCGTGCATCCAGGGACTGTTTTCATGCATCCAGGGACTATTTTCACACATCCATGATTTTAAAGGACCATGGAGCATGAAAATGAAAGAAAAATCATTATCACATGATTGTAACAAGTGTTTTTAAACACTTTAGAAGCAATTATAATCGCATTCTTAAATTGTTGTCAGCATCTGATGCGACCACGGCCAGAGGTTTTATTGATGTATGGGGAACAAAATGAAGCAATCCTAGGATAGAAATTTAAAATCTAGAATATATCAATCCTAGGATAGTCACCACATACTATTTTTGCAATTAAAATGAACTCCATGCCTATTGTGAAGCAACATCTTCACTTAGTTTAAATCATTGTCATTTGGTGCTATAAAAAGAACATTGTTTGCTTTGTTTGTGGCAATAGGTCTATGATCTCCCCTTAATGGGGTGACCAAAATACCAAACTGCCTTTTCATTTTCATGCAATTTTTACAATTTCTTACATCCTTTAGAAGGCATGCCGTAGTGGGAAAAAGTACTCACCCTATGGTAACGACCTAAGTGGGAACAACCAAAGCCAAGTTTTCCAACCCATTATAATCACAAGCAAATTCGGGGAAAGTCTGCAATTCGACGACAGTGTGCAAGATAACCATCCCCAAAACCTTTGTTCTAAAGTTTGGGAGGTCTCCTGAGGGAGTTTATCTGTTGCCATGCCGAACGGAAACCTTGACTACAAACCATAGTGTAGAAAGCCAGCTGAGTCAGTAACCAAACATCATTTTAATCACAGTGCAAGGGGAGGGAAGAATCTGCCCCCAAGACACTCACCATATAATCGCCATGGATTGTTTGCTCAGGGGATTGGGTATCCACTTCCATCACCTTGAGTACGCACCTGGAAAAGACAAAAACATGGGTGCCCTCTAGGGGGTGACATGGCTATGTGAGTTGACACAATTTCAAATTGTGGGCTATGATTTCTATGATGACCTATTTGACAACTAAGAGTGAGACTGCTCGGAATGCCTATTTTGTTCAAAACCTATGAAAATCTCAAGAACATACACTCAATGTTTTAGATTTTGTGTCTTTAAAAATAATTGTCTTCCTATTGCATGCTGTGTTTTCAAAACATTAATTCAGATAAGATCATCCAGAAAAAACAAGAATTTGGCAAATCAAACCGTGAAATTTATGTTAAGCGATTGGAAATAGAGCAAAACTTGGAAACATTAGGCTTTTGCAAAATCCTTATTTTCACAAACTACGATCAAAACATCACAAAGTGCAACATCACCTTTATTTCTGATTTCTAGTTTAATTCCCACAATAGGATCATCATCCTTCCAACCAGGGAATCACAAGCTAAAAATTAGAAATTTCTTTAGTCATAGAATTCTCATTCTATTCAGACTAAGATATCCCACAAATTGCACTATCTCATTTTGTGATCAAAGTTAGTTGAAATTTGGTGTAAGCATATGCCTATTTCCAAAAAGTCCTGAAAACAAAGAAGACAATAGAAGAGATCCACTTTAAAACATGGGTGATAGGGAAGAAAATCTTGTTCATAGGCTTTATGGAAATGGTTCAAATCAAGAGATAACAGAAGAAATGCTTCAAGAAGCTGAACAAGATCCATAGTTTCTCTTAACTATGGAAAAGATCTTAGAGCAAAATAAAGAAGGATACTTTCTTTTATTGGAAAACCAAGGTGCCAAATTGCCCTCTGACTACAATATGGAGAAAATTAAAGAGAATCCTGAAAAGAAGGAAACTCCCTTAAACGATCTTAGTACTCTTACCCAACAAGTCAGAGCACTCCAAAGGCAAATCA
Organism: Sequoiadendron giganteum; assembly: GCA_007115665.2. Lineage (NCBI taxonomy): Eukaryota > Viridiplantae > Streptophyta > Pinopsida > Cupressales > Cupressaceae > Sequoiadendron > Sequoiadendron giganteum. The sequence goes on along the minus strand of CM021108.1, from coordinate 437,464,596 downwards.
AGGAAATAAAAGGGGGCACAACTAAAAATTCCTTCAATGGAAATATGAACGTGACCTTTTCTCCTCCAAAAACAACATCAACCAAATTCAATGTTTTTGAATTTTTGCAAAGGTTAAAGGGGAAGCCCAAATCTAAGCCATCAAATAACATTGACCAATCTTGTCATGCCATGCATTTATCTTCATCCCCCATAATTCAAAATGAACCTCATGGTTCTTCCACCCAATTCAATGATCCTATTCAATCACCTTCTTCTATCATATCCTCTACATCCAATGATTCATTTCAATCTACACATCTCGATCAAAAAATTATCTCCCCTCCATCCCATGATACCAAAATTCTACAAACCCTTCCAATCTTTGATCAAGATCCCATATCTCAAGAATCATATGGTGATCCCCTCCTTTCATTATTCACCCATGATAATCCTCTTCAATCTCAAGAACAAAATATTCTTCCAAGTCCTCCCTCCACCCCATCTTATGAATCCATACCCTCTCATGACTCAATCACATCCTAGGAGCATGACAATTCTTCCATCCTATCCAAAGATTCCCTTTCATCTAATGATCAAGCTACTCCATCTCTTTCATCTAATTATTATTTTCCAAGTCAAGATCAAACTATCCCATCATCTGCATGTCAAGGGCTCATCACACCTCTTCAAGAAATGCCAACATCATTTGATCATATGGTTGAAAAAATTGGCAATTTCTCCACCATAACTGTTGGAGACAATGATCAAAATCAATCCATCAATGAGCACTGTGAAGATATGTCTACCCCATCTAGTGATCAAATCAACATTCATCAAGATCCATTTTTTAGTTATGATCAAGACCCCTCCTACAAATATCTATTTCAAGGAGTGTTGACGATATTTGATCCTATTGACATAATCCATGATCCATTAACCAATGATCGTATTGAAAATGTCTCTACAATGCCTAATAAGTTAGAGGACATATCTCAAGAACATATTTCAAATCATGATCAACAGCTATCACCAAGGTCTAGTAGTGGTCCCTCCCGAGGCATATTGACATCCTTCAATCTCACGGTTGTGAACAGGGAAAGAATCCTCAACTCACCATTTGATCCAAGTCCACTCAAAGATCAAGAGGATATTGAGCCACTTCCCATGCCTTATGACGATGTCCAAAAACCCTTTGAAAGAAATCCATCCTTTGAAATCGACCCATGTCAAGAATTTGATCCAAAACATGTTGAAAGTAGTTCCAGAATTAGTCAAGATCAAGGATTCATATCTCTGAGATACTACAATAATCTAATGGGCACTCTCCTATCTATACAAGATATTGCAAATGATGATCATATCCATATAGCACATACTCCTCCATCTACCCATAATATGCTTTCTTTGGATGGACACATAGATGATCGTCATTCAAAACAAGAGTCTCATACTCTTACCAAGGAACAAGAGTCTCTTACTCTTAACATTTATACACATGGTCAAAATATAGAGAAATCTATAGACATGTCAAAAATGGGTCATGAAGAAGGCTTCTACAAAAGTTGTGAATCAGAAGCATAATGTGAAAGCATATCAAGAATGAATCATGAGGAACACTTTTACAAGGACAGTGAAGCATCAACACCTCTTGAAGGAGAATTACAATCCGATATCTCACAAGATCAAGATAAACATACCAATCAGGCATTCATCCCACTTATGGAAGATCCTATCACTTATAAACTTGGATCACTCACCTTTGTAAGGGAAAATTATCTTATCAATAAAGAAGTTGTCACTTTTGAAGATCCACCACAAAGTAGAGAAGGATTAGCACCTTGTTTCCAAGGTAAATCATATCCTATTGCAAATAGTTTTTTTCAGATGAATTATCAAAACAGAGGATTAGGCCTACATGAACAAGGTATCCTAGAACCAGTGCAGATTATTGGAAATCCTAAGCATCAAGGCCTTGATTATTCAAAAATCAAGGGATCTCAACATATTAGTAATACTTTCATAAAATTGGGGGCAACTTTGTCTCAAGCAAATGTCAACATAGAGGGCACGAAGAATCTTTATGATGAAACCAATGCCAATACTACAACCAGCCATGTCATAAATATTCATCCACCCATCACCCCATCCACAAATTGGGACCAACGTCAAAAGAAAGACTTGAATCAAAAAATGAAGAACGTTATCAAAGCAAAAGAAGCTAAGAATCATATCAGGCAAATCAAATACACTTGGATACCAAAAAATACAAAGAAAGATTATCCCTATCAAACTCCATCAGTCAAAGAAACTATGGGGAAAAATTAAAAAGGGGCAAGTATCCATCAAAGATGTCCACAAAGGAAAAACAAGCTTCTCAAGCAACATACAAAGTGTATCAAGCAGTTGGTCCTAATTCCATGCACACTTCCATATCCACTCATCACTGCTCATCTTCCCAAGTTTGGAGAGTCAAAGGTTCCAAACTTTCAACTAATCCACCTTTTATTCCTAAATGCACTCCATCCATGCCTCCACGCATGATATCCAATTCTTTCATTGACCATGTGTTGGCAACAACCGTTCATCATAAGGATTCAAAAGGCACTCTATCATGATGTGCGCACAAAGATGAAGTTAACTCCAGTATCAACAAAGCAGATCAGGGATCTCAAAAGTTGCATTCAAGTGCACGTATCTTGGCAAAGCAGCTTCTTCAAGCAGGATATCGATGGCACATTATGAATAGAAGCATCAACATCAACACCACCAGGTGGTTCAACATCAACTTAAAATCTCTCAGAAATTACAAAAAAATAAAAAAATAAAAAAAAAAATGGATTGGAAACAGTAAAGAGAAAAATCGTCCTCTAGCGAAAACCATTTCGATGGCGCTTTGGACAGGTACCATGATGAAAACCTGGAAAACAGGCATCATGTGTAGAATCGAACATCTACGTGCGCCAATTCAGGAGAAAGCATCTTATCGCATCCATAATAAAGCCAACATTCCATCCATATCATCTGTTCATCCATGAACTGTTTATCTAGCCCATTACCATCTATTTACATTATCTTGATCTCAAAAAATTTTGGTAAACACTTTACACTTGTTTATGGTAAACATCTTGACATGGGTCATTTTCATTGATCCTATCCAATCCAAACATTATCTGAGCCTTGAAGCATTATCCGAATGAGCATTCCTTTGTTCGAACACCTTATCTTGTCACAAGATAATCCTTGGCATCCTTTGCATGCTTACAGTATCTTTCCATACACCTATTCAAGAATCCACCCATGGCGTTCAAACATTGCTAGACACTTGGGGGTAGATGTTTACATCTTGCTTCAGAATGAATCTTGATATATATCCTCCAACTTATGTGGTGATCTGAACATTGGAAGACGTAAAATCAAATTGGTCAAGCATTTGCGAGCCAAAAGATCCAAATCACTAGCCCATGGCATATTTTGACAGGAAGACGCTCCTTATCAAGCTTTATCTTTCGTCGAACATCAATCTGAACAATTCATATCAGTCACATCTAACTTGCATGTCAGTGTCACATCAAATCATCAAAATAATTTTGTTCCAAATCAAGCTTCATCAATCTTGATCAATCGAATCCAATCAATTATCACCTTGTTTGACTTAACACACTTAGTCAAACTACCATCTTGTGAACGAGTTTACTCTAGGATAACACAACTTCCTTGGGTTTACAAGTTCATTATCATCTTTGTTTGGCTCAACACACTTAGTCAAACTATCAATCCATCAATCTGATCAATCAACCTTAGCTTGGTTTTCAACAAAATCTCAAAACAGAGCACTGATATCGTCATGCAGTTCGCCTCTGGGAGTTTTCTTTTTTTAGCAGGTAGTCGGCAACATATGTCTAGAATCAAAATATCAGAAGCCACAAAATTTGTCCAATTAGACTGAGCCTACATGACTATTTTGTCAGATGTTTAAAACAAATTGGATGATCTTAATTTGAATAAAATAAATGATAAACTTAACGCAAATAAGTTGCAAATTGTTGTTTTGATACTTGATGACATCATATCTTTGGAGTGATTCAATGATGTATTGAACTAGAATCACAAGGAAGAAGTATGATTTTTCTTTGCTTGTTATCTATAAGCTAATCATTAGTATTGTGCAAATTTGTTGTGGGACATGCTCTACAACGTATCATTGATGACATTTTAGAATTTGCATAAGAAAATGGTTAACTTTTGTCTATTTATGCAAGCAATACTCAGGTCATCTTGGTTCAATTATAGCTCGATGCTTGTATTAACTTGCTACATCAAACATTATGAAAGAAGTACTCAGGTCATCATTGGTGCTAACATACTCGTTGATGCTTGTACTAACTTCCAACATATCAAAAGGCTCAATGATGAAACGTAAAGCATAAAGCAGCTCACAAAATGACAACTTTGCATTTTAGTTTGCATATTAGATAGATTGCATCCATATTAGTTTGTGCATAATCATTATCATATCCATCACATCTCATCTGCATAATCTCAATCAATCTATCCTATCATTCTTATCAGTTATCATCAATCAATCATCACAAATTCACTATCACATGCTGAATCAATCGAAAAGCATCATCAATCGGGGCAAAATAAAAGTTCTTCATCTTCATATTAATCTTTCAATAGGGGTTTTCATCAAATCATCTTTATCGGTCGATGAATTAGATAGAAAATCAGTAAAAAGATTTCAAAAATCATCTTTATCTGATTCATCTCTCGAGGGGGCATATAGCATTGGTAATTTCTAAAATTCTAGTTCAAAATTCTTTGAAGCAATGCGTAAAACACATCACTGCAAAGAGGGGCAAAATGTACACATCTAAAAATGGTCACGGTTAACCAAACTTGTTAATTAATTAAATATGAATTATTTAATTAATATTCTTAAGTCATCTACATATAAATAAATTTAATTATTTATATTGTTCATTTTTCTAATTCTTCTAGTTTAATTAAATAAATAAGTTTATTTAATTAATGCTATCTTCCTCTTAATTAATTAAATAGATTTCACAATTTATTTATATTAATTATCACAAGTTTAAATTCTAAATTTAAATAATATTCTTCATTTCACATTTAATTAAATATTTTCAATATTTAATTAAAACACTTTCTGAAATTATTCACTTTTCTCACATAATTAAATATTTTCAATATTTAATTAAAAAGATTTTCATTTCCTACACATAATTAAATATTACCTATTTTTAATTATGGACACATCTTTCATTTGTCTCTTCATTTTCCATCTGTCTCTTAAAATTCCATCTTCTTTTCAAATTCTCGATCTCTTGCCATTCATCTTAACAAGTTTGAACTCAACCGTTGATCCTGGCTAATGGGATTTTTTCCTTCAAAAATCTATAAATACAGCCCTCTTGTGAGTTGAAAAGGACCTTGAATTCTAGATTTCCATACGTAGTTATTATAGTTGCATTTTAGTTTTATCAAGCATTTCTAGCATCATAGCATTTCAATTTCATAGCTTAATCTTTTAGTCATGCATATGCACTTTCATTAAATCTCATTCTCTTAAGTGATCATTTCAACAAAGTTGTTGTTTGCACAACTGAGAACCAGCATCTTTTATCCAATCCTTGGAGATAGAGGACAATGGGACGAATTTGAAAGAGCTGCTACTATGAGAGTTTGCATTTATGCTTTTTAGATTAGCTTTCTTTCAATCTAATGTCTCCTTGGTGTGTTAATTTTCTATTTAATTAGTCCACATTCTCTAACACACAGCTACTGTAAAGAAGCTAAGGTAGCATAACAACTTCCCACACTAATATTGAGAGGAGGGTTATACAAAAAAAATAGATCTAAACTGTTACAAAAACATAAACAAAAATAAACATAAATAACATGCATATCAAAACACAATTATTTATGTGGGGAAAACTCTTTCGAAAGAAAAACCCCACACTCCAAAAGTCGCCCAATATATTATTCAAAACTCAACAAGATTATAATATAGTTGTAGAGAAATATTTCTCACAAGAGTACTACCAACCAAATATCCAAAGGAAACTCAATAGCTATATGACTCTTTAAAACAACCTCCATCTCATGCACCCAATATATAGGAGAAATAATACAAGAAACCATCAAACAGTATTACAAAACCATGAGCTAAAACCACCTTAAAAATGCCATCCATCCTTATTTCAAATATCAGATGCCTATGATGTGTCAATAAATATACCACTATATGTAACTCCCCATTTACAACTCATTTATGTGTCCAACACATTTTTACATCTCCCATTTTAGGAGACCCAACTTTTGGAGGCCATAAATTTTGATTTGGGTGTTCGATTGATGAACCGTTTGAACCATCAAAAAACTCATGAAGCACTTTATCATGATCTTACAACAAATCTTTACAAGCATTCTTATTTATCCAATCCAAATATTTGGGGAAATTTTTCATCAACTTGTGCTCAAATGTAAACTTACTATAAATATTAACCTTATGCATTACAAGATTGAGACACCATTTTCCTAAAAACTACAAGATCGATGAATTTTGGATCAATATCAGTTAACCTCTTGTTATTCTTCTACCAAGACTGATGATCAATCGTACTAATATAAATATGTCAAGGGAAGGTCAAGTTCCTCGTCTATTGATTCCTTAGAGAGGTTTGTATCAATAGATACATCATTTTTTTCTCTTTTGTGTTTGATGGCACCTTAAAGAGATTTTCACTAAGGGACTATATTTTCTATTTTCTATTTTTTATTTTTTTTATTTTTTGGACTAAGGAACTCAACCTATTCCCCAAAATAATTTATTGTGTAAATATCTATTTGAAAGCCCTTTGTGGTCACTTCTAGTGATCACATCATGGATTCTCATCATTTAAACTAAATCTTCACCATTTTCAAATATGTCTAAAGAAATGGGCTCTTGTTGGTCCAAATCAATGAGCTCTCTATGGATGAGAGGGAGATTAATGTATTTTGTAGAAATAGGGGTAATGGTGAAAATTTAATATTCAATAATGGAAGTGAGAATGAAAATTATCATGTCTTGGAAGAGGACAAAAAAATTAACGAAGGAATCTTCAATTATTTATTGTACTTTGATATGTTTAACCATGAGAAAGGATCCCACAATGTATAATATTTCATTGGTATCATTGGATTCTTCAATTAATAACATGTGTCATAAGACAACTTTTTAATAGTTAACATTGATGGTAAGTGGCTCAATGATTAATTTTTCATGGCATCCTTGTGAGACCCCACCCTTCTATGATCCTATTGAGTCTATGTATATTTGATGGTTCTTTGCCAATATTTTATATGCCTCTAAGTTTGGATACTATATTTGAGTTTATGAGTGATGTTCATTTCCATACATCAATGATGTTCCTATGCTTGAATATTATTGGATAAGGTTAAGTGAATAATTCTCTCTATCTAATGGTTATTATTTTTTCTTTGTGATAACCAACTGTACATTTTTTTGTTTGATTATGTAAGTATGTTTTGAACAAGATGTTCAATCATGACGGGTTAATGGTTATTTAGTTTTTAGTAGCAACATTATGTATATCAGATGTATTAAGTTATAGCGGTTGTTGAGATGATTTCTTAGATGATACATATTTATTTTCTCATGGATGGGATTTGGATATACTTGTGGATGTTAGATTTTATTTTTTCTTGGTAAAAGGCATAGGGCCTATATATATTATATTATATTTATAGAAATATGTATATATGGATCAATAAAATAGGTAGAAGAACTAGAGTAGTTCATATATTTCAATCTACTTTTCCTATTGCCTAGACATCGACCAGCCTCAAAAAATTCATGCGAACTATAACCAAAAGAGCCCAACATATGATTTCTAGCTATTTCATAGTTCGACTATAACCAATGAACAAAAAAATTGGAACACGATTCAAAGGAAACACTATATTCAAAAAATTGTCAACTTTGGGAAAACCAAGCAGCTACTCCTCCATGCAATCTACCTCCTGAACTAAATTCTCATCTTGGTCTTCCAGTGCCTCTTGCGAGCGCTTATCCTATGCAAAAAATTCAACACCAAACTGGGGTTCCTTTCCATTGTTTTCATCTTGTAGAACTTGTTCGCTTGCCACATAACCAAACAATGAGCTAGCAACATTACCCTCTACAAATTGAAACCCCATTAGAGAACCAACCACATTTCCTTCTACAAATTTATTCCCAATTGATATTCCTGTAACATCAGTATTCTCAACTGGCAGTGGCTTAACCTCCTCTTTCCCTAGAGCCGGTGATGGAGCACCTTCATCTAAAGCAACATAGCCTAAATTCCTTGGTGGGTGGGGGTTATGATCATGAAGAAAATAAATGGCATAATACTTCTTAATGTCAAAGCTGATTGTAGCACACATCTTTGTCAAATTCCTTCTTAGTGCTTTGAGAAGAATGTTGTCATTTCTGAACTGCAGATCTAACCTTAAGGCTTCAAATATTTTTGCAAAACCCATCCTATTTTTGACATATTCTCTTGGAAATAGATCACCCAAATATGCATCCCCAACAAAGATATTATACCCTTGAACAACTTATAATAATGCATCAACATCTAGAATTTGGGGCCTAACAAACTTATTAACAATAAATTCTAGCTCTACCAGTGATTGGAGATCCAAGATATTTGATAAAAACATAGAAAGAACCCGAGAAGAGAAGATTAAGCGTCGAGCTCTAGGACTCGTCAATTCAAAACCAAGCACTAATCATACTGATTCCTCCACCCTCAGGCAGTCAACATGAAAAATCACCGCCAAATTCCAATGTGTGAGATTATTTTCAAACGATCATTCTCATGCTTTCACTGGGTAGCTCACTCTAAAATTCCATGGTTGGGACAACATTCTGGCAGAATTGAAAACACTAAACTTGCAAAACATTGACCACAAACTATTGATGGATATAAATGAAATATCACATTGTTCACCTCCTTTTAAATCCATTATGTATTGACATATTGTAATCATGGCGGGCTAAAAACAAAAAAATGACAAACACCATTGAATCATGTTGGCTCATGTGAAATGACCTACTGCGTAGAGCTAATTAATGGCCCAAACAACAAAAATAATTTTTATGTACCTGCAAAACTAAAAAATGTAAAGAAAGCCCGAGAGCGATGAACAATTGTCCATGCTAATGCAATGTGTGGTAATCCCATATCCCACCCTCCATGTGATTAGTTAAAACCAACTTGGGAGTTGTAAATTCTAAACATCATTATGCGTTATGCTTAGCCGCCAACTTGGATATTTTGGGGATAAAACCAACTTGATGGGACATCTCATGCGTCTGAGTTTGCAAAGCCCACCACAACATATCATTAGATTACCCACTCAGATATTTGTTGCCATGTTAGATAATATATCTTCCAATGTCGAAGATGACTCATATGTGATTAATATGTCTTACAAAGTCCACCTTATTCAACATCCACTACCCAAATTTTAGACATACACACCATTGAAAATTTCTTCAATGGAAGAATAAACTAAGAACACTTATTCATACCATTTAAAGTCATGATACTTAATCCAAAGAGGAACACTCTACTACCAGAATGACTTGAATATGGGGAAAATCAGATAGATCATCATGATTTTTAAAGAATACTTGCTCTTGCTGATCACAGGCCATATTGGCCAACCCATATGCTAACCTATTGCCTTCCCTATATGTATGAGTTAAGTAGACGTCTTCAAAATTTCCCAAGCTATCCCATATTTTCTACAGAATGCATCCTATTTTCTAGTTGCAAGTACTCTTTGTTATACATGCATTGATTAGATTAAGAGAATCATCTTATACATCTAGATTAGTTATTTTGATGTCCTTTACCAATGGGATACCTGATAATAATGCTTGTACTTATTCCATATTATTTGTACAAGAGTTCAAATGTAATGATTTAGCTGTTAATAGCGAGCCAGACACATCCCTAATGCAACAACCCACACCAAATACCCCAAGGTTTCCACGTGAAGCTCCATCAAAGTTAAGCTTATAGAAACGAGAACTTGGTGGCATCCATTTCACCTTAGTTCTATCCACTTTGACTGACTGCATTTTAATGTGTAACCTCTCGAATTGGTAAAACAATGTGTTTCCAATGATTTAGAATAAAATTATCCCAGTTGGAGTGTAATGATGATACTGATTTAAAATTTCTGACATATGAGCTACAAACTTCTGAAATTGACTTCTCTAATTTCTCTTTGATTCTCTGAATTGAGACAACTTGACTTTTGAAAATGCATCTATTCCTTTCCAACCAAATTGACCAGATTACCAAGATAGGAGTAACTAATTAGATGCATGAAAACAATACAAATTTATATAGAAATGGCCAACTAGTAGACATGTTTCACAGAGAGCTAGGAAAAGGGAAAGAAACATTCAATTTTCCCATAATGAAATTCCATGTTTCATGAGCTACTAGTGAAGAGACAAACAAATGATCAACTGATTCATCTTCCTTTTTGTAGAATACACATTGAAATACTTGTGTAATTCCAAATTTCTCCAACTGGTCACTTGTAAGAATCATTTTCTTCAAGGCTAGCCAAGCAAATCCACCCGCCTTTGGCAACTGTGATGAATTCCAACAAAAGGAAAAAGCTCTATGGGACTAAAATTGAGATGCCTGAGCAATGATTGACTTGTACCCTTTCTTTACTATATATGCACCATTCTTAGAGGTCGACCACACCAATTTATCTGGAGAGTTAGAGAGATATACATTTTTGTTCTTCAAAATATCTGACAATATTCTCTTTTGAGTATCTGGTGCAGGGGTATTTGTGAAGTCCTTCCACTTCACCAAACATGTGATGGAGTCAGAAGAATCAACATAGTCTTTTAAAGACTCTCCCCACATTTGAGAAAGAACATCTTTAGCTATCTGCAAATCCTGGTTCAATCTAAGAGGTGGCAAACCATTCCAAGAGTCTTTCCAAAATAGAGCTTGATGACCATTATGGACCTCCCATGAGAGAAAAGGATTAATAACATCTCAAAAAGCCAGAATGAAGTTCCACATGGTAGACCCTCCTATCGGATTAGAAATTATAAACATCCTAGATGGATTATCATTGTCCAAGTATTTTCTTTGCATCAACTTACACCATTTGAGATCCGGTCTAGAATACATTCTCCAAACCAATTTTGATCCCAACGTCATATTTCTTGCAGATAAATTGTGAAAACCTACCCCTCCACCTGACTTATCAAAACACATACTTTCCAAAGATACTAGGGGGATATTTTTTTATCATGAAGATTTCCTTTCCCCAAAAACTCTCTTATAAGCTTTTCAATTTGATGAATTATACTTTTTGGGGCTTGCAAACTGCCAAAAACAAATTTGGAACAGAGGATAGAACAGACTTAACAAGTAATTTTTTTTCCAAATAGCGTAAACCATCTTTCTTTCCAAGAAATTATTCTTGATCTAATTCTATCTAATATCTTATTCCAAAACAAAGACTTATTAGAGCCCATAAAGAAGGGTATGGCCAGATATGAACAAGGAAGCTCTGCTCTTTGGAAACCTAAAATTGAAATCAACTTCCTTTCTATCATTGCTTTGGTATTAAAAACATATGCCTTAGACTTGGTTGCATTAATTTTCTATCATGATTCCATGGAATACTTATCCAACAAGGATTTAACCTGCCTTGCTTCTGTCAAAGATGCCTTCCCAATTAGCAATGCATCGTCTGCAAATAGTGAATGAGTAGTTGTTATACTTGTGTTTAAGATTACAACCCCCTACCATAGAACTTGTAAGTGATCTTTTTGGATTGATCTGCTAAGAGCTTCCACCGTGAGAATGAAAAGCATAGGAGATAGCGGGTCCCCTTTCTAGACTCCCTAAGAAGATCCAAAGAAACCCACTAGAGACCCATTGATAATTACTAAAAAAATTGCCCCAGATAGACAAGATAGAATCCACTTGCACCATTTGTTATTGAATCCAAAAAATTTAAGCACCTGAATTAGGAATTCCCAACACACTTTGTCATATGCCTTCATCATATCCAACTTTATGATAAATGATGGGATTTTAGATGTTTGGGTAGAGTGCCAAACCTCATGAGCCACAATGAAACCTTCTATTATTTCCCTTCCTATAAAAAAGCCACCTTGCTCTGGTAATACTAGCTTGGATATGAGAGGTTGAAGTCAAAGATAGATCACTTTAGTGAAAATTTTGTACACTATATTGCATAAGGAAATAGGTCTAAAATCAACATAAGACTTTGGGTTCTTTACTTTTGGGATTAAGGAAATGTGTGTCATATTAAATTGTTTTAGCACTTTCCTAGTCCTCCTTGATTTTTCTAATGCAATGAACACATCAATTCCAAAAAAATCCCAACATTTTTGGAAGAACAAGATAGTAAACCCATCTGATCTAGCAGCTTTATTGGCCTACATAGAGAATACTACACCTCTTACTTCTTCCAATGTTAAGGGTTTCAAAAGATTCTCATTCTCCTCCCTTGAGACCAAAGAAGGTATAGATTCCAATAAGTCACTTGTATCACTAAGGGGAATTGAATAATTATTGCTTGGGGCTAACAATAAAGATTAAAAAAACCTTATGGCTTCTTGTTGAATCTTATCCTCTTTTACTAAGATTTGGCCTATCACTAATTCTTTGATTCTGAAAAATGGAGTTATGTGCCTATTTTATCTCGTAGAAGCATGAAAAAACTTAGTATTTCTATCACCTTCCTTCAACCACAACTCCTGGTAATTCTACTTCCAATATATTTCTTCTCTAGCAACTAACTATGTCCATTCTTCTTGTAAAGACTTTTTCTTGTCATACAATTTTTCATCTAGTCCTTTGCTAATGATCTTATCATTTATATCTGATAATTCCTTGAACACCCTTTCCTTTTGTTCAAAAAAATTTTTGAAAACATTCACATTCTAGAACCTGGTCTTCTTTTTAATATACTTCATCTTATGAGCTAATTGAAACATCCTTCACCCTATGATAAATGGAACAAAATTCCACCATTGATTCAGTAGGGGCATGAACTAAGGATGTCAAAGCCACATCCTTTCAAACTTAAAAGATGGCCTCTGACACTTAATCTGATTCCATGTTTCTATGGTCAAGGAAATGGAAAAATGATCTGAATGGGATACTGGCAGAACTTTTGACTCCAATGACTTCCCATTGCCATGCCAATTGGGTGAAACAAGAAATTTGTCTAGCCTCTCTGCTATCTGCAAAAACCTCTTTCTCCTATTTGTCCATGTGAACTAACCCTTTATAGGTACAACATCCGATAGAGCATTATTAGAAATGAAGGTCACAAAATCCTCTATAGCTTTTGGAGGAGGTATAATACCACCTTTTTTCTCATATATGCTAGCTATAGCATTAAAGTCTCCAGTAAAAATTACCTTATCCATTCTTATTTCATACAAGATGCTCATTAATGACACCCAAAGATGCTTTTTATCTGCCATGGCCATTGGGTCATAAACATTTACCAACCAGAAGGAGTCAAATTCATAAACTTTAAACATCTACCAATGTTTTTCATTGTTTTTTTCTCAACTTGTACATGTTTGGCCTCCCAAAAAATAGTCATACCCCCTGATGCCCCTTGAGTAGGTGTATGAAAGGATTTCCATTTTCTCCATTTCTGTATTGACAAAAGATAATTTTGGTCTGATGTTTTGGTCTGTTGCAACATGATTATTTCTACTCCACAAGAATCTAGTTGTTGCTTGATCAGAGCTCTCTTGTCAGAGGCATTAATTCCCTTGACATTCCATGAAAAAATCTTCATTGGTATCAAGGAGAGAAACATGCTCTCCTCAAATGTTTGGTTGTGGATAATGTCATTGTGTTATCTAGAGTTTCCTGGACTCATGCTGCTATTTCCTCTTTTAGTTTTTTCATGTGTGATTTTCTCCCCCTTTTACCCGAAGTCTTAGCTTGAGCCAATTGAGTGTTGGGATTTTGAAAGATTCCCAAAGTTTGAGAATAGTTAAAACTTCCTTATTTCATATCTTGTTTCTCTAGAGGGTGTTCATCATTTACCAGTACTTGCTACATATATTGTGGGCTTTGAGAGAACATCATATCTCCTTCCCCAACTTCTTCCAAGCCACAAATTTTGTTCAAGTCTTTTAGAGGAGATGTGTTATTGAAGTCATGATTTTCTTTAAGGATTTCACTTGCAATCCATTTAATCATTTTAGTGCCCTCAGAAGCTATAATTCTATATGTTAGCTCCTCCACATGGCCTTCAACAAGTAAATTATCAAAAGAATCAAGCTTTGGTTCTTCCTCCTCAACAAGATCTAACATCTTTGAACCTATGAAGCTGCTACTACAAACTTGTTCCCTTTGTTTATAAGATATCTAGTTCTTATCAAACATAAGGGTTTTAACTATAACATCCATTTGTTGTTTAGTTACACAAGAAAAAGTAGGGGAGAAATAGGAAATTGATAGAAAGTTTTTTAAAAATTCTAGCAGAATTATTGTAATTCTTGAATGATTGCCTGAACCCCATTTTGCTAATTGCGTAGTGTTGGAAAATGTGTCTCAACTTGCTAGCTTGAACCTCTATTAAGGACTTGACGTTTTTACCTTATGTTCATGACTTTTTCGCTATACCACAGAGCCCTTCCTTCTCCTTGGCAGTAGCACCCTTGGCTTCATCAGAAGAATGATCGCACATCGGTGAGTGACAATGTGTTGTCTCACTGATATGCCGATATGGAATAAACACTGGATCGGTGTGACTTGGGGTTATCGGTGGAAATTTTCACCGCTACGCTGATGGATTGATGCCAGATGGAAGTGACTTGGATTTTGAAGGTAGCGAGGACCATAATAGAGTGTATCAGTTAAGGTGATCTTGATCTATAGTTGTGATGTGTTTAATCCAATGGTGATCATTCTATTCCGTGCTCTTTTGTAGTAAGAATCGACAAACTCTTATGAAGCAAGTACAATTGACTGAGCATTTGACACTTGTCGACTTAATCACGGTGCTCGCTAGTCTTGTCCCTCTTGTGGTGGGTCTCGAGTGACTCATGAGGGGTGTGCAGGATTTGAACACATGTCATTGTGTTAATTATTTTTAGGAGACTAATTGGGGATATTGTAGATTCCTCTTTTGATTCTCCTAAACTTCACAAGCAGTGTACGCGTGTCTTGGTGGACACTGGCCATGACAAGCAGAATATGAAGGGGGAAATGCATGGACCTGTTGATTGTTGATGTGTGCACCATTTAGTGGAGGTTTCTAACTTGGACAAAGTTTGTTTAGATTCCTAAGAAGTTTTGACGGTTAGTCTATAGGGGAAGTTGAATCGAACCAGTTGTGCAAAGAACGAATCGATCTTGTTGTTGCTATGCATTGCAATGAAGAGGAACTATTAGAGGTTTAATGGATGTATCATTGATGTGTGATAAGTTTGTGAATATCATTGTATACTGAGATGAGAAGCATTGTAACAGTGTTATTCGGTCTAAGGTTGATCAAGGAAATTTTCTGATGTAGTAATTGTCACCTATGAAGGAGAGATTGAAACTTGTATGTAAATTATTTTTCTATAATACAAGAGTTCTTCTTTCATGTGGCATTTTTTTCTCTCGTAAGGGTTTTCCCACGTAAATCTGGTGTCAATTATGTTTGAAATGTATATATCAATTATTTTATTTCTTTCGTATGCATCTTAGTGAAATGTAATTGCAAAGTTTAAAAGGCATATCTCTTTCTCCTCTTAGTTTTGACATTCGGAAAAGTTTTTTCCACAATCGAATTTTTCCTAACAAGTGGTATCAGAGCTTGGCCAGTTGTGTTATCCTTGTGTGTAGGTTGGATTTTTTTGTCAATTTCTGTTAAGTGGGAGTTTTGTAGAAGTCTTGAATTTGTCTAATTATAGATTGAGATGGCAATGACAAGTACGTCTAGAAGAATTGATATTGAGAAATTCAATGGCATCAGTTTTGAGTTGTGGAAGCTCAAAATGGAAGATCTATTGGTTGACCATGATATTTGGGTTGTTGTGTCTGGAACGAAACCTATAGGCATGAAGCAAGAATATTGGGACCTCGCAAATCAAAAAGAAAAAGGGTTGATAAGACACTGTTTGGCAGATTCATTTCTTCTAAATATTCATGAAGAGAAGACCACATCTTCTTTATGGAAAATATTGGGAGATATTTATCAAGGCAAGTCCTTGGTGGATAAGTTGTTTTTGAGGAAGAATTTGTACTCTTTGAAAATGAAGGGAGGAACATCTATTACTGATCATTTAAATACCTTTAACATGTTGATCGCTCAGTTAACATTTGTAGGTGTGAATATTGATGAAGAAGATCGTTGTATGCTCTTTTTCTGTTCTTTTTCGGATTCATGGGATCACTTGGTGATGGCGATTGGGAGCACGACAACCACTTTCAAGATGGAAGATGTGGTTGTTTCTTTGTTATCAGAAAAGATGAGAAGTAAGTCTTCTGAGATGGCAAAGGAGGCTCTGGCTGTTCAAGGTAGATCGAAATAAAAAGGCAAGAAGAAGGACAAGAAGTCCAAATCAAAATCAAAAGGGAGATCAAAGTCTCCTAGAAAGAAGTCGAAGGTAAAGTTCTGGAATTGTGGGCAGCCTGGTCATGTGCGAAGGGATTGCAAAGAGGAGAAAAATAAGAAAAAAAATTCTTCTGACAATGATTCTTCTCAGAGCGATGCAGATGCCCTCATTGCACCCTTGGCAACTTAGGCATCAAATGATGTCTGGCTGATTGGTTCTAGAGCATCCTTCCACATGAAATCTCAAAAAGACTAGTTCACAAAGTATGAAGAATATGATGGTGGAAAGATGTATTTGGCAAGTGATTCATCTCTGGAGATAGTTGGTCATGGAAGAGTCAAAATCTAATTTCCTTATGGTAGAATCAAGGGAATTGATGGCATAATGCATATACCAGGTTTGGCTCAAAATTTACTTTTTGTAAGCAAGTTGAACGATGTTGGAGTGCAAGTCTCATTCTCAAGCAATGGTTGTAAAATGACTAGAGGCTCGATGGTGCTAGCTAGGGGTGCCCGAATTGGTACTCTGTACAAGCTGGAGGTACTGGCTATTCAAAGAAATAGTGTCTCTACAAAGTCACAAAAGGTTGTTCGTAAAGAGAAGAATGAAAATGTTCCTATTTGGGAAAATTCTTTGGAAGTTAAACTTCCAATAGAAAATACTATGCTCTGGCATCAGAGGCTCGGTCACATTGGTGAGAAAGGTTTAAAATCCTTGAAAAAAAAAGGCCCAGTTGAGGGGCTTGATGATTGTAACCTTGAATTTGAATTCTATGAACATTGTATATATGGAAAACAACATCATGTTTCCTTTTACTGAGTCCTCACAAATCTTCTAGTGTTTTGGATTATACTCATTTTGATGTGTGTGGTCCAGTGGATGTTCCTTCGTTATTGAAGTCTAAGTATTATGTTTCTTTTATTGATGATTATTCGAGAAGGGCATTTTTGTACTTTTTAAAATGTAAATCAGAAGTGTTCAATCATTTTAAGGAATTTAAAAACCTTGTGGAAAATCAGACTGGAAGGAAAATAAAGTGTCTAAGAACTGACAATGGCGGTGAGTTTTGTTTTGATAAGTTTGAAAGGTATTGCAAAGACCATGGGATTAAAAGGCATAAAACAACACCTTACACTCCGCAGAAAAATGGAGTTGTTGAAAGGTTGAACAGGACGTTGATGGAGAAGGCAAGAAGTATGTTGAGCAATGCTGGTTTAGAGTAGAAATTATGGGGTGAGGTTGTGGCTACAACATGTTACTTGATAAATCAGTCTCCTTTGTCAGCACTAGTTGATAAAATGCCAATGGAAGCTTGGTCTGGTAAGAATCCCTCTCTCAAACATATTCGTGTCTTTGTCTATGTAGGAAATGTTTGTGTCAGATGTAAAGAAATCTAAATTGGATGAAAAAGCTGAAAAAATTATCTTAATTGGGTATGGCCTTGGTGTGAAAGGATACAAGCTTTGGAATCCTGTGACTAAGAAGGTATTGTACAACAAAAGTATAATCTTCTGGGAACTAAAACCTTCTTCAGTATATTTGCAGTTAGGGATGAAAGAAGATAAAAAGGATAATGATGTTGTTGAGATACCTCTAACTCCTGAAAAGGAGGAACAACACATTGAAAGTGTACTTGAAATTGAGGAGAGTTCAAGCAACTCTGAGAGTTCTAAACAAGAAGAAGAACCACAACCTTAGCCTCAGTCTATGAGGAGATCTACACGTGAGAAGAAACAACCAAATAGGTATGGATTATCTATGATAGATTCTAGTTGTGCCTATGCTTTGATTACTAACACAAATGATCCTAGGACTGTAAAAGAGGCAACTGAAATGTCTGATTCAGATTCCTGGTTGGAAGCCATGAATGAAGAAATGGCATCGTTAAGGAAAAATGATACTTGGGATCTGGTCCCATTTCCTGAAGGTAGAAATCTCATCGGTTGTAAATGGATTTTTAAAAGGAAAATTGGTCTGGATGGCTGTGTTGAGAAGTATAAAGCGAGATTGGTTGCGAAGGGTAATTCCCAAGTAGGGGGAATTGATTATGGGGAAATTTTTTCTCTTGTAGAAAAGCTGACATCTATCAGATTTCTTTTGTCACTTACAACAACATATGATTTGGAGATTGAAAAGATGGATGTGAAGACAAAATTTCTTCATGGTGATCTTGAAGAAGAAATTTATATGTCCTAGCCTAAGCACTTTGTTAGAAAATGTAAAGAAAATCTGGTTTGCAAGTTGAAAAAATCTTTGTATGGTTTGAAACAATCACCTAGAATGGGGTACCATAAATTTGACACATTTGTTTTGTCATTGGGATTTGTAAGATCAAAACTAGATCATTGTGTGTACTACAAGACTGAAAATGATTGGGTTCTTATTATTTCCCTTTA
Organism: Sequoiadendron giganteum; assembly: GCA_007115665.2. Taxonomy (NCBI): domain Eukaryota; kingdom Viridiplantae; phylum Streptophyta; class Pinopsida; order Cupressales; family Cupressaceae; genus Sequoiadendron; species Sequoiadendron giganteum. The sequence continues at coordinate 437,445,550 of CM021108.1, read as the reverse complement.
TGTTGATGATATGTTGTTCATAGGGAATAGTAAGTGAATGATTTATGATCTAAAGTCTTAGTTGTCTGCAAAGTTCTAAATGAAAGATCTTGGTGCAACTAGGTATATTCTAGGGATAGAAATAACTAGGGATAGAAAAAGCAAAAAACTTTCACTTAGCCAGAGTAAGTATAATAATACTATTTTGGAGAGATTTGGTATGAATTATTGCAAGCAGCTAGTTGTTCCATTTTTGTAGGGGACGAAGCTATTTGTTGAAGACTGTACAAAATATCCTATTGAGATGGAGGACATGACCAGAGTGCTTTATGCTAGTGCAGTTGGTAGTTTAATGTATGCAATGGTCTGTACAAGGCCTAACATTGCCCAAGCAGTGGGAGTTCTTAGCAGATTTATGGTGAATCCAAGAAGGACACATTGGGATGTTGTGAAAAGAGTGTTTAGATATCTGAGGGGCACTTCAGAATATGCTATGTGCTACCATGGCAATTTGGTTGGTTCACAGAGGACTCTCAGCATTTGTGGATATGTGGATTCTGATTGGGTAGGGGACATTGATAGCATAAGGTCCACAAGTGGATATAATTTCATGTTGAATGGTGGTGCAATTAGTTGGATGAGAAAGCGACAAGCTGTAGCCACTTTGTCCACAACGGAGGTTGAGTACATGACAGAAACTCACACCTATAAGGAATTCATTTGTCTTAGAATATTATGTTTTGATATTGGTTTTGATGTAGGGTAAATTATTATTTGTTGTGACAGTCAGAGTGCCATTTTTCTGGAAAAAAATCCAACTTTCCATGCCAAGACGAAACATATCGATGTGCAGTATCACTTTGTTCGAGATATGGTGGAGTATGGAAAAGTCTATTTAGAAAAGGTGGATACTCTGAAGAATTTTGTTGATGCATTGACAAAGCCAGTGAGAACAGACAATTTCAGGTGATGTGCAAGCTCAATGGGCCTTGGGGCCTATGATCTTCCATAAGCTTGAAGTTTGGAGGAAGCCAGTAAGTCTTCATCAAGTGGGATCTTGTTAGAAAATGTGTCTCAACTTGTTGACTTGAACCTCTATTAAGGACCTAACATTTTACCTTATGTTCATGCCTTTTTTGCTATACCATTGAGTCCTACCTTCTCCTTGGTGGTAGTGTGATGAACCTTGGCTTCATCAATAGAATGATCGCATATCAGTGAGTGACAATGTGTTGTTCCAACAATATGCCGATATGAGATAAACACTGGATAGGTGTGACTTGGGGTTATCAGTGGAACTTTTCACTGGGCTACACTATTGGACCGATGTTAGACGGAAGTGACTTGGATTCCGATGATAGTGGGGACACAACAGAGTGTATCGATTAAGGTGATCTTGATCTATGATTGTGATGTGTTTAATCCAACGATGCTCATTCTATTTGGTGCTCCTTTGTGGTGAGAACCGACAGACTCTTATTAAGCAAGTGGAATTGACTGAGTGTTTGACACTTTTCAGCTTAATCACGGTGCTCGCTAGTGTTTTGCCTCTTGTGGTGGGTCCCAAGTGACTCATGAGGGGTGTGCAGACTCCAAACATGTGTCGTCATGTTAATTCTTTTCGAGAGACTTATTGGGAATATTGTAGATTCCTTTTTTGATTCTCTGAAACTTCACAAGCAGTGTAAACGTGTCTTGGTGGACCTTGGCCATGACAAGAAGAATATGAAGGTGAAAATGCATGGACCTATTGATTGATGATGTGTATGCCATTCAGTGGAGGTTGCTGACTTGGACAGAGGTCATTTGGATTCCTGAGAAGTTTCGACAATTAGTCTGCAGGGGAAGTTGAATCGAATTAATTGTGTAGAGAATGAATCGATCTTTTTGTTTCTATACATTGCAATGAACAAGAATTGTTAGAGGTTTGATGGATGTATGATCGATGTGTGATCAGTTTGTGAATATCATTGCATGCTGAGACAAGAATCATTGTAATAGTGTTATTCAGTGTAAGGTTGATCAAGGAAATTTGTTGTTGTAGTAATTGTCACCTATGAAGGAGACACTAAAACTTGTATGTAAATTATTTTGTTGTAATACAAGAGTTCTTCTTTGGTGTGGTGGGTTTTTCTCTTGTAAGGGTTTTCCCACGTAAATATGGTGTCAATTGTGTTTGTATGTATTTCTCAATTCTGTTATTTATTTCGTATGCATCTTAGTGAACTGTAATTGAAAATTTTATAAGGCATATCTCTTTCTCCTCTTATTTTTGACATTAGGAAAATTTTGTTCCGCAAATGAATTTTTTCTAACACATAGGTACCTCATATTGCAATTTCTTTCATGCACTAGATGATGGGCAATGTGAAATTATATCAAATTTTCCTCTGGGTACAAGCATAGCTGAAGGAGACTTTTCTCTCGGTACAAACATAGCTTGAGGAGAATGACTCTGGTTAGATTTATCTTTCTTGCTCAGATTAGCTTGTGTGAACTATTTTTGCTTCTCTTGAAGCTCATCTATTAAGTCTTCTTTTTCTAAGCATGCCTTTCCTAAATGGCCCTTCATATGGCATTTATTATACACTGTGTCTGGGTATTCAAAGAGAATATCTTGATACCATGACCCATATTTAGAATTTATATGAATTTTCTCTATTAATTTCCTTGATGCATCCAATAAAACACAAAACCTAACTAATTTGGCTAGATCTCGAAAATAAATTTTGTCATGCTTGAGGAATATGCCAACTTGGTTTCAAATATTTCAATCAAACTAAGCTCTTTGTATTCAAGAGGCAAAGAGGGAAACTGAATCCAGAAAGGGGTAAATTTAACAATAAAATCTCGAGCCCTAAAATTGGGATACCAAAGCTACATAAACAATCTCGACCCCTTAAAGACCAATGATTTCACCTTAAAAATTGCATCTCTATGCCCTTTAGACTCAAACAACACTAGAAAATTTCCATGCCCCTAATCTAAATAGAAAACTTCAATTGCCCCTTTCCATTCCTCATAGATTAAATCTTTAAGAAGATCAATATCAAGATTAAGGTAGCAAAACATACATATCAACACTCGGTGTCGCAGATTTGATACATGTGAATCTAGTTGGTTTCCAGAAAGACTGACTGATACAATGACCTTTGTGTCTATATGAGTCAGGTTATCTCCTGACGATTGAGCTGGACTTGTTGATTTATGCCTTAGGAAAGGCCTCCATTGCATCTTGTACCCATTTCTTTCTTGCAACATTTTCCCTTTAGGGGATGCCCATTTCCTCTTTTTCTTCTTGATCTTCTTTGACATGGCTTCTTTCATCTTATTTTCCTTAGCTTCGTGGGTCTCAGGATGTTGGATCTACTATACCTTTGATCTCTTCTGGGGATAAAGCAGTTTATTCAACTTTCGGCCTGAAGTAATGTCTTTTGGATTTGCATGTCGTAATGAAGCTTCAAAATCAACCTTGATGACATATTCTACCCTTACGTGTTGATTTCCTTTTTGTTTACCTAGTTTTCCTAACCTATCAAAAATCTTTAATCCCTTCGAGAGGCTCAATGGCTCATCCTTATCTTTATATTTAACCCCAGCATTTTTTTCTTGATCCACATCTTGTAATGCTAAGAAGAGATTTTGAGTTATTGGATTGAAGGGAGCACCAAAAATTTTATTGTTATTCTGTGGATGATTTTGAGGGCCTACCCACCAATTTTTTGAGTTAAACCATTGATTTTTATTATCCCCATTAGGGTTTCTTTTATTGTAATTTTTCTCTCCTCTATCATTTTTATTATAATTCATCTCTCCTCTATCATCCTCCCATAGATCAAATGGTTCCTGTTTACCTCAGATTAGGCACCTATGAGGCCTTTTGGGGGCCCATACTCTTTGATCTTTATAATATACATTTTTTCGATGTTCGCAACAATGCTCTTGATTGTTTGTTTGTGGTCCCCGATACCTATTTTGACTTGAATCATGAACAGGTCTATTTTCAACAACCTACCATCTTTCATTGATACCCTTTTGGTTTATATTCTATCATTTATGTTCTAAATGAATATTTTATTGTATGATAGATCTATTATCATTATATTGTCTACAATTCTCAAATCTATCATATTGTCTACAATGCTCAAATCTATCATATTATTTGCAATGCTCAAGCCTATCATATTAATTGCAATGTTCAAGCCTATCATATTATTTGTGATTTATAGATCTATCATATTGTCTACCATATTTCCTATAATTGTCAACCAATATTTGATACCCGTGAGATTCTTGCCCATAAGGGTGCCCTGATTTTGCAAACACCATCGAAATTGCTTTCATAAAATCCTCTCCTTTGAGATGTTGGATATCGTGGATGTTAGATTTTATGTCAAATATTCGATGACATCATTTTGATTGGTGTATTTATGAATGATGAATTGTACATATGGTTTCTATTTGATTTGTGATAAAAATTTATTGGTTATAATGGATTTATACTTTGGATATGGTACTATAGACATGTAAAATTGACTTGACACCTATCACACAACACTGAACAACATCAAACAACAATGAATGGAATCAAACAACACTGAACGACATTGAACACCCTCAAGCAATGTCAAACAATATGGAACATCATCTCACATCATCTCAAAATGACTCAAAATCTTTCCATAACATCTCAGAATGACTCAGAATCATCTCGTAACACTTTGAAATGACTCAAAATCATCCTGTAACATTTTAGAATGACTCGAAATCATCCTGTAACACTTCAGAATGACTCAAAAATATCTTGAAACACTTTAAAATGACTCAAAATCATCTCGTAACACTTTGGAATAACTTAGAATCATCTCGTAACACTTCAGAATGACTCAGAATCATCCCATAACACTTGGGAATGACTCAAAATCATCCCGTATCATTTCAGAATGACTCGAATTCATCCTGTAACACTTCGGAATGACTCACAATCATCCTATATCACTTCAAAATGACTCAAAATCATCCTGTAACACTTCATAATAACTCGAAATCACCATTATTTCTTAGATCAACTCAGAATCACCCTGAAATAATTCAGAATCATCCCATAATGTCTCGGATCATCTCAAAATCACCCTAAAATAGTTTAGAATCATACCACAACATTCCCACATTGCACCATTTCTAAGTGGATTAAATTATTAAATAATAATTTAATTACAACACTTTCCCTCCAAAAAATTGAATTAAATAAAACTATTCAAATCAATTATCAAAAATCAAATCAAACTAATGCAACTTTGTTTGCAAAAGTAAAATTTGATTTGCGCATTCAAATCCCAAAAAAGAATTAATTTATTAAATCAATTAATCCATATTCCTCACCCACTTTCTAATTGAGAAAATTACGATTGTTGACTAAGCAATCTAATTTGTTAAGTAATCAATCTATTTTGTTAACTAATCAATATATTCAGTTAACTAAACATCACATTCCTAACTAAGTCATCACAAAGTTAACTAATCCATCTATTCAATTAACTGGTCAATCAGAGTCTTGACTAGCCAATCTATTTCGCAATCACAAAAATTGTGTAATCAACTTTGCACAATTATCTCATGTCTAAGTCCTCTCAACACACTTCGACCGTTGATATGGATATTCTTCAAAACGATCTTGATCATCCATTTCAAATATCATTTTCTATTTAACAAACCCCTTTCCTAACAAATAAGGATCAGAGAAGTCATAAACATTGAGCAACAAAGTGTTGTTAAGATCATCCTTGAGAGAGAGCTTCATCCATCATCTTCAATCAATCAAACACAAGAAGCATTCATCCACACTTTGCACATGAACTTTGGAGGCTTTGCTATGATAAGAACAATCCAACGTCAAGAAAATACACTCCGCTATGGGATGGTAAAAGCTATCCTTTGTTCTCATTTTGGTAATTATTAGATTCCTTATCATGTTTGCATTAGTATAGTACAATTTTGTATGTGTAGGTTTCCAGATTTGAGATTTTGAGTGTTTTGGATGTAGATTAGTTTTCTTCATCAGATTGCTCTAATGTCCCTCTACGATCATTGATCTAACGTCCTCATTCCCCCTCACAAATTCTGGCACGCTTGGTGGGACCCTTGTCCCCTTTACTAATCTTCGTTTGAGCCATTTTTGAAGTTGCAAGTCTCGAAAACATTTTTGTCACAGTTTTCACGTGCTCATTCTGAAGACCTGAGCATCTGTCTAGAAAGTTTGAGAATTTTTCTGACAAGAAAACTGTGCATTTGTCAAAATAACCACGCACTTGTCATGGGAATGGCATATTTGTTTAAGACTGGTGCATTGTAATTTTCTGAGTTAGTAGCTATTTGACAGGTTTTTGAGAATTTGTTCTCAAAACTGTGCAGTTGTTTGAAACCAGTGCATTTGTCTTTTTTGTTCTGAGCATTTGTTCTGACAAACAAATGCACCAATCCTACACTCTTGTAATAGGTTTTCACTAACAGGTGTTTCATTTTTGATGTGTAGACAAAAATTTTCAAGTTTGATGCAGGATTCCAACAACTCTAACATGTTTATTGAAGGGAAGACAATCGGTCCCAGTTGTTGAAATTAGTTTTTTTTTTTAACAGGAATTTTCACTTTGGTGCTCTAAAATGAACAAAAAACTCACATTTTGATTTTTGTGTTGATAAAAACAACAAATTTCAAGCTTTTTTAACTTAGGAATTTCACTTTGGTGCTCTAAAATGAACAACAACAAACTCACATTTTGATTTTGGTGTTGATAAAAAGAACAAATTTCAAGTTTTTTTAACTCAGGAATTTTCACTTTGGTGCTCCAAAATGAACAACACAAACTCACATTTGATTTTGGTGTTGATAAAAAGAAAAAATTTCAAGCTTTTTTAACTTAGGAATTTTCACTTTGGTGCTCTAAAATGAACAACACAAACTCACATTTGATTTTGGTGTTGATAAAAATGAACAAATTTTAAAGATTTTTAACTTAGGAACTTTCATTTGGTGCTCATAAAAAGAACAAAAACACTTCAATTTTGGGCTCTAAAAATGAACAAATTTAATGTTTTCATAAGTAGGAACCTTAATTTTGGTGCATAAAAAAGAGCGAAATAGTTTTAATTTTGTTGACGCACGCATGTTTTTTACATTTGTTGACCAAGATAAGACAAGGATTGCCTTTCTTAGAAACACCTCATTTGGAGCTCATAAAAATTTAAAAAATGCTTCTTTGTGATTTCTCACAATTGCTATCTTAATTGATTGATGTCTTGAACACTTCATATTGGTGTAAGTTAAAAAGAACTTTTGTTTGGCTTTAAAACAAATTTTTGGGGATAACATTGCTCGAGGTGTTTAAAATGAATCAAATTGCAATAAAGTGTTTTTTGTGCATACAGTGATTGGTAAAGCTAAAAGTGTTTTATCTTCTCCCCTCACACCTTTCGGTGATCTTGGGTGAGCAAAATAACATTTTTAAACATTGCACTTTATTTTTCAAATTTACCTTAAAGAGGGGGCTTGCCTTGATATACATCCCGCACTAGAGAACTCATTGCAAGGTCTCGAAGCACATTTACTGGTGGACGATATTAAAGGTTGTGAAATCATAAGAAAGTAGCTTCAATTTGTGTTGACAACAAACTGCATCTAATCCCATAGCTTAAGTGGAAAAGGAACGGTTAAAGAGCCTTAAGTGGCCAACGGGTGAGTGTCATATTTTTGCATTCATTGTATCACTAAGAACCAAATTGGTTTAGAAGCTACCCTATTATCCAAAAACATTCTCTGAAAGTGGTGCATTAGAATTTACTTTTGAGAATTACTTGCCATGTCCGACTACAAGCCCGTGCCATAAGTTGGATGTAAAATCATCTCTTCGGAGCATGAGGTAGGCCTACCTAAGAGAATGGTGTTTATCCCCTAAGGTTGTAATTGTTAGTCTATGTTAAACCTATCCCATTAAATTCAAAACAATTTGACATCAAATTTTGTTTTTGAGTTAAATAAAAAAGAACACATTCAAAACAAACATTTAACAAGATGGTTAAACCACAAACCCTTTGATTTAGTGCACACTTGTGAGAAAATCCTTATGTTTGCATTCCTTTGAAAGGATCTTTCCTTAAAGGTTTCCAAATATTTTGGATTTGATTTCAGGGTCATTAATCAAATTAAACATTTGGAAACTATGGCTTGGGTTTTGTGATTTCACAACCTAAGTTATAGACATGAAGGTCACATAAGTCCATGCTTGCTAAGTCAGTCCAAGTGTTGTCTTATCACTTGCCATACTTTAAAACATGAAGAAAAAGTTGAAAAAGAGTTTTTAAAAAAATCATTGTTTAAATCAAAAAAAATGGAAAGACAAAAGGTCATATAGTCCTACATCCATTATTTCCATCCTACCTATTTTAAATCAAAATCAAGTAAACCATTAAGGTCATTCCTCCACCTAGAATTCCATGATATTAACAGTTACTTGGGACTCATAGATAGTACAAGTAAATGTTCTTGCAACATATCCTCTAGATAAGGAAGTGGAATATAGACCTTAGTTCTTCAACATTTTGATTTCCAAAGAAGTAGTGTCACCCAAAACAATACTCAAACCCTCGGGTCTTAACCTTCACAACAACCACCCCATAACACCACCAACTTTATGACCATTTGGTGACTGACTACCCCAGTTCAACACCCAGATCTTGTAGCACCAATTATTCAACCAAGTCTCACGCACATTAAAGGTACACAAACTGACATCATAAGCAATTTGAGAAAAATATTTATTTTTAGAAAATAGAACACCTCACCAGTTTCTCACCACATCCATTATCCTAAATGAAGAGGAAGAAAAAGAAAACATGGCAGCTGGAAGACCCATATTACTACCTCTCACATGGTAAATAATTATCCACTTTATGATCTCACGTAAGGTCAAGATCCCTAAGGTGAAGTCCACAGGACGTCATTTCAGACTCAGGCATCTAAGTCCAAAAACTCTCATGAAACACCTTTGGGAACTTCACGAACCCAGAACTAGGTTGGTATAAAACTTATATAAATGAGCTTCCAGAAACAATCTGAACTTGTATTCCTTGTACTATTTTCAGAATCCAAGTCTGTTCCAACAGTTTCAGTATCTTACATAATTTGTAGAACAACACCAGGTCTTTAAAAAATTGAGTCAACTAGAAGAATACACCACTTTCCAATAGGAGACCCAAGTTTTTTATGACAACCATGAGATCACAACATAGGAAAAAGATGGAAGCCAACAAGAATATCACAAGTATCCCACAAAAAAAAGCCATGAATGATGAGCGTAGCCCATGTTGCTATAGGCCAAGTGATCTTGAAACTCCCCAGAAGAGGCTAGTAAATACAGACACTTTTACTAAGGAAGAAATAAGTCTTAAATAGAAAGAGGTTATGGAACAAGGTAACCAGGATCCAAACCAAGTAATTATAGAAGAGTTAAATGAGGATGAAGAGATAAATGAGAAAGAACTATTTGAACATTCTAACAACCCTAAGGTTTTCAAACTAATGGACAAGTTGTTAAGAAAAGACCCAAATTCCTATTTCTTCAAGTCAGCACAAAGTGGTGCTAAGTTACCCATGGATTTCAATGTAGAAGCTCTCAAAGACCCCAACCTTATTCCCTTAGGGGATAAATCGGTTGTGAGAAAAATTACGCAACCTTCGAAAAGACCAAATATGCCACTAGTGTTCTCACAAAATAATGATCAACCCAAAGAGAACCCCTTGTTCAGAAAACCAACTCAGGTTGAACAAGCAGCAGTAGCACAAATGTACCAAGGGGGCCATCTCAACATGATCCTCAGAATAAAAATCTACCTCCTGCATAGTACATACCTCAAAACACATCCAACCTCGACTGTTCTCAGAATAACTAGTATCTGCAATAGGGTGGAACACAAGGCCTCTCTCAAAATAACCAATATCTTCAACAAGATGGAACACATAATCCTCCTCAAATTAACCAACAATATCAACAACAAGGTGTCCCTCCAATGCATCATCAGGGTAACCTTTATTTTAATCCTACCTTGTAGGGTGTGCCACAAAGTAATCTCAATCAATCATCTCAACAACAAGGTGTCCCATCAACACATCATTAGGGTAACCTTTATTTTAGTTCTACCTAGCAGGGTGTGCCATAGAGTGCCCTCAATCAATCATCCCAACAATAAGGTGTCCTACCAATACATCACCATGGTAACCTTTATTTTAGTCCTACCCAATAGGGTGTGCCACAGAGCACCTTCAATTAGTCGTCCCAACAAAAAGGTGTCCTACCAACACATCAACATGGAAGCCTTCCATATGTTCCAACCCAAAAACAAGGAATCAACCCTCCGTATACACAACAAGGAATTAATCCTCCTTACATCCCATATAGCTACCAAGTTCTTGTACCTCTGCAATACCCCAACTATAACCAAAACTTGATAGGCTAACAAGGTTATTACACATAGGGTTTGCAAACACATGTACCAAAGATGGAGATGGAACTAAAGCTAGATGCGGTCACGCAGCAAATAGAGGATATGAAAATAGAGAAACAAAATAATACCCATACCATGCAAGAAATTTGTCCTTCCCCATTTGATTGACCTATTAGGGCACTACCCTTTCCAAAAAACTTTGAGATACCCAAGTTTGAAATAAAGTACAAAGGAGTAGGAGATCTAGTAGAGCATATACATGACTTCTTGATATCATGTATGGAGGTACAAAAAAATGATTCCTATCGCATGAGGCTCTTTCCACGTAGCCTTACAGGTCATTCCATGGAGTGGTTCACTCATCTGCAACCTGGAATCAAAACTTTTGATGAGTTGTCTAGCAAATTTATAACCCACTTTGCATTTAACATAGAACAATATGTCACCATAACGAGTCTATCCATGATCAAATAGAACCTAGGAGAGTCCTTCACCTCTTACTTGCAAATATGGAGACACAAATCAATTCGATGCAAATGGCCCATACCAAACAAGGAGTTGGTGGATATATTCATCACAAATTTTCTTCTTGAAATAAACTATCGGCTCATTATGCTATGTCTTGTAGACTTAGAAGAAACAATCAAAAAAGGGTTACATATTGAGAAATCTCTTATACCAAGAGGTAATTTAAAGAAAAACAACTCAAAAGACAATCCCTCTAGCTCAAATGAAAACCCCAAAATCTGGGCTAAGAACAAGAACGTTACAAATGATGGAGTGGTAGATACTAGAGAACTATGGAACACACATAACACAAATCAAAATAAACCACAAGTGGAACAAAAACCATGGTACCAAAAACACACAAAGAAACCAAACTACCTATCCTAAGAACAATCAAGTTGTAAACCAACACATAAATTAGGGAGGGAAACAAAGGCAATATGATCATCCTAGGAGGCAATTTACTGTATTAGGAGAGTCACTTAAGACCATCATGCAGAAACTAGTACAAAAAAACCTCATCAAAAAAAATTACCACCCATATTATGAGGAACATATCTTTAAGACGCCATGGTACAATGAGAAAGACTTGTGTGATTTACATATGATAAAAGGGAATATGACTAATAATTGCATGCGCCTCAAACATGTCATTCAGGACTTAATAGACAAAGGGGAAGTAGATGTTGATCATCATCCTAGAAATAAAAACCTACAAATACACTCAAAACCCAATTCCAAACCATTCTAAGAGGAACGATAAAGGAAAGGGACAAGAGTACCCTAACACAAGTTGATGACAATAGGGAAAATATAGTAACAATTAGAGGAGGAGATAGTAATTGCAATGTAACCACCCGCCATGGAAGAGTTATAATACAAGGAGCACCTCCCAAACCCACAATCAAATCACCAAGTGATTATAGCATTGTGGAACAGTTAAAAAAGACACCTACCCTCATCTCAATCCTAAAAAGTTTAAAACTATCACTCGTGCATAGGGAGATATTGGAAAATCTTTGGAAATGTCAGTCCCTAATGACCTTGATTCTAGTCAGTTCCAAGCCATGATTGTAAAAATCACTGCAAGTAATCACTTAGTCTTTTCAGAGAAATATTTACCACACAGAACATTCCACAATCAAGCTCTATACATAGAGGTGGGTGTTCATAAAACCATGGTCAAAAGAGTGTTGATAGATAATGATGCAGGTTTAAACATTTGTACCTTAAAATTCATAAAACAGTTGGGGTATTCTGATGACGTGATTGAAAAAAGGTAAAAGCATCACCATAAGGGCATATGATGACTTAGAAATAAATTCTAAATGGACAGTCAAGTTGTTGGTGCAGATAGGACTAGCAGTAACAGATTTCACTTGTCAAGTACTGGATCTGGAGCTACCATATAATCTAACCCTGGCACACCCTTGGATCCATGCATTACAAGTAGTCCCTTCCACTTTCCATCAATGCCTAAATTTTCCCCGTGAAGGAAAAGAAGTAACACTATACTTTGATCGTGAACCTTTCCATTTTTTTGTGAAGTTGGAGGAGAAATACAATAAAATCCAATGTGTACCTAGCAATGATATAGCCTTCCATTCCTTTTCTTATATTGAACCTTCCATGCTACCATCAACCTCCACCAAAAACATATCAACTGAACAACCAAAAGAAGAAGCCAAAATCCAAGTACTTGACAAAGGCAATGGGCACTACCATTTTAGCCAAGCATTTTGCATTGGCATGCTTCCACCAACACCTAGAGTGTATGGAGGTCCAAAAGAGATCCAGATAGTACAAATGATAGCCAAACCCACTATTTTTACTAGATGGGGAGACATGAAAGATGAAGAAATATTTGAGGACCTTTCATCTATGATTTACAAAGAGGACCAAATAGAACCCCAAAAGACACAACCCATTTTAATTGATCCTAACACTAAGGGGTATCAATTAGTCAGAAAAATGGGATACAATGGAACAAATGGCCAAGGTCTACACAAACAAGGCTAATCAAAGCCAATCATAGTGGAACAAAGACAGAAGAATATAGGGCTAGGTTATAAACCAAAAGACGTGGTCATTCCAAACATTGGACAAACCTCTTGGAAGAAATGAGAAACTTCTGCTAGCATTAAGGCACTGGATATCTACCATGTTATGGACAACGAATTACCCATTGAAGATTTATTTGACAAATTTAAAATTGATAGGTTCCCTCTCCAGTACATGGAAACCATTCCCAACATCTATTACCATTCTGAAATAGACTCTAATGAATATGAATGGGATTCCCCTTCCTTCATCACAGGATCTGATTCCACTGACTCTACTAACGATGGCCTATATACCCAGTGGGAAAAAGACACTAGAGCCAAATTGACCCTTTCACCTACTTCTATAAGCTTCGTAGACCAAGATGATAGTCTCCCACTCTATTATCCTCAACTCATAATTTGGGATCAACAACAACATGACCCTATTTTAGATCAATTCCAGAATGATGAGGCCATTGTAGAGTTCATGGGACTTCAAGAAGACATACCAACAAGAGATCACAAAGTCGGGTTTGTCATGGAACTGGAACAAGAGGCATACTTTAGTGGAGAGATTGAATTTTCCAGTCACAAAAATGAAATAAAAAGCATAAATATACGATCCCCTAGAGAAAACCACACCGTGGCTCTATCAGATCCAAAAAAGAGAAAAATAAAGGATGCATCTAAAGGTGAAAACCTCCCAGAGGCACCCGAAGATGGAGGACTCAATCTCCCCATATCCAAATATCAAGAAAGATCAACACTCCTAGTAGAAGAAACAAAATCCATAAATGTTGGTACAGTAAAGGACCCAAAGATAACATACCATGTAGCATCACTTGATCCTGAGGAGAAAGAAAAATTCATAGCATTCATCAATGAGAGAAAGATAAACTTTTCCTAGACCTATGTCAATATGCCTAGACTAGATCCAGTATTGGTAGTGCATCATCTAGCTGTCATCCCTGGAGTGAAGCCTATCAAGCAAAAACTTAGAAAGATGCATGCCCAGATAGCATTATTAGTGAAGGTAGAACTAAATAAATTACTAGATGTGGGTTTCATTAAACCCAACAACTATCCACAATGGATATTGAACCTAGTACTAGTATCCAAACCTACTAGGGGCATAAGGATATGTACAGACTTCAAGGACCTAAATAAATTTTGTCTGAAAGATGAATTTCCATTACCAAGCATTGACATGATAGTCGATATAACAACAAGTCATGAGATTCTTTCCTTAATGGATGGTTTCTCAAGATACAATCAGATAAAGATCTCTCCAGATGACCAACACAAAACAACATTCACTTGTGCTTGAGGAATTTTCTATTGGAATGTAATGCCTTTTGGACTAAAGAATACATGAGCAACCTATCAAAGGGTGATGATGACCATATTACATGAAATGCTACTCACAATGATGGAGGAATATGCGGAAGACATCCTAGAAAAATCAATCAAAAGGGAAGATCACTTGACAAACGTGGCAAAGGTATTTGATCGATTAGAATAGTACAATCTAAGACTCAACCCAAAAAAATGTGTGTTCGGAGTAACCTCTGGAAAATTGTTAGGGTAAATAGTGTCAAGAAGAGGGATAGAGGTGGATCCTACCAAAGTAAAATCTATAATGGAGATGCCTCCACCAAAGACACTCAAACAACTGAGGAGCCTATAAGGGAAGTTGTAGTCAATCGGGTGATTTATCGCACAACTGGCAAACAAATGTCATCCTTTCACTCATCTCTTACACAAGGACATCACCTTCAAATGGGATGGGAGATGTGACCAAGCATTTCATCAAGTTAAGGAGTGCTTAATTTCTCCTCTGATACTCATGCCACCAATTCCAGAAAAAAGAGATGATACTTTATGTATCTACCACACAAGCAACATTGGGATCTCTCCTGGCATAGCTGGATGAAAACAATAAATAAAGGGCAGTATACTATATCAGTAGAAAAATTGTGGGATATGAACTAAACTATTCACCCATTGAAATATTTTGTCTCTTAGTCGTATTTTCTACACAAAATATGAGACACTACATCTTAAACAGAAAAGTGAAACTGATATCAAAGGTGGACCCACTAAAATATTTACTAGCAAAAGTAGCCTTAACAAGACAGATAGCCAAATGGGTGATGATCCTAAGTGAATTTGATATAGATTACATAAATAGGAGAGCTATAAAGGGTCAATTCATAGCAAACCAATTAGCTTAAGCACCCATATATGATCACAAACCTCTCATAATGGATTTTCCAAATGAGAGGGTTTTGATGACAGAACAGACAGGCTAGTGGACTCTATACTTTGACGGATCCCATACTCAACATGGTTCAGGAGTAGGAATATTATTTCTCACACCATAGGGAGATAGTGTAGCAAAATCCTATAGGATTGTATTCCCATGTATAAACAATATTTCAGAATATGAAGCTCTTATCACATGGCTCAAAATGGCAATCGAATGGAGGATAAAAGAGCTACAGGTCTTTGGAGACTCCCAACTAATAATCAGACAGGTGAATGATGAGTACCAAATGAAAGATGAAAAATTACTACCATACAAAAGAATGGTGGATAGTTTCAAAGAGTACTTCATCAAAATAACCTTTGAACAAGTTCCTCGGGTTAATAAAAGAGTTGCATGTGCAATGGCCACCATAGGATCATTGCTATATATTCCTCAGAACATACCTAAATATGAATTCCTCATGGAACAACTACTGGTGCTGAAATTCAACATCCCAAAAATTGAAATGGTATGTGTTGTTGTTAATCCTAACTCCCTATGGTACCAAGATACATTTGACTATATCTAGAATGGTATCATACCACTTGACTTAATAACTACTTAGAAGAAAACTTTCACCCATAGGACCTCTCGTTTTATGATCTTAGGAGAAACCCTGTACCATCGTAGCCTAGATGGTATGTTACTCTAGTGCCTTAACATAGAAGAAGTAAAAATGGCCTTACAAGAGTTCCACGAAGGTATTTGTAGATCTCACTCTAGCGGACCTAACCTAGTCCAAAAGCTACTCAGAGCAGGATACTATTGACCTTCCATGGAGCAAGACTACATTCAACATTATAGAAGGTGTCGACAATGTCAGCAACACAGTGATTTGGTTCATGCACTAGCACAAGAGTTGAGACCCATCACAACACCATGGTCTTTCTCATAATGGGTATTAGACTTGGTAGGTAAGATATCACCCGCTTCATCCAATGGGCATAAATTCATTATCACCGCAACAAAATATTTCACAAAATGGATAGAGGCAATTCCATTGACTTATATCACTGGCAAACAGATATAAAAATTTATTTTGAATTATCTCTTTTGTAGATATGGAATCCCACAAACAATTGTAACAAACAACGGCACCCCATTTGAAAATCAGGATGTCCAAGAACTCTGTTCCAAATTCTCTATCCAACATAGATTTTCTATGCCCTACTATCCCCAAGGAAACAGTCAAGCAAAGGCATCCAATAAAACAATCCTAAAAATATTTAAAAATATTGTCAATGATGTCGGTCATGATTGGAATTTACAACTAAATTCAACCTTATGGGCTTATAGAACCAACATCCACACACCTACTGGTGCCACACCTTTTACCTTGGTCTACGGATCAAGAGTAGTGTTACCTATCAAAGTCAAAATCCCCTCATTAGGAGTCTCACTAAAAGGCATGGTAAGTGTGGATATTTAAAATACCCCATGCTCCTTTCGGATTGATTTTAGTGCTTTTCTCGACTTCTGATCGTGCTCGATAATTTTGAATAGCCTTCATGCCAAAATTTTGGTGTTCTCCATTTAGTACCACCACGTGTCGCCAAATCGCACACCGAAGGAAAGCTTCCCTTCCCTTCTTTTTCGAGCCCCGACCTGTTCCCACGTGTCAACAAGTTGGGTATGTTGGGCCTATTTCCATATAACTCTCTTTCAGGCACTGACTGCATGCCACATAGCCTTCACTCGTGCAAACTTTGGTGGGCCCATTAAGTGGTGTTGATAGCAAGAACATTGTCATGTGTCTTCTCATCGCAATCTCTCATCAAAGGTTGGTGAGGATGAACTTTGAGCTATGAAATGTCACCACGTATTCCTTTGACGTGGCTACATAAAAGGGAAGAGTGATGCGGATTCCAAGCTTCCAAACTATGCTATGTGTTCTAACTATTTTCACTATGAGGTGACACTTGTTTGCACAAAATTATTCGAGACCACTGCCAACATTTTATAGAGGATGTTTCTGGCTAGTGAATGACTGGATTCATGCTCGAGAATCTTTATGTTACAATGGCAGTGATGAATCATTTCTACAACCATTATGATTCATGATGAGGAATCATTTTTGTTATGAGCTCTCAGGCGATGGATGTCCTTGGCTATATATATACTACTTCTTTCAAGGAGTAAAAGGGTTCCAATATGTTCAAAAATATCTATGGGAGGATTTGGGAGACACTAGGCCTTTGTCTTGTTATTTGATTGTAAAGACTCATAGACTGTGTCCTTGTAATTTGGCCTTTTTGTTTCTTAAGCTATTAATAACATTATACTTTGTTGTTTTTGAATAATTTTGTTTGCAACTTCAATGATTTGAACAGAATGTTGAATTTATAAACATGTCTTTGATTCTTTTTTTTCTAGTAAAACTCTATGCAACTTATTTTATGTTATGAAGTGAATTATTCAGGTTTTTCTATTTACTAGTGGTTATTCTGAACATAGCAGACCGATTAAGCAATCCCTTAGATCGCATCTATAAGATAGGTTTATCGTGCTTTATATCTAAGTCTTGGTGCATCGCCTTAGTTAGATCCATTTATTTTATAATGGCTTCCTTTTCCCATTTCAAAACCCAAATTATAGAAGAAGTTGACTTCTTTAAAATTCTGAGGTCACTCAGTTTGGCGCAATAGGTCCCCTCATTAAATTGAGTTTTCTATAAGAGGCTATTACCTTGCCAACTTTCAGCATTAACATTTTTTTTTCTGGCACACTCAGTGGGACCACAAAGAGATATGCTTAAGCTTTAAGCAAGTATATGATCCATTGACCTGTCACAAGATCCCAAACAGTAAACAATCCTGGTTTGTTGGTACCTCCACTAGGGTCAATACCAACTAGAACCCATCATAGAAACATCCCGAACCCCCCACCAACTATATTGCTTATTGCGAACCAAAATTATGTGGCTTGGGATGCCGAGATTCCTCTTGTTGCCCCAATAGCACCTACCATTTGGGCCCCCATTATGGTCTTTTCCCTCAAGTCTATTCCTAAATTTATCGGAGATGGCTCGAGAACATTGTTCAAACATCTGCAAGATGTTGCGGACGTGTGTCTAGTGCATGGAGTAACAGATGAAAGCATAGAATTGAGGTTTCTCACAGCCTCTTTCAAAGGAAAAGCATCAAACTAGTATCACACTCTACCAGCTAACTCCATCGGCAGATGGGATCAGCTCGCAGACCCCTTCTTTGAGAGATTCTCAAATGATGGTGATAGATCTTCTCAGTATCACTAGCTAGAGACCATCAAGCGGGCCTCGTATGAGGCTCTGACTGACTTCAAAGCCTGATTCCACATAACTTGGCAAAGAGTTTAGGTTGCAATTCACCCACCACCTGACTTGGCATTTATGTTTTACCTAAAATCCATCAACGCTAACATTTCCATGATGATTCAATCCCTTGGTGGATCCACATTACCGGATGCATATACATAGTGGTGAAGGTAGAGAACAATTTGATCGATGTTGGGAAGCTAGCACCTCAACCCATCATGCCTATATTGCCTAAGACACCAGCTTCCGCCCAAGCGATGCTACCTACCACACCTACTTCTCCTCCTCAATCTATGTACACATATGCAAGCACACCACAAAGCATTGCACTTGGTTCCTCGAAGGATGAGACAAGCGACATAAAGTAAATGTTATGAGCTATGGCCAAAAAAATAACCATCATAAAGTACAATCAAGCTGCTCCTCCAAAGCCAACTTATCAGAGTTATCAAGGCAGAAAGCCCTCTTACCAAAAAAATCAATTCCAAGGAAGTTCTTCCATAAATCCTAAGGGGCCAATAGCCATTCAAATAGTGCCAGTACATACTCCATTGCCAAATAACAACTTAAGCTCAAACAAAGAGCTGACTGCAGGGCAAAACAATCTGATCAATGATGGCAACCCCTAGTGTTTCCCTTGCGGTGATTCACATATGCCCCAAAATTTCCCACACAGCAATCTACAATAGAAGGTAGCAGAACAACGTAGCCAAAGCATGAAGGACAATGGGGGCTATGTATATACCTCCCTGTAAATGGAAAATGTGGTACTCATTGCTTGAATGCAAGCAATGTATCTGGAACAAGAGATCGATATAACTCCCGACCACACCCTCTTCTCATGGATGGAAGGAGAGAAGGTGGTGTTCACCTTCAAAGAATCCACTTCGAAATTTTTTCATGTGCATTCTAATTAAAACAACCATTCTAAATGAAGGCCCACCGATGAGACTATCAGCCTACAATTGGTCCGTCAGTAGTCTGAAAATGAATTTGATCACCAAAATAGTGCTCCTGTGATAGCGACACAAAGCTTTTAGAAAAAAAAGACCATAACCACTAAAGCTAAGGAACAAAAGAAACATATTTCACCACTTTTGGATGTGGTAGAGCAGTTAAAGAAATCATCCACTAGTGTTTCCTTATGGGAAATCCTAGCTATGCAAAAATAAAATACACTTTTACAAAGGGCTTTTCAAGAAGACCCGATTGTAGAACCAAAGGAGAAAACACTTAAGGAGGAAATAACTGAATTGTTTTAACCAGACAAGGTTCTTGCAAATACTGCGGAAGAAGTCCCCGAGGAATATCTTGAAGAAAAATCAGCATTCAAAATTGATGAATAAAAAACAAAGCTAAAGTTGTTTCTCTTAACCCTTATTGTGGGTAAGAAATTGCTGCATAATTCCATGATTGAATCTGGCATCGCACCATAGTCATGCCCAAGCTAATAGTTGAATCCTTTGGATTAAGCTTTGAACCCTTGAATAAGGGATTCATGCAACTAGATGGTAATATGGTCAATACTATGGGAATCATTAAGAACCTTACATTATGTTTGTTTATCTGCATGAATATCACAGTCAAGCAAGATACTGTGATCATTGATATCCCTACAATTTTTGATCTATTTTTATCCAAAGAATTCACTTCCAAGCTAGGTGGATACCTTTCTTTAGATTAGTCACACCTAATTATAAGGACCAAGTATGGATCCAAAATGAAACTAGAGTCTAAAATTTTGCATCCCAAACATGTTGTGGGAGAAGCTAGGGTAGTCTTTGAATCATCCCACACTTCCATAAGCAAGGAGGAGATGTACTACATGGAGCTTCTAGAAGATGAAGAAATCATCAGAGATTAGATCAATCAAGAGGAGGTTCTCCTAAGCGATTTTATTGACAAATATCCTTTTAGAAATTATCATGCCACTAGACTAGAAACTTATGTCATTTATGATGAGGATCAGGCAATCCCAAAAGTAGCTAAAAAACCCAAAGGCTTTTCGGTGACCGAACTATGGGCACTACATCTCGATAGTGTAAGGTACAAGGTCGGTATACAAGATAAAATACACTTGACCTCCCAAAGTAGCAAGGATACAATCATGTCCCTCTAACCCCATTTTTCTTATCCTATAAACAAGGCTGAGTGCGAAGGCCTCTTATTAATGTTGAGCCCGACAGAGAAAATCAACATAAAGCAAACAGATCGACTCAAGATTTATGAACTGAACAACCAAGTTTCGGTGGATGGCCATACAAGATCCTCTAAAGGAAAGATCTGAGACCTAATGAAGAGCTTTAAAACTTTCAATATTCAAGTTGCTCCTCAAGAAAAAAATGATGATTCGAGAATCTTGGCCAAAATTGGATCTCAATCTGAACTGGTACTAGACCTAACGTACAACCAATGCTCCGAGTGAATGGTACTCCAACTCGCAAAACTAGGGGATGGAAAGATTTGGAAAATATTTGACAACGGTGAACACATTGCCTCAGTCAGTTCACAACTAGGAAAGGTTATGAACCATTTCCAATCAGGAATGACCAAAGGTAGGGATAGAGAAGAAGCACAGCAAGAACTTCATGAATTTTCAAGAAATTCAGTCACTTCTAAAAGTTCCCCTTTGGGTAATACCAAAAATAATAAAATGAAGTTTGTAACAATTGAAGGTGATTATGCCCATGGTCAAATTAGAAAGGAAAATAATCCTAAAGTCATTGGTAGCATCATACATCAAAATGGAAAAGGATGCACACATTTTTCAAAGGAAAATGAACAATTGCTGGCTTGGTCGTATGAAACATTCAGAGAATATGATCCCGATATCATCCAGTCAGTGTTTTAGTTAGAGAGAGAGATTGAATCAGCATGCCAAACCAAAGGTCTAGAGAATATCAAGACTAAAGTTTCAGTCAAGCCCAACATTCAGACTTGCAACCTCATTCTGGTCCAAGAGAATCTAAGTCAAAAACCAGCAAGGAATTATCACTCACCACCCTCTATGGAATTGATTTTATGTGACATAGCAAGTGCAAGCATGCTTAATGGCCAATTAGACCAGAGGCCAAATGACAAGGGTCTAGTGGTAATATCTAGTCAATAGGAATCAAGAACCAACCGGCACGGGAAGGCTAATGGTAAGAAGGGTTCGCCCATGATGATTCAAGCAACATAAGGTGTTCGAACAAAAGAACGTGGAATGAAAAACATAAAAGGTTTCCCATCAGGGGAATCCATTTTGAATTTCCAAAGCTTGTTCAAACAAACCTACCATGTAAATATGTAATTAATGTGTTCATTTTCTTCTTTTTTCTTTTATTTGTTCGGTCGGTCTTCCCAAATCAATGATACAGAAAAGAATTACAATGCAATACGGAGAATAATACATATGCCAGAAGGGTTTAACAAATCAAAACAGCAAGGCAGATATGTTTAAACACAAAGATATATTTTCATTATATATATACTATGAAGAGTACAATAGAAAAATGACCTAGTGGCCATGCTTCAAAAAGAGTATATATTTATATCGTGAAAGCCTCTTCCAGACTATATACAAAAATTAGAAAAATTTCAAAGAAAAAACTGATAAGTGGAGGGAGAAAATTTTTAGTCTCGCACAAAAGGAACAACATCAACATCATCAGATACCACCTCATCCTAATCTATACCAACAACACTGTCTAGAGCAGTGTTGGCAAGTAGAGGAGGACATACCAGGCTCCTAAAGTCAGTATACCAGTCAATATTGTAGAATGACACCACATTGTAGATCCAGAGCAAAAAGTAACAGGCACAGGAAACCTTCTGGCGATGAAATTCTTGTGACTGGATGTGAAAGCCACTCTTAATAAGTAACCATGGAATGGCTGCATCCTCCTTAACAAACTAACGAAGGTCTCTCATAGTCGATATCCTTCCGAAGGTAGCATGTGCTAACACCCCTCCAAGGTCGTTCGGCTATTTCTTCAGAAATATTTTTGTCACCAATCATCTCATAAGTGGCTTGGGGACTTGGATGTCGAGTAGTGATTCCATGAAGTAAGAGCTCACATTAGTGTTTACCCTACACTTGTCTTCATATTCAAATCAGTCGTGACCAATGACCCATTCCATTGCCACGATGGCCAAGGAATGCTTATTCTTCGTCATCCTTTTTAAGTGCCTTGCCAAAATCTCACCAAGGAATGCCATCTTTGGTTTAGGAGAGGTCAGCCTGATGGGGGTGTCCATAGCGTTAGGTGCTTACAACTCTCAAACAAAAATCCTATGCAAAGTGTCTAAATCCAAACCCTGTTCTAAAACACTGTGTAGATTGCAATTACCAAATGCTAAGCCAATCGCCTAATGACAATTCTGCTAAAGCTTGCTAAGTTAACCTCTCGACTGACCAAACTTCTATTTATAGAAGCATCAAGGATAAGCATGGTAATCCACATACCATAAGCATGAGGTTAACCAAGTACTACCTCGAATGTTGCACCAAGCCTCGCTCAATATTTTCACCAAGTTACGAGTGTAGGTATGATTTGATACATGCAAGCTAATTAACTAGCACAAGCTACTGGAAGCATTCGATAGTAGTTTTTTCAGCCAAATGATGAGGTTTCATCCTTCTAAGTGTTCCTCAAAACTCAAAAAAAGGTACAGATCTATGTGATGGTTATCACCTTCTTTGACATAATCATTTTGTTCAAGGTATTTATTACCACAACATACGACACCTAACCTACTTTCAAATCGTCGGCTCAATTTCCAAGGAAAAATTTCATCGAGGGTTGCGAGTACTCCGGGTCATCATGGAGCCCTGTCATTTCAAAATATAAAGTATTTCACTTCGCATAAACCCAAGGGTCAGCAATACATGCCAAATTTAATGAGGCAAAAATTAACCGTCATCTACCACTTGGAGGACAAAAAAGCCAAGGATTGCATGCGATTGTTTTAAAAGCAAAAAGGGGATTTTGAATACAAGAACTATCGAGAAAATTTTGAAGTGCAAAATTGCTAAAAGACAAGTAGAAAATTTTCAAGAAGTTCAAAAGAAAAATGGCATCCGCTATCCCTAAGATAACGCAGAACCCATAGATGAATGAATCGGGCCAAACATCTCAAAGCTTGGTCAATGTAATAATCAGCGCACCTATGGTTAATATCTTCAAGGAGTAGTAGTCCTATGCTATGCCTGGAATCCTAGAGAAACCAGAATGACCCCGCTCATGGCTAGCTAGGAAGGGCAAAATTAGAGATGCTAATCTGATAAAGGAGGAGTGGGATAATGTCTATGACCCTGTCCTCAAAACTAACTATAAGGGTCTTAGGGAAGTTGCTTTCACCAGGATGAAGAAATACAAAGAAAGCCAACTACCATTCAAGAAATGGCAATGTAGACTTCCCCAATATATGGTCCCCTATGTGTACCACTGCACAAAGATGATTCATGAAAGTGCACGATGCTTTAATTCGGTGACTGGCACCATTGAAGGAAGGAAATTGTAGGTGGTGCTCACTATAGAGGATCTCAAGCACATGTTGTGCATCCCTGAGGTTGACACCAGAGAGCGGCTGATGGAGCACTTCAGCCAAAAAAAGGGCTCTGCTTTCTAGAGGGGTAGGAATCAAGCCCTTGACTATTATAATATTGAGACTAGGAGACCCAAGATAGCAAGCAACCATTGAAAAATCCAAACTATCATGTCGACTATAAACTAGCAAACATGAAGGATGCTATCTCCATGATGGCTTTTGTATGCAGTTTTGATAACAACAAGATCATTTTTGAGGCTCAGTTGGGTCTAGGTTTCCAACTCTGGAGGTAGAGGGAACCTTTCTGGTATGATTTTGTGGAGATGATTATCAAATACATGAAGAAGTAGATTAGTGGATTTGGAACTATGGGCAAGTTCAGGTATCCTTCTCTTCTCGCCTATATGTTCCTACATCAAAATCCTAATTTCTTCAAGGAAAAAATGGAGTTGGAAATATTTGATAAGAGAAAGCGTAGGAAACCGGTTTTAGTATGGACTCCCATACTTTGTTCCACTTACAATTAATATGCTTTTTTAGAAAAATTCTTGGATCTGATTTTATGCGGCTTGAGTGAGGATGGTGACTATTATCGCCTATCGGACAATCAGAACAGTTGGATGTGATCCTTGTTCCCTAAGTGTGACTGGTTTCTAGTGAATAATTCACATGTGTCTAAGTGTGTGGCTTTTGTGAAGAGTTGATCTGACTCCCCGCATCCCCCATCGACCGAGTATTGGCCCTAGAAGTCTTCTGGTAGATGGTTATCATGGACTGGAATTTTTTCTCTGACCCGAAGAATAAGAAGAAAGTATTTTTCGATTGCCCCATGAGCTACAAAAAAGTGATCATGGTAAGGAGAAGATCGGGAAAGCTACTTGAGGCTAAGCAGGAACACCTCGGTTGGTTTTTATTTGAGATAAATGGGACTATAACCCCGAGGATGATTTAGGTGACACATCTATTAAGGTGAAGCATAGACCTTGGCCATACTAGGAAGCACAGAGAAATCCAATTGAGGATGATGGAAAATTCTACATGGACGCTCATTTCGACAAATAATCGAAGGCCTCCATGGCTTGGTTTCTATCTTGTTAGAGGGAAGGTGGATGAAAGTAGTCATATAAGTACAACCCTTTGAAGCAGCTTGATGAAGGAGCATATTTGGAAGCCAGAGAAGATAAATGATTTTTGGATCTACTGCCAAGAGATTAAGAACCTCAATGCTCCTTTCCAAGATGCATCAATTTTTGATGTCAATGATTAATTTCACACCCTCTGGGACCAGGAACATTTGCACTCCAACGCAAGTGATGTGGAGGGGCCCGACCCTGAGGATGTCCTACAACGCTCTGACAAAGGGAAGCAAAAGAAGAAAGTGACAATGTAGCCTGGTACTACAATTAGGAGTATGTGGGTGAATCCTTCATGGTCAAGGTCATCACAGTATTGACCAATAGCCATGGCTAACCCTGGAGCAACGTAGCAACCGACGGAGGTGGTAGATTTGGAGGGGCCTTCGCTAAGCTAGAGGTAGAACACTGATACCTCCTCTGGAGATGTTCCACTGGAGGTTGCAATCAAAAAAGTATCAGAGATTAAAATGGTCACTTAGGTATCTTTTTCTCCCTCTTTTCTTGGCTCACAGTCTCTTGTTTCTTCTACAGTCCCCACGACACCCATCGGTTTGGGTTTGAACCCATCTTTCTCTGTCCCCTCTTCAATGAATACAGGATTTTTTCCCCTTCCCTCTCACATTAGATAGATGGATTTCACTTCCCCTTAGACTACCTCGCCACTAGTTGCATCCCCTTCATCCACCCCATCTACATCCTCAACCACATTCATGCCTTTTGCCTCATTGGTGACCGAAGTTGTTGTCTTTGTTGCATTATCAGAGTCAATTTTGACTCAACTATCACAGCCATCGAAACTCGATACATCTCCTTTGCCACCACCATTTTCCATGAACCCCTCCACACCTTCATCGCCAAGGATTTGGAATATTCCTACCTTCTCTCTACTCACAGTTTCCCTTCCAAAGAAGAAAACATTTGAGGTTACCTGCCTCTCATTTCCTTTCGTTGTCCCTCTTGGCACCCCTTTTGTAAGTGAACAAATTAGGTTGCCAAATAAATTCTTATCTCAGAGCAATACAACAAAGAAAGCTCAAGCTCTTCGACTCCAGAAGCAGAAAGCAAAGGATGTCAAAAGGCCAGCAGAGCCCAAAGTCCATGCAATTTTTAACAAGGCTCAACAATCATTGCATTTCACAACCCTACATCCAAATATTTTCAAACCACAGGGGGAAATGCAACCCGATGACTATGACATCCATGTCATTGGACTGGACTTGCATGTTGTCTAACCATAGGACAAGGTCAAGGTAATGGAGGAAACACAATGGTGGTGACTACCGACTTCCTTAAGGCTAGGCACAAATTGAAAAAGATGGAGGATGAGCTCAAGACCATCAAATCAAGGCTAGAGGTTGCACTGACCAAGGACAAAGCATAGGAAGCAGAAAAAGTGCACCTCGCACAAAATGTGCAGGCTGAGCAGGCTAGCTTGCAATGAGAGCTCGAGAAATTCCAAGCCTAGGAATCTGATCGAATAGACGAGTTGTAGCAAAGAAACCAAGAATTATCCGACAGATTAGCCAAATTGGAGGGAGAGGTTCAACAGAATATCAAAGAGTTACAAAAATTGAATACCCATTTGGAGAAAATGGTATGGGAAAAAAGAAGAAAACCAAGCAAAAGCGTAGGCTTAATTTCAGGAAATTTAGGCTTACCCTGGATCACGAGTCTACAACCCAGAGCCAAGCTAAGGAAAAGTGGTTTTCCATGCAAAATGACCTAAAGGAGAAGCTCACCTCTACCACAAAGCAAATTATGAGGCTAATGTGGCAGATTGAGACAAGGGATGCAAAAATTAATTCCTTAAAGGAGATCGCCCAGACTCCCACTCCACAGTCCGACCTCTGTTTGGTAGCCCAACAATTGTATGCCTCCTACTAGGAAAATTTCAAGGCCTTATTCCATACTCTCCATTCCATGCTCTGATTCATGGCGAAGGCAACAGATTTATGCAAGGAGGTTCGCTCTATGATGGAGTAGTTCCCACAATTTATAGGGGAAAAGGTTCTCGAGGTAAAAAGGTTGCTAGACAAGCTGTACATAGTGTCAAGCAAGGATCTAGAATGAGAAGGGATTGAAAATTGGAGAGCAGCCACTGGGGTCACAAAGGAGTTTATCCACTACAAGGAGGCCACCCTTCATGCTCAGTGATGTTCGACTACAATAGGGAAAACTATGGACAAAATTTGGGCAAGTCTTTCAAAACTAACTGAGATGGGCTTGCCCTCTTCGTTTCTTCCTGATGAATCAATGGATATCGTAGAGAAAATTGCAGCAAAAATTGAGGAAAGGAAGCAAGATTTATTAGTCTTCCAGAGTTTCAGCCCACCTCCTATCGCCAAGGACATTGAGGGTGTAACTAATCAAATCGCATGATTGCTTTTCCAGCTTGAGGACAAGTCTGGAATATGTTCGATACTACCTTTTAAAGATTTGATTGGCCTGCATGAAGTGCACAACATCTTGTGTTCCATATCAATACCTTTCAAGGCCAACTCGCTGGCCTTACAGGTCACTCTTTCTGAGCTCTAACTCCCAAATGCCCAATGAATAAAGCCCTGGTTTTGAAACTAGAGAATTTTGAATTCACCATTCCCTAGGTGAAACGCCCCTATTAGTTGCCAGAATTTGTGGATATTTAAAATACCACATGCTCCCTTTGGGTTGCTTTTAGTGCTTTGCTCAACTTTCGATCGTGCTCGATAATTTTGAATAGCCTTCATGCCAAACTTTTGGAATTCTCCATTTAGTATGCCATGTGTCATTGAATCACACACTAAAGGGAAGCTTCCCTTCCCTTCTTTTCTGAGCCTCGACCCACTCCCATGTGTCATCAAGTCGGGTATGTTGGGCTTGTTTCCGTATAACTCTTTGTCGAGCCTCAACTACATGCCACATGGCCTTCACTCGTGCAAACTTTGGTAGGCCCCTTAAGTGATGACGATAGAAAGAACATTTTTGTGTGTCTTCTCTTCGTAATCTCTCATCAAAGGTCAATGAGGAAGAACTTCAAGCTGCAAAATTTTGCCACGTATTCCTTCAACGCGGCTACATAAAAGGGAAGAGTGATGTAGATTCCAAGCTGCCAAACTATGCCACACATTCTAACTATTTTCACTATGAGGTGACACTTGTTTACATGGAATTAATCGAGACCACTGCCATCATTTTGCAGAGGATGTATCTGATTGGCGAATGACTGGATTCATGCTCAAGAATCTTTATGTTACAACACCAGTGATGAATCATTACTACAAGCATTATGATTCATAATGCGGAATCATTTCTATTATGATCTCTCAATTGGTGGATGTCCTTGGCTATATATACTACTTCTTTCAAGGAGTAAAAGGGTTCCAGTATGTTCAAAAATATCTACGGGAGGATTTGGGAGACACCCGGCCTTCGTCTTGTTATATGACTGTAAAGACTCATAGACTATGCCCTTGTAATTTCACCTTTACGTTTCTTAAGCTATTGATAACATTATACTATGTTGTTTCTAAATAATTTTGTTTGCAACTTCAATGATTTGAACAAAATGTTGAATTTAGAACCATGTCTTTGACTCTTTTTGTTCAATAAAACTTTGTGCAACTTAGTTTATGTTATGAAGTGAATTATTCATGTCTTTCTATTTACTAGTGGTTATTCTAAACATAGCAGACCGATTAAGCAAGCCCTTAGATTGCATTTGTAAGATAGGTCTATCGTGCTTTATATCTAAGTCTAGGTGCATCGCCTAAGTTAGATCCATTCATTTTATAATGGCTTCCTTTTCCCATTCCAAAAACCCAGTTATAGAAGAAGCCAACTTCTTTAAAATCCAGAGGTCACTTAGTTTGGCGCAATAGGTCCCCCCTAAAACTAAGTTTCCCATAAGAGGTTATTACCTTGCCAACTTTCAGCATCAACAGTAAGCAATGAAGAATACAGGGTATCCAAATTGAATGAATTAGAGCTCCTAGATGAAAGGCATTTGAGCACATTAAACCATCTTTAGGTTTATCAAAATCGACTCAAATGAAGCTATGACAAGAGGATCAAAAATATAAACTTTCAAATTAGTGACTTGGTCCTCAAGGAGAATCAAAAGATACAAAAAAATCAAGATGGCAAGGGTAAATTTGAACCTAACTGGTTAGGTCCATTCATCATTACAACAAGTTATGGCTTTGGGGCATATCAGTTGGCTACTCTTGAAGGATAACCTCTAGCCAAACCGCTGAACAATAGCCACCTCAAAAAGTTTTATACATAAAATGCATCAGAATACCCTAGGAAAAAGGGTAAAAATAATAATAATAATAATAATATAGAAAAAAGAGAAAAAAAATACAAAAAACCAAAAAAAGCAAGAAAAATAGTAAAGAGAAATAAATCATTCTTTGAGTGAAAACCACTTTGTGGTGCTCCTAGAATAGGTACCATAGTGAAAACATGGTAAATAGGCACTATGTATGAATAAAACATACATTATTATCTATCAACACTCTTTCACGAAATCCACCCATCCATTTCATAAATCATAGGTCCAATCATGGCTTGTCACTAATTAGGGTAAGTCATTTTATTAGGGGCAACTTCCCAAAGCTAGTCGTGATTAATATTTGGTAGAATTCAATCAAGGTCATAAAACAACAAAAATCAAAAAACACTACAAAACAAAAAACATCAAAAACATGTGAAAACATCAAAATAGAACAACATCGTTGGGTCATTCCTTCACTCAAAAAGTCTAAGATATCAACATTTGCTTGACCCTCATAGCTAGTTCAAGAAATTTTCCACAACATATCCTCTAGACACAGAAACAGGATATCATCCGTGCTATCATTGTTGTTTATTCAAAAACAGTTCATGCTTTGAGTCAAATGATTGAACTACGTGGTCTTTGCATGTACAACGTAGGCAAGGATTTTTAGCCCTCGAGACCCTAGGTC